>JBAMCJ010001283.1:0-600000 GCA_037075205.1 Drosophila prostipennis | reverse complement strand
CCATGGCCACCTGGCGAAAGGTAAATCTCCTGAACATCGGTCCATTTAACAGACCCGTACAGGCCGATACGGCCGGATTGGTGTTGATAATGCAAGTGATCTGGGAACTGGACATGCCCAGATCACCCAGGCGCACCCTGAACAGAAAGCCAAACTGTTGCAGGCAGGGGTAGATGGATAGCTGTAAGGGAGATCTATTAGAGGCATTCGGAATGGGAGATTTTAGACCTATTGTCTTCTTTATAATAAAATGTAAAAAATTAAATAAAGTAAAATTGCCTTATATCAATTTTCATGTTTGTAAGGTATGTATATAGATCGGTTCTCTATATTTATTGGAAAATTGGCTTGGTTTTACCTACATTGGAAACGCCAGCGGCCACGCAAACGAGCCACGCCCATCCCGCGTCGGGCGCCACAAAGTCCGCGCCCAGATCGCTCTTATCGTGCCTATTGTAGTACCGCGTCCGGGAAACCTTCGGAAGCGGTCGGGTTGTGTCCTGGTACACCTTCTTCTCCATGGCTCTCTAGATCTAAAAGTAAACATTATTATAATACTAAAAATTTACATCTCTTGGAAACCCATTGAATCGGAATGGGGATGTGATACCGGGGAAAATTCCATTGAAGGCAACTGCCCGAGTTCGTAAATGATTTACGGCAATTACTACTTGGCGCAAAACGTTAACGATCACTTGTCACAATTAACCATGCGTTCCGGCAGGCAGATCGCTATGATATAGTATTATAGTATTGTTGCCATCTGACCAAAACAAAAGAATAATATTCCAAAATCTTCGAATTTCCAGCCCCTTTTCTCTCACTCTTTCTTTTTCCCTTCACCTGCAGCTTTCCTTATCAGCAGCCTCCGTCATGTGACAAATTTCGAACCAGAGACCCAGACCAAAGTTAGCACGCAAATTGTGAATCACACAAAAAATGTTGTATTTGAAATTTTGGAAAAAAGCCAATTTCATAAATACGAAGATTTAAAGTAGATTTTAAAATATTATATATTTTTCGTAAAATCAAAATTTAAATTTAAGATTATATCATATAATTAAAAATTATAATCCCTTAATATGAATATTTCAAATGGTAAATATGATATGATAAGATATAATATAATATGATAGATATGATATGATATTTGACCCGGCCCAAGGTCAGAGGTGTCTGGTCCCTAAGATCACCACTTATCAGTAGTTCGTTGCTATATTACGTAGTGCTCTGGATCAGATCTACGTTAAGCCATCAATGGCAGGCATTGTCTCTGAAGATTCCAGCCAATTCCAGTTTCTAGGTGCGTTGGGGTGTGCAAAATATGTGCAAAGCACTTGATTGATGGTGAAATGGGATGGAAAATGGAAAACACGGAGGTGAAATCAGCTGGAAAGTAAAGACAAGCGATGGTAATGAAAGGAGTCAAGTGATGTTCAAGAAATAAATCAAACTAAAGTTGATATTCACTAGAGAAATACAAAAAAAATAAAGAGATAACTAGAGAACAGACTTTGTAATTGAAAATTGTTACGTGACAATGCCAAAAGGAAATTAATTGGGAAAATAAATTGATTGGTTCTTTCGTCATGACTAATCACTTAAGCAAAAGATCTCGCTTTACGAGAGTTGAGGTGCATAAAAGTCTGATAACAAATTCAACTGATAGCAACTAAGGTCTTAACAACCAGTTCGATTAGTAGGACCCTCAAGAAACCAAAAACAAATGACTTGCAGACAATTGAAGGGAGCAGTGAATATTTCGAAAATATTCCACTGGAAATGGTCTAGCGAGAATCATTTCAATTAACTCAATTAGCATGTATAAACATTTTGCATAAGTCGATCGGAATGGATGTCAACAAACTGAAATCTTTTGTGCCATTTAGAAATCTCCAGCGTTATATATTCCGTACTATAAACTATAGTACGCAATTTCAATGCATAATTAGGAGGTTGAACCAACACGTTTTTACAATCCAACGGATAGTTGGAGAGAACAAACGTTTTTGAACTTTCGGTAATTATTGCACAGCTGAAATACAAATTTCATTTTGTGGTTACGGAAAAACGACATTTGCACGTCGCTCGTAAGTCACTTTTGACAATTTGTGATAACTAAACTACCGATAAACTAATATTGTAAACCAGTTTATTTTGGTATATCCAATATAAATTCCCCAATGCTATTGGTTGAACATTCCATATGCCTCGATCTTTTGCAAAATAAACTCGGAGTAGCTAAGGACTCAAGTTGATTGAAAACAATTGGCACAGCACTAGATACAGATCGAGATAAGCAAAGCCCAGTGACTACGGATCCATCGATAAGATTGATAAGATTGCGATGACGAGCATGGTTACATGGCTCTGCAGCTTGGGTCTTTTTGGCCGACAAGTGGAAGCCACATATTTCGCTACCAGCTGTGTTCCCAGATAGCCAATGATTAGGGTATTCACACTTTCCCGCCTTCGATTAGTTTTGGCATGCACTCGGAAAAAAAACAGCTAGATTCCCACTAAAATTTTATATTTTAAATTAATGGACTAGAATTATTATATAAAGTATTTAAATTAAAATTTTAATTTAAAAGAAAAGAATCAGTATAGATTTTACTAACATTTTCATATCTCATATTCTTAACTTTTATGATTTATATTATAGACTCCAAAAATGTGTTTTTTTTTCTGAGTGTACCGTTGTTTTTTTTTTGTCAAATTTTTATTAAAAACAGGTTGCAGCCAATTATTGTTTTTATTGGTTTCTACTTATTTGGCTTCTCAACTTCAGAAATAATTATATGTATTTCTTTTTAGCTTTAAGAATTCACTGTTAATGGAATTTCTTTAGAAGTTATCTTGAGCTAGGTATAGAAATCGTTATAAAAATAATTTGCACTCCAATCAATTTAAAATTTGCACTTTTTCACGAATTGTTTTGGCTACTTCCTGCTTTAGTTTCAGTGCTCTCGAGTTAAATGGAGGGCAGTGTTAATCGGTGAATCGGGGAATCGAGGGAATCAATCAGGTGTTGCGAACATCTTGCTGATAGCAGGGCAAAAGACGTCTTATGAACTCGTGCGAGGTGTGTGACGAGAACGTGTCGCACCCACCAAATCCCGATTCCTATTCCAATTCCGATCCCTATATATTCGCCATATGCCGCCCACTCACTGCCCATCGCTTACCTCTATTCAGTATTCTCGATTCCGTATTCCCAATGGGATCGGCGTATAGTATCTCGTTGGCAAGCCCGCCAATTGGCAGCACAGCTCTTCCTGCGCCAGTAGTTTTTAGCTTTTATGTTGGTGCTTTTATTTATTTTTAAACACCACGAGATGCACTCACTCACCGACGACCGACCGACTGAAAGTCCGACAAACCGACTGAATGGCCTGCATCTAATTGAGAAACAAAAAGCGAACTGCGGCCCAAGTTCAAGGTGGCTAATTAGGTGAAGGTGGGGGGGGTGTTAGGTTTAGCTTTTGACACTCCTCGAATCACCTAGTATTGGGCTCAAACCCCTACGTCACATATGTTTGCCCGATACTATTCCGAAACCGAAAACAAAACCGATTCAAACCAAAACCAAAATCTCATTTCACAATTCCCAGTCGTAATCGCGGTACTTCCATCGCCGCCAGCTGCGGAAATGAACTAAACCGAATCTCAACAGAACAGAATTGTTATGAGCTGAAAAAAGAGCCGATGGGAAGATCGGATCGGCTAACACCAATCGATCGGGCGTTATAGCTACAGCCACGTAATAGCATAGCGGTCCACTGTTAATTAACAGAGCTGTTAGGGAGTCTGGATGAGGCAATTGTTCGGCCATCTTCGAAATTAATTCGTGCATCTCTCGAAATACCCCCGCCAAAGTAAAAATATTCGGGGCCACCGGGGTTTCCAAACTTTCCATTCCAATTTTCGGTTGACGTGTGGTTTATATTTGTTGCTGGAGATTGATTTCCAATTGGGAGAACCGGAAAGCCCAAAAGTGGGCAGCAATAACTAGTACATAATCCCCCTTTTCCATGGATAAAATACTATAAGGCTTTTATCAAATTAGTCTATTATAAATTTGGTTTCACTTACTTTATGTTTCCTAAAAATATACACTATTTTTAGTATGGAATCTTACAAATTCTTAAAATCTTTTTGGGATACAACAGTATATCCTAATTAGCCAGTTTTAGTTTGATTTATTTGTTATGTTATGTTGTTTTAGTGTTTACCACGTTAACAATTACCTAGACACGTAGTATATTCCGTTAATTAAATATCAAATCAATATCTGAGTAGGGTACCTAAGGTACTGAAAATGGTTTCAAACAGATATTTCCCAAATAAAATGTATAAATATTTTACTACTTAAAAATCTACTTCAAGGTGAACAAAAACACCAAGGCTGGCTAAAAAGTACCCAAAAGTGTACCTATACTTGTATTTAGGTACTCTCCGATTCCGGGAATACCCCATATGTTTTCCTGACTTCCCCAACCCCCATTAGATGGATACTTTGCAACGGTCACACTAATCCAAGTGCCGGTTTCGATTCACGTTGCCACTTTCGATCGTTTGCCACTGGGTTTTATCCAAAATAACCGAGGAAATCGGCAAATTGGAGCAGCGCAAAATGTCTGGGAAGTACGAAAAGCTGCAGCAGCAGTTCCTCTGCTGCTATCCGGTGAACAAGATGGCCTGGTCGGTGGGTAATCGATTCCTTCTACCACCAATCCACATAGCCACCTGTTGCATCTTCATTTGTTTTGCGGTTTCTTTGTAGTCGGTTGCGTTGCCGCTAAACTGGGAGGAGCAGCAGGAGCTGATCTCGGCCACCTGTGGCCACCCGTTGAACCGACGATATCCGGTGCGTCGCAGCTACCTGGAGGCCTTCCTCAAGCAGCTGATGCACCTGCTCCGGGACCAGGAGGATGTGCACGACGACATATACAGCAACTTGTGCGGCCCGATGGGTGAAAAGGCAAGCACAGGATCAGTTACCCCATCATCCTACGCCTACAAGCACTACCTAATCGAACCGGGCACCCACATAACTCTCCGGGAATCCAGGAGCTTTGTCAGCGAAGGCACCACGGGCTTGTGCACCTGGGAAGCGGCCCTGGCCCTCGGCGATTACCTCCTGCAGCACCGCGACCTGGTCGCCGGCAAGAACATTGTGGAGCTGGGAGCTGGCGCCGGGCTCCTCGGAGTCCTACTCAAACTGCCTGCCCTGCAGCTGAAGGCGGGTCAGGTGCTCCTAACCGATGGCAGTGAGCCATGTGTCCAGCTGATGCGCGAGAATATCGCCCTGAACTTCAAGGATAGACCAACGGAAGCGATGCCCCAGGCGGAGCAGCTGAACTGGGATGCAGTCAGCGTGTTCCCCTGGCAATCCTATCCAGAAACCGATCTGCTACTCGCCGCCGATGTGATCTACGATGATTCCCAGTTCGATGCGCTGCTGAGTGCCCTGAATTACTTGTACACGAGGCGAGGAAAGGGGCTGGAAACCCTGCTGGCCAGCACGGTTCGGAACGTGGACACGCTGCACAAGTTTATGACCCAGCTGGGTGAGTCATCATCGCTCCTAGAGTCTGTCTATATCTACATTCATCTTTGGTTTCTTTTTGCAGGCGATAATGGCTACAAGGTGACTCCCTGTGCGAATGTCTCGGCCTGTGCCAGCCACTTTTGTCGCGATCACACCGCCGCCGTTCAGATTATCTCCATACGACGCTAGTTTTAGTCCTAAAATAAACCAACACAACGGAAACAAACATCCACTATCTGGATCTCACTTAAGAACTTAATTGTCCCGCTGTTTGGATTGTAATTAACAGGATTCAAATGGAGATATGATGGTTCCTAAATGTTATTCGTAAAATAGTTATATCTAATATTCAGTTTCTGGATTCTATGGATTCTTTTACACTATTATTGAATAGTATGGCAAAATCAATGATAACTGATACAAAATTTCGAAGAGAAAAATATATAAAAACTATAAAACTATTCAGGTAAGAGATGAAAATTGTTTTTAAATATTTGAATGATCACTGATCCAAAGCCTTTATAACATCAGTAATATTTTTAAATTTCGACTGAGAAGTCTATTTATTTTCGAATAATTAAATACTGAGTATTTGTGATATAAATAAGAAGGTTAAGCTCATCTCCTCACTGGTTGATGGTCGGAATGGTGCCGTCGTTCAGCCAACGGACGTTGAGCTGCTCGATCTGGTGCTTCATGAAGATAATGCCGTAGACCTCGTACTGGATCTCCAGCAACTGGGCGCGATGCGTCCGCGGCACCTTCATGCCGACCACAAGGGCCAGCAGCGAGGTGATGATCAGGAAAACGAATCCCTGGGCCATCAAGGTGCTCGAGTCGGTGGCATAGAAGTAGGAGTTTTTCGCATCCGCCACGAAGTAGTAGTAAACGATGCTGGTGCATAGCAGCTTGAGGACATAGGAGACGCAAATGATGCATTCGGTGAAGCGCAGATGGGTGACCTCCATCAGGGCGATCTGCTGGCTGGAGTACGACATGCCAAAGAGGACGAGGAGCAGCCAGAGAGACCACCTGGACTCCGTGACGCTGCAGAGGATCATGGCCAGCAGGGTGAGCGCCACCAGGGCCACCTGGGAGCCCACAAAGGTGACCTTCACCGAGAAGAACCACTGGCAGACGAGGGCCAGCAAACTGCCGCCGAAGATCACCCAGAACATGGCGTCGATGCCGGAGAACTCCGTCAGCCGGATGGCCGGATTGAGGGCGAACCAGTAGACATAGTACACGAACAGGGCAAACTGCACGGCCTCCGTGAAGAGCAGCAATAACATCATGTTCCACTGCTGGTTCTTGGTCACATAGAAGAACTGCAGCCGCTTGATCACCTCCGAGCGCCGCTCGAAGATGCTGCCATTGGAGTTGGCGATCCGCAGATCGTTGTCCATGCTGTTCACCAGATCGACGGTGCCCAGGAAGTGGAGGACCTTCTGGCCCACCAGGATGGCCAGCACGGCAGCCGCCACACTGAGGTAGGTGCCGGCGAAGTTCACGTAGATCCCATCGATCAGTTGCTCCGTGGTCGCCGTCTGTCCCGCCAGCTCCTTCGCATTCCGGCTGTAGGCGGCCACGATCAGGCTGACGGCGGAGGCCACGCCCAGAAGGTAGCAGCTGCAGCTGCCCGAGAGGAACAGGGCCCGACTGCCCTTGGAGCTGATCGTGTGCAGGAAACTATAGCCGGCCACGAAGGTCATGCTGTGCGCCACGTACGAGATGTAGGCTCCGACGTGATCTGGATAAGAAATAGTTTGATAAAAGTCATTTAATTTTTGTATATTTTAAATATCACAAAGATAATATAGAAGGCACTGTTATTTTTAAATCACCTACAAAGGTGTCTAAAAGTATGCAGTGAAAAACTAAGAATCCCTCTAATTTCAGGATTTAAAATATATTGTTGCATACTTTTGGACTTACTATAAGTAATTTTAAAACCATTAAAATTTCTTTGGTACCCATTATTATTTCAATATTTTTTAGAAAATTAATATTATAATTATCCACAATTAAAATAATCAAAAAATTATAATATCGTATCAGTTATCTGTTTTCAATTGTATATCGGTTTTTGTTCTGTTTCTTTTTTTTACGATTTAGGAAATGCATTTTGTATTGATAAACAACACCAACTCACCAAATCCATCGGCAAAGTAGAAGCAGCTGGCTATGAGACTAAAGACCCCGCCGGCCAGGAGCAGCCACGGCTGCCAGTAGACGATGCACTTCTTCACAAACTTCACCGCCAGCATGGCCAGGGCCGTGATGACCGCCCAGCAGGCGCCCAAAATCAGGGGTCCATAGTTCGTAAGGCCCTCGTTCAGTTTCCTCTCGGCGACAAAGGCACAGATCGTATAGCCGAAGATCATGCCACAGGGCAGGAAGCTCAAGCAGACTGGAAATAAATGAGAGATATAGTAGCTGGATTTCCCTAAGATACCGCTCAATCGATAGCGTGACTCACCCACATAGCTGGGTGCATATTTGAAGAACTTCAGCACCACTTTGCCCCACACGTTCGTCATGATTCAGCAGAAGATTAGTCCAGCAGGAGGAGCTTAGAGCATTTTAGCAGCGTACAGCCGGAGTGGAGATGCCCACGATGAGCCGCCAGACGCAAATGGAGCAGTTGAAGTCCAGCGGAGAAGTCGACTGCGACGAAGGCGGCCGAGATAAGGCGATAAGATAACCCGAACAGGTGCATGTGTGTGACCATGGCTACACGGAGGGAAAAAGTAACTGTCCAGGATTAAATACATATCTAAAAATTTTAGCTTTATTTTATGATTTTGTACGAAAAAAATTTATTAGATACAACAAATTATCCCGTAAAAAATGCAGAGGGATTAAACATACATATTAAGTAATAATCTTGATGGGGTTATAAAAAAACGTACACTTTTCAATAGCACCTAAAAGCTTTTATTTTTTTTTGAGGAATATCTAGTTTGTAAACGAATTTTTTTTAAATTCCCCAATTACAGCTGATAAATTTCGAATTTGTATGGTTCCTAATCATATGTGTACCTAAATATAGATAATCTATATTTTTAAAGCCAATTATTGAAATGGTGGAACGATGTTTTTCGATTAAATTCTAACTGTCATACATGTCGTATAAGTAATTTTTGAAAAAAACTTTCGCCATGCCTAAATTTTAAATTAAAATGTATTCATTGATTTTAAAATCTACCATATATAAGGGTAAGAACAGGATTTTATTTCTTGGACCACCCTAATTTATATATGTAGGTTAATATTCCATGGTACATATTTTCAGTAAGGGTATATATATTTTCAGATTTGTCTTGCCAAAATGTTTTTTCTCCTTTTAGAAAAATAGCCTAATTATTTTCCAAGTGTATCCGCTTGTGAGTGACTAATGCCGCAGTGGAGTAAGCCACTTGGACAGATAAACAGATGTCCGCCGCCTGATAATTCCCTCGGGAGTTGGCTTAAGCGAGGGCCCCTAATGTTTACGATACTCAAAGGAAATGTACATAATTTCTACCATTCGCATATACATAAGCCTACATATTTAAGGCCATTGGTCTATTCATTTGTTGGGGCTTAAAACTAATCTGGAATGGCTAATGGTGATAGGGAATTCAGGCAATCGAACGTCCGGCGATAAAGCTTGGGAAATTGATTTCAATTGAATATTATATGCCATTTGGTATTTTATCAGGCGTTTGGTGGTGGGGGTGATTAAAGTGGGTGGGGGTAAGTTCTTGGTTAGTTTGTTTACCTTTGAGCAGACAATTGATTGCAGCCGAGAGCAAAAATGGGAGAGAGTTGCGAAAAGTAAATGAGAAAATTAAAGGCTGCGAAGAGAAAGCATGGATGAATTAATTTTAAGATGCCATTCTCAAACAGTTCTCTCAACGATTTATTTTAAGACTATAAGAAAACTGGAAAACATTTTTAAAATTTAGATACAAGTTTAAATTTAAGATCTTTTATAAAGATAATATGGAAATTTATTTATATCCCAACGATTTTTTCCTTGAATTCTTTAGATCTCTGATACCAAAGCAAAATAGTTTCAAAATTAATCTAAATAGGACTGAATTTTCTCTTCTCTGCACATTCTTATAAATTTTTTAAATTTTTTAACGTATAGGAACCCATTATAAAATAAATTTGCGACGTCACAACTTGCGAGAGGCAAGAAAACACTCAATTGCATAAGGGTCCTGAGAGAGACGAGCGGCCAATGCGCCTGTGCGCTTCCCAGGCGTAACCCCCGACCACCCGAAACACCCACAAAAACACGAGAACCGGCGGACCAAGTCGCGCTTATCCGCTGCCAGGGCACCCCAATGTCTTGGCCCGGCCTTATCCCGGGCTTTCACTTCCGGAACTCGGCTGCGACGACAGCTCCAGCAACTGCAGGCCGAACTCGAACTGAAAACCCCCTCCCCCACAAACCCAACCCCCATTCGCGTTGGCGGTAGCCGCCAGCCGCTGCTGCTGCGATTGCAAATCAGAATCGGAATCCGAATCCGAATCGGAATCAGGATGCTGCATTCAGTGCTCCGGGGTAACTGACTGGCAATGGAATTCGACGGAGCGGCACTCGGCAGATGCGAGACGGGATTTGGACTTGAATCTGGATCTAAGGGAGCCATAGGTATTGATAGCCAGCCATGATTGTGATGAGCATCTGGTGCAGCAGCCTGAGCCTGAGCAGCCGCAGCCTGGCCATCGCCCTGGTGGTCTGTGTGACTCTGGTCTACTTCTCCTACAGCTTCAACGCCTGCCTCCTGGCCAGCATCAGTCGCAGTCTGCAGCAGGTGAATATGAATCAAGGAAAAACAGCATCGGGGAAAATGTACCCCAATTACGGGGGTTTTTATGGCCGGTCAATGGAGGGGGTACCAAAAAATTACATTTGTTTGGATAAATATATTTATTTTATTGTATACCTACTTATAAAGAATGAACTAAGTGTAATTATCAGGGTTCCGGCGGTTTAAAATCACTTTAAAATGTGCCTAAAAGTATGCTTTGACTTTATTTAGTTAGAAATTTTTATAAATTTATAGAGTGAAATAAAAGTAATTATCAGGGTTCCTGCGGTTTAAAATCATTTTAAAAGTGCCTAAAGTATGCTGTGAAAAATAAAACCTAGTAATACACCTCAAAAGGGTATCCCCAAGTCGTTACCTTCGACTTTATTTAGTTCGAAATTTATAGGCGAATCGAATCGGTGTATTTCCTTCCATTCGTGGCATTGACCTCTGACCTCTCCCGCGCAGAGCAACTTACGCAACCTACTGGCGCTCACCTCATCGCCCCGCAACGAGAGCAGCGACGCGGCAAACGGCAGCACCAGCAGCAATAGCAGTGGCAACAGCAACAGCTCCTCCACCAGCACCACCACCAGTGCTCCTCCGTCGCAGACGGTGACCAGCAGCTTGGATGGGGCGCCCAAGTATCAGCTGCTCCGGCAGCAGGGCCTCCGACCATCGCGCCACCTGCCCGACACCCTCATCATTGGCGTGAAGAAGAGCGGCACGCGGGCGCTGCTCGAGTTCATCCGGCTGCATCCGGACGTCCGGGCCGCCGGCTCCGAGGTGCACTTCTTCGACAGGCACTACCAGCGCGGACTGCGCTGGTATCGCCACCACATGCCCTACACAATCGAGGGCCAGATCACCATGGAGAAGTCGCCCAGCTACTTTGTCACCAAGGAGGTGCCGCAGCGCGTCTACCACATGAATCCGGCCACCAAGTGAGTAATCTCTTATCTCTGGAGATTTCCACTTTAAATCATATCATTTTTCCACTAGTTTTCTGAGGATCTTAAATGTTTTTTTTTTAACTCTTAAGAAATCTCTGAAAAATTAACCCAAAAATTTGATGTGCCTTCCGAAATATTAATAAAACGTAGCATACATTTAAGCGTATTTTTAAGGACTTTCAAATCCTAGATATTTTTCAGAAACCCCCGATTATTTTATACATTTCATAATATTTTCTATTGATACTACTTTTCTGTTGCCAAATTTATAGGAAACATCATATCATAACAATTTTTAAACCTTTTTATATTTTTTTATAGAACCCCAAATGAACTTAAAATTATATCAGATATTTATAATACAATATATTTTTTATATATTATATATATATTTTTTGAACATTAATACTTTGAACCTGGAATATTAAATAAATGTTCCTACTTCTCCAGATTGCTAAATTTCCAAATTTATAGGAAACATCATATCATAACAATTTTTAAACCTTTGGATATTTCTAGAGAACCTCCAATTAACTTATAATTCTACCAGATACTTATAATACAATATATTATATATATTTTTTTTGAACATTAGTACTTTGAACCTTGAATATTAAATAAATGTTCTTACCTCTCCAGATTGCTGATCGTAGTGCGGGATCCGGTGACGCGGGCCATCTCCGACTACACCCAGGCGGCGAGCAAGAAGGCGGACATGAAGCGCTTCGAGCAGCTGGCCTTCGTCAATGGCAGCTATTCGGTGGTGGACACCAATTGGGGCCCCGTGAAGATCGGCGTCTACGCCCGCTTCCTGGAGCGCTGGCTGCTCTACTTTCCGCTCTCGCAGCTCCTCTTCATCAGCGGCGAGCGGCTGATCATGGATCCCGCCTACGAGATCGGACGCGTCCAGGACTTCCTCGGTCTGAAGCGCGTGGTCACCGAGAAGCACTTCTACTTCAATGCCACCAAGGGCTTCCCGTGCCTCTTCAAGTCGGAGGCCCGCTCCACGCCGCACTGTCTGGGCAAGACCAAGGGTCGCAATCATCCGCACATCGATCCCGGAGCCATTGAACGGCTGCGGGAGTTCTACCGGCCCTTTAACAACAAGTTCTACCAGCTGACGGGCATCAACTTTGCCTGGCCATAGGATCGAAGGACTGGGTGAGTAGATGTTGTTATCCTAAGGCTTACCAGTCACTATTTTTGATCTATAAAAATTCCCTATATAACTTTGCCTTCATTTCCCTTTCAGCAAACATGAAACTAATGGAGTTTAGAAGAAAAAGAAAAAGAGAAATTGTTGTTGCTGGCCAGGCAACGGACTGATATTGTTGATTGCATTTTTGATACATATAATTGTACTTATATATAGTATATACACACGTGTAAAATTAGTGCTCAATTAATTGTAGCTTTATCAGGAGACAAATTCAACGAAGTACGGCCTTTACCATGTCCGCACTCAAACAAATACGGTTCCTCACTCCAATTCGAATGATAAAAATCAACTCACTTTTCCCCACTATACTTCAAAATCACAAACACCACTCAATGCTATATACTACCACATATACCTAAGATAATTATGTGCATTTATATACAAATAGTGAACAAATAGAGCTTACTACGAAATTCCTACAGTCTCCTATTATATATATACAATATTATATAAATAGTTCCATGAATTTCAATTGCATGAATCAACCAATACAATTGCTTAGCTAATTTCAATTAAAACACAACCTAAATAAATCGACTTTAACTTAATCTAGTCAACCCGAAAGAGTCGTTGTTTTATCTAGTTAAAGTGGAGGGGGCCCTATGTTTCCATAATAATATAAGTTTGAGGTTTCCATTTTTTTTCTTTCAATTTATTGATTTCATTTTGGTTGTTTAATAGGTTGTGAACGATTCACGTTATTCGCTTTTCTTGCATTCTTTTCAACTTTAATGATAATTTCTTGGTTTAAGGATTTTGTGGTCTTATTGCTTTCGTCTGCCACTGGTTCTCTTTTAGTTTTTAAGTACAATTGATTAAATAAATTGCGGTGGTTTGTGGTTGTTTCTTGTTGCTTTAAGGTATTCATCCAATTTGCTTTTCGATTTGCTTCTATACAATATGTTGTGATAGATATTATATATTAGAAAATTATATTATATTTTTTGGGATTTTTTTGTGGTTTGTTGCTTGTTTTCTTTTCTGCTTAAGGTTATGAATTTCATTAAAAATAACTATGCATAGGTGATGATCGTAAAAGTAATTATGGTAATAACATTAGTCGTAACGAACTAGGCGAAAATAACTTAGTTCCTATAGTAAGGTGTTTGCCTAAAACTAAGTAGCTACATGTTCTTTGATTTGATATATTACAATCATCCGATTGGTTTCGGTTTCAGTTTCGGTTTAGGAAGGCGGGCGGGCGGTAAATGAGATGTGTGTGTAGGCAGTGCGGTATCGTTGGACTACTTCAGTTGATCCTCGCCGAGTGTGTCTAGGATTTGGCGCCAGCTGGCCACCCCTGCCCCACCAGATGCTCTCCTCGCGATCGCCACCTCATCGAGAACCGCCTCCGATTTGGAGCTCTGCAAACGCTTCTCGCAGTAGAGACTGCCCACCGGCTTGGCCATCGATGCCGCCAAGCTCTTGGTCACCGTGGAATAATGCAGGGCCGACGAAGACTCACTGCTGCCGCCGCCGATCGGCGACGTTGCCTGCGCATCAGCGCTCACCTGACGCTTCAGCAGAATGGGCACAGCCTGTGTGGGCGAGCTCTTGGCTGCTGCAGCTGCTGCTGCTGGCGGCGGTGTTGCCTGGCTGCGATCCTTGATGGGAAACTTATTCTTGGTGCAGCTCAAATCCAATTCCAGCGTATAAAAGCGTCCGCGGGTGTACTGCCGGTTTTCGTTCCTCAGGCTTGTACCAGCTTCATCCGATGCACTGGCTCCTCCAGCGGAGGCTGATGTGCCCACACCAACACCACCGGCACCTGGTGGGTGCTGGCTTATGGTGCAGATGCTGCTGCGATTGCTGTTCCCGGTGGGCAGCGCTGTATGGGCGGTGGTCACCGAGCTGGCCTGAGTGCCCGCACCACTGCCGTCGCACACATCCTCGCCGGGATCATCTTCGCCCCCGCTACTGGACAACGAACTCTCCGTGTCGTCGATGTGCAACTGATTTCGGGGCTTCGTTTTCATTGGGGCACTGGCATTGGTCGGAGCGGCAGGCGATGCCTTGTTGATACGCGGTGACTGGTCCATTAGCAGGTTCTCCCAACTCGTCTCGTACACGCTGGCCAACTGGGCCGCCGGCTTGGGCTTGAGACTCATCTGCTTGAACGGCATGGCCTGCATGGCCGTGGGGGGCGTGGCCTCGGCCTTTTCCTCAGCGGGAAATTTCCTTGCCCCAATTATTAGCTGCGGCTCCACGTAGAAGGAGTCAAAATTGAGGTCCAGAAAGAGCTCCTGCAGGAAGCGCCGGGCAATCATTCGATAGCTGCTCCTACCCAGCGTTTTGCAGGACTCCGAGTAAAGGCAAATATCCTTAGAAGATAGGAAAAGATAAAGACATTAGGTTAAATATTTCTTTGGCCTTTTGAATGGGTAGTCTTACCTGAAAGGCATGCGGGTGCTTCTGCTTCAGCTCCAGCAGAGCCATTTTCGACTGCTTGGCACTGACGGGATTGGCCAGACGCTGCACGTTGTACAGGATGGAGGCCGTTAGCCTGTCCGGCAGGCTATCCTCGCTCAGCATGCTCTCCGGCGAATGGAAGCTGATGTCGCCGCCGAGGGCCGTCGAGGCTGCCGATGCGGACGAACCGCTGCTCTTCTTGGCCAGAACTGGTCCGGCCTGGATGCCGGCCGCCACCAGAGCGGCCGCTGCACTGCTATAAAGCTCGCAGGGCGCCAGCGATGCGCCTCCGCCGCCATTACTCTGGCCACCGCTGTCGTGGCGCTGCTGTCTTGGCGAGCGGGCACAATGGAGGCACTGGCTCCGCGCGTGCTTGGCGGCGCCCTGCTGCCACTGCCGTGGTTGTCGCCGGCTGGCGGACGAGACGTCCGAAAGCGATGATATCACCGAGGACTCGTCGCCGCCCTCGTTGGTCAGCGAGTCGTTGAGGAACTGCTGCCGTCCCGCACTGCTCAGCAGATTTATGCCCACCAGATCCTGGTCCTGGATATCGCGAGACACATACGTGCGACTGAGGTTGCGCGTGGGAAACAGGTCCAAGACGTTTTTGGGCAAACAGATGCCCGCATAGCACGGCCCCTGCAGATCGTTCTGCGGCAGGAACTTGGGAGCATTCAGCGTGGGCAGCAGCACGTTCAACTCGTCGGCGGAGAGGCGTCTGTAAGGAGGAGATCGCATATACTTTACTATCTACTCAACCCACTTTCTGGGCTAACTAACTCACCTATAAATTTCACTCAGCTTGGGCTGGCGATCCAAGCTGCGCACCTTGAGCCGACGATGCGGATGGGTCCAGTCGGGCTTGCGCATCTGCACCTCGTGAGTGGTGTCCATGATCTCCGCAAAGTCGTAGAACTCCGCCGACGACTCGGAGAAGACGGGGCGACTGTGGGCGCGCAGGGAGCGTAGCTGGGCATAGCCCTTCATTGCCATCGGGCTGAGGGTGGAGGGCAGCAGACTGGTGGCCAGCTGATGGCGTCGGATCAGCTCGTCGCTCTCCAGCAGATTGGACATGCTGGGTATGGGACTCAGCGGGAATTGCTGGAAATCATTGGCCGCTGCTGCGGCGGCCGCAGCTGCAGTGCGTCCGGTCACCGATTCGCAACTGCTAACGCCAGAGGTGTTGGAATCCGTGCACGAATTGTAGCGTATGCGGTGCTGATACGGCGTGGGATAAAGACCCGATCCCGGCATCGTGGTGGCTCCTCCACCTACTCCTCCACCGAGCAGGCTGATCACATCCGTAGTCTTCGATTCGGAGAGCGAGCGCTGGTGCTTGCCCTGGCGCAGATTGCTGCCCTCCGGCAGAGTCTTCGATTTGGCCGCCACTCCGACCAAGCCGGGCAACAGCCGGGGATGCACATCGTCCGTTGTGGTGCGAACGCTATCCGTGGTAGTCGTAGTCGTTGTATTCGGGTCCTGCACTGTGGGATGTACACCACCGACGGCGCTCCCCGCTACGGTCACTCCGCCTGCGCCACTCGCATCCGTTTGGTCGGCGAGCAGGTTCCAATAGAAGGAGCCTGTGTCGTAGAACCTTTCGATATACTCCTCCATCATGGTCATGTTGTCTGCCGGCACGTCCTCGTAGTAATGTCGCACTGGCGTATACTGACTGGACATCCAATCCTCCGGCTGATGCACTGGCCACATGGTGTTCTTGTCATGTCGCACGCTCAGCCAGTCTGTAAAACATAGATTTGAAATCAGAAATGTGCTCATTCAATCTTTCTTACTCGAATATTTCTTTACTACATATGGAAAATATAATAATTGAATACTCACTCAATTTAAAAAGAATATTGGCTCCTGCTTGGGTGCCGGCGATAAGTCCTAAGGCACTAAAACAGGTGGCTCGCACCGAATATACTTCGCACTTGGTCACCAGCACTATTAACTTCTCGTAAAGTCTGAAAATAATGAGGAATATAATTTAATTTCATTTATTTAATTATTTTGAAATTAGGTATAGTTAAATATATAAAGTTAATATTTTATATTATAAACAAAATCACTTCAGAGAAAAAAAAATTGACAAAAGATCAGATTGATATGTGCTGGTCAATTTTATATTTTTTTATGATCAAGTTATTCATATCAATTACAATTTACATTATTTGTTAAAAAAAAATGTATTAAAAATTAAAATAATAGTAATTAAGACACTGCGAAAATTTGATGTTAGTTATTAATACATAAGAAAGTGAGAAAAATTGTTTAATAATTTAAAAATAATAATAATTTAATAATATTAACTCAATGTGACTAGCGCTGGGATATTAAAATAAATTAAATTAAAAATACACCATATGATTAAATACCATGTTGATGTTATTGAATCATAAATTTGACATTTTATTGATATGAAATAAGGTAGAATTGAGCATATTTCATATCGACTTTTTGTCCCTCTCACCTGGCATTCAGTTCCACAAAGTATTCAATTCCATTGGCATGGGTCGAGGCGTGGGCCAGAGCCCAAATGGCCGCCTTCAGTTCCAGGCACTCGGCATCGTCGGTACATTTGGCGCGGGTGAGCAGCTCCAAAAGCTGCGGCAGGTCTCCGTGCTTCCTCAGCGCAGTCATTCCCTGGCCAGTCTGCGCCATCTGACCGTAGAGATGCGGCGCAATGTTCGGGGGCACAGTCTGTGGACGCTGGTTGCAGTTGCGTCGCGAATAGTAGCCATCCTCGTTGCGGATGTGCAGCGTGAGGCTGGAATGGGTATCGGCCTCGACCAGGAGCACGTATCGCTTGTTGTACCCGTTCCGCCAGTACCGGATCTCCTCCTCTATGCGCGCCATCGTACTGTTCAGGCCGCGCGGCAGTGAGTAATAGCGAGCCATCAGCAGTCGTCCGGCATCGCCGCGCTGCGTGAGATTGGGCCACCGGCTGACAATCTCCTCCAGGTAGTACTTGTCGTGGCAGGCCTCCTCCAGCACATCCATGGCGGCCAGCACCACGCTGCGGTCCGCATCTCGCGTCTGGTTGATGATCAGCGGAATGCCCCAGACCTCAAAGTGGGGCAGTCGGGCGCGCAGCAGCACCGCCATGAACTGGGTGGCGTACAAGCGGCCGCTGCGTGTCTTCGCCGACGTAAGCGCCTTCTCCAGCACCTGACGCGGCAGCTTCTCGTAGCTGTAGTTCAGCCCGGACACAATCAGCTTCACATAGCAGACATGGTCCGTCACTCGCACCAAGTTGATCAAGCTGAAAGATGGGATAACTAGGTTAGCTAGGCTCTACATAAATGATTGACCCTAACTTAACAGAGTTTCTATAATCGATCTATCTGCTATAAATATCTCTGTTACTTACTATTCAAATACGGTGGTGTTTTTGAGCACTTCAATGCCCTTAACAGTTCGGCACATGCGTCCAATGTAGAGGAAATACTGCTGACACATCGTGTTGTTCATGTGCTGCGGACTGAATAGACAGTCGTGGGCACGATTCGATGTGGTGACGGCCGCCAGTTGCTGGCTGATGTCCGAAAAGTAGTCGGTTATATAGCGCATGCATTCCAGCTGCAAAACATTCAAGTAAATTAATCTTGAAAATCATTTATGAACTTAAATGCAAGGTGAACCCACCTCGTTGCTGCCCAAGAGGACATCGATTAAATCCAGTCCGGCACTGACATAGGTAGGCAGGCTTTGACCGGGCACCAAATCCTGATGCGAGAAACGATTGTTTCGCGGCTTATAGAAGTCCACCAGGCGCTTGAGGAACTTTCCCAGAGTGTAGTCCAGTTTGCGGATTAAATTCGACTATCAAAATTAGATTAGATTTATTTTCCTTTATGGGTAAATCATTCCAGCTCACCTTAAGTATTGTGGTGATAACATCCCAGTCCCAGAGATGTGCATCCGCTTGGCTCAGCACCCGGGAGTCGGTGAGCAGCCGATTGAACGCTCTAAAGTTGTCGAAGAAGGCTTGCGGCAGGAACTTTCGCTTCAGTCGGAAACTGGACCTCGACGAGGTCGAGGCCTGTGAGTTGGACTCGTCGCTGGACGAGACCGAGTCCAGGCGATAGCGATCGAGCGTGGCCCGAAAGGGACCGGCAGGCGGCACAGCTGAGGCGGCCGCTTCCGCCGTATCCTGCAGCTGCAGCACAGGACCGCCCGCCTGCTCCTGCACGTTGAGGTGGCGGCGAAAGAGCCGCGTCTGAATGAGGGCACCGCCCTGGATAATGCTGTCTAGGAAAAGGCTGCACGACGCCGGACGCTGGCGTAGCATCTTCTGGTAGTTTTGCAAGGCGGCCACCGCCGCATTGGCCTGCTGGTTGCCATGCGTGGCATGGCCCACCAGGGTGGGCAGCGCGGGACTTGTGCTGCAAATATCCGGCGGCAGGTGTGTGTGCATCAGCTGTAGGATCTTGCCAATCAGCACCGTAGCCTGCACGGAGACGAACTGGTCGCTGCTCACGGCCACTTCGACGAGCGCATTGAGCAGCCCGGTCTCGAGGAAACAGTAGAGCATCAGCGAAAGGTGCTGCTCCACCACGCTGGGAGCCCGTGCCGCCAGCGTGGGCAGAATGGAGCGTCCTTCGGCTGACACGAAGCCATTGCTTAGCAGCCAGGAGGCCTGGAAGTCCGACGGATCCACAGCCTGCAGCGCCACCGCATAGTCATCCGTCCACGTGGGCTGCGGCAGCGAGAGCAGCTCGTACAGCAAATCCAGTATTGCTTTCTGTTGTAATTGGGTTTAAGTTAATATTTAAAATACTTTGGGTTTACAGGGCATGTGCACTCACTCTAACTTCGATCTGATTTAAATAAAGAGCGTCGACTATTGCTTTCAGGCCTGAGGGTTTGCTAGGATCACAGAATTCGAGGGTGCCCGTCCAGCTGCGCAGCACGGATAAGAGTGCCAGTCGACAGCTAGTGTAGCGTAGTTCACGCGCATCTCTGTAAGATAAGTATAAGTGATAGTATTTAGCTTAGCTTTTATATCTTCTACGTAAATGCTGATTTAGTTGTTTACTTTTGGCAAATCAATAAGTGAAATCGATACGAATACGTCTGGCGTATAAATCTGATTCAGCACTTGTGCAATTTCCGTAAGCGGAAACCCTTTATCAATGTTTATTTAGTTGTCAGCAGTGTTTTATCGCAGTGCTTACGAAATGGCCAGAATTTTTCCCAGAATTCATAAATCAAGGGTAAACTTTTGGCAGAGGAATAGTTTTTAGCAGCACTCACTTGTTTTTGTCCATGATGCCGAGCCTGTAGGTAAAGTCACAGTACGGAGCCGCCAGGCAATCCAGCCGCACACCGCAGATGTTCCTCGTCTGCGGCCATTCGAGCAGGTAGAGCAGCACGCCGCAGAGACTCTCGGCGATCCGGGGATTGTGGCACTCCAGCACGTTGCGTGTGATGGAGGTAACGCCGCCGCAGACGATGAGCAGCGCCGGATTGAGGACGGCGAACTCCGCCAAGGTGGCCAGGCAGGCGCGCAGCAGGTTGTCGTTCTCCTCGATCCCGCTGTCGGCCAGCGAGACAAGGCAGCGCACCACCGCCGGACTGATGTCCTCGGGCGCAATGGCCAGCATCTTGCGCACCAGCTTCAGTGCCTGGACGCGCTCGTCGTCGTTCTTCAGCATCAGATCGATGGAGCGGCACAGCAGGTGCTGCAGCTGCAGGGCATTGAAGGCCTTTATGTCCTTGGGCGTGCTAATGGCATAGCGGATCGTTCTCAGCGCCGCCGCTCGCACCTGGGTGAAGGTGTGCACCAGTGAGGCACTCAGGCTGTAACAAAAAAAGAAAAGGACATTAGCCATCGTATGAGTGGGTGTTGCGGCTATGGAAACCTCACCAGTAGAGCAGCTCCTCGGTGCTGAAGCGTATGTTGCTGTGGTGGGAGCCCTTGCGGGCCCCCAAACAGAGCGAGGCCAGCGCATTGAGCAGGAACAGCCGCTTGGTGTCCCGCGTCTCCTCCAGGCAGAGCATCGAGTAGATGTCGAAGGCATTCTCGGCGGCCGATCGCTGGGTATCCAGGCGGTAAAAGTCCTCCGGATCCTGCGAAACTGCAATGGTAATGGATGATGGCTACAGTTTAGTTATAGATTGTTGTATTTTATTTGGTTTTTATGACCGGAAGTCGTGAAATAAAATGATATATTTTGATCTTGATATTGATTTTTAGATTCTAGGAGTGGGGGGAATGGTATAATTCCTATTTAACAGATCGAAGTAAACGCATTCAATCATATTAGAGTAAATATATTTATATGATATAATATTTATATATTATAAGGATCTATAACTACTATAAAAGTCTTTTATTATTTTTAAAGAAATGTTAAAAAATCGAATTTCTGGGTTATTTGGTAGTGCTAACTAAGATCAGTTATTCGGTATATCTAATAGATCGAATAAGGAATATGATAGTATATGTACATACATGAATATATGTATTATGATCAGCTTAACGATCTGGAATGCATGAAGACATTAAGTTGCATTAGAAAGCGATCAAAGTGAAATTGATCAGCGAGGAAAGCTAATCAGCTCTGCCGCAGTCGCTGCCTCTGTCGACGCAGGCTTTGCACGTGAAATGACAACAACGACGTCATAACAGTTGCATTGTTGTTGTTGTTATTGTTTTTGCTGCTGTTACAGCTAACTGTACTTGTATGATGGATTTGGTTGGAAAGAGAAAGGAGAGAAAGAGTGGAGAGGGGAAGAACGAAAGAGTGAAGGACATGATGAATGGAAGAAACCGATGTTGTTGTTGTTTTTAATGTTTTATTTTTTTTTTATGTTTATGTATGTTATTGTTGTTGCTCTCTGCTGCGTCATCGTTTTTCGGGGGCTCTCTATGCTAGGCGACTATGGTCTATAAATAGTCGGCCAACATGTAGCAGAAGAATTTGGTCAAATGGCAGCAACAACAAAAGCAAAAGCAAACCAAAATAAAAATAAAAATACATAAATAAATGGGAATAGGAAAAACAAAGAGAGAAATAAAGAGTGATTCTATATAAATAACGGGATCGGATCAGGAGAAATGCTGATCAGAATGCCATGCTGTCGAGACATTGGTACATCACTACTACATCGTTACCGTTATGTTATGCGCAGTGCTGCCAGCGTGTTTTCTAGTTGTTGTTGTTTCTGCCGTTGCTGTTGCCATTGCATTTGACATCAATGTCAACAAATGCAGTGCAACCAATTATTGAATAAGGTGAAGAAGAGGGAGTCAAACGGTAACAATAACGGTTCAAGATCCACAACAGCAACAGCTGCTGCTCCTCAACCGTGATGCAAAATAGAAAACAGAAAACCCCAAAACAGTGGTTGCGCCAACATGCCGATGATAATGATGATGATGACGACGATGATGCCATGTTGATGTCAATTAACACATTCGTTACATTACCTTTAATGCGTAATTGTAATTTGCTCCGCTTGCCAAAACGCCAACTGGAATGTAGGGAGGCCATCGCGTTGCTTCGCCTCTTTTTTCACACGCGCGGATGGGGGCGTGGCGGGGCCAACGGCGGCGTCGCCCGCTCGCCGATTAAGCTATAGTGTCCCGGATTATCCGCGCACTCACGGATCACACACTTAAATATATTGCTTTTCAATTTCACTTGCTGCACAATTTACATTTTTTTTTTATTAGCTCGCCGCTTCGGTGTGACCGTCGACGGGGCACGGGAAAAATACCAACTGAATATGTCTTGTAAATATTGCCCAGAAACGGAAATACAACACGGGTATTTACGGGATTTTTTTTTAAATTATATTCTGGATTTTAGTTTTACCGCCTATTTCATTAAATAAAATATAAATCAACGTCAAAAGTGATTTTTTAATCTCTCTCTCTTGACTAAATCAAGTTTAAAAACAGCTGAAAAAGTATTTTTTGCCAAATCCCAATCTGTATTTTGGCCGAAATGGTTTTAATTCCAAATATATTGGTATTTAAACCTGCAAATTTTTAATTTTAATCATTTTTCCCAAAAAAAAATAAAAGTACCAGTGGAAAAAACTTTACAAGAAAATATATTTCTAAATCACTCGAACGATGGCGGAAATCAATTTATTGGACTATGAACTGTTAAAAACAGAAATTTTTAGCCTACCTCGAGCAAGACACACTACTAAAATATTATAATTCTACCAAAAACCCAAAATCTGATTTTCCAACAAAAAAATCAGTATTTTTGCAGAAACGAAGAAAATTGAAGTCTAAATATGGAGTGTTATACATCGTTGAGCTCGTAATTTAATTTCCAATCGATTGGCATTCAAACCTGCAAATTTTATTTTTTAACCATTTTTCGTAAAAAATTGTGATGTAACCCCTTATATGTTTAAAACAGTACGTCTTTTCGATTTGGGACAATTTTTGGCCAAGTTACAGCGAAAAAACACAAGACAAATATCTTGATTTTGCCAAATATCCGAATTCTGATTTTCCACCAATTTAAATCAGTATTTTGGCCGAAACAATGGAAATATTGATCCAAATTGGCAATGTCATACCTTTTTAAACGCGTTATAAAATTCCCAATCGATGGGCATTCAAACCTGCAAATTTTTTTTTTTTAACCATTTTTCGTAAAAAATTGTGATGTAACCCCTTACAAAAAATGAAAAAATTGGTCGAAAATTACATTTTTCTAAATCACCCAAAAAGTAACTGAGATTTATTAATTGGGTCGTTATATGTTTAAAACAGTACGTCTTTTCGATTTGGGACAATTTTTGGCCAAGTTACAGCAAAATAACACAAGACAAATATCTTGATTTTGCCAAATATCCGAATTCTGATTTTCCACTAATTTAAATCAGTATTTTGGCCGAAACAATGGAAATAATGATCCAAATTGGGAATGTCATACCTTTTTGAACTCGGTATAAAATTCCCAATCGATTGGCATTCAAACCTGCACATTTTATTTTTTACCCATTTTTCGTAAAAAATTGTGATGTAACCCCTTACAAAAAAATGAACAAATTGGTCGAAAATTACATTTTTCTAATTCACCCAAAAAGTAACTGAGATTTATTTATTGGATCGTTAGATGTTTAAAACAGTACGTCTCTTCGATTTGGGACAATTTTTGGCTAAATTACATCCCAAAAACGCAAAAAAATCCTGTTTTTGCCAAAAACTCAAATCTTGATTTTCCACTAATACAAATCAGTTTTTTTTTCGAAACAAAAAAAATAATAATAGGAATATAGAGTGTCATACATCGTTGAACTCGTAATAAAATTCCCAATCGATTGGCATTCAAACCTGCAAATTTTATTTTTTACCCATTTTTCGTAAAAAATTGTCATTACAAAAAAATGAAAAAATTGGTCGAAAATTTAATTTTTCTAAATCGTTAAAAAAGTAACTCAGATTTATTTATTGGGTCGTTAGATGTTTAAAACAGTACGTCTTTTTGATTTGCGACAATATTTGGTCAAATTACAGCCAAAAAAATAACACAAATATCCTGTTTTTGCCAAAAACCCAAATCTTGATTTTTTACCAAAACAAATCAGTATTTTGGCCATAACAAAAAAAAATAATAGTCAGAATATGGCGTGTTATACATCGTTTAGCTCGCAATAAAATTCCCAATCGACTGCATTTTAAATATGCTTAATTGGCAGAAACAATAAAAATAATAATTACAATATGGAATGTCATACCTCAAGGAAATAGCCAAACATAAAAGCTAAATAGAACGGCAGCACTGAAATAGATTGTGGTATTTTTTCCATCCCCTTGGTATATTTGCACTAACAACGAACGGTCATACTCGATGCAAAGACATATCGGAAGTCGAGTCCGCTCTTCCTCTTCGATAAACCCAATATTTTGCAATAAAATAAATTAGTTTTTAAAACTACGGCAGCGAGCATTTTGCAAGCCAAAGCGAGCCACAGTTTTCGCGCAGTTCGGTATTTCGGTGCGGCACGTGGCAGCGCAATTCGCGATTAACCGATTTGGGTCGCCCACTTATTGTTGTTGTGTTGTGCTTGTGCTTTCTGTTTTCCCTTTTCCGTTTTTCGCCTTTCGTTCTGTGTATCTGTGTGTTCTCCGCATTCACATTCGGTTCAGTTTGAGTTCACCAATCCAATCGCAATCGCAGCAACAACGGCCAACTGATGAGTCTCAATTGTTTTCATTAACGCTACGAAAGTCGCCCTCCCCTCCCCTCGCCTTGCCTCGCCTCGCACCCCCCTTCCAGTCCAGTTTCCAGTCACCCGCCCCTTTTGGCCACACCCACCCCCCGAACACCCACCCAAAAGCAAAGCCACCCATCGAAATGGCCAGCAACAGCAGCAACAGTTTTGGGGGCGTGGCAGGTGTGAACGGGGATCTGTGGCGCGAATGCGTCGCCTGGCTAACTAGGTGCAAGGTCATCCCGCCCGACCACAAGGCCGCCCAGGCGGACGCCGAGATTCGCATCCTGGCGATGACACTGCGCGACGGAGTGCTGCTCTGCAACCTGGTCATCCACCTGGATCCCAGCAGCATGGATCCGCGCGAGTTCAATCGCAAGCCACAAATGGCACAGGTAAGAAAAGCATAAATTCTAAAATATCTAGAAAAGTAAATCTTAAAATCTGTTAAAAAAATATTATAAATATCACCAAGGGAGACTGAGAATCCCTTCCAGTTAGAACCAAGAATTCATAGAAAATGATATAATATTTTTAAAAATACTAAATAAAGAACTTTTTGTGTTGAAAATTTTAAAATAATAATAATCACTATCAAAATACCTTTTATCAATCCAATATCTCATCTGCAAAGGTAATATCAAAAAAATTATTATGCAGAAAATTTTAAAATAATAATATTCACTATCAAAATACCATTTATTAATCCAATATTTATATAAGATATAAGCTTAGTTATTATCAAGAAAAAATTTAATTTTCATGATAAACATATTGCTATACATATAATTTCATAATTTGTATTTGTAATTCTTTCAGTGTAATGCAAATTAGCTTGTTAATATTTGAAAATAAATTAGTCGTCTATTCCCAATTACTATATTAAAAGATTCAACAAACCTTATTTATTATATATTATTTAATTTATTTATATTTAAAAATTTTCAAAAGTTATATCAAACTTTTCCTCAGTATTTTTAAGTTTTCAAATTCTAGGGCTAGAGTAATAAAGTTATATTTGATATAAAGACCCTTGAATTAAATCTAAACCATATGCCCGACCATTGCAGTTCCTGTGTAGCAAGAACATCAAGCTGTTCCTGGACGTCTGCCACAATAACTTCGGGATCCGCGACGCCGATCTCTTCGAGCCGACGATGCTGTACGACCTGACCAACTTCCACCGCGTCCTCATCACGCTCTCCAAATTGTCGCAGTGCCGCAAGGTGCAGCAAATGCATCCGGATCTTGTGTGAGTATTCCGATACCCAGTCTTAGTTTGCGATATGTGGGTTACGCCCAGAAATGGGCTAATAAGTGGGCCCTCTGTTCCCAGTTCTTGAGATTTTCGTTGCTTTATCAATCCTTTGGGATACAGATAAGATTTATAAATAGAATTCAAGTCAAAAAGAAAACCGGAAACTGCGATAGTAAACAAAATGTAAACTAAATCTTTTAATATAATTTATAAATTTCAAACATATGTATGTCTTGGTCGTATTGAAATCCGTCTGCAATGCTCTAGATATTTTGTGGAAAAAAAAAACAGAAATCAAAAACAAAATAATACTGATTCATTTGCATTTCTGAAATACCCGCACGGAATTTTGGAATGTTTATCAGCGCTTAATTAATTTTTCAAATTTTTTCAGTTTACAAATGCATATATTTCTTTCACGCAGTCAAATTGGAATTTTTACAATGATGCATAACATTGTTTCGACACGTTCATATGAATAAGCATTATTAATAGACTACATTTCGAGAAAATGAATTAAGCTATTGCCTCAAAAAGCATTTAGCATTTACTAGCATAATATAAAAGGAATTAAGCACCGGTAATCAAATAGCTATTTGGGGGTTAGCATTTAATAGCATATTAATAGAAAGGGTTATTAAATATCTTTCATACTTGGATATCATAAGCTTTACACGGAAATGAATTAATTAATGAATGTATTATTTATAAATTAATTTTATATATCCAGGAATATGTTTCAGAAAATCAAATAGCTACAGCGAAATTATTAAATATAATTTTTATAAATCCAGGATTATTTTTTTGACTTACCCATTGATTTTAATCCATTCCAGTGGCTTCAATCTGCAGCTATCGCCCAGTGAACGTTCCCATTCGGACGAGGCCATCTACAAGGATCTGCATTCCACGTGAGTAGTCTATTCTGGGCGGGAACCGTCTGTCTACAGTCCCCTAAGCCACGGTGCGTGCTTCCCCCGCCCCCCTCGCTTGACTCGCTGCCCCTGAGAGCAGGCGATGTGCCTGCATTTCCTGCCCCAGCATTGCGAAACCAACCCCGACCCCGCCCCCGCCCGCGTCCCTTCAATCCAAGCCAATGCGACCCGAACCGATCTCATTATGCGCTCACATACTTCCCGGACCCAAGTCTATAAGCCCATGTCTGGCTGCTTATCGAGCACAGGGAAAGAAAATATCAACACTATGTATGATATCTGTAAAAAAAAAAAACTATTTATATAGTAATTAAATCTAGAAATCTGAAAAGCACTCTTGAAATGATATTATAACGAAAGATCTTTTAAAAATCTGTCTAAAACTGGGCTATTATGCAAGAATTACTTCCAAACAGCCTTCAAAGTGATTTTAAATGATTATATGATATGAAATAGGGTCAATTCTACCTTATTCCATATCAAAATTATGATTCAAACATATCAACTTGATACTTTATCATATCATTTTTGAACAAATAATGTAAAATAAGATAAACATAATATTTATTATGATATGAATAACTTGATCTTTAAAAAGTATAAAATTGACAAGCACTATAATACATTAAATATTTCCCATATAATCATTATTTCCTGTGCGAGATGAAGGAGTTGTAGACCGACCCCAAATCCAAGCAATCTCAGTGTCCAGCTTTATCTAACACACTCTCTCTTTCTCTCTGTCTCCTATCTCTGTCTAACACACTAACTTTGTGCGATTGAATCCGAATGAATGTGCGTGTGCGTATGAATGTGTGTGCGTTGCCTTATCGGTGGCATATATATATATATATATATATATATATATATGGGGGATTCCCCCGCGCAACCCAGAGATCTGAGCATGCGGAAAGCGAGCAGCATTGATGCCGCCTCCGCCTCCTCGTCGGCGGAATACTACGATCGAACCTCGCAGAGCGGATCGCTGGACGAGAATAGCGACATCACCATCGAAAATGGCACCGAGGACACCGACGACTACATCGAGGATTCGCTCTCCAATATGTGCGATTCGACAATTGAAAACGATTTGTTGGAGGATGCCGGCGTGGAAACTCCCTTGCTGGCCGATTGCGATGGCGGCAGCTTGCGAGCCCTGTCCTTTGATCTCACCCTGGATGTGGTTAGCTCGACGACGACGGACCACTTGACCGCCTCCAATGCGGTCACACCCACGCCGGAATCCTATGCCCGGTGCTCGGCGGAAATGCCCTTGGGTGCCGATACACCAGCGGCCATTTCAGCTGGAGTTGGCCCAGCCATGGGTCGTCTGGTGTCCACCTCCTCATCCTCGTCGTCGCTTTTGGTCAGCGAGAGCCAGCGACTGCAGAAGGCGGCCGCAGCCGTCTACAATTACCGATCCTCGATGGCGTCCACCGAGCACGAGTATGCCTACATCTACAGCGAGGATGATGAGAAGGTCTACGAGGACCTGTGCTACGTCACCTTCCAGGCGAAGGCCAAACCCGAGGTGTGCTGTCCAACATATTAACACTCTGTCTTTCTGTGTCCAGCGTGGGGTGGGAATATGGAGCCAAGAGGACCGAAAGCCACAGAATTTCCATACAAAAATATGAAAAAACAAGAAAGGAAGCTAGCTTCGGTCAGCCGAAGCTTATATACCCATGCAGATAATTCCTATTAATCACTAATTTTCCGATCGTTCCTATGGCAGCTATATGATATAGTAGTTCGATATTGGTAAAATTAAAATCGAAATTAGAAAACATTTAAAAAAAATCATATCCCAGAGTAGAAAAGAATACGATAAAAAGCAACGAAGCAATAATTTATTTCCTATTATATTCCCATTAATTTTCCGATCGTTCCTATGGCAGCCTATAGTCGTCCGATTTTGAAAAAATTTTATTCGAAATTCAGAATTGAATAAAAAATGGCATTTCCAAAAGTAGGAGGTGATATGTTCAAAAACACCCAAGATATATTTTTTTTACATTTTGTTCCCCGATTATTCCTATGGGAGCTATATGATATAGTTGTCCGATCCGGCTCGTTCCGACTTATATACTACCTGCAATAGATATAAGACTTTTGGGAAAGTTTTAGCCCGATAGCTTTAAAACTGAGAGACTAGTTTGCGTAGAAACAGACGGACATGGCTAGATCGCCTCGTCTAGTCATGCTGATCAAGAATATATATACTTTATAGGGTCGGAAACGTCTCCTTCACTGCGTTGCAAACTTCTGACTGAAATCATAATACCCTCTGCAAGGGTATAAAAAATAACTATAAAATCAGTTAGGTGTAGATTCTGTATTCTGTATGGAAATTTGTAGTTTCTGGTCTAGTTGGATATGTAATTCACAAAAATCCTAGGAGTGGAATGTAATCTTTAGTAAATTCCAAAGATTACCTTTTGCTCCTGAGATTTGGTCCAAGAAATCAACCCACCCCAGTGTAACGTCTTGTGTAAACAGCCTCTTGCCTCTTGCCTCTTCTCCCCTTCCTCTTCTTCCTTCCTTCCGCCCCGTGATATCCCCCGTGATCCTTGATCTTCCCCTAGAATGCTTGAAATCCCCTAGATTGTTTAAGCAACCGCCCTGCACCGCCCACAAGAACCACTGCTTGGCTTGCCTGCGCTTGAGCTTCACCCACTCTCTCGAAACCAAACCATTAACCACAAGCTAACCACTAACCCGGACGCGCACCACCACCAACCACACGACCAGAATCCTCTTTATAGCTGGCGTTCCCATTCCTAAGCTTCTTGGCTCCCGAAATGGGAATGCAATGGGTCAATGGGCTGTGCCAAACATAGCCACCGGAAGTACTTGCCTTTTATTCTCTCTCTCTTTATTTATTTATATAACTTACTTATAAAGTAGTTCGGTACAGTCATCGGACGACCCCCCTATCGATCCATCAGCAAGAGCTTCTGGCTGTCAACCACATGGGATGTGATTGGCGATAAGGTCGACAAACGGAACACGGCCGATTGAAAGCCAGATCGCATTAACAAGCTCACTATCTCGTCCGTCCGTTGGCTAATTACACTGTGATTATCCCCCCCGCCATTCGATATCTATTTATAGAGCCAGTTGATATTTACTTGATTTTAATATATAATTTTTATAGCGTTTCCTTTACTTTTACCCAATCATTAACTTTGCAAGTCTGTTACATTGCCATACGTATTGTATTTGGTTTGCTTTCTGCTTATCTAGTGCTTACATTCTTTCATTTGATTAATGTATTCAGTTTTTCGTTATCACTTAACGTGTCTATCTAAATAGAGCTTTTTGTTTGTTACAAATACATTTGAGATGGGATTTAAACGCACAACGCACACACATACACACTCGATCCAACAACAGCTAGGAACTAACAAGAAGCAGGAGAAGTATCTCAGATTCTGAGCGACATGTCGTCCTCCGCTTCGATTTCCAGCTCCTGTTCCTGCACCTGTTCTTGCTCCTCCTCCTCCTCCTCATCCTCCATGTCGTCCTCGTTCTCCTCGTCACTGCTGCTGTTGCTGGCGGCCGGCGAATTGAGGGCCATGTCGCTGCCCAGAGCCAAAAGCGGCTGGACATCCATGTGGGGGGCAAACTGCTTCAGCAGTTGACCCACCACCGTGCACAGACCCATCAGGCGCTTCTCCATTCGCTGCTCGTAGCGACGACGGTGCCTGCAAGGGATTAGATTATTCGATTTAATAGGTCTCTTTATTAAGAAGTTCCCAGTTTCCCTCACCTGTAATACTTGTCCTTCTCGCTGAGCGCCTTGCGGTGTCGTTTCTTCACCATCTTGGCCACCGGCGGCTCGCTCGGCTGCTCCAATTCCTCGGTCTTCACAACCGTCGTTGTTGACGACTCATCAAAGTCGTTGTACCGACTATTGGATAGCGACACCTCGCCACCGATCATCACCGGACCGCACTCCATCTCATGCAGATGGAGCATGCACATATCTTCCTCGCCGCCGCCGCCGCCTCCTCCTCCACCGCTTTCCGCATCCTTGCGCATGGTGGCCTCGGCCAGCAGCCTGTCCAGCTCATCGTTGTTGCTGTGGATATTGCTGTTGTGATTGCTACTCCGATGGCAGGGCGACGTGGACTCGTCCATGTCATCGGTGGTGTCGCCGTTGGGCGGCGAGCGTTCGCCAAAGTTGTGGTCGTTGAGCACGCCCAGCATCAGGGGCGAGAGCTGGGCCGCCTCGTCGCAGGAATAGACGCTGGCGATGGCCAAGTTGTTGTTGGGCGGCTCCACATTCGGCTCCTTGAGGGCGTACGAGTGCAGGTCGGCGGTCTTCTGGTTCATGTAGGCGTGGATGGAGCCGAAGAACTCCCACTCCTTGTTCAGCTCCTCGATGCTCTGCTTGTTGAGCGGGGCGCCCAGCGTGTTGGCCTTGTGGATGCGGTAGCGCTGCACCATGGAGAACCATTGCTTGCGCAGGGCTATCTCGCTGAAGTCGCCGATCTTGGCCATGTCCTTGAATTTCCTGGGGGGGATATAAGGAGATTTTAGTATAGTTCATTGACAATATAACATGGGTTTTAATATTTATGCCTTTGAAAATCTATTGAAAATTCTAAGACTTGAACATAATTATTATTTGGTTTTATAGGCAATTATGCTTAAAATGAATCTTTAAAAATGTATCATCTATACATAAACTGATTAAGAGGCCAAATAATAAGTACGATTTTTTTTTTTAGAAATCTATTAGGTTTATTTTTTTTTTTTAATTTTAAAATGTTTGAGTTATAAAAATATGATTTAAAATTCAATTGGTTTATAAGTAGTAAAGTTAATAAAGGGATTCAGATACCAGTTATAAAATTAGTGCTATCCTAATAGACCCAATTGTAACTGATTTTTTGGAAAATAATCTTCAAGATCTGAGCTAAACTCGTTTGGTGACCCATAATTTTGGACTTCCCCGAGTTATCAATTCATTCTCCTTCTAATATCTCAACTTACTGATATATTTTTGTTATTTAAAAAGGTGTCATTGAAAATAAACCCTAAGTCATGTCCCAAATCCCTTTGGTGACCCCTTTCTAAGGTATTTTAACCATAATTTTGGACTTCCCCGAGTTATCAATCAATTCTCCCTCAAATATCTTCACTTAGTGATATGTTTTTGTTATTTAAACACGAATTAATAGAAACTATCCTAAGTTCTGTCCGAAACCCATTTGGTGACCCTTCTTAAACCCATTTTGAGCACTAACTTTGGACTTCCCCGAGTTCTCCTCGTGGATAACCAAGAAACTCACTTCCATGGCTCCGCGTGTTTGGGCGAATACCGCGAGAATAGCTCATCCGCCGCAATCCGTTGCACCACCAAATCGCGCTTCTCGTCCGCGGACCCTGAAAAAGTGCAATTTCCAATTGCCAAAAATCAGAGAAGAAAGAGGGGAAAGGAAAAAATGCATGAGTGCATCGAAGGGAAAAACGTTTAACCAAACACGTGTGTTGTTGTTGTTTTTGTTGTCGCCTACACTTTTTGGATCCGCTCTTGGCGTACGTGTGATGGTCCATGAGCCCCGGAACGGAGGAGCAGCTGGCCAGGCGGAGCGTGGATTCCAAATCCAAGTCCGAATTGCGGGTGCGGGGGGGAGATGATAAAAAATAAAATCCCGAAAACACACAGTTTCTTTTTTTATTTGCGCTGCCAACCGATTTTTTACACCCACTGCTTCGGCCAGGGTTGCCACATGACAGAATGTAAGGTCGCAACAGCGGCTGCTAGTTAACAGCGAGGGAAATCGATTAACTGCTGTGCGGTCTATCGAATTCAAGTTTAAGGGCGCGTTTTTTTTGCTATATCATTTTATGGTTTTTAATAGCAATTCCTTGTTCCCCGAAAATTTCCCTACCTCCTTTTGATTTCCATATTATTATTATTTCCATTTTGATTTATTTTTTGCCTTTATTTCCTTTTCGTTTAGTACCACCGACAATATTGCATGCAATGGAACCGGTTACGACCACACCAACACAAAAGAGGAGGAGGTCTACCAAGATCTGTGCGCCCTGCACAGGACGAGTAGAAGCCAGGTAGAATTGCAAGCCTGCCCGTGCATGAGACACCTAATCTAATCCCAATCCCCCACTAATACCGCACTTGATGTTGCTCCTTCTTTCCCAATAGACCGCCTCGTCGACGAGCTTCGAGCAGCGCGACTACGTCATCCGGGAGCTAATCGACACGGAGTCCAACTATCTGGACGTGCTCACCGCCCTGAAGACCAAGTTCATGGCTCCGCTGGAGCGGCATCTCAACCAGGACGAGCTGCGTCTCATATTCCCGCGCATTCGAGTGAGTTGCCACCACTATATACTCCATTTATCAACTAAAATGTGTAAAATCCCCTCGCTCAGGAGCTGGCCGACATTCACACAAAGTTCCTGGACAAGCTGCGCGAATCGCTGACGCCCAATGCCAAAATGAAGATGGCCCAGGTCTTCCTCGAGTTCCGTGAACCCTTCCTCATCTACGGCGAATACTGCTCCTGTCTGCTAGGCGCCATTGACTATCTGGCCGATGTGTGCAAGAAGAACCAGATTATCGACCAGCTGGTCCAGAAATGCGAGCGGGACTACAATGTGGGCAAGCTGCAGCTGCGCGACATCCTCTCGGTGCCGATGCAGCGCATCCTCAAGTACCATCTGCTGCTGGACAAGCTGGTGAAGGAGACATCGCCGCTGCACGACGACTACCGATCGCTGGAACGGGCCAAGGAGGCGATGATCGATGTGTCGCAGTATATCAACGAGGTGAAACGCGATTCCGACCACCTGGTCATCATACAGAAGGTGAAGGACAGCATCTTCGATCTCCATCTGCTGCAGAATGGCAACGGTAGCGATTTGTTGCAGTATGGACGCCTCCTCCTCGACGGCGAGCTGCATATCAAGGCGCACGAGGATCAGAAGACCAAGCTGCGCTATGCCTTTGTCTTCGACAAGATCCTCATTATGGTGAAGGCGATGCACATCAAGACGGGCGACATGCAGTACACGTACCGCGACTCGCACAACCTGGCCGACTATCGCGTGGAGCAGAGCCATTCGCGGCGGACCCTCGGCCGGGATACGCGCTTCAAGTACCAGCTGCTGCTGGCCCGCAAATCGGGCAAAACGGCCTTCACATTGTACCTCAAGTCGGAGCACGAACGGGATAAGTGGCGCAAGGCCCTCACCGAGGCCATGTAAGCAGGAGATTTGTTTTATTTCAAGTACTTGGATAACTAATATAAAATGTATGTTGCTCAGGGAAAGTCTGGAACCGCCCGGCTGCCGGAGTACCGACCACAAAATGGAGATCTACACCTTCGATGCACCGACCACGTGCCGCCACTGCTCCAAATTCCTCAAGGGCCGCATCCACCAGGGCTATCGCTGCAAGGTGTGCCAGATTAGCGTGCACAAGGGCTGCATCTCGTCGACGGGTCGCTGCAAACAGAATCCGGTTAGCGTGCCGCCGCCCGTCTGCGATCGTCAGCTGTCCGAGTTCAATTGGTTTGCGGGCAACATGGACCGGGAGACGGCGGCCCATCGGCTGGAGAACCGCCGCATCGGCACCTACTTGCTGCGCGTACGTCCCCAGGGTCCGTCGACGGCCCACGAGACGATGTACGCGCTCAGCCTGAAGTGAGTTTGGCTAGACTATTTAGCTATGTAAATCTATATCTGTTACTTGGATCTCTCTAGAACCGATGATCATGTGATCAAGCATATGAAAATCAACCAGGAGAACTCCGGCGATTCCATGCTCTACTGCCTGTCCTCGCGCAGGCATTTCAAGACCATCGTCGAGCTGGTTTCCTACTACGAACGCAACGATCTGGGGGAGAACTTTGCGGGGTGAGACTAAGGATGGTTTAAAACGAATGTATTACTGATCCCATCTCTTTCTTAAGGCTCAATCAGTCACTACAGTGGCCCTACAAGGAGGTGATCGCCACCGCTCTCTATGATTACGAGCCAAAGGCTGGCAGCAATCAGCTGCAGCTGCGCACCGACTGCCAGGTGCTGGTCATTGGCAAGGATGGCGACAGCAAGGGCTGGTGGCGTGGCAAAATAGGCGATACGGTAGGCCAAACAGAGGCTTCTGATTCAAACGAGAACTAATGAGTTTTGTCCAGGTTGGCTACTTTCCCAAGGAGTACGTGCAGGAGCAGAAACTGGCCAGCGAAGAGCTTTGATATTACAATTACGAGGTTTACTTTGCACCCAAGGCCATTACGCCCGCAACGGCAGCCATCGCTGAGTCGCCAGGAGCTGAAGCTGCAACTGGAGGCGAATCTGGAGGAGGAGGAGAAGCCCCCACCGAGGAGGCCGTCGTGGCCAGGATCAACAGCCAGAGCCACAGCAACAACAACTGCAGCTAGATACGATCCCTAGTTAAATATGTTTATATACACGCATATTTTAAAATACAAATTGTTTTGTTCTTGTGATTAAGCCCTTTTTTGTTTATACATACATATTGCTTTTTTATAATTTGTGCGTCGTCTGCTTAGAAACTTTTGTGCCAATCACCGAAAAAACAAAACAACTACAAAATCGATATCATCCACCAATGTTCGTTTGAAAATGTTTACTTTTAATGTTTCAATTGTTTTAAATTTTAAATTATATATGTATGGCAAATATATTATATATATATATGTATATGTTTCTAAGAATGTTTAGCTTCATAAGATTTTTTGTTTGTGCGTGAGTCGTCTGTGTTGTTTTTTTCACAATTTCCGTACTTTTTTTTGTATCTTTTTGTTTATAAAATGTAATAATCGTCCCACGTCGAGTGAGGGTTGTGCGAATGTAGGGGGAGTAATATAAAAACAAACAAAGCTTTAAAAACTTTATATTCATATTATTGTACTGCTAGATATTTAACCCTAGTTGAAACGCAAATGTTAACATAACGAAAGCAACGCAGCCACAAAATGTTCGAACAGAAAATAAGAGTACTACGATGATGTAACGACGATGTAACGACGATAAGGAAGTAAAAGCTTTAGTACTAACGATAGCCGTCATATTTACAAGATGATCAACACATTTTAGGCCAGCCAATTTATAGATATATCTATTATGATATGATTAACTACTTATAATGTACCTATTTATATACATATATAGCCAACGAATAACTTGCGAAATATCTAATGTTCACAGCGAGGATCCGATGAATCGAAAATAGCTAGAGAACGCGAACGCAACAAAGTTTTTGAAGCAAACAAAATATAGAGTTTAATACCGAAACACCGAACCTAAACGAAACTGAACGAAACTTCACTTTGCGCTTTCATTTGAAATCATAGTATTATTTTAAACGGTTTTTGTATTAAGTAGACTATTGAAAATCCAGTCAATCAATAATAAATGAAGAACCGAATTGTCTAAAACTAAACTAAATGGTATCCCACAAAAAATAATTGTTAACATTTAATTGGTATTGTCATTGAATTTAATCAAAAGAAGATGAAATTCAAATCTACAAAGCTCTTTGCCAATATTAAATAATTTTCTCTCTCCAACGCACCAGAAAACGCAATTCAGATCACAATAAATATTCAATGTCCTGTTTTTCGCGCACAAAGCACCGCAGCAACAATAGAAACAACATATATTACAAATTTCTAGGCTAGAAAGTCGGTTTCATATTTAAGGCGTTCTGATCCTAACTGATTAATGCCGAATCTAAACGAAACGTTAACAATTCCGTAAGCTGCATTTATCACTAATTGCTATCTCTATCTAGTTCACTGCTCTCTAGCTGTCCCTTTCTTAATGGCAAAATGAAAATGAAAATTAAAAAATCTCTTTTCCTTCGGCAGCTCCAAAATTATACCTAAGTCAATGTTGTTCGGACCACCGGTCTTTGTGTATGTTTAATTGCAAATTGTCGCATCCAGTTTAATGCCAATCCAAATCTAAAGAAAATGTTTGTGGTTTTATGGATAAAAAAAGCGCAAATAAACGACTTTTGTGAAAGTTTTGTTGTTCAATTGAAATCGAACCAAACGAGTCTTTTTTATCATTCAAAGGATTCCATGGACGATATATTTTCGTTGTCACATGATTTTTTTATTCTTTATATATCATATATTTATTACACAATTCTTATGTTTTTAATTTGTTCCGTATTCCTAGAAAAATGTTACTATTGTTTTTAGTTCTCTGACCTCAGTTATTATTACAATTTGGCCTGATATCATATTTCATATAAAATTTCGTTATTTCTGTATCATTGGGAAATTCAAAGCAAATATTTTTCTGTGAAGTAGCAAATCCTAAAACCTTATAATTTATTACTGCATTTCCATATTTCGGAATTGTCTTCATTGATTCTAAATAATTCTAATTCTAATTTCAATTTTCAAAAGCATTTTTTGAAATTGTACCTCTTAGGATCCTTTTCTTCTTCAATTCTCTAATCTTTGCCAGCTGATTAGCCCACAAGTATGCAATGTGATCTTATAGAAGATGGTTTATTGTAACAAAAAAATGTGTAATAATTAATCTAAGCTAGTGAGTGGGGATACAATGAGTTGGGCAATACAAAAAACGAAACGAAACGAAATCATTGGACTTGAACTGGTCCGCGTCGGCGCGTGATCTTCACCAGCCGGCGGCGAAGTTGGCGAGGAACTGGCCGCTCCGTTGTCCCAACTGGAGGCTGCTCCTCCTGCTCCTGCTCCTGCTGCTGATCCTGATCCGTGCCCTGGGCGTAGCTGTAGCTGATGGTGCGCTTGTAGATGCGCTGCTCCTGCTCCGACTGCTGCGACTGCTGGGATCGCGGCTTCCGTTTGTGTGAGCTGGAACTTGGCGATGACGATGACGATGACTTCTTCTTTCTGGTCTTGGTCTTGGTCTTGGCCTTTCGGGCCTGCACATCGTAGCAGCGTTCGATTTTCTGGCCCTTGCTGTCCTTGCACTCGTAGCACACTCTATTGTCCTGCTGCCGGCGAACGCACAGGCTGCTGGGTGAATCCTCCTGCTCCTGCTTCTCGGCGGGATCGTTGCGATAGCGCTTGTACTGGGTGCCACTGCCAAAGGCATACTGCTCCGGCTGATCGTCATGCGAGTAGCTGCACGTCTCCGACACCTCGTTGTTCTTCAGCTGGCGGCAGATCTCGCACAGCTGGCCATCCTTCCGCTTGACCCGCCGACAGCGCTGATCCTTGACATTCGTGGCCTCCGCCTGGGTCTCCTGCGCCAGATCTTCGTGCTCGTCGCCCTCGCCGTCGTCGTCGTCGTTGTCGTGGTTTTCGGCAGCCCGATCGAAGTACTCCTTGACGAACTGCTCGTAGTTGCGCTCGTAATCCTCGCCGGAGTATCCCTCGTGGCTGGCCTCCGCACTGAGGCTGTCCACATCGTCGTCAACTGGCTCCGCCTCCTCAACATCCACTTCCACGTCCTCCAAGTCCTCATCCGCCTTGGCCTGCGCCTGGTTGGTGGCCGCCAGGACGGGTTGCATCATCTCCGGCAGCTTGGCCACCACCTTCGATTGATCCAAATCGCTGACGGTGAGTGCGTCCAGGCGCTGGAGCAGCTTGCCGGGCGCAAAGGCCTCCCAGTAGTTGACGCTCCGGTCGTAGCTATCCGCCAGGGAGACGGCCAGGCCGAGTAGCAGCAGCTCCGGCAGCAGCATTGCATCGAAAGCTGCGACTCCCGTCGCCGGTCGTTGCTTTTATGGACTCGAGATTCAAGATCTGGCCTGGCCTGGCCCGACTCCACTCCAGATAGAAGCGTGACCAATGGAGCGTGTCCGAAACCGCAGAGCCATCAGGAAGTGTGGCCCAACTGATCCGCGAGGAGGGAAGTGCGAGTGAAAGGCAAGATTTATTTCGTGTGGCCAATCAACTAAATCGAACAAAAGAAAAGGGAAACAGAATGCAAGTGGTCGTTGGTGGTTGTGGAATGGTCAGAGTGGGTGAGGTTGTTGGTAGCAAGGGGGTCGACAACTACGCCGCTCGCTGTCCGTCGCTCAGCCGCTGGGCGCCCACAGTGGGCGGGGCCGGGCGGACGGGCGGCTGTCGCTGGTGGCGCAACTCGCGTCGCTTCTCCCGCAGGATCTGCTTGGTCTGGGAGGTGTCCAGCTCCTCCCAGCCGCCGGCATTGTCGTCCACCCAGTCCTCGAGATCGGCCTGTCGGAGGTAGATATATCACATATACAAAAATGCACCGCAGAATGTCCCCAGCTTACGTTATTGCTAATGGGCACCAGGTCCTGGGCCTGCAGTCTTGAGAAGTCACTTGGCTGACTGGCCGCCGCACTCGTGGATGGATCCTCCAGGTAGAACTTCATCTGCGGCTTGATGGTGGGCGTTAGCTCCTGGCAATGGGAAATACAAATTAGACACGCTCTTTTTAATTAATTATATTTAAAATTTTAAATTCTTTCTATAAGTTACATATTTTTGGATCATTACTTTCATTGTTCCCGTAAAAATACTGATTTTTTCGGTGGAAAATCAGGATCTGGATTTTTGGTACAAATTTTCTTATAGACTTTTCGCTGTAACTTGGCCAAAAATGGTCCCAAATCGAAGATACGACCTGTTTTGAACAACTAACAACCCAATAAATAAATCTCTTTTACTTTTTGGCTGATTTAGAAAAATTTTAATTTCGACCAATTTTTTCATTTTTTTGTAAGGGGTCACATCACAATTTTTTGCAAAAAATGGGTAAAAAATAACATTTGCAGGTTTGAATGCCAATCGATTGGGAATTTTATTACGAGTTCAAAAAGGTATGACATTCCCAATTTGGATCATTATTTCCATTGTTTCGGCCAAAATACTGATTTAAATTAATGGAAAATCAGAATTTGGATATGTGGCAAAATCAAGATATTTGGCTTGTGTTTTTTTGCTATAACTTGGCCAAAAATGGTCCCAAATCAAAAAGCCATATTGTTTTGAACAACTAACAACCCAATAAATAAATATCTTTTACGTTTTGGCTGATTTAGAAAAATTGAATTTTCGACCAATTTTTTCACTTTTTTGAAAGGGGTTACATCACAATTTTTTGCGAAAAATGGGTAAAAAATAAAATTTGCAGGTTTGAATGCCAATCGATTGGGAATTTTATTACGAGTTCAAAAAGGTATGACATTCCCAATTTGGATCATTATTTCCATTGTTTCGGCCAAAATGCTGATTTAAATTAGTGGAAAATCAGAATTTGGATAATTGGCAAAATCAAGATATTTGGTTTATGTTTTTTTGCTGTTACTTGGACAAAAATGGTCCCAAATCAAAAAGCCATGTTGTTTTGAACAACTAACAACCCAATAATAAATATCTTTTACTTTTTGGCTGATTTAGAAAAATTGAATTTTCGACCACTTTTTTCATTTTTTTGTAAGGGGTTACATCACAATTTTTTGCGAAAAATGGGTAAAAAATAAAATTTGCAGGTTTGAATGCCAATCGATTGGGAATTTTATTACGAGTTCAACAAGGTATGACACTCCATATTTGAACTATTATTTTCTTTGTTTCAGTCAAAATACGGATTTTTTGGGAAGAAAATCAGGTTTTGGGTAAAAATAGGAGTTTAAGCGGTATATTTTGCTGTAACTTGGCCAAAAATTGTCCCAGATTGAAAATAAGTACTGTTTTGAACAGCTAACAAACTAATACATTTATTCCCTTCACTAGCCGGATGATTTAGGATTTATGTATATGAACTGGGAAAATAATAGAAATGTTAAATCGACAGAAAACAGTTGAAATTTCCAGTATCTAAATATCTAGTTCATCTTATTCCTACAGTAACTTCCAATCAGTACTTAGATAAGATTAAAGCTAATCATTTGTTTTATTACTCTGGTAGGGTAAAAAGTTCCAAGAAAAAAGGTACGTTATTTCATATTTTCCAACTTTAATAAATAAATCTGATTTTTGAAATAAAATACAAGTATCTAGAATCTAGATATTCCCCAAACATCATCCGTAACCTACATAATTCGGGGTGCTATCCGCTTGGCCCCCACTGTAAGCATATGTATGTGCCAACTCACACTGAAGAAATCCGGCTCGGTTTCCTCCTTGGGCGGCGTAGGTGGTTGGGCCATCCGCTGGCGATACTGCTCGATGTGCTCCTCGACGGTCCGCGGACTGTCGTCCCAGGAGTTCCAGTCCCGCTCCCTCGGCCCCGTCGACCTGCCACCCGTGGGATTTGCGCCGGCAGAGAAGTCGCCCCGCTCCACAATCACGTTCACCGCCTGCAGGTCACCGGATCCGGAGGAGGAGCCGCTGTGGCTCAGCTTCCGGCGCCGCGAGAAGCAGCACAGGGCACGGCGGCACAGCGTGATGATGCCCAGCACCAGCATCTTGATTTGCTGCAGCATTGTCACCTGGTTTACTACGCCTATACGCTATTATTTACTTTACACTAAAGGTTTTGGTCCCGTTAGTGTGACCCTGGCAGCGGCGAATACCATATGGTGTCACCAAAATACAGACGGGTAAATACCAAAAGCCGTTACCCAACAGTGAAGCACCCTTTCTATTACACCGTAAACAATTACGGAGAATAATTTGTACATTTTCATAATATTTGGGGTTCCTTGAGTTGAGGTCCCATACAAACTTAGGTTCCATAATTCCCAAGTATTCAAGAACTTGTAGTTTAAAAATGCATTCTCTATGGATTTTAAAATGTATTGAATATTCCCTAAACGGTTTAATTAACGGTAAAAACAGATTTAAATGACAAATTCTTTATTCGAAAAAAATAAAAAAGGGGAAAATAACCTCTTTCTCAATTTATGTGTGTACAAATTTTGTTATGATAGTTTTACAATCATAATTTGTAGAAAAAACTTGTTTACAGTCGTTAAAGTTTAAAAACATATCTTGAAAAAACAAATGTGACTCACTCTTTAAAAAACATTTAGCATAATACTTAGATTACTAACATCTGTTAAATTTCATTGTCATGTTGGCAAATGAAAAAATATTTATTAGCACAATTCTTATCCACCATATGATCGTCATTTAGTACAACGCAGGATTTACCAAGGGTGGGTTCTTTCTTCCACTTAAGAACTGTTGCAGGCTTCCCGGAAGCCATAGATATGAACTGGGTATCTTCCGCCAAATCGTTGATGCCAGTCCAAAACCAGTGGCCCCAACCTTCATTTGCCGATATGATCTCTGATAGCTCCCATTGGTTTTCGAAAGCAGCCAAATATCCGCCCATTCGACGACATGTAGATGCTGCATCATGCCAATTTCGAGCAGTATAGTGCTCGATATAAAAATATCTAGAACCAATTTTCTCGAACTCCCGAGGGATATTTTTAGCGTGGATCCTGAAAAGGATTTCCTCTTGTCTCTCAATTTGCTTATGCAGCTCATGCAGTTGTGTGTTTGTTTCATTTGATCTCGTTTCAAAGGATTTAAAAACAGCTCTATTCTGGTCCTCCAGCTTTTTCTTTACCTCCAGAAGTTGAACATTAAGCCTGTTTAGTAAAGCAGTCTCCTGATCCTTCAGTTGTCTTTCAAAGCCTTTTTTTGTGGCGATATCCTTCAAGGAAACCATCATAGCGGATCGCTGGGCCTCCATCGATGACTGAATTGCCAGAAGTTTGCTTTTAAGAGTCTGCTGCTCGCCATGGATCCTGTTCAATTTATAATTGATCTCGGGAAGCGATTCGCTGAGTTCCTTTGAGTTCGCCAAAGATCCTTGAAACTCCAGGATAATAATTGCCAAAACAGGAAAATATGCCAAGCGCAGCATTTTAACTAGGGATGTCGAAATATTTTAAAATATCGTATCGATGATATTTTTTATTGAAACAAAAAATCAAAATGATATTTGATATATCAGAAAAAAAATATCTATATATCGGATATTTTTGATATATTTTTTTTTAAATTTTGTTTTTTAATTTTAAGCTGCATAAGCAATAACCACTGAACATTAACCCACATACGAGCTTAAATTATATTATAATAATTTTTAGTTTATATTTATTAATAAATGAAAGAAAACAATATTTTTTTTTTTTTTGCTTCTATTTATAGTAATCAAATCAAATAAAAGTACAATGTACTTACATATGCCGCTATTTCCCGCGCATTTTTTTAACGCGTACTACACACATATGTACATATGCATATGCGCTCTTTTATGTTTTTATCACAAATGTTGTACTTGCCAAAACCATTTTCACTTGCCGAAAAATAAATTTTAGCGGCGCTCATATGTATTAAAATTATCAAAAAATGTGCAAAGAAAATCGATGATATCTGATAATTATTAAAAAAAAATATCACGATAAAAATATTTATTTTTTCGCAAAAAATATCGATATATTGATATTTTGATATATTTTCGACATCCCTAATTTTAACTTAGTTATAACAACTCGATGAGAAATTTTTAATCGTACTGAAATTGGTGTGTGCTTTAAAAAACAAAGAAACCTAAAATTTTTGATTTCGAAAAATCTGATGAGTAAATTTTTAAATATGTATGTGCAATGAGCTAGAGTCAGATTTTATCTAAAAAAATAGTTTCAAAAATTGTCTAAATTCCGCGAAAATAAATAATGCTGTTTTCCTGTTTTGATCTAGTTTGTTATTCTTTTTACAAACATCTGGATTTTGTTGATTCATTAAAAAAACATTTCCAACCAAGAAAAAATGCTTTATTAAAAATAAAATAAAATCATATATTTGTAACAGACAAAAAAATTTAAATTAACATTAAAGCTTAATAAAAAGGAAATAACACATTGACAATAAACAATTCTTAGAAACCCCCCTCAAAGATATAAGCCCTTTGCCTTCATTTCGAAATTTACCGTTTATTCAAGCATCTATGGAGTTCTAAGGATATATGCCTAGAATCCCGCTTTAAAACTAATCGAGCTGCACCAGAAATAACCACGAGAGCAATATAACCGATCGCCGATCGCGAGCCAGGCCCCAAAATATCAAACGTATATGTAGTCGTCACCTTCTTCAGTATCTGCGAACACATCGAGTAGTCCCTGAGCTAAGCGATGAAACTGGCCAAAGGGGCTGGACTCGCGGATCGGCTCCTAGAACTAGATCTGTATATGGTATATGGTATATTGTATATATCTGTATAATCTGTATAAAGATGTATAATGTAATGCAGGCTAGGCGGGCTTCTAATGTTCAAAAGGCGCGGGGTGGGCGATTAAATTCAGGTTGTAAACTTTCGGATATTTGTACAATTTCACTTTCTTTGTGTCGTTTCGTTTCGCCTTTTGAGTACGGATCAAAGTCTTTTTTTGAGAAACACATGGCCAAACGGGGAGCTGGTACATGGTCAATGTAAAGATATATATATATATAGTACATATATGAATATAGATAATAATATCAAGATAGATAGAGAGGGAGAGAGACGTGAGCACTCGCACAATTTGAATCTTTGGCAAGACCGCAGATACTGATCACAAGAATCGTTTCGTTTCGATTTAGTTTAGTTAAGTTCGTAATGCTAATGGCTTCTATTCTAATCGTACTCGCTCGTTGGAAAAAAAAATTTGGCTAATTGTGGAGCAGAGACTCGGGTACATCATGTTCATCATCATCATCGTAGGAATACCTTATACACTTGGCTGACAAAATCGAATCCCTGTTACGTTAAGTACTCTAAGATCTAAAAATTCGCTGCGTTCCCAAATTCTCATTCTCACGGTTCGACGATGGCTCCCTCGCCGGGATATAGATTCACCAGGATGGCATAGTAGTGACAGCCGGCGGCCAGCACCACAAACAGATGCCAAATGGCATGGGCCATCGGTATCAGGCCGTCCGCCTTGAAGAACACGATGCCCAGGATGTAGAAGGCGCCGCCGAACTTCAGCTGCAGCATCCCATGGAAGTGGTGTCCGGTGAACACAACCACTAGAGCCGGTCCCAGGCCCATCACCAGGTAGAAGAACGTCTCCAGGCACTTGTAGCGCTCGTGGAAGAGCTGTTTTTGGGAAAAAATAATATTAGTATTGAAGGTGGTACAAGGGGAGTCTAAAATGTAGGAATATTTATTACAAATTAGATTATTAGGATAGCTCTTTATCAAAATGTGAAACAAATAGTACTAATATTAGTAAAAAACAATAGAGAACAAACTATCAGATACCCTTTACTCAGTAAAGCGACTGCTTGCACTGCTTGAATTTCCTTATTTGCTCATAACTTGTTAATGAAAGGTCCGATTAAAGAATTTTCTTCTACATTTCAACAGGTATTAATAAGGACAACAAAATTGCATTTATACTTTTACGAAATCTTTAAAGATGTGGGTCGGAAACGCTTCCTTCTACCTGTTACATACTTTTGCACGATTACAATATACTCTTTTACTATGTATTCAAATAGTTCTAAGAAAAATCTATTAACAAATATAGATACCTAATTTATAAAATGTAACTAATAATAATTCCTAAAAATTTCTTTAAAATGAGTTAAGCTAATAATTACTATTATAATCTCTTTTTTTATTTTGTACCTGCTGGTAGGCAATGCCCACGCCCGCCATCAGCCAGATGACCCATTCCATGCAGAAGAGTATGGCCGAGTGGTCGGTGTTCTCCAGCGTGAGCCAAGGGAAGTAGGAGCCGGCGATGAACACATAGATCATGGCCCTGTCGCACCGGTGGAGTACGTTCTTCAGGCCCTGGTACGTCGTCTGCCAGCCGAGACTGGGCCAGGCCTTGACATTCCTCGGCGGTCTACAAAGATACACAAATAAAACAATAGGTATTTTGATCCAGAGAAGGGCATGCCATGAACTGACTTGTGCTCGGCGCAGTAGCAGGAGCAGTGGAAGAAGGTTGAGACCGTGAAGAGCATGCAGAGGGCACCGCCATAGACCCACGAAACCAAATACTGGCTGGCACTGGATGAGCGTTCGAAGAGCTTTATGGCCGCAAACACGGCGGGCAGTATCCAAATCCCATGAGTAATCACATTGGCCACCTGCTCAATCTGTTTTGAGGGAAACATGTGGTTTAGTTATGTATATATAGTATATAAGTAGTTTAGAACTCACCTCCGTTGGCTGGTAGGCACAACCGGGCTTCGCCTTGGCATTCTTCCACTTGACATTGCGCAGCTGCAGCTTGAGATTGGAGTTCGACTTGATGATGGTCTTCCAGAACTTGCTAAACAGATTCTCGAGGAAGGCGTACTTGTTCTGGAGGTCCTGCATCAGGCTGAGGTTTCCATCCCCATCGCCGTTTCCATTTCCATTCCGAATCCGAATGCCACTCCCTTCGCTGGTGCTCATCGTGGACAGACTGCGGATTAGATTACAAATTGGTTGTCCAACCAGTAAAATTGATTGATTGCCAGTCGACTAACCCGGCTAACCCATCCACCCACGCTTCCCCTTTTTTTTATGGCCAATTGATTATCATCCCCCCATTGTCCCCTTATCCCCTTATCTTCCCCTGTTTTGGGCCTCTTCGAGTGACTAGTGATAAGCACTCGACGGCAATGACTGGACAATGGCACTTGAGATATTTATGCCTGCATTGGGGCCAATTTATGCTCATTTAGCTTCGGCAGAGACAACTTGCATACAATGGCCAAGGTTGCTGATTTTGACCCGATCCGCAATTGAAACCAGTTCTCCGATTGTCCGCCAAGCTTATCTCGCGTGTCGGCGAATATGGCTCAAAGTCCGGAATCCGAATCGGATGAGATATGCCCCGTCTGCCGATCTGCGGGAATACGATTATGGGGCACTCGAAATTTAATTGCAGTTGCAGTCAAAATAGATGTGTATTGCGATTACTCAATCAAACTTAAAGCTATGTTTAACTCTGTATTGCATAATCACATTCTCCCTGAGGGGTTTTATAGTTATAAATAATTTAAATCCCGAAATATCTAATATTTATATATTTTGTAATATCTGCATTGAATAATAACATTCTCTATAAGGAGTTTTATAGTTATAAATAATTTAAATCCCGAAATTTCTAATATTTATATTTTATTATTATTATCTGTTATTATATCTGTATTGAATAATCACATTCTATAAGGAGTTTTATAGTTATAATTAATTTAAGTCCCGAAGTATTCAATATTTAATATAAATAATAATTTAATAAATTCACTCACTTGCCTTATTTTAATGATTTCTCTATTGAGACTTGGTTCTATACAAGCTTTTACCCCATATTTAAATGTTTCTTTCAATATACCAGCTTTATAACCGGAAGCCGTTGTATTATCTTAACGTTTACCATCTTTTAGAGCATCGTGCCATGTTATAATTACCAAAAAAAAACATGATATCAGATTTAATGACGTGGAAACACTAGTTATACCATGGTTAATGGTCCGTGGAAACCATTATATTTTTAGAATATACACATACATATTTACCCGCACTTAAGTAGACTTAAAACTTTTACTGGCCTGTCCGCGAAGGACCTCGCTCATCGAATTATGACAACTTTTCAATAAACGAGCGACAGTGGGTGGCAGTGGGCGACCCTGACCACCCCCCAAAAGTATGCCCCATTGGGCGCAGCGGGGGTCACAGGGTGGGAAAACATAACGGACGCCCCCATTCGGAACTTCATCACCATAACGACTATGCTAATCGTTATAAAAATAGATGCCTCAGGCATTCCTTATATTGCCAATTACAAAACAGCGGGTGGGGAACAGGCTCACTGGGAGAAAATCCCACAGAATTTCCAATCTTTAAATTGGTTTGTATGATATAAGTCTTTTCAAGAAATCGTTTAATTTCATTTACATATTTTCAATGTAGGATTGAACATTTCTAATTAACAATATTTTAAGAACCCTATATTTATGAATGTTTTTGAGCTTTTAAATTCCGTTTTTCAACAGATCGTTATATTTTCCCTAACAGTATTTCTTAAAAAATTCTGTATATTTACTATCTGGAAAATATCAAAGGATTTGAACCATGGTTTGATTGTATTTTTTCTATCAATATTTTGTGATTTGTTAAGATATGTGTATTAATGATTTTAAGATCTTAAATGCTGTATTTTCATGAGATGATATTTTTACAAGCAAGAATTTTTTTAGTCCTATATTATATAAATTAAATATTTCTAAAATAAAAAATTGAAATATTTTGCTACATTTTTCTCAGTGCACAGGAGACCGTCGGAGATTGTTTACATCTTTCATTCAGAATCAATTGCCGTTCTAATCCAATTTGTTACGCTGCCGTCACGCAATTTAGCCTTGTCACTTTCCCACCTGTACTTCCTCTATTTTCCGATCCCACCTTTTCACCCGGAAAACCTTGGGAAATTGTCCAACATGGGAATTTCTGGAGGGAAACTCACCGTCTTCTTGGTGCCGCGGATTCGAATGCGGATGCTGTGCTGGATGGCAGGCGGTTAAGGATACGGATGCGGATGCTGAGGGCGGGATCCGCAGAAGGGCGTGCGCGGATTCGGAATCGAAATGGGAATCCCAGTCCCACGCAGGATTCTCAGGGACCCAAGGCTCGCTGCACTGCATCCGGGGATCGGGGGAATTTGGACTTGGCGTCCGCTTTTTTTTATTTATTTCGGCGGATTGCCTAGGCGGTGGGCGCAGTGTTGCCAGATGAACATTTGGGTTTCCCCTAAAAAATCTCAAACAGTCGATATTTCCCTAAAAAATCCGGTTTTCCCCCTAAATTTAAAAAATCAAGTAATTTTGAAGATGTACAATAAAATAAAAAATATCTGAATATGACGTTGCAGAAATGTTAAGATCTCGAAATGAAAGTCGTGCGTAGTATTTTTTTTTATTTTTTAAAATTTTTCAGAAATTACATATATTTTAGTGTTTTCTTCAAACATTTTGGTAATACAATTTCCGAAAAAAATCCCTTAAAATTTCGCCCAACTAAAATTCCGCCTTAGGGCTAGTACTCAACCTAACAAAAACTGGCCCAAAAAAAAAATACTATTTTCAGTCAATTATTTCTTGATGGCCCAGTGTTGATTAATTTGGTAATATCCGTGCGTTATTTTTCGGTCACACTGGCTCAAAAACATAAACAAACGTAAAATTCAAATTTTTAACTTGTATTTTACAAGCGAAACCAACCGTATAATCCATTGTTACAGTACTCGATAGTCATTGTAATTAGTCTTCTGCCTTTGAGAGTGTATTTAAGCGATTTTCGTTAAGGATTTAACTAGGTTGTTATCGGAATTAATCGATAGCTCAAGAAATGAATTATTTTTTGAGCAGTATTTTGGTATTTTTTTTTTGTGAGCATGAGTACTGCCGTCCAAAAACGTCGACCAAAAATTTGCCACCAAAAATTTTGTGACGTTTTTTTTATATGAAGTTTTTGGTTTTGGACGACTTTTTGTTGGGTTGAGTACTAGCCCTAACACGTCAAAAAAAACCCCTAAATCTAGGGGGAAAACCCCTGATCTGGGAACACTGGTTGGTCACTCGAGACATCACCTGCCTTTGATGGTTCATCTTTAAATTTAAATTAAAATATTTAACAGTAAATTATTAAAGATTATTGAAGAGAGTATAGAAATGAATGTATTGAAATTCCAAATTAAGCAACCTATTTTTTTATACATACTTCTTTCTGGATCCACTTGGCTTTTGTAAAGCATTCATGTTTACTACTTCAATTTACTACTTCAATCTCACTCTTCTCTTCGTAAAAGTAAACTATACGTTGCAATTGTAAACCTTTTATTTCCTAACGAATCTCGGGAGTGACTTTAGGACCTTGGTGACCCACAAAATTTGATAATCCAAAGCGCGCCCAATTTAGAAAGTGGCACCACCCTACTCAAACAGCGATAGGCGCTAGTCAACTATCGATAGCAGACGACAATCGGTCGGCGGAAATCGAATCGGAAAAACGTGTGAAAAAGGTGCGTGACTTTTTTTGGCTGACTTTGGGCCCGATTTTCACCCTTCTCCCACGCAGCAATCATGTCTGGACGCGAGGGCGGTAAGAAGAAGCCTCTGAAGGCGCCGAAGAAGGACTCCAAGGACATGGACGAGGACGACGTGGCCTTCAAGCAGAAGCAGAAGGAGCAGCAGAAGGCTCTGGACGCCGCCAAGGCGAATGCCTCCAAAAAGGGGCCCCTGGTCGGCGGCGGGATCAAGAAGTCGGGCAAGAAGTGATGCTGGAGCTACAGCCCACTGCCACGCCCCCCAGCCCAATATTCTATATTCTATATCCACAAAGCCACGGGATGCTGCTGATGCATTTTCAACCGAATCACAACACACACCCATGTGGACCAAAATTGATCGTCTAGCCAGTTGGACCTTAAATTTTTTTTATACTTACGCTTACCATTAAATAGAGCATTGTACGTCAGGCTAGATGGATAGATTTATTGTACTAAGCACGCGGAAAGCTGGCCTGCGTTCCGGGCAGCTGGACGGATTGCGAGGCCACCGAACAGGCGGCGGCTATGTGCTCCGCCAGCTGGTTCTTCGGATGACGGGCCAGGTTGTGGGCCAGGGCGCCGATGAAGGCGTCCCCAGCTCCCGTGGTGTCCACCACCTTCTCCGGCGGCACTTGGGGCGCCGGCACATGCTGATACGGCGAGTCGGCGGAGCCAAAAACGGCACCCAGTTTACCCAGAGTTACGATCACCGTGTTGGCACCCATCTGGATGAGCTTGCCAGCTGCACTTTCGGCCTCCCTGGTGGAGCACAAACAGGGTTTAGAAGGGATTACCTTGGTTAACTCACTCCACTCACTCTACAGTCTCGATTTGGGCCGTCTGGGTCATCAGCGCCGCCTCGCTTTCGTTCACACAAAAGATGCTGGCCAGCTGGAGCAGTTCCCGCGGCGTGTCCGCCATCGCAGGCGCTGCATTCACAATGGACACGCCCTTGAAGGATCGCAGCGCCGTCAGCGTGGCCTCGATGGGCGTCTCCAGCTGGCAGACCAGCACCTTGGCCTCCTGGAAGAGCTCCTCCGCCTGGGCGACATCGCAGGGGCTCAGTTGGCTATTGGCGCCAACCACAATGATTATATTGTTCTCGCCGCCATCGGAGACGCCAATTTGGGCCACGCCCGTCGTCTGGCCCGCCAGCTGCTGGACATGCTGCACATTGACGCGCTCCTCGCGCAGCTGGCGCAGGTAGTCGGCGCCAAAGGTGTCGTCACCCAGCTTGGCCACCAGGGCCGTGCGGGATCCCTGGCGAGCGGCGGCCACACACTGATTGGCCCCCTTGCCGCCGTATCCGGTCTGGAAGCGGTGCCCGTGGAGCGTTTCCCCCGGTTTCGGCAGGCGAGGGGTGTAGCTATAGGGATTAGATCAGGTATTAGATCTTCAAATGAAAGGAATCATAAATCACTCACCATATAAAGTCTATGATGGCCGAGCCAAAGACCAGCACTTCGGTGGTTGGATTTTGAGCCATGTTAGCCGTGTTCTGAACGAAAATGCACTGGTTTGTTGTCAAATGGAGCGCTTATCAGTCGGAGATTATGTGACCCCAGCGGATGAGGGGCAAGGGCAAGGACGGGGGCTGTGGGCGGAGCGCTATCAGCTAGCTGGCCCACTCCATTTCTGGCCAAGATCGGGGGTCGGGGTGTGGGGGTTGATATCTAGTATATAGCTAGCAAAAAATACCAGAAAATACTATGAGTACTAGAATTTACTTTCTTTATCAATTGGAAAATTAAAATATTTTTATTTGAATTTTTAGGATTAAATCCTAAAAGTAGGGATCCTAAAAATATTATGAAAATAATTTAGGGTTTAGAAAGTTGAGATTTTAAACAGCTGGTCTTGCGCGGTTTATTTGAATTTCCACTATCTTAACATAAAATCAGGCAACACTAATAAAGATGAGTAGAAAGATTATTGTAAGAGTATTATTAACAAATATTTTAACGGTGTGGATTTTTTCTAATGTATAAATACATAATTATATAGACTACTTATTTAAACAATAGAAAAAATCCTCATTCTGCACAAAAAATACTTTTAAAATAAGCTGATTTTAACTAAAACCCTATTTAAAATCATACTATTTATAAAAAAAACACAAAAATACCTATTTTTAAAATAAGCCAGAGCTCCAAGTAGCAATTTTTCCAAAGAAAAACACCATCACATCATATAAATCATAATATTTATTAAATATACATAGTACAAAATATCGATTGGGCTGGCCATGGGACAAAGTAAGGGACCAAAAACAATTCTAGCCTATTTGGGTAATACATGGGATTTGGGTTTTGGGTTTCGGGGGACTGGATTTTTTTGGAATTTGGACATAACACATAGGGTATAATAATTACAAGCCACTCCACCGATTTACACGTGTTTAAATCTAGCGTACAACTAGCGAGCGATTTTTGTTTTCATTTCTGTTCCGAGAGGCGGGGCTTCTGCATCCCCAAAGGCCATCCATCCATACATATAAATATCTGACTGCATAACTCGACTCGTTTCGGTTGCTCTATTGATTATCCTGCTTAGACACTATTATTGCGACTCGTGGCGGATGGAGGAGGGTGAGGATCGATGATTGAGATGAACATTGAGTGGACTCCAGAGCACAGCCAATGTATATTCCCCAGATCCGATCCTAGATACCGGCCCGTTCCAGGGCGCTCAGCTGGGAGCCCAGGCGCTCCTCCTTGGCCTTGCGCTCGGCGCTGATCTTCTTGCAGCTCGTGTACGTGTTGAGGAACGTCTGCACATCGATCTTTCCGTTCAGGAAGTGCTCCACATGCCGATCACAGTCGGCATCGGCATTGGAGGCGGCAATCTGAAGGAGTTCCTGGGGGAAAGCAAGGAAAAGGGATATTATTATCCCTGTAGAAGGCATTCCTCCGAGGGGAAACCATACCCTGATGTGCTGCGGAGCATATTCCTCCGACTTCTTCAAGTACTTCTTATTCAGCTGGTCGCACTTCTCGCCCAGTGTCTTTAAAGCTGTGTAATCATCACTGAGCCGGCGCTTCAGCTCCACCAGATGGCTGCCCTTGCTCTCGTTCTCCCCTGGATTGGGATTGGGAGGATTATGGGATTAGAGGGTTTCCCGCAGTTCCACTTGAACCCACTCACTTGATATGTTCTCCACCTGGTTCATCATCGAGTCCAGCTCCTCGTTCAGGTGCTGCACCACGGACATCTCCTCGATGAAGTCGTCGAAGAACTCGGGATCCCTGTCCAGCTGCTTCAGTTCGTCCAGCGACAATGTGGACAGGTTGGGCATGTTCTCCGCCGAATCCTTGGCGGCGGCCTCGCTCTTATCGAGGGCAGCGTGTCCTTGCGGGAGGGCGTGGGCGTGGGCATGACCTTGCGGCGAATGATGGGTGGTGGGCATTGTGTGGTCTTGTTTTTTTGTTTAGTTTCCTTTTCCAAGTTCCAAATTTCAGTGGATGTGCGTTAGGATCAACTACGAATTTACAAGTGAGTGTTTCGTTGGGCGAGGGGACTTTGGGTTAAGGGCACCACCTACTGGGTTTTCCAAATAAACACCGAGGGTCGTCGGCACGAACTGGAGCTCCCTCTGACCTCCAGTGGGAGTTGGCGACCCCGGCTGCGGATGGCGAATTATGAAATTCCCGAAGGTTCTGCTGGGTTCGCGGCGCCCTCCTGCCGCCGAATTACTCACCCAATCGCCGTCTGCTGATTTCCTGATCGGTCCTGCTTTTTGCCTTCGGATCGGGAGCACTCGCTTTGTTTGCCCCGATCGGAGTTTCATTATCTTCTGGTTCTGGGGCCAATGCAGTGCTGGCACGGCAGCTGCTTTCGAGCTAGATTTGGCTACTTTTAGAGAGTGCTAGCGGGTTATAGCCTTGATTTCGTTGCATTAAATATGTGCTTCCTAATAATTTTAAGTATATATATTTAAACCATAAATCGCTTTGCTCCTTTTTCATATGAAATCAACTTTTTAACAAATTTAAATTAAAATTTAGCTTATAAGCAGTTTAGCTATTTCTAACATCTAGCTACATTTTCAAAGCGAAAGGTGGCAACGCTGCCCATAAAGCACCGTTGTAGGGGTAGTTTTTTCAGGGTCGCTTGTGGGTTAAGGTCACTAATTTTTAGTTGTATTTTAGTTAGTTTTATATTCTGTTTTATGATTTTTCATATGTATGCAAGTAAACACCCATTAATTATATTTAGTTGATTGCTTTGGATAATCACAACAAGAGGGTTAATTGCACACGTCTGGCAGCCCTGCTAATCAGCTGTTCCGTTTTGTTTACAATTTTGCCTCGCTACTTTACATAACAAAATTTAAGAAACTTAACAAATAAACACGAAATGGCGCTGTTCGAGATGAAGTGGCTGCGTCGCTGGGTGCGGAGGAACACGAGCCCCATACCGGAGCACCGGGCGGAGCTGTGGAAGCGGCGCCTGAGCATCGGCTACGCCGTTTTGGCCTGGCAGGCCTTCGGCCTCGTTTGCTACATGGTCTACACCGGGCGAAACGATTGGGCCAAGTTCTACGGCTACAAGACCGAGGAGGAGGCGGCCCTGTCGCCGGCCCAGCAGTTCGCCAAGCACCTGAAGGTCGAGGGCACCGGCAAGATCATCCGCTTCTCGGGATTCCACAAGGTGGAGGAGGTGCCCTTCGATGCCAGCGAGGTTCAGCGGGTCAAGGAGTAGCTGGATATGGATATCCCCGCCCACAGCTAGATTTAGTACTCTAAACTTACTGTTTTTTTTTTTCAACGAGCGTATCTTAATTGCCATTAAAGCTTATGAATAGGACGAAAATCTGGTGTTGATTGTGTACTATTATATTAGCTTCTAAGCGGTCTAATCTCTTCATTCAATATTTCATTATACTTAAAAACATGATTGATTTTTGAATTTAAATAAAAGCAATGGGCTCATAAATCAAACGATAGGTGTGTGTACTTGCTATGTCTCAACAGTCTCCTCGCTATCCCTTTAACATAAATGTTAAGAAGCAACGTTTTCTTATGAAAATAAGCTGCATATTTTAACTAAATTTAATTAAATTTAAATGTAATGCAGTTTTTGATTAATATTTTCGGCCATTTGATCAAGTGTTAGGTTAACAGAACCAAAAATCGTCCAAACATTTCTGTTAAAGTGTGTCCTCGCTTATGTTAGAAAACATAGAAACACTTTAACATTAGCGGGGACACCGAAATGTTAGAAAACGTTGCATCTTAACATTTCTGTTATCGACTCCCGCCCATCGCCAGCGATAACAACAACAACAACCAGCAATAACAACAAACAACAAAAAAAAATCGCAGCGGACGCGCCGAGCGGACTCGGATCGTCGTTAAACAAATAACAACAATAACAAGTGAAAAGCGTAACATATTGCCAGGCTGAGGCAGCGGCAGCGGTAACGGTATAGCGCCGGGCGACGTGCAGTGATAGCTTTTAACCCGCAAATGCGATTCCAATAGGAGCGCAGATTGGGGCTTCCGATTCAGTGCGACACTTCTATAAATAAAACAACAAATCGAACGGCGGCAGCATCCTCGGCGTCCAGTGCAAAGTCATATTTTTAATTGTGGCCGAGAAAACCTAAATGAATATTAATTGCCCATCAAGCGGAGGTCACTGGCTATCTCGCTCGCTCGCTCGCTCACCTCCCCCCACCCCCCTCTAACTGCACTCGCTGTCTGCGAAATAACGGGACTAACGGCAGCCGAACGGCGGAGAACAACAACAAATGGCATTTGCAGATGGCGGCCGCCTCGTCTAATTGCAACAAAAACAAAAGGAAAACAAAAAGAGCCGCAAATAATTGCTAATTAGTTGCATTTTTTCCATTGTTGCAAGGCTTCGCTTACGAATTTCTAATGTAATTACCGCGGCAGCTGTTTACTTTCGACTGTGTGCGTGTGTGTGTGTGTGTGATCTTTTTATTTTCTATTTTTTCTGTGTGCAGCCCCAAAAAAAAAGAAAAAAAACAAAGTCAAAGGTGCAAGTGCCTCACAAATACATGCAAAACCAGGAGAATTTTTGATTGATGATTGAATTGATTGATTTCGATTGTGGCCGTGCCTCCTCCTGCGCTCCTCCTCCTTTCACCACTCTCCTCTTCTTCTGCTTCTTCTTCTTCCACATTCGCCGCGGGACGAAGGGTGAGTAAATAGTTTTAAACCAGATTCCCATTGTTTTTGCTAGTTTTCAAAACGAAACGAAAAGAAGACCATTAAAAGCGCATTAATTATATAATTTTCGGGGAAGTGAAACTCTGAAACTTCCACTTTCTTGCTTTGGCTTCTAAGCCGCAGCAACAATAACTAAGCAAAACGTAAACCATCGACAAAGAAACTTTAAAACTTCAAAGCTACGAAACTATGAAACTACGAAACCACGCATAAATATTTATATGTCTCAAAAGAAAGAAAGAAAAAAGAGTTGTTTTTTTAGAAACGTTAGCGAAAATGAAACCGTTTTCTAAAAATAATTTATTGTCAAACGCCGGCGTTTGTATATAAACCGTGCAACATACAAATAACACACAACATATGGCGAGCGGAGCGAACAAAGGCCGATAAAGACAAACATAAACATATCAAAAGAGAGCAGCGCATAATTCGAGCGGTAAAACGGAGTTTGGTCAGCGAACACGGTTCGCAGCGACTGCGCAGTCCGCTGCGGCAGCGCTTAAAATGGATCCAAAAAAATGTCTATATCTTTGGTATATGATCTACTACATATCTTATTTACTAAAAAAGGATAAATCAATTGATTTTGGTATGTGATCTAGGATTTGGTTGTGGTTGCATACTTTTTGAATACCCAAAAACCTTTCATTTTTTACCCCCCGTGGAAGCAGCGTTCAAAATGGGTCCAAAAAATGTCTATATCTTTGGTATATGATCTACCACATATCTTATTTACTAAAAAAGGATAAATCATTGATTTTGGTATGTGATCTAGGATTTGCTTGTGGTTGCATACTTTTTGAATACGCAAAAAGCTTTCATTTTCTACCCCCCGGGGAAAATAAATAAATAATAGTTCCAGAAATAATCGGAAGAATCTAAGATTAATTCTTGTACATACAAAGTATATATTTATTTGCAATTCAACTCAGTTTTCTACTGTTTGTATAATCTATATATCATTATCTTATAATACAAAACATAAGAGCTCCTCACTTATAAAATTACCCGAGTTATTTACAGATACTCTGTTCTGAAATATCTCTATCATCTTTGTTATCTGTCATCTGATCTTTATAATTTCCTCAAAGTGTGGGAAAAAAGAACCGGCATAGCCGACTGTTTAGAGTGTAGGGCACATTTCTTTGGCGCGCCAAAGCGTAACATTAATAAAGAAACGAAAATTCACAGTCACAGAGCAACTGCCCCCTTTTGCCTTTCCAAACGCAAGTGAATGGCCGGAGGGGCTATGAACCCCTCGTACCCCTCCTAACAACTTCTGGTTATTATTTTCTTTTTTTTTGAATATGTCAGGAGCGAATGAATGGCCAAGTTTTTAAGTTTTAACTGGCTGCCCAGTGGTTTTCTCAGGTGGTCAGCAGCGAAATGCGATACGACGGGGGTTTCTGCGGTTATCAGCTGCTGTTTCCAGGGTCGTACTGAAGGGGGGGGCAGTGATGGGTGAAAGGGGGCGGGTGGCCTAACGATAAGCGCTGTTTTGGCCTGGCTTTTTGGTCATAGACCTCTAACGTACCTAGCTTACAAACAATAAAAATCATAAAAGAGAAACGTGGTGGGTAAAAAGTGACAGGAGGGTAGGGGGAGTTTAGGCCGAGAGAAACGTGGAAATGGCAGAAATGCAGAAAACCGCAAATGACCCCCCTCCCCCAACGACTCGCTTTGCTGCCTCTTGCGGTTTCTTTCTGCTTTTGATAAGCCCCACGCTTAAGAAGAAGCATCAGAAGAAAAGCCCCAGAAGAACGACGAGAAGAATCGGAAGAATTAGCCCGACACTGAAAGAAAAATATGAGATTTAACGGGGTTTTAGCCTCTTACATTTGCAATTATGCAAAATATATCTGTATGAATAATAAGACATGTAAGACATTATTCAATAATAATACAAAATCACAGATATAATTAAGAAGTCTCAGTCTAGAATTCGCTCAGTGCACGCATACGCACAGCGGAAAAAAATCAAGATATCAAAAAGGTAGCAAAGAATGCGGGGAGAGTCGCCAACTAAATTGAATTGTCATTCAACGCCATGGGAGCTCGACTTTGCTCAACGTCTCTAGTTTGTTGTAAACATATAAACCATTTGGCCCACACCCCACCTCCTCACCTCTTAGAAGTCAGGGAAATTCCCAACTACCCAAAAACTATCTTTGGCTTAGCAAAGAAGCTGAGAAAACAGAGTTCTTTTAATTTACTGCAGATAATATAGCTATTTTTGGGATTTAGATAGCTAAATATAACTAATGTTCTGAAAATAAGATTTAGACATTCGTTCTGATGTTTGAAATTCTCATTATTTGTTTTAATAGGAATTTCCTAATAGGAATTCTAACCTACACAATACCATAATTTATAAATTAGTACCCACAACAAAAGTTTGTTTATTTTCCAATAATTTCATTTTTCCAATATACATATAGGCAAAACTTACAAAATATAAACCTATTCTTATAGGTTGAACATTATAAACTGTTCTTTAAAAAAAAACAGTTCTATTCCATCCAATTAAATAAATTTATTTCACATCCATAATTTGAAAATTCAAATTCTTGGCGCCCATTCGGTGTTGGACAACGCGCCACGCATGCGCCGTGGCCGCGAGCGCCCTCTGGCGGCGGCGTGTTATCGGGGCGGCGGAGCTATCGATAGGCGCCGTCGACTGGACACTTGTTGTTGTTGTTTTTGCAGAAAGCAGAAACAGAAAACGCGCGTCGCTTTGTTGCCAGTTCGTACTTAGTGCCGTGTTCCCTCGATTTTCCCACTTTACCTTTGATTTTGTGTATTACTGTCTTCCCCCGAACTCTGTGCGACGTTAAAGGTTTTTATTAAACAACAAGAAAATATAAAAACTCGGCTCGGTGCGTGCGGTTGTGTGTGTGTGTGTGTGAGCCGTGTAATAGTATGCGTGTGGAGTTGGCTTTTTGTTTTGCTGGCGTATTCCGGTTTTTTTTGGACGAAAGAGAGTGCGAAAATCGAAAGAAATCCCTTTTACAGTTAACTGGTGCAAATAATTAAACGGTGTTGTTGGGTTTGATTCATTATACCCCCCTCTCTCTCTTCTCCCCTGCTTTCCATTCATTTATCGTGCTCTTTCTGGCAACTCCATTGTTGTTGTTGCTGCTGCTGCCTCTCATTGAAGGGCAAACCGATCTTGCCTCCCTCTCGCTCCCCTACATCCTGTTTCGCCCTCCACTCTCTCCTCTCTCCAATTGCAGTTGCAGTTTAGTGTTGCATAGTTCCCGAATCAGGGCGCGCTCTCAAATCTTAAAATTCGCATTTTCCAAAAAAAGATTAAAATTAACATTTGAACGCTAAGTGGCCTGCTCTTTCTGGTCTTGCCTGCAGACCAATTATCGCTGTGCAAACGAGATAAAGATAAACCCCCCTATGTGGCATACTGATAAGGACAAGTCCCGTGTTCATCAGCAATTAGGCGACAATCGTCCCTCAGAATATGAATTTAGTTTCGTGTTTCGCTCGTTTGCATGATGTCACTCCACTGTTTGCGTTTCAATTTGAGGCCCAGAGTAAAGTAAACAAAATTGCGTGTTTCGCGTGGGCCGCCTGTCACAAAAAAGAAGAAAAGAAATCAAAATCCAAATGATTCGAGGCCATAAATGGCAAACAAGCGAAATCGCCGAAAACCGGAATGTTTACCAACACTGGCCAGATCGGCGGCGTGTTGCAAGTGCAGGCAGCGCTGCTGCGGTCAGCTGTCAATGTCATTTGTTGGTGCAGTTTGCAGTTCACCGTTCATTTCACTCTCCTGCTCTCTTTTCCCTGGCTCTTGCTCTGTTCTTTTCTGACGCGTCGTGACATGAGTAATCCGGCATATTTGTGACAATGGGGAAAGAACACATGAACAAACACGCACGCACACACTAGTGGCGGGTTGGAGAGGGGGTGGTGGTGCTGCAGGGGGCGAAGGGCAGAGAGTTCGAGTCCTCTCTCTTGCACACAAACACACTCGTGCACAGCAAAGGTCAATCATATGTAAACTGGTGATGATCAAAGATTTGGATGGCCTAAAATACCCATTAAATGTTCAAACCAGCCTTGATTTTATTTTCGAAAATATTTTACAATTAAAAAAAAAATTATTCCAAATCGATGTCTTGTCTTCTTTATTTAATTTACAAACAAAAAATTTTATGAATTAATTTTTTCGATTGGCACAAAATTGTCTTCCAATCAAAACCAGTTAGATATGTATTGATTTCAATTACAATTGAATTTGGTGGAAAGAGATTTCCGTGACACCACGGGCTATAGATATAATGCTTAAATTCCAATCTTTTTTTTTTTTATCAATATAAAAACGTTATTGGTTACGAAATCCAATGATTTTAAAAGGGAACTTTAAAGCAATAGTTTTTTTTTCCTACGTAAAGGTATTTTATAAAATACCTATTTTAAAGGTTTTATAAAGGTATTTTATAAAATACCTATTTATAGGTATAGGTATTTTATAAAATAGGTATTTTTTATAAAATACCTTTACGGTGTGATACTAACGGCTTGGCCTCGGGTGTCGAGCGGCGAACGTGTGATTGGGAGTGTACAAATGCCTGTATGCAAGTGTGGCTGTTGAAATGTTGACGTTGCAGCGGAACTCTGGTCTTTACAATATGGCAATATGTCCATCATTCTCCCATTCCGGCATATCCCATCCAAATCCGAGCTGGAACAAACGCATCAGAATATCAATTTCGATTTCATGATCGTCGAGTGCATTTTAATTAATAAATTGGGTGTGAACGCGACTTTGATTGTGTGTTGTGTTTGTTTTGATTTCTCTCTCTTTATCTCTCTCTCTGTCCGTCTCCATATATCTCTGTCCCTCTTCTGGTGATAAAAGCAACAACAATGCAATGCGATTGTTTGCCGCCGCACAAACGGGTTATATTGTTGTTGCCATTGGGCTGATATTGCCGATGTTGCATGCAACATGAGCATCTGCTGGTGAATCCAATTTCCAGCTCGTCGCTTTTTCTTTCATTCATTTATTCGTCGCCCGTCTTGCATTACAAATTCTGCCCAACACAATTTCGCACAGCAATTTCACTTTTTAGCCCATCAAATCAAAAGAAAGCAGAGCAAATTGAGTTGATAAAAGCATTGTGATAACAAGCATGTACAAAATAACTAGCAAAGCGCGATAACCGATAACCGAACGATAAACGAACACTGCGAAAAATTTAATTTAAATAATAATAAAAAAAAACGACATAGTAACATTCCGAGAAATATAAAATATAGTAAACGAAATGCATCATACATGACACATAACAAAAAAAAGGATAAAACAAAAACAAAACAACATCACTGATAAAAAACAAAAAAATCAGGGTTCAATCCCAGTCCAAACTCAGTACACCGACTATAAATACAATGCAGCATGCATAATATTAAATAAACAAAAAAAAATTACAAAGAAAATAATAAGAAAAATATTAAAGTTGGCCCGTTGATGGTTTACGTTTTGCAACGAGAAAGGATAATCCGACACGATGATCAAACTGAAATCCTTGTTCCGCAGAGGACAGGGCACCTCCAGCTCCAATTCCTCGAATTCGTCGCACAAACAGCAGCAGCACTCCTCCAACAACAATCGCCAAAAGTCGCAGTCGAGCACCTCATTGAATACCGCCCACGAGCAGCAGCAGCAGCAGCAACAACAGCAGCAGCAACACAACAACACCGCAGCAACAACAAAATTCTACGCCCACCAGGAGGCGGCCAGCTACGAGAGGGGAGTGGATGTGGGCGATGAGGAGGCGCTGCTGCTGACCAACCAACAGCAGCAACAGCGACGACAACAGCAACAGCAGTTGCAACAGCAGCAGCAGCAGCAACAACAGCAGCTACAGAGCAACACCTTGCCCCAAAAGAAATCCAAGCTCAAGGGACAAAAGCAGCCAAAACAATTGCCAGTGCAGCAGCAACACAGCAATGCAGCTGAGCTACAGCAGCAGCAGCAGCAGCAGCAACCACTGATGACTTCCCTGGCAGCCGTGCCCCAGGCAGCAGCAACTAACAACAGCGGCAGCAGCAACATCAATAACAACAACGCATTGGCCGCACTGCAAGATGGTGGCGCTGCTGCCGCCGCTGCAGCAGATTTCTATCAGCAACTAGCTGCAGCAGCATCAGCAACATCGGCCAACGGCAGCAACACCAGTGGCGATAGTCCAGCTAACGCTTTTCCCGCAGCAGCAGCAGCCGTTGCTGTTGCCGCTGTGGCAGCCAGCAGCTATCAGCAACAGCAGCAGCAGCAACAACAGCAGCAGCAGCAGCAGCAACAACAGCAGCAGCAGCAGCAACTTATCAACAACGAACAGCAGCAACAGCAACTCTTAGAGGTGAATTATGCTGCCCCTATTTTAATTTATAATTTAATTAATTAATAATAAATTCCACCCCACAGGCTAACAACAAAATGCAGGAGCTGCACAAGCAGCTGGAGAGATTGGGAAGCGAGCAACTGCAGCTGGAGACACGCATCACGGAGCTCCTGCCATACCAAAGCGAGGTGGCCAAACTGAAGGGCGATCTGGTTAAGATGCAGGTGCGCAAAAAAAAGAAGAGTAGGATGACAAAAAAAGGGTGGAAACGGGGTGGCTGGCTGGCTAACCACAAATTGCTGATGTGTTGTCACGGCTGATTGATGTTGTTGTTCCTTCGTTTGTCCGATGATAAATTCATTACATACCCTTTAGCGCCCAAGGGAGTGATCTTGGTTTTAGGTTGAGCTAGTATTATGAAACGGGGTCATTTCTACCTTATTTCATATCAATTAATGTCAAATTTATGATACGAACATATCAACTTGATATTTTATCATTTCATAAAAGTTATATAAATACTGTTTAAAATACCAAATTTAGTATTTTTTAAAACAAATATTGTAAAATAAGATAAACATAATGTTTATTCATATCAAAATGATATTAGGTTTCTTAATAAGGTTAATAAGTTGATATATTCTCAGTATTCTCAGCAATAGAATGATTAATAGCAGTCCAGAAAGAGTATTCTTAGTAGAAAATACTAGCCACTGACTGGCTAATCCATGTTCTCGGGGGCGTTGCGCTTCGCTACCCTAACCAATCCATTGATATTCAATACGATCTATAGGCGATGCGCTCCTTTAATTGAGTCTAGTAGAAAGCTTTTGCGTCGTAGAACTGCAAACGCAGCTTAGAGGGAATCAAAACTGATCAGTATGATATGTGTGCTTACAGAGTCTACAGGAAAAGACCCAGATGGAGATTGGCAACCTGAAATACGAGAACGAATCTCTGCGCAATCGGCTGCGGGACGTTGTGAACTCACCGCTGTCGGATGCGGAGAAGCACCAGATCATCCAAGACTCGCAGCGGCTGCACAGTTCGGCGCCCGCCTCGATAGCCCTGCCCAGTGTAAGTGAATCCTAGATGATTTCTAGAAAAGCAATTCCTCATTGCATCTTCCTTCCATTTGCAGACAAACGACGGGCATGATGGCACCCCCTGCCTCACGCCCGACTGGGACAAGCAGTCATCCTCCAGCGAGATCTCTGTAGCCTGCCTGCAGGATAAGATCATTCAAATGGAGGAGACGCACTACTCGACCAACGAGGAGCTGCAGGCAACGCTGCAGGAATTGGCCGACTTGCAGACCCAGCTAACGGATACGCAATCGGAGAATGTGCGACTCGCCGAGGACAAGGATGTGCTCTTCCAGTCGCTTTGCCGGCAGACCGAGAAGCTGAATGAATCGCGCACGCAGATAAGCACACTGAAGGAGCTACTCCTGCGGGATACCAAGCAGGCTGCCTCCGAGGTCAGTGCCTCGGAGCGGGAGCAGAAGCTTTTGGATCTGATCAAGACATCACAGGAGGAGCGCGAGGCCGTTCTGCTCAAGCAGGAGGAAATGGGCGCAGAGCTGGCCGAGCTGAAGCAGGCGCGTGAAGCTGGCCAGCAGGAGCAGCAGCGTCAGAGGGAGCGGATTGCCCTGCTGGACTCTCAGTTGGATGCAGCCAACGCGGAGAGGCGGCAGGGAGAGGCCCAGTTCTCGCAGGCCAAGGACGAGATCTCGCAGCGGGCCATCGAAATTAGTCGATTGAGCACACTCCTAGAGAATGCTCGCTCGAAGATCGAGGAGCTGGAGGCCGATTTGGCCAGAGGCGATAAGACAGACCTGAGCGATGTCCTGGATGTGGCCAGGAAGGAGAAGGATGCTCTGGAGGAGCGTGTGGCCGAGCTGCAGGATCAGTGTTCGCGTAGCCAAGCCGAGCTAAGAAGGCTACGCGAGCAGCTCTCCGGGTTAACAGAGGAGTGCAAGGTGGCCAAGAATAATGCCAAGTGCGCCGTCTCCCATCTCGAATATCGCCTGGAGCAGCTGCAAAGGGACAAGGACAAGATAGCCGGCGAATGGCAGGCGCTGGAGGAGCGAGTGGCCGAACTGCAGGTGCAGTGCAAGTGCCACCAGGAGGACAAGGCGCAGCTGCAGTCGCTGCTAAGCGAAACCCAGCGCCATCTGGGCGATGTCCAGCTGCAGCTGAACGAGTCGGAGTGCCGGCTCGACCAGGAGACGCAGCAGCGGCGCAAGGAGGCCGAGGAGTGGCAACAGTTCCAGGCCGATCTCCTGATGACCGTGCGCGTGGCCAATGACTTCAAGACTGAGGCGCTCAGCGCCCGGGAGCAGCTGGTGCTCGACAACAAGACGCAGAAGGAGAAGATCAGACTGCTGGAGCAGCAGCTCGAGAAGCTCACCAAGCAGCGTAAGTTTACTCTCTTGTTCTCTGCGTGTTCCAATGAAGCTAAAGGTTTTTTCTTTCCAAACAACCAAACAGAACTGCCGCAGTCGGAGACTCCGCAGTCGGTGCTGTCCACTGTCCAGCGTGAGATGGAGATGGCCACGCGGCGCAGCAAGCTGAGCTTCAGCCGACAGGATTCGCGACTCTCCGTCAAAACGCTGATCGAGAGCATCGAGAATAACAAGGCGGTGAGTAATAAATGAGCTTTAAAAGAAATCCATTTCTCAACTCCCCATTCCTCCTGCAGCAAGGCAAAGCCGACGAGGCGGAATCCCACTACAGCTCCACGTCCAGTCTAAACAGCGGCACTCCGGAGCTGGGCACCACGCCCATTATCTTTCCCCCCTCCAGTGATTGGCATGAAAGCGTGAGTATTGCGTTGAATCTCACGTAAATCTGAATGGTCAACTAATAGTTAACATGAAACCCCTCTCAGCTTCGCTTGCCTGTGCTGCAGAGCAGCAATCTGCATGTGAATGTGGGCGGCAGTCAAGGAGGATCAGCTGGCACCGGAGGAGGAGGAGGATCAGCTAGCACTACCAAAGCCACTTTGCCGCTGCGCGATCAACAGCAGCAGCAGCAGACTGCGATAACAACGCCACAGAGTGCGATACAGTCCCAGATCCAGACCCAGATCCAGAATGCCTCCCAGCCCTCGACGCCGGCCACGCCCAGCAGTGCCGGCAGCAGCAGCAGCAGTGGGCTGCCCTTTGGCAATGTCTCAAAGTCCTTTATCGGCGGTAGGAAGAAGTCTCAATTGAAGTGGATTAATTCCAGAATCTGACAATCACTAAACATTCAAACTTACGCTGTTTAGTGTCAAATATTCTTCTAAATCTGCACAAAAAAAAAATGCGATATGAAATAGGGTCCATTGTACCTAATTTCATATCAATAAGAAACCGATATGATTTATGTCAAATTTATGATGCAAACATATCAACATGATATTTTAGCATATCATGTAAAATACCAAATTTAGTATTTTTTGAACAAATAATGTAAAATAAGATAAACATATTCTTTATTCATTTCAAATTGATATGATCTTTAAAATTGAACAGCACGTATAAGTCTGATTTCTTTATTTTCTTTATATGATCTTTAAAATTGACCAGCACGTATAAGTCTGATTTCTTTATTTTCTTTATTCATATCAAAATGATATGATCTTTAAAATTGACCAGCACATATAAGTCTGATTTCGTGTCAATTTTTTCCTGTGTATACAAAAAATTGGTTTATAATGAAAGATTGTATGTTTAGAAGCAACATTTGCATGTTTCTTAAGACTCGATTATTAAAATTATCAAAAACTTTCCTTAAATATGCTAACTATAAAGATAAAAACTGAAGACTAAAATGTTCTATATTTTCCAGGTGAACGCAAGGATCCGCTGAACATGCTGGCCAAGAACGGCGGCTCGAAGCGCAACGCCCTGCTAAAGTGGTGCCAGAACAAGACGGTGGGCTACCGCAACATTGACATTACGAACTTTAGCTCGTCGTGGAACGACGGCTTGGCCTTCTGTGCGATCCTACACTCGTATTTGCCGGATCGCATTCCGTACGATCAACTGAGTCAGGCCAACAAGCGGCGCAACTTTTCGCTGGCATTTTCGGCTGCCGAGTCTGTGGGAATTGGCACCACCCTGGTGAGTTTCCAAGCTTCCATTTCGTTGAAATACCCCCCCAATGCATTATTATCTGTACAATTTATTCGCTACCAGAACATAAATGACATGTGTCAGATTGAACGACCCGACTGGATGCAGGTGATGTCCTATGTGACGGCTATCTACAAGTACTTTGAGACCTAGAGAGGAACTTGAGGAGCATCTGCTGCCCTTCACTTGGGCTCCTTTGTGTAGTAGTTGTAGGGTTTGCTTTATTTTCAATATACATTTTTTGTTTTTTTTTCCTTATAAATACTTTTTTTTTTGGTTGTTGTGTATATTCAGCATTTCCAGGATGGACAGCAAAGAAATCTTTTAACCTAGCTTGTACGCTTTTTTTTCTCTTCTAGTTTTCTCAAAAACCCCTCTCCGTTTTAGTGTGTCTACGTCCATGTTCTTGCCCGTGTACAGTGGCCACTCAATGGCAACGCTTCTGTAAAATGCATTTGTTTGTTTTTCGGTTTTACAGACGACCCTTTAGCACTAAGTTTAAGCTTAAAGTTTAATTTTAATGGAGCTTCGAAGGTTGTTCAGGTCCAACACTCCAGAGGACAACGATGACTCTCCCAGCCGTGTGTCCACTGTACATGGATAAGGTAGTTTTTTCCTTTTTTTTTGTCTATTGCCTGGTACAGAGTTTATTTTTACACGCAATCGATGATGGAGGATAATTAGCTTGATTAGCTTTGCGACGAAGCATATAACTATAGAGATAATAAGAGGAGATGGTCCGGACTCTAGCTTTAGCGTATCTATATATAATTATTTATTCCAACTACATCAGATCACTAATTTAAACGCAAACAAAATGTATTTTTTTCAACGATTCATTCTACGATCTACCCATAAAGAACAAAAACGCTGCGAAAGGCAGTGGAACAAGTAATCCCCGTTTGTTTTCTTTAGCTTTAATATCTTTTAGGACCTTAATTAAAGTGGGATTATCAGCTGAGCTGTGTGGGTTGTAAATTAAAAATTCTCGGAAATTTTACAGCTTTCACAATTTGCATTTTTCGTAATCAAAATTTTCTGAGCCGTCGCTTATTAAAATAGATCAATCTTGTGTGCCTGGAACTTGAGCCCTCGGGCAATGGAAATGGGAAATGGGGGAGTAATGATGATGATGATATGAGGAGGCGTGGTGGAAACTCTCGGAAAACTCTCAAAATGGCGCTTTCTTGAGCGCGGAAATTTCCCTCGAGTGGGAAATTTCCCAAGAAGCAGGAAAGAGATGGCTTCTGTACGTTGATTGTATCCTTTTTTGTGGGCGGGATTGTGGGATTCCGGACGTGGTTGGTCGAGATTTCGGGGGATGGTGTGGGAGTGTGTGTGGGTGTGGGCGGTGGCGGTGGCGGAGGGTGTGGCATGCGGCATTGTGGCAGAGGATTTAATTAAGTGCCCATGCCACACACCGCAGGGGGTGTGTGATTTCTTTAAAATTAAAACAAGCCGATGATTGATGTACTCGAGGCTAATGAGAAGAGGCAGCCAAAGCTGGGAAGGAATAAAGAAAGCCCAATCGCCATGGAACGCACTGTATGCTTAAGTATATTTTAAAAAGTTTGGCATATTGAATAAATTATTTAAGTAAAAGCATTTGGTGTATGCATAATTATATACATCTTTAGTAACGAGCTAAAATTTAATAAATAAAAATGTAAATAAATAGAATTTTATTTTCTAACTAAATATAAATATTTTTGCATTGCTTTTAGTGATTACAAATACTTAAAATTATCTAAAAAACCAAAACATAATCTATTAAAAATATTATTTAAAAGCTAAATAATAATAAAAGAAAATATAAATGTATCAATGTTTATTTGCTAGCTAAATATAAATACTTTTGCATGGCTTTTAGTGATTACAAATGCTTAAAAAATTATACAAAATCCAAAACAATTTAGCTTGCATACTTTTGGGACTAAAAAAAATTTCTATAAAATCTGCAACTCCAGATTATAATTATTTATTATTATTATTATTATTATTGTTTTCAATATGTGATCTACCAACAATAAAATGAAATGAAATACCGGAATAGGATTAACTTCTTGGATTCGAATCAAATGCATATCCTTGTCCGCTTTCGTGTCCGTTAATTCTGTCCGCTTGCTTAGGCCAAAGTCACGTACTGTGGAAAACCTTAAAGCTAACGTACTACCCATTCTTCGTTTGACTCGCAGTTCCTGGACAATAGCAAATTGTATCTGTCAATTAGGCGGCTCCTTCTGGTATCGTCCTCTCACTCTCTCTCTCTCTATTTTAGTCCTTTAATGCCCGGCACATGTCGAAAATGAAATTAAACGCTGACGCATCTTTTGCTGACCAGCGGACAGTCACCAAAATATTAGGGGGGAGTTGGGTGGCTTGGAGAAATAAAGGAAAATGCTTAGTCATAAATCAAGAAATCGGCAAAAATAAATTTCAATGCGGCCAACATTTTAATATACAAAACAGATTGGCTGGCCGAAAAACGCAGAGACACGAACGCAGGGACACGGATTTATTCACTCACTCAATCCTTGGCAGTGCAACTATAAAAATATTATCTATAGTTTCCACTTAAATGCACAGCGGCACTTACCGGACGGCGCTCGTCCTTGTCCACCGGCCAACCACCCAGCCACCCAACTCTCCCACATGTGGATAAATCATAATGGTTAATGTGCACTCATAAATGGATAAGCCAGACGGTATAGTACACTGGAATGAATTATAAAAGTCTGCAGTTAAAGTAAAATTATTCCTGTTTTTCGTTGATCTTACACAATTCTTTATGAATAGAATGCACATTTAGACTTAATTTGACTTATGAAATTATTTGTACGATATTTCTACATATGTAGATAGCTTGTAGATATTTGTAATATTAGAACGTTGATTATTTTAAAAACTATTCGTTAGTCTCAGTATATTATAAAATCATTTCGATTATATATATTTTGTATTTTTTATATACCTATTTTTTCTATGTTTTATATATTTAAATTAATAAATTCTAATCTATTATTTTCTCTGTGCAGGTACATATGCTTCAACCGAAGGAAAAGCAAGCCGTGCTGGGGAATGTGGATGTGAATATGAGTGGTGAGTGAGAATGGGTGTGGATGGGATCCAGATATATACTTATAATAGATAGCGCTGGGTGGACATTGCTCATTCAGGTCAGGTCATGTCAACTCAGGCGGCGGGAAATCGTTTTGTGTGCGTGTCATTTATGGGTCATTTGCCAGGGATCCATGGAAAGCGTGGAACCCACCGACAACAACAACAAGTGAGTCAAGCCAGTTGGAAAAGGCAAAGCAGATGGGGGGAGGGATATAGGATATATAGATCGCACTTAGATCGATATAAAAACCTCTATGGAGTGTATGAAAGTGTATCTACCGAAATTCAGGGTACACTTGAAGAGTAAACTATCTCGAATGACTTAATTCATGTTTAAACATCATCATCCTGAACTCTTAAACATCTTGTCACATTCGATTTTCCATTTGCATTTGCTCCACATTTTCCGAGCTTAAAAAACGGACCACACAGACACTGACAAAAAAAGTTGACTTCCTGTCATAGTTGGATGTTAATTTGGGTCCTAACTTTGTCTTCTTAGCATATCCCCCATCTTGTTCTTCTTCTTTCTCTTCCGCCACTTCCGATGCCCGCAGTCAAATCCTGTTTACTGCCTGTCAACTTATAAACAATTTTCCATGATAATGACGCCGCCGATCGAAGCAACTTTTGCGGCGGAAGCAAAGACTTTTCAAAGCGAGAAGTAAGAAAAAGTAAAAAGAGGAAGGATTATAATCGGGTAATGGAAAATCGAATCGAGCGGACAGAGATTAAATGCACTGGGCAACATTTCCGGTCTCGAATCGAGAGATGGTCGTCCAGTCCAGAGCTCCATGACGAGCCCGCTTCGATTTGATTTCCTCCCGGTAACAAAGAGCTTTATGATTTTCCGGTCAATACAATTCCAGCGGCTGCACTGCATCCTTACAAATCAACAAGCATGACACATTGCCGCCCAGCCATTGTTGTTCCGTTCAGTTCTCGGGGCTCTCCGCTCGAGGAAGTACTAAAAAACACAATGGCACAAGGGCAGGGGTCTCTGGTTCTGGTTCTGGTTCTGGTTCTACATACATACAGTTCGGCAGTTCGACTGCAATGACAGTCACAATGGACCCACAAAGAGACCCATGGAGTGCCCCGCGCCCTCCTCCAGAAAAAGAAAGAGAAAAACCTACCTAATGTCATCCTGCATCTGAAGTCGTTGGGTCATCGAGGCTGAGGGTCAATAAATTGTGATTAGACAAATGCAATTCACTTTTTTATGGTTCCGAACTCAATTGCCGGGAGGGGAAATACTTGACTGGGGTTGGGAATATCACAACTAGGGGTTAGAAGTATAATTTCAAATTAGCTAAGTAAAATAAAGATCCTTAAAAAGGAGGATGTAATAAATCAGGTGATATTTCTTGTTCATCTCCAAAGCCACTTGAATCATATTAAAATGACTTTAAAATTGGAAAACAAAAAAATAATCAAAAATTGTAATTGGGCGCCAATTAAATACTTGACTGGGGTTTGGAATATCACAACTAGGGGTTAGAAGTATAATTTCAAAGTAGCTTAGTAAAATAATGATACTTAAATTTATATTTTTGCAACTCTTAAATCACTTGAATGACTTAAAGTTTCGAAAATCAAAAAATATACAAAATTGTATCCCTTTTATTGGGCGCCAATTATTATGTTTTTCCCATAGCATGTAAAAAACAGTTGATCGTTTTTTCGTTTGCTGTTTCGGTCTGAACGAAACCGAAAAAAACATAAAAATTTGGTTTCGGTCTGAGCGAAACACTTCATTTCAGTTTGTTTCGGTTTTCGGTTGACCGTTCTCGACTGAGAAAAATTTTTTTCGGTCCCTTGAAAAACCGTTTTTTGGGACCGTTTGTATGAAACGGTCCCAAAAAACTGTTAGTAGATGAACAAAACTTTGAAATGCTCTGTAAAAACGGTTTTTTTTGACAGTTCTGCCTTTCTCTTGCCTTACACCTTTTAAAATATTTAGGGGCAATATATAGAACATTTATTCAAAAATTGGTGATGCTGTTATTCAAGTAAATACAATGGCCATCATCTCCTGAAGTATTCGCGGTTTTAAGTCTTGTAAGATACAGTCTCTAGGTGATGGTGTTATACGAGTAAATATATACAATGGCCATCATCTTCTGAAGAACTCGCGGTTTTTTATTTTGTTTGATAAATCGCCTAAGAGATAGTGGTATACGAGTAAATCATCTTCATCTTCCATCATCTTCTGAAGAATTCGCGGTTCTTTATTTTTTACATTAGGTAAAAGTATGGTAATACTATACATTAGCGGGCTCACCCCCAAAATTCGCGAAAAAATTATCCTCGATGGACCGCGATTTCTTAAGAATTTACGTGCAAAAAGAACTTGGCGGTCGGCCATGGTTCTCTTGTAATTAAATTTCAAAGTTCTCGGGTTTGCTATAAAAAACAAGGGTGCTTTTCTCATATTTTCAATCAAAGTAATTAAGTTTTAATGAGTTCCTATAAAATTAATTAATTGTTCAAATGAGTTCCTATAAAATTATTTAATTGCTTAAATGAGTTCCTATAAAAAAAGTGTAGACTTTTGTCACATTTTTTTAATTGTATTTTTTGTCTAATGAAAAAACTTATGCAAATAATCATGTTATGAGTGGAGCGTGGACTATAAAGGACATGATTGAGATTTTAGTGACGGCCAGGAACGATCACATCCATCCAAGGTCCCCCACCATTTTAATGCATTAATTAAACCTCAAACAATTTGTATCTTTATATTTATTTAAATAGTTTCAATGAACACTTTTCCGCACCACCATTGAGGTAAAGTTCCAGGCGCGTTTTTTTATAGTGGTGTCCCCGTTAGGCCTAGTCCACGCTTCAGATCCGAATATAACAAAGAGTCTCCTAATTAACAGCTGAGTTGTTGTCGAAGGTGTCGCCGCGATTTTTTTTTAATTTCATGCCAAATTTTACTTGTGACTCGTTCCATTTTTTTTTTTAATTTGTACTTGCACGATGCTTTCATTTCAAATTTAACATACATCATAAAATTTCGCATATATATTTTTAGGACACCTTCGACAACAACTCAGCTGTTAATTAGGAGACTCTTTGTTATATTCGGATCTGAAGCGTGGACTAGGCCTAACGGGGACACCACTATAAAAAAACGCGCCTGGAACTTTACCTCAATGGTGGTGCGGAAAAGTGTTCATTGAAACTATTTAAATAAATATAAAGATACAAATTGTTTGAGGTTTAATTAATGCATTAAAATGGTGGGGGACCTTGGATGGATGTGATCGTTCCTGGCCGTCACTAAAATCTCAATCATGTCCTTTATAGTCCACGCTCCACTCATAACATGATTATTTGCATAACTCTCCAAACGTTACAGAGCAAGACTGGCACGTCATGTTGAACAATATGAATCAATAAACAAAATTTTTTGATAAAAATTTGAATATTGGGGGCAGACAACTCGATTTTTATAGCAAGTATGAGAAAAGCACCCTTGTTTTTTATAGCAAACCCAGGAACTTTAAAATTCAATTACAAGAGAACCATGGCCGACCGCCAAGTTCTTTTTGCACGTAAATTCTTAAGAAATCGCGGTCCATCGAGGATAATTTTTTCGCGAATTTCGGGGGTGAGCCCGCTAATGTATAGTATTACCCCAAATTCCAAATTCGCGGCGATTTTTTTTTAATTTCATGCCAAATTTTACTTGTGACTCGTTCCATTTTTTTTTTAATTTGTACTTGCACGATGCTTTCATTTCAAATTTAACATACATCATAAAATTTCGCATATATATTTTTAGGACACCTTCGACAACAACTCAGCTGTTAATTAGGAGACTCTTTGTTATATTCGGATCTGAAGCGTGGACTAGGCCTAACGGGGACACCACTATAAAAAAACGCGCCTGGAACTTTACCTCAATGGTGGTGCGGAAAAGTGTTCATTGAAACTATTTAAATAAATATAAAGATACAAATTGTTTGAGGTTTAATTAATGCATTAAAATGGTGGGGGACCTTGGATGGATGTGATCGTTCCTGGCCGTCACTAAAATCTCAATCATGTCCTTTATAGTCCACGCTCCACTCATAACATGATTATTTGCATAAGTTTTTTCATTAGACAAAAAATACAATTAAAAAAATGTGACAAAAGTCTACACTTTTTTTATAGGAACTCATTTAAGCAATTAAATAATTTTATAGGAACTCATTTGAACAATTAATTAATTTTATAGGAACTCATTAAAACTTAATTACTTTGATTGAAAATATGAGAAAAGCACCCTTGTTTTTTATAGCAAACCCGAGAACTTTGAAATTTAATTATGTTCAGTTCAAACGGTCTTTGATCAACCGAAACAGTTTTGAAACAAAAAAAACGGTTACTGGTTGAGCAAAGACCAAAAACCTTTTGAATCAAAATAAACAGTTTCTATGTGACTATTTGCTCAAAGGGTCCCGAAGTGAGAGTTATTTTGAGACAGCTAGAAATAGTCAACTGTTTTTTACATGCTCTGGTTTTTCCATTACATTAAGATCTTCCCTTGTCTAACTCTTAGCTATCGTTTCTTTTTGCAAAACATTTGGTTGTGAATGCCTTGTATGACCTTCCTGCTAAACGATCCCCATTACGATCCCATAAAAATTCAATATGAAATCCCGCAGTGTGTCCCCCGTGTGTAACCCCTTATCCGCATCCCTCGAAATGGGGAATCACCGGGCTCATGAATCTTGTCCCACGGGCGGAGTTCCGTGTCGTCAGCTAATACGAATCAGAGCTAAATGTTCTGGCCGAGCCAATAAATGTGTTTGTGCACCCACCCACCACTTGCCTGCCCCATTCTGGAGAACCCCCCTCCGATTTGGTACACAAGTCCGGCACCCCTGACTTCTTGCCCTTTGTCCTTTTGGCCACACTTGCCGGGCTCACTTTGATTTGCACGCATGAACTCTGTTTCCTGTGCAGTGAAAGAAATATTTTCTATATTTTAAATATATCCTTGAGTGCCACCTAAGTAGAGCTTAAAAATTACCGATATCAGTATCGATATTATCGATATTTTTAAACATCGATGTTTATCTGATACATCGGAATTATATTTTTCTTTGGTATCATAAGTGGTATGGAATTTTAAAGAAGATAAAATATGGATACTGCGAGGTATCGATAATTTTCGAGCTCAACACCTATGTAAGTGTACATTATCATTTCTAAAGGTGTCTTTAAAGTATTTTATAATAACTTTATCGAATGACCTATTGTCTTTTATTTGTATAATGAGTATACTGTGCGTGTGGCGGCAGAACGCAAGATGTTTTGACAAAACATTGTTTTTTAAAATGAGAAATTGAGAATAAGGATTTATAGCAAAAATATCAACATATTTATGGAATTATATATGAGTTAGCAAGGATTTTTCCGCACAGTGCAGCCTCTTCTCCTTCGGAATCACAGCCTCCTTTTGCGTTCAACTGAACGGCGTGTCAATGTTTGTTTAGCACCCCTCTTTTGCCATCCTGCTAACCAGATTTCAATTTGTGCCGGAGCAAAGTGTTTATGAGATTTCGGGCTGCCGCTGCTAAATGGCCGAAATCCTTGTGTCCTGGGACACCCCCACAGGACTCGAAGGACTCGCCAGGGAAGTCGGGGATCTGCGTGTGCGTCCGATATATGAATGTATACCTCTACATATACACTCGGTTTTATTCTTCTTCCCTTTGTTTGACTTTGTTTTGTCCTGTTTGGTTTGGTTTGATGTAATGTGACATGATGGTTTCATCAAAAGCGCATTAAAAACAAAGCGAAATAATAAACAAAAGAAGGCGGAATCGAGCAGGGAATTTCGTTATGGACTTTGTATCTTTGTATCTCGGAAATAAGCCAGCTCATTTTTGCCATTGCTTATAGTTGCCCTTTTGAGAGGCACTTAAAATTCTGATCTGTTCTCTAAGGTTCCATTGTTAAAAATCGAAAACAATCATTATTTTTGAATTCTTATTATATTGCACAAAACTAATAAATATATTTTTGTGAATTTTTTAGAAATTTAAAAAGGAAATCTGTATATCAAGGCAGATGTTTTACCTTCTTCCATTAGTACTATAAAAATTGATCAAATTATGCTAGCCAAGAGGAAAACTTGCTTGGGATTTATTAAGCCAACAAGGGTTAGCCTCACAGGAACTCACAGGCCAATGCACTCCGTTCTGAGTCCTGCGAAAGGAACTTTGGAACGGGAGTCAAATCAAGGCAGCAAAAGGATTCAGGCCATTAAGTTCCGGAAGCGAGTTGATAACCAGACAACAAGTATACAAATCCAGCCGACCACTGACACGGGACACAGGATTCAGGATTCAGGCTGCAGGATTCAGGACTCAGAACTCCCTGGCATTACGTAGCTGTCCTGGCTGGAGATATTTATGCGTGTTTGTGTGTGTTTGTTTGTTCATTGCAGTAATTGGCTGGCGGGTCCTCCGACAAACAACTTTTGTGCATATATGCAAACCCGAAAAAAGAAGAAAAACTAAACGGGCAAAGAACCCAAGAACGAAAATGAATCAAAGCGAAGGCATCCACGATAAACTTTTTGGCCCGCTGAAAATTATTCCTCGCCTCTCTAGTTGGATGGGTTATTTCTTTTTTTGAAGTAACTGATGGAGACAGGAATTACCGTGGAATTTAAAGAAAACAGTATAATATAATAGGATCTATAAAACTCATGGGATTTATGGAAATCAAGACTTTGTTTAGACTGAAAATTCATTTTTTTTATATAAAAATCCTGTATGGTTCTGTATTAAAAAAATAGTATTAAAATAGTTACTTCTAGTAGTAAATACCCTTATATTTTATCATACAGTAATTTGTACATCTTAAACGTAATTTATGTAAAGGTTTTTCCAATTTATATTATAATTTTTCTAACCTCGGTTCCGTATACCCCATTGAAACCTGTTTTAGACAACCGTTGTCTATGGGTCGCCTGTATATGCTAGTTACTTTTGTTTTGTTCGTCCAGCCTGGATGAGTAAATAAATAAAAGAGCCGTCAGCGGGAATTAAGCAACCCTTCCGTTGCGAATAAATCAGCAAATTAATCGCACAGCCGAGTGCAGACCGCAGTGACTACTGTGCCGTTGCCACCACCCCTCTTGTTTTCCGCATTTCCACCATTTTCTCCAACTACAAGTCCAACTGGCGGAAACGGAAACGCACACACAGTTAGCCACACATCAAAAAACTGAATTCGAAAATCGAGCAAACTTTGCACACACTCAAGTGGATTTAAATTGGTTTTGCTTAACCGCAGTCGAGATTGGATTTTAAAATTTTTCTTCAGTTATTTGTTGCTTCTTTTTGGTCCCGTCTGCCACTGAACGGCGACACATTTCCGCTTCCGCTGGCCAGAAAAGCGGGGAAAAGAAAAAACCCTGCCTGGTTTTCATTTGATTTGACTTTTCACGTTTCATTTAGCAAACGATTTCATTAGTTAAAAAGCGCAGTTTCATTCCCTTTTTTTAAGGGGGATGTCCTGCACATATTGTCCATGTCCATGTCCTTGCCGGCTACCCATTTTCTTTTCTTCCCCCTTTTTCAATCGTCCGGGCGTAGTTGCCCCTTTGTATTCTTGTTTTTTTGTTTTTTTTTATCGCCATTCAAGTTTGTTTTTCCGCTTAAAGTATTTTTATTGAATCTCCTTATCGTTTTTTATGGGCCACTCACCCAGTGGTCCATCGAGCACAACAAAAACACCCCAACCCCCCGATTAATGCTAATCTAAACAAATTCTGTCATTAAGGGTCCTTGGATAGCCCCGCCCTCTCCGTCTCCGTCTCCGGAAATGTCGCGCTGCTGGCCTTCTAGTTCCACATAAAATATTGTCAATCAATTCAATTACAAGTTGACATCATTGTTACTTATTGTTGACGTCAATTGTCCGGCGGCTGTAACCCACCCACCCACTCCCCATCCTGGAAGCCCCCTGATTTATGGAGTTGTCCGGAGTTTACTGACCATTCTTATCCAAGGACCCAACCCCTGACCTGGTTTCCTAAAGCAGATGGACTGATGGACAGAGGTCCAAGCTTTTATTCTTACAAGAAAATATGGCCTGCTGTTACGAGAAAGTAATACATATACGTAGCAATAAATATCATCTTTAAATGTGTGTATAATAGAGGTTGAAAGTTATTGATATTTTCGATATTTCCAAAATATCGATTCGAAAATATCGATGTTTTCAAGGGAAATATGTGTTATATTAAGCAGCGAGAAATAGTAAATTGTAAAAATTAAATTAAATGCAAAAATAAAATTAAATATTTTTAAAATCTATTAAATAAATATATTTTTTTAGGTCACGTAGACATTTGCTTAGCACTTATATGACTGTAAGTTGACATTGAATAATAATAATTTGACACTTAATATTCCATTTTTTTGTAACTCAGATATTTTTGCAGACTTACGACTTGATGGAACTTATTAGCCAATAATTTCCGGCTCTTCTAGGTCCACTCGATCCGCTTCTTGTTTTTAGATGCGTGTCTACTCGAATTACCGATCAGACCCTCAAAATTACGCCAACCCCTTTTCGTTGGTGGGCAATTAGGCGGCGCACACACACACACACGCCGGCGTGCGGGGTTAAAGGTCAGTGGGTGGGGCCCCAGGACACACACACTCCAAGGCAACCCTTTCAATGACTTCCGTTCACTCGCTTTTCCATCGCCACCAGGATCGCCGTTTGTCGCTAATTGCCACCGAAGAGCCTTTCCATTTCCATTTCCATTGATTGATTTCCCTCCTCGACTTTCTCCTTGCGATCACGTTGGCTTTGTCCGCCGGTTGCCTTTGTTTATTTACTAATAATAATGCAATAAAAGGCCAAAAAGGTTGAACTATGGTTAGCCCCCCTAGAAGACACCTTTTCCACTGGGAAAAAAATTGATTTTTTTTATATGCACATTTTATTAGCATTTTTGAATTAATATAAATAATATAAGATTGTGATATTTATGTTATAATATATGTATGGTGGTTTGTCCCAATTCCCACGGAAGTTTATGTGTGTGCCTCATCAGTACCCTTCAGAGTTTCCAGGGTTTCGTATTATAGCTTCAGCATCGTATTATTTGCCATTTCCAACGAAAGGATATGTGTGTGCATCAGTATTTCCAGGGTTTCCAGCGTTTAGGATTGCAGCCTTAATACCATACCATTTTGTGTAGCGTTGAGAATATAAAGATGATATATTCAGTTATACCAACGAAAGGTCATATGTTTGTGTGCGTCATCAGTTTTTCCAGAGCTTTCTGTGTTTCAGATTGTAGCGTTGAGAATATGATGATTATCATGGGTGAGGATGATTTTTAGCCAGACTAAAATGTATGATGTATTTCTTAATCACTCGTGTTTCCATTCATTCCTGTAGTTTTTGTGTTCTATAAAAATATTTGATTAAATTTTACGTCTCTTGATATTATATTAAGTGCTTTACCTATCGGCAAGCAATACCGAGTAGTGTCCAGTGTATGTGTTCGGATAATTCATCACCTTGCATTTTCGCCCGCCTAGGAAAATGCTGTTTTTTTTAATAGTTTTTTTCTGATTTTAAATAAATTTTTTGGAACTCACCAAGGGGAGAGCCAGTTTTTGGCTTTGTGTTTTAGGTGTTGATGCAAAGGAGTATACAAGTCGAATGAACAAATTGGCTTACGGGCCTGGGGCCTGCTTTTGACAGCTCCGAATTTCGGTTTGAATTTTAAGGCGTCGACTACTTGGGATCAGGGCCTACGTGATTTGAGAATTTTTCATTTGTTTGTTTTTTTTTATAAAAGGTTTTATTTGCTTAATAATAAATATTTTGAAAACAAGATTTAAAATCGATGTTACCATTTAAAAATCAGTGTAAAAAGAAAGAACAATTATGATTCAATTTAATAGATAGTTTTCTAAAAAAAAAAATTTCAGAACCGATGGTCCGAGGTTCGAGTTCTTTTAATGTATTTTTAATTAAATATTTTTGTTATTATAAATTCGTTAAAAGTAAGCAAGATATGCAGTTTTGAGGTCATTGGAGCACATAAATCATATTTAATTCTACCTTTAATCCAATAATTTAATCCAATTTAATTTAAATAATAAATATTTTTAAACCAAGATTTAAAATCGGTGTTGCCATTTAAAAATCAGTGTAAAAAAAAAAACAATGATTCAATTTAATAGATAGTTTTCTAAAAAAAAAATTTCAGAACCGATGGTCTAGGGTTCGAGTACTTTTAAAGTATTTCTAATAATGCAATTTAATACGATTTGCATTAAATATTTTTGTTATTATAAATTCGCCAAAAGTAAGCAAGATATGCAGTTTTGAGGTCATTGGAGCACATAAATCATATTTAATTCTACCTTTAATCCAATAATTTAATCCAATTTAATTTAAATAATAAATATTTTGAAATCAAGCTTTAAAATTGATATTACCATTTAAAAATCAGTGTAAAAAGAAAATTAATGATTCAATTTAATAGATAGTTTTCTAAAAAAAAAAAATTCTGAGCCGATGGTCCGAGGTTCGAGTTCTTTTAATGTATTTTCAATAATGCAATTTAATACGATTTGCATTAAATATTTTTGTTATTATAAATTTGTTAAAAGTAAGCAAGATATGCAGTTTTTAGGTCATTGGAGCACATAAATCATATTTTTTTTTATTAATTCTACCTTTAATCCAATAATAATATATCGGGAATATTTTTTTCGCTCAGTGCCCCCTTTACAGGTGGCTCGCGAGCTGTTCTTTTGTCTGCTAATGGCTAGGATCGTATCGTATGGGATAGCATCGTATCGATGTCGTGGGAAGGTGGTGCAAAGGTGCAGTAGCAGCACACATTCAAATTCAAATTAGTCGATCGACACCACAACAACCACCGAGGATATAAACAGAATATACATATACTCGCCGGGGTCATGTGAAAGTGCAAATTTATATTGGTTTAATGGGTTTTCCCTTTGTTTTGTCTGTGATTTCGCGGCTGAGGGGGGTGTACGCTGTACACTGCACACATATAGAGTATATTTATTATGAGATATGCGTGCGCCCTTTATGCAAATCATGGTAATGCAATATTTAAATTGATGTTCGTGGCTTTTTAATGGCGCACGTTTCGCGGCTCCGCACGCAACTCCCCCCCTCTCGTCCTGTCTCCTTCCTTTGGCGTTGTCCTGTCTCTTTCTGCATTCATTAGGGGTAAAATCATCTCACTGGTGCCCCTTTCCCGACTTATTGACATGTTAATTAGGCATGTGAACATCGAATCAGTGGGAAACGTTGCTGCTGAATTGTGGGAACTGGGAACTTGGCAATATGAAACTATTAAAATTTGTATGCTTTTTTTTAGAGTTTCGGAAAATATTAAAATATGTGATTCATCATTTTAGGTGTCTAAAAATATATCATAAACATATTTGATATTTTCTAAATATTGGGTATACTTTACTTTGTTACCATTTATCCTTTTAGTCTTTTACTTTTTCAATTATCTCATTATTTATTTATACACCAGAACAACAATGGAATTATACAAGATGGGTGTCTAACTTTCTTTCAAGATATATGCACATCCCATTCTATTACTTTTTCAATTACCTCATCGTATATTTATTATTTCTCGATGCCTAATCTCCCCCCGATTAATTACTCATTTCAGATTTCCCACAAAGACCTGCTGATCCCTGGTTATCCCACCATATCCATCCGATTTCCCACCCCACCATCGGCTAATGTTCACACCCCATTAGAAAGTCAATCTGTGAATGCACAAAACCTCATTCACACCCATTAAGTAAACTTTTTGGGTATCTCTGGGTCAGCAAATCGTCAACATATTGGCCGCATCTTCATAAATAAGAAAGTGTGACTGCGGCGCACCCAAAAATTCAAAGGGGCACCTTCCACAAAACAAAAAAAAAAAAACAATGTGCCACGTGCGGGTGGAAAAACAAGGGGGTGGTGCAAAACCCACACACTTACACACACGCAGAAATTCAGAAACAATTGACTCTGGACAAGATTACATGGCAGGAAATTCAATTTTAAAAGCAGCTGCCACGTGTCGTTTTAGTGCTTGAAATTGTTACAGTTATTGCCTCGAAGGGTGGGTGTTTATTTCTCCCGGTCCCGAATCCATCCAGTCATCCTCCATCGCTCATCGATGAGCCCGATGAGTATACAGGACTATATAGGAGGTATATGAATACGTAATTCCCTTTTCCGAAATTGAGCAATAAACGCGCTGCGCTGCGCGGCTTTTTCAAATTGCGTTACAAATAAACAAAAGAGTGCGAGGGGGGTTCCGGAAACGGAAACACACCACCGCCAACGTGTTAATTTCCAGGGGGTGGCTTTCAATGCCTTTTTGTCGGCCCTCAGTATTCAGTATTTCAGGCTTTCAGCTTTCCAAAAGGCCTCTTGCGGTGGCTAAAAGGGCGTGTGATTGACTTAATTGACTATGAAAATGAGAAATTACATGCTGATAATGACTCTGGTCGCGAAATGAGCAACAACATTATTAAAAACGCCAAACGCCATTCCAAAACCCGAAAGAGAGAAAAAAAAACTACAAACCCCAGGACTGTAAAATGCGCCATCAACTTGCGACTTAATTTGATTTGATTTTCTCCCCCCACCTCACTCAGCCTCTCCTGCCGCCACCCACTGGGTTTTTCCGCCCTTCCGGCGGTTTATAGCCCCGCATTGGCTAATTAGAATTGCGTCCCGCGACTTTGTAAACCCCATTTTCCAGGGCGGTATCAGGACATTGTGTTGGCCCCGAGAGTTTGGTCATTAAAATTGCATTTGGCCTGCGGACACGAGTCCTGCTAGGAGACAAATCAAAAGGTCAGCCATTTTAGAGCCAGGAGAAAACAGGGGAAATGGTCATCTCTCTGTGAAAATCGTTGTTATGCCAAAAATACCAGCACCTTCCGGGTTTTATTACCATAAATATCAAGCAATACACCTATGAGATATATAATACAGGTACATTTATTTCATAATATCACTTTAAATATGGGATCTGGAAGATCCATTACATTATTGGTTACTGAGTAGTGAGTATTAAGTAGTAAATAGTTAGTAAAGCTGGTTTATAAATATATCAAATATATCAGTTCCTTCTGGATATTCTGCTAGACTTCTGTAAAAGAGAATTTCAAGGTTTATTAGGCTCCTAATGAAATAATCTAGAATAAACTCCTCTTACCGCTGTCTTCTGATGATGAAAACTCATCACTTAAAACGGATTCTTTTCTCAACGCCTTCTTTTCGGCCCTTTCTAGCTTATGTAAGCACCCTGTGCAGATGGTCTTCGGCATATCCATCAATGGGTGAATAAAAAACGATAAATATTTTTCCAGCTTCTCCACCAACTTCATACGCTGACCGCGATCCCCATACAGTAGAAATACGTGGCGGCGAGCTTCCGTGCAGAGGCTGCAATAATAGCCTGAAATTCTAGCCGCAGCGATGCTTCCCATTTTGTCCTCGAAAATATTCTATGAAAGTCATAAAGTTATCTTTTTGGTCCACGTGGGCCAGGGTTGCCGCCTTTTTCAAAAGCACGATAAAAAAAGTGTTGGAAAATGGAAAGAAACCCTTAAAAAGTATTTCCCCTAAATATTTTTTCACTAGTCGAAAAATATTCAGGGTATTCCCTAAACTTTTTCGGTCAGCTGATCCATACAAAGTCAACTTTCTGAAATTTCAGCAATTCAACAAAATCATGGTGAAAATGAATAGATTAACCAAAGAGGTTAAAGGAAAAAAAAATCAAAAAGAAAAATTCCAATTTTCACCAAAAACCCAAATCCCAATTTTGTACAAAACAAAATGAGTTTTTTTTGCCGAAACAATGGAAATATTGATCCAAATATGGATTGCCATACCTTTCTGAACTCGTTATTAAATTTCCAATCGATTGGCATTTTATCCTGGACATTTTATTTTTTGGCCATTTTTCGCAAAAAATCATGATGTAACCCCTTATCAAAAATGTGAAAATTGGCGAAAATTTTATTTTTTCAAAATCACACGGAAAGTGTTATGAATTTAATAATTAAGTTGTAAGCTGTTCAAAGCAGTATGTATTTTTGCTGTAGGGCCATTTTTGGTCAAGTTATAGCAAAAAAACCAAAAGAAAAATTCTTATTTTTGTCAAAAACCGAAATCCCGAATTTCGACAAAAAACAAAACAGTTTTTTCGATGAAACAAAGGAAATATTGATCCAAATATGGATTGCCATACCTTTCTGAACTCGTTATTTAATTTCCAATCGATTGACATTTAAACCTGGACATTTTATTTTTTGGCCATTTTTCGCAAAAAATCATGATGTAACCCCTTATCAAAAATGTGAAAATTGGCGAAAATTTTATTTTTTCAAAATCACACGGAAAGTGTTATGAATTTAATAATTAAGTTGTAAGCTGTTCAAAGCAGTATGTATTTTTGGTGTAGGACCATTTTTGGCCAAGTTATAGCAAAAAAACAAAAAGAAAAATTCAATTTTTACCAAAAACCCAGATCCCAATTTTTCACAAGAAAATAATTCGTTTTTTGACCGAAACAATGGAAATATTGATCCAAATATGGATTGCCATACCTTTCTGAACTCGTTATTAGATTTATAATTGATTGACATTTTAACCTAGACATTTTATTATTTGTTTTTTGCCATTTTTCGTAAAAAAATCATGATGTGTTTTCCTTTTTTGCGTATGTCGATCCAAGTGCTTGATTTTTTGGTTCAAAAACAAACAATAAAAAATCGAATTTTACATGGTTTAAGTTCCGTGTAACTTTTTAACAAATAACAATTGTTTGAAATTAGGTCGTTCCCTCAATTGCTGAAATTTTCTGTTGAATTTTCAACAATTCAGCAATTCAACAATTTAAAGTTTTTGTTGAAGTTAGTACTAGGCATTAATAAATAAAAATATATAATTTTCCGGATGGAAATGTATAGCCTGGGAACCAATCTGATGGGCATTCCGCCTAGCAATCTGCACTATACGTCGAGTGGTTAGGGCAAATCAGAAAGCGTAATTAACTTGGGCCTACAATCTCCATTCCCTCCAACCCATATAATATATATATTTATACATACGACTGCATGGCCACTTATCGATTATTTTATTAATTGTAATCTCATTTATTTGCCCCTTTTCTGCTTTGTGGTTCCTGGCCTGATTTGCTTCGGTCTGTTCTGTTCTGTTCTGTGTTTAATTTCCACGTTTATTTTGTGATAAATTTATTATTTGATCGGTCTGTCTACGTATGCCGCATATATATGTATTATATATACTTAGTGTGTGCGTGCTTTAATCAATTTTTCATTACAAACTGGCAGTATCTGTATCTGGACTATATCTGTGTCGCCGATGTCCGACGTCCGCCCCTTCGCGGCTTTATCAATGCCAAATTCGAGGAGTTCCAGTCTCAGAGGTCCGAAGCATTCGGAAATCGCCTCCGATCAAGTGTTGTAAGCAATGCCTTTACCCCAACCACCAACCACCTGATCAATACCAATGTTCTTGGGACACAAGTGTCCGGAGGCGCCTTCTCAATCTCTATGTGTAATGGATCTCCGATTTCGATTCCGAATCCGTTGCGGAATCGCCTTGTTCCCATTACCCATTTCGCGTGAAAAGAGCTGGGCAAATACGGAGTGTCTTACGAGGGGCCTGGAATTTCCCTGTAAAAAGTTTCTAGCTTCGAACATTGAAAACAAAAAAACATGACCAGTCATTGTGATTCGTCATATACAACCTGAATGTATAGCCTCTAAACCTAATTAATCATTACAAATACGATTAGTTCGAAATTCTAATAAATAAGAAATCGATATTCTTAAACCAAAAACATCAAAACTTGGCCGAAACTTGGTAATCAATTGTCAAGTTTTGTGTTAGCTTTTTACAAGCCATTTTGAACTTTAAAATATTTAAAATATAAAAAAAAAAGTTTAACAATGTGTTCGATCTTAAAAGTTATGAATTATTAGAGAATTTAGAGACGTGCTACAGTTTTGGGTCACCTTTTTCCGGGACACCAATTTAGGTTATCTTCTTAAAAGCTATTAGAAACTTACAAAAAATTAACCCTATGAAGATGAATTCATAGAATTAGGAATAGTCCATTTTTAAGTCAGGAACGCAGGTTTGGGTCACCATTTATGTGGACATAAGGAACTTCGAAATATATAACATGAAAATAAAGAATAATATAAATGAAGAAATATAACGGAATTTAGAGCTCTCGAACTTTGAACTTTGATCGTAGTTTTGAGGATATTAGAAATCCATCATGGATAGCTTAAAAAATCAATACATTTTTAAATATATCATTTTTAAGACAACTATTTCCGAATCGAGAAAAAAAACTACTAAAAATATAACAAAGATTTAAGAACAGGTTGATAAGGCTATCATTGGAAAACGGGATTCGTGGAAAAGAATCTTACAAATGCATTTAACGTAATGGAATCCACCTGGAAACCCCCCTGGACCCCCCGGAATAGGAGACCCCTAACACTCCGATAAGCTGCACGTTTGTACTTGACATGACGGTCATGCATGCTTGACCAGGTGGGGAATCGACAGGGGAGGCGGAGGAGGAGTACGAAACGGATCGGATCGGGCCAAATAACTGTCCAAGCAGTTGTGAGACATATCGCTGATATCGCCATCGGGGGCAGCGGTATTCCGGGGTCTGGGGACTCCGGGGAGTAGGCAATCAGCTTGGCGCAGCGTGTAAACGTCGCGGGTTGTCCAACAGTCAAACAGGCAGTGGGAATCGGGCTTATCGATATGGTACCCCCGATTTTACCCCCTTCTTTATGGGAGGGGGGGTAAAAAATATTATTAGTTTATTTCACGATTGTGCCAACTGAACTGCTGCTGCTGCCTGGCTTCTATATCACTGGCCCACTCTAATCTAGATCATTGAATTGTATTGAAATGTACTCGCTGGGGCCATATACTCGTTTACGTACGGTTACTATATACATATATATATATATACGCACTGGGCACAATCAACATCCTGTCCGATCCGATCCGATCCGCGCGATACGGGTATGCAAATGATTAGGCGACGATTAGGAGCTGTACTTGGATTTCTGACACTCCCACTCGTAATACTCACCACCAATACTACTGACCCCCACCCCCCCGGATATCGCTAATCGATGGCTTTATGGCCACATATATTGCCTGCTGCTGCTGGCCATTCAAACGGGTTATGGGCCCCATAAACGGGTGCAGCAATTATGTACTTCTGGTAATTTGCTGGCCAAGAGCCCACTGCGTGCTACGATTTTCGATGGACAAGTGGGGGATCCTGGGATCGAAATAGGCGAGTTTCTCATAGAAGGCATTCTCAAGATGCTGAAAAAATGGTTATTTCTTTTTTAATCTCAGCTCTTTTAATACTTACGGTTTAATGGTCTAAATTATCTAAATACAATTAAAGGGTTAATGGATTAAGTACTCTAGTAAATGACAAGTTAACAAACTAAATATTTTAATGTTTCTGTAAATTACGATAAACCTACAAAAGAATTTTTTTTTGGTAACCTAGTATTTTTTTATAAAATTCCAAGCACATCCAAAATTTATTCCTTAGTTAACCTCCTGTTAACTGATACTACCAATAATTAATCAAATATGTTCCCAAAATGTGATCAACTAGCAAAGGATCGAAATATATATGGTTAGTTCTAGAATATAACAAATGTTACAATTCAAACAAGACGTAATCATTGGTTAAATGAAAAGCTCCAGTTAAAATTTTATAAGTGTCAATCATGAGAAATGCTCATGGTGGTGGCCCAGTGATTAGCCGAAGCTTTCCCCGTGGTCAGTACTCCCCATTGAGATGGATTCGAAAAAATAAACAAGTCGCTGCGATCCCCGATCGTAAAAGTATAATTAAGCGGAGTGGAGAATAACTTTAGAACGCGGCGTATGTAGGGGCAACATTTATGGTACTTCAGCTGCAGTTGTTGAGTTTATAACCCCTGTAAAAAAGAGGGTTTCGATTTCGTATTCACCGTTTCGGGTTGCTGCAATACGAGTATAAATGGTTATTAATAAACCGCACAAATAATATGGCCATTATGCTCGGCTCTGATCAGCAAAGCAATCGAATTGGGCCGAAATCGAATTCGAATATGGGGTGGGTGGCTATAGCATGTGGGTCCACTTGTGCCAAGTGCCAGTATTCCATTGATGAGTAATTTAATTTGTCGTTTATTAGAATAGCACTCGTTTTATTTTATGAGATACTCCAGCGCCTCTACTTGACTTCGAGTTCTTTATTTGCCAAATGTGTCAAGCGGCGCACAGAGAGCGAGATATCTGTGCCCGGTGTTCTATATCTTCCACAACTGATTTGCCGTCGGCTATATGGGTATATGAGTATATGGGTGTGTATATATGGGTATAATGCCCCTGATGGCTAGTTAATCGGCTCCAAATCGGAGCCACCAGACAGAGTGAGTGCTCCACGAGCTAAGGTCCGATGATTACCCCTTATTTCTATCCGGGTCTGGGCCTGAGCCCCCCGTTATCGGATCGGACCCACTGGCTTTATGGCCCCTACAGCTCCCGCTTCCCCCGATCTAGCAATACCGAATAACGAATATTGTTTTGGTAGCGTAATCAAGCGAACTGGACGGATTACGATGCCAATCGCAGAACGGTAGCTAACAACCATAATCAAGACCATATTTATGGTTTGTCCAACATGTTTATACGCCCCGGGCGATACGTAGGAACCTCACCCTACAAAAAATGCGGGGGAGGGTGCCAATTTACGATCCCATAAAGTGCATAGGGCAATAACTCTTTGGGCCATAACATTTTCCAATACATTTTCAGATTGTTCTTTCAGTTTTCATTTGCCATTGTTTTTTCCAGGTGTTTTTAATAATAGGTTAATAAAAAATAAAAAGTTTTTTTTTTTTTTTGATTTTTGTAAATTGTTTTTATTAAATCTCTAAAATGTATTTTGCAGTTTGTAGTGTTGCTTCGCTTTGCTTTCTGTCTTGAATACATTTGCCGTCTCTGTCTTTTGTTAACATTTATGAACTCATTACTTGCTATAAATTCAAAGAGTTTTTTCTTTTACACGCTATACACGCACACACACGAAAAAAAATATCGGTTAGGACTAAGTGTCTATATTATATATGTATTCATACAAAAAAAAATGGGGGGTCATTAAATTCTGTCTAAAAAATTTGAACACTAATTACGCTTGCTTTTAATATAATATTTATGTATATATAGTACAGGTTTAGTTGCATTGCCGTTTATAAGTTTTTCTTTTTTGGAATAATCCTATTTAAGTTCTTTTTTTTTGGTTTTAATATTTACAGAATTTTTGTTTAAGTTTCGACTTAGGTGTAGAAAAAAAATAAAAAAAAATTGGTGTCTAACTCTAGATTTTTATAAGTATTATCAACTTTAGTGCAGTAAAAATGGGGAATTTTTTAATGGGACCTAAATACCCTATGACAAGAGATACTAAATATATTATACCATTTGTCATGGGCATTTTTTGTCTTATTCAGGAATGGGGTTTTATGTTTATATATAGAGGTAACCCCTGACTAAGTGGACTATGTTTAGTTTTTATATATATATATTATATAGTTTTTGGGGCTAACTTATGTACAGGAATGACTCAAGTTGGAATCTGTGAGACTATAAACTAGTTGTGATTTTCATATATGCATCAATTATTATTTTATTCCCTTCGTTTTATTTTATATTTTTGGCTTCTCCGGGGATCTTGGGGGCCTGGTCTTGTTGATTATTGCACCAAGGGTTCATCTGCTATCCACCTATTCGATCAGCAATCCTAGCAATATTAGGGCCACCAGGCCGCCCGCTGGGCGTGGGCATGCGGATGGGCGTGGCCGTGGGCGTGAGCATGGGCATGGGCATGGGCGTGGGCATGAAGACCGGCGGCAGCGGCGGCGGCATGTTGATAGGCGGCTGCCCCGTTCAATGCCACCAAATGATGAGCGGCAGCGGCATTTTGCATGGCAGTGGCGGTGGCCGATGAAACGGAAACACAATCGGCTCCCAGCTTGGAGCCATCACCCAGACAGGGTTTGCCATTCCTCACCAGCACAGGAACCGCGACGCGACGCGGCGAAGGCAAGGCGCTCGGATGATGCGGATGTGTGGCATGACCATGGAGCAAACCCGGATGCCCCTCGTAGCCCTTCTCATTCTGCGCCCTCTTCGTCTTGTAGCGATGATTCTGGAACCAGATCTTCACCTGCGTGGGCGTCAGGCGGATCAGACTGGCCAAATGTTCCCTTTCCGGGGCACTCAAGTAACGCTGCTGGCGGAAACGCCGCTCCAATTCGTATGTTTGCGCCTTGGTGAAGAGAACGCGACGTTTGCGCTTCTTGTTGGGCAGACCATCGGATCCATTGGCACCGCCACCCGAACCATCGGCATCGTCCACATCATCGATATCCTCCTCGATGCCATCCTCGTTCAGGCTATCATCATGGCCACTACTTGCTCCATTGATGGCCTCGTGCTTTAGGCTATTATTGTTATTATTGTTAGTGGTGTTATTGTTGTTATTGTGCAGGGCATGGGCCGCCGAAGGAGCTCCTCCTACTCCGCCTCCGCCTCCTTGATTGGTCAGCGATGATCCATGCAGGGCATCGCCCACGGATAAGGCATCGCTATCGGCCGATCGGCTGTAGCTTTTGTAATCGCCCGAAAGGGCCGGCGATGTCTGGCAATTGGAACCGATGTAGGTGTACGAAACCTCCGAAGTCACCGGGGAAGTGCTATCCGGACTGGCTGGTTGCTGGGTTCCTAAAAAATGAATAAAGATAGGGGTTTAGGATTAGATAAAATAATAAAATAATCCATAAAATGTAGCAACTAAATCCTTTTTTTGATAAAAAGAACAAAGAAGTCGTTTGGGAATCCTATAAAATAGCAAACATCATTTTTGTTCACTTAGGCGCCCGAATTTGTTTGGGTTTTCAACTATGGATAGCTCAAAAAAAGACAATGGCAAAGTGAGAGAGCTGGGTGGGAATTTGTCAGCAATTGAAATACCTTTTTTGGCCGTAAATTAATGCACCGACACACCCCTTAGCATCGACATTCATTCATATATGAAGATCCTAGGATCCTAGGTGATCGAGCAGAATTCGACATGAAAAAAAAACAAAAACAGGGGGAAAGTCAGGATGGCAACTATGGCAATTGGATTAGGCGCGACATGAGGCTGCTGCGGTCGATACGATCCGAATGCCAAATGCCAGATGTATAGTCTATAGTGTCAAATCAACCCCATCCCCATCCCCTTGCAGTTTCACCCTAATAACGTCAATTAGGCGGAGACAAACAGAGATCGCATATATACCACATAGGGAGGTAGGTATTCCCTCGTCTTCTCGTCTACCTGGAACGATCGTTTCGATCTCCCGCCGACTGACTGACTGACTGACTGCTGACCTTCGGGCCTGTACTAAAAACCAGGAATCAGGAATCAGGAACCAGGATGCTAATGAAAGGGCGACACAAAAGCCAAACCTCAAACACATCAATGGCAGTTCGGGGCTCTTCCGGTTCGCCCACTTTTGATAGAGTCTCCGACATTCGGGCATAGATAGTGATTTATCGCCGGGCGTGGCTTTATATCTGATATTCTGGGGCGGGATCCTGGCGACCGCAGAGAGGCATTTTTGGGTGTTCATAGGGAATATCCCCGTATAACAATAATAGCAAGGAACTTGATAATATAGAGGGAATTAATTAAAATTGATATTACCAAAAATATCCAAAAAATATATCAAGTAATCAATTTACGAATATGAAAGGGACTTAATAATATAGACAGAATTTAATTAAAAATTTTATATAAAAATAATCGAAAATATATTTATATATCAAGTAATCATTTTAAGAATGTTTTACAAAAGGATTAATAAATATCATTAAAGATTTAAAATTTATATGGGATTTTTTTTCGAAAATCTATTTAATCTGCCACTTTAACATTTTGTATAATATTATAAAAATGTATTATTTTCTATGAGTTTCTTTAAGGGTGTTTTCTGTTTTAATTTGATACCTGAATAACCATTGACTAAACAACAAAAATCCAAGGCTCGTAGGAGCTGCTAATGCTCATCCATTAGGCCCCTCCTCCAAAACCTCCAAACCTCATTGCAGTTGCCCTGCAAAGGGGAAAAAAAAACCTATCCGCTCACCATGACAACTCAACAAATTAATAACTTAATATAATCAAAACGACTCCTCCTCGACTTCTTCACAGCTGTGAAAATTCCCAAAAAAAAAGAGCAGACAAGAACCAAAAAAAAAAACGGCAAGCGGGCAGCAATTATAATTTGTAGCTAAACAAAAAAGGAAAAATAAAAAAAGGGGAGAGGACCAGGCGGAAGTGCGTGCCATAAATTTCCAGGACGAGAACTGTTTGGGCCGCAACAACAAGGAGCTATCGAATGGGCCAGCGATTGACTGTCCTGAATGAAGGACACGAAGGCTAATCCTCAAGTGTGAAGCGCATACAAACTATTAGTCAAGATTAAAAAAAAAGAATAAAAAAGGGGGAAGCCCAACCCCAACCCCAAAAAGAGAAAAGTGAAAAAAGGAAAACAAAAAACAACAGGGCCAGGATCAAACGTGGCTCGTCACCATATTCCACTCCCTTGGAAGCACCTGAATCCTGCCGAATCCGCGGGGTATGCAAACACAGCTGCCTCATCGCTCGACTGCTTTTTTTTTATATAGGAACTCTCTTTTTATAAAGGAGTGAGTGGGCAATTACGAAACAATATCATTAGTCGGCCAGTTAATCGGGGGTTAAATGCATTTCCAAATTGGGAAATCGGCAACTCACTGATGAATTTATTATGGGCAATCTACTAGTGCTTTAGCTTATTTAAGATTACAATACATATATCGTGTTATACCCATACTTAAGATGACCTATCTTTAAATAACCCAATATTATGAGTTATTTATCAAAAGACTCTTGTTATAAGAAAATGATATCCTTGCCATTTGCGAGATCAAAATGATCAAGGATCAGTCCTATAAATATATAGAATTATAATATTATTATACTACATCAAATCAGGAATATTATTGAGAAAAACAAGATCCTATGCCACCTCTCTATAAATAAAATATCATATTAGTATGATAATATTATACTACAACAATATCAGGATCCTATGCAACCTCTCGATAAGCATAAATCTGAAGGAACTTTTCAACTGAACTATCATCATTCAATATTCCATAAAATCTATATGAATACATATATTATTTGCGTTTTTTTGCTCTAGTTTGGACAAAAATTGTGGCAAATCAGTGAGACGTACTTTTTTGAAACACCTAATGACCCAATAAATAAATCTGTATTACTTTTTGACTGATTTAAAAAAAAAATTTGTCGACAATTTTTTTTATTTTTAGAAAGGGGTTACATCACAATTTTTTGCAAAAAATGGCCAAAAATTAAAATTTGCAGGTTTTAATGCCAATCGATTGGGAATTTTATTACGAGTTCAACGGTGTATGACACTCCATATTTTGACTATTATTTTCTTTGTTTCGACCAAAGTACTAATTTGTTTTAGTGGAAAATCCGGATTTGGGTTTTTGGCAAAAACAGGATATTTTATTAGCGTTTTTTGCTCTAATTTGGCCAAAAATTGTCGCAAATCGGTGAGACGTACTTTTTTGAACAACTAATGACCCAATAAATAAATCTGTATTACTTTTTGACTGATTTAGAAAAAAAAATTTGTCGACCATTTTTTTTTTCATTTTTAGATCATCACAATTTTTTGCAAAAATTGGCCAAAAATAAAATTTGCAGGTTTTAATTCCAATCGATTGGGAATTTTATTACGAGTTCAACGGTGTATGACACTCCATATTTTGACTATTATTTTCTTTGTTTCGGCCAAAATACTGATTTGGTTTGGTGGAAAATCAGGATTTGGGTTTGTGGAAAAATCAGGATATTTTATTTGCGTTTTTTTGCTCTAATTTGGCCAAAAATTATTATTTTACTATATGATTATAATATTATTATACTACATCAAAGCCAGGAATATTATTGAGAAAACTAAGATCCTTTGCAACCTCTCTATAAATATAATATTATATTATTATAATATTATTATACTACATCAAAATCAGTAATATTATTGGGAAAATCAAGATCTCTAATGTATAAGTCTCAACTCACCGTATAGCTCGTTCTCCTTGATCCACGCACTCCTGCCCGAGTGCTGGAGCATCGTTTGGGCCATGTGGTGGTACGAGGACATCTCGTCGCCGAAGCTCCCGGGGAAGTTCTTGGGCAGATTGGGCAGGTATTGGCCGGCGGCCACGGCAGCAGCGGCGGCAGCATTGTGGCTGGCCAGCAGATGGGCGGCCGCGGCATTGGCGTGGGCGTGGCTCTGGGCATCCGCACCACTCTGGTGGTGCGCCCCCAGGGGGAGTGGGGCCACCGCCTGCTGGTGGTGATGCGGATGGTGGTGCTGCTGCTGGAGGTGCGGGTGCTGCTGCTGCTGCTGTTGGTGGTGCGGGTGTTGCTGCTGCTGTGGGTGGCTCGTTGGCTGCTGGGCGTGATGCTCGGTGGTGCTGTGGTGATCGGAGGAGGATCCACCACCCGTTCCACTGCCATTGTGGTGCTCGTCCACCGAACCGCCGGCGGGCGTGGGCGAGAGGGCCGAGGGCGTGGCATGCGGACCCTGGCCACCATGTCCATTGGTGGACTCACTGGCCGAGTGGTGGCTCAAATCGCTGCCATGCTGGGCGGCTGCTGCAGCGGCAGCTGCGGCATTCTTCAGCTCGGAACCCTCCAGATTGAGGATGTCCGATATGTGGAAGCCAGAGCGCTGCGACGACGGAACCTTGGCATCGAACAAGCTGCAAGTTGATCAATAAATTCACATTGTTAATTAGATGATTTCTATTTTGATAGAAGGTATACAAAAGTATAATTCAAATTTAAATGGGCTTTTCTTTGTAATACCCAAAATATGCAAGAAATTCTTCCATTTTAACAGGCTGCCACTAAAACACTAAAAGAAAACTAGTTAAGTCCAACTAAAAACTTAATTAAACTGACAATGAAATTGCAAAGCCTACTTTAAACGCATATGAAGAAAATGTATAAAATGTCGGGAAAAATACGGTCACACTTTGGTTTTTTAGGGACTTTTTTAGATTATACCATTCGGTATTTTTAATATCCTTACCTACATATAAGGCGCAAAATTTCTATAAATCTCAAAAATCAAAGATGAATTGCCAGAATTTGTACTTCAATTTCTATATAGTTTATTAATTGCCCCCATCGACATTAATGATTAATGACTTGAAAAGGGGCTTCTGAAGATTGTCATCCTGTTTAGCATTTAGCATGCTCATTGCAGCGACATCCGGTGTCGATCTTATGAATGGAAGGAAGGAAGTTGCCACAAAGGGAGGTCCTTTTGGCCAGGATCTGCAGAGGAGGAAGACTACCTGTTCTACCTGCCGCGCTCTGACTTTCACAGATTTTCGCACTTGCAAGGAGAAGAGGAGGAGGGGGGATATCCTCGTACATATAGTCTATAAGATGTGCATCCTAAAGACACCGTCTTCTACATATATCCTTTTTAGATAGAGTAGAGCTCGAACTCTCGCACCTTTCCACCGGAATTAACTTTGATTAAGTGCACGCAAATCGCTGGATTATTGACACCTAGTCCCCGGGCAGAACCGGAGTTTTGATTTTCCTAATACCATCAACAATTAAACGCAAATCCGCTCGGGATATCGATGTGATAGAACTACCTACCTACCTGCTCGGGACAGGACAGGTCAGCTCAGGTCAGTTAGGGAATAGTTAGGGACGATTCGTCTTCAGGTCGAAACAGGTCGTGCCACATGTTGGCGCAAGTTCGTCTGCTTCCGGTTTTCCCAACTCGAGTTGGGAGTTTTTCCCGAACAGAACTCGCGAATTTCCCACGCTATGCGGGGCATTCCCCGTCGTCCTGTGCCGTCCTGTGTCGTCCTGTGTGTGCGGAATTGGAATTCCCTTTTGCCCAGACAGTGTGACGCCAGGATCTCTAAAGGATCTGCAGCACACATGTCACAGCCGATGGGGGTTTCCCTGCGGCACTCACCCACCACCTACGGGAATTGGGAATTTCTAAGCCAGGCCCGAACCGAACCGAACGAGCGAACAACAAGCCAGAATTTCCCAAAGCAACCGCCAATCGCCAGGACCTTGAGTACTTGCCAGATCAAAAAGACGGGGGAATTACGTCCTGTATCTCCGGTACTTGGTATCTCTGGTCTTTGGTATCTCTCTTGTATCTCTTGGATTAGCCGGACAAGTCCATTAGCTGGATGGGATCGAGAAACTGATACGAAGGCAGGGGCTCGCAGGGGTGTGATCTTGAGCTCGGAGCTTAGGCGAGGGCACTGGCAGCTTATGATGGGACTTATGGGGTTTTTGGTATGCCATCATACAATTGATTTCGCTATCTACCCATCCTATATGGAGGAAGCTTCAATTTAAGGTAGCCTTGAGTTCAAAAGTTAGTCTCTTAAGGATCCTTAATATATCATATTATTTAGTGGGTGAAATATAATATAACAAATATGTAGTGGGAATTTAGTAAGAACTCTTTAAAGAAATATGAAATTGGGGTTATATTTTCTTGAGGGAAAAGTAAAAAATTAGGATGATATATGAGATCCCCTAACCTTATTTTAGATGATGTATTTCATATTCCTGAACTACTAAAGTTCTCGTAAATAACATCATATTTACTAAGGGATATTATCCGTCATGTTTTTCCCAATTCATCCATAGTGTTAACCCTTTCCTTGACTATTATCCTTGAGCTTTTTCTCCCAAGTTTTTAGGATATTATCCTTATGCCACCCATTTATCCAACCATCCATTGAGCTTACCCGGGCAGAGCATTTCGCAGGGCCGCCGGATAGAAGGCGGCTGGCAGTAGGGCGTGGCTCCACGGCGGCAACAGGATGGGCGACCAGGGCAGGAAGGGGGCGGCAGCAGCGGCAGCCACGGCCGCCGACGACGGGACCATCAGGCTGCTCATGCTATGGAGTCCCGGGAATCCGCTGAAGGCCGCCGCACCCGTTGGAATCCGGAGTTGTTCCGGTGCCAAACCGGAGAGGGAACTGCTGGAACTACTGGTATTCGTGGGCACGGTGGTGCTGGCGGTGCTGAAGACTTTGGCCGATCGCTCGCGATCCCGTTCTCGTTCTCGTTCCCGCTCCCGCTCCCTTTCCCTTTCCCGCTCATGATCCCGATCCCGATCCCTCTCGCGCTCCCTCTCCCTTTCCAGCGAGGGCGTGGAGGTGCGCAGTGGGCGTTTGGGCGTGGCTGGGGAGGCGGGACTGACGGTGATCGCACTTTGGGGGGAGGCGGGCAAGCTGCCGGCGCTGCCCAGACCGCTGCTATTGTCCCGCTCGCGATCTCGCTCCCGCTTCGAGGGAGTCCTCTCCAAGGATGTGGTGGTCATGTCGCTGGGCGACATGATGGGGCTGCCACTGTTCGATTTGCGACGCTGCGACGCGGGTGGCGGCGGCGTTGCCGGACTTTTGCGTTTCTCCGCCACTTTGGAGCTTTTTTCGGTAATCACGCCAAAAAAAATTATATATTTGTTGTATATATATAGTTTATCACAAGCACTCGGGAGTTTTCTATGGATATGGATCCTTTTCGAAAGAAACTCAAATCTCAGGCATAGTTAATGGTTTATCAAGAGATAAGTTCGGAAGTTCGGCGTTCGCGATTTATTCTTTCGATTTCTCAGTTTTACGGATCCGCGGAGCAGCGCACTCTAAACATTCCAAACTGAAGTGTCATCAACAACTAACGAGGCATCAAGAACTCGACACGAGACCAAGTCCAGCGGGCCAACAAGCAACAACCAAACAGCCAACGGCAGAAAAGTACCAGTACCAGGTCCGTGTGCTCGGGGTGTCTTTGGTTCATATCTGTATCTGTGTATCTGTGTCTGCATCCCTCTGCCATTGGGTACATAACACAGATACTCACACACACACACACACACGCAGAGCTATGGACTTGAGAGACTCTCGGCTTTGTTGGGCGCGCTAAGTGGCTTCTCATGTCCTTTTCAACAAGGATACGAAGGATACGGGGCTACAATGTGAGTGGCCCATTCAACCACTGAAAACCCGAAAGGAAAACAACCACCATTCGTTGCCAGAACGAGATGGAGAATGTGTACGGGAGTCCTTGTGCAGGCAGTACTCAGGCCATCCCGCTCTAGCTCTCTCCTGTTGCTCTCTCTGCCGCTCTCAAGAGTGCCACTTGAGTGAGAGTGTGTGCGCTGCAGTGTCTATGTGTGCGTGAGGGCCTTTGTAGCGCCTCGAGAACCTCCTGAGTTATACGAAATTCCCATTCCCATTTCCACTTCCATTACCAGATTGGGATTCTGGGATATCCCCATCCCGCTCTCTTCTGCACTTGATGTTGTCAACAAACGCCGCGTCATTATATTGTATTTATCATTATCAGTGTGCTCTACAACTCTGGACCTCTGAACCTGTGAGCCTCTGAACCTCTGAACCTCTGAACCTCTTGCACCAGGAACTACACACTTGCCAACGACTTACCACGAATCTATGTAAGTAGAAGGACATGTGCTTGTGGTGGGAACTCAATATGATATCATCAGATGGAGATATCAGGCATTATCCTATTGAGTGGCTTGTGGCGATAAGGAAGATTTGATGGGAATTTCCTTTTCGCGGCTCATTCATAGAGGGCTACTAGAGATACAGTTTAACCACTTAAATACCGATATGGAAAATAAACAAGTATGGGAGTCTAAAGTCCTAAAATGTCCCAAGGGTTTAATTGAATTTTATTAAGAGATCATTAAAATTGATTATTATCTGTACAAATATAATTTCAAAGATTAAAAAAAATTCTGAAAAAATATTTTCCTATATTGTATTATGTGGTATTGTGACTTTTTCCTGTCAATATCCCCTTTTATAAACGGAGTAATTTAAACCTCTCTTAAATTAAGTTTTCTAAAGGTATAAGTACCCATTAGGAACGCTTTAATCCACATACATAATATTATTGTTTTGGGAACTTTTATCATATAGTGAATTCATAAATTTAAGTACGCACTTTAAAAAATGCCGAAACGCAAAGCCATTCATTAAGTATCATATCGTACATTTGTAGTACTTCTACTTCTGTTACAAAAAACTTTATTATTGTGAAAGTTTTCGATTCCCTAACCATGTTAGTGGTATACTATCATGCACTGGCCTTTAGTTTATTTTATGGTTCGCTTTTTTCGGAATCCAATTTCTTGCGTGTAGCGGAACTGTTATAGAGCACTTGGGCGCTAAAGTAGAGCCCCTTATATACAAGGATATAACGTCGCTCTTCGGTGTTCGTGCAATTTGAATTTCGATTTCATAAGCTAACCCATGATTAGCTCAGATCCTTCACATGCCAATACATGGCTGTCCTTCGAGGGGAGCTCTAAGGACACACCCCGAGAAATAGAGAGGGAGAGCGAGATAGAGAGAGAGGGAGAGCGAGTGAGGGAGCCAAAAATAAAATATAGGAAAATACATAATCAACACGAACATTAGACTAACTTGGGTTAGAGTCCCCCGAAAGGCAATTGAAAAAAGGGATGTTGGGCGCCAACTATATAAGCAGGGGGATATATAATGTATATATACATGCATAGATGGAGGGTCCTTTATAATGCTGGTCCTGGCACTCCTGCCACACCCATCCGCCCTCCGAAAGTGGGCACTCCATTGTCGCTCATGACGTTCACACCATCAACTCGTATCCCTATATGGGAATGGAGAATGGAGATGGTACACTCGTAAGTGGAAGGGGTAGAACTTTTACTTGTAATACCCTCTGCCGCAGTCGACGTCGCTGCTTTGATGGGCGCGTCATGGCCGCCCGACCAATAGGGAGAGTGTGCGAGCAGCAGAGCTATATGCATCGTACTTCAAAGCGCATGTTTGGGAAATTTTCGTCAAGCCAAAGGACTTTTGCCGGGAAATTTCCCAACACGCCCATTTTTCCCCGTTTGGCCATTGTTATGGGGCTTAATGATGATGTTGCATTTAATAACAAAGTAAAACCTCTGCCTGCGTCGCTGTTTTTTGTTGTTCTTGATGTTGTTGTTGCTGTTATAGTTTAGCTTCCGCAGGAAGTTTAAGTATCTCATGGATATCTCTGTAGAAATGTATCTGTGTATCTGTGCGGAGCGCGGTGGCATTCAAATTACACACGAATTCAATTCGATTCTCGCACAAAAACTCGTTTGTTTTTATTGTCCTCGTCTCTCTTTTATTTGTATATTTATTTACTTTGGTGCCTTTTGGTATATGTATGTTCTCAGTGTTTTTTTTTTTTTTTGCTCCGCACTTCAAACTACTTTGTCAGTGTTTATTTCTATTTGGGCTCTAAGTAGAGGCAACTTCAATTGCAGCTCTCGTCCTTGTCGTCCTTGTTGCCCCTTTTCAGGCTTTCAGGGATTTTGGCATTCCCTTGGTTTATTTTTATTTTGCCGAATTAGTTTTCAATCTATTTGCATAGCAATGGGTGAAGGGATCAACCGGGCATCAAAAGGGGTTATTAGAAACGAAACATGAATAAATGCCGTTTGGGCTCATTAAAAATGGTGAAAAGGATCTTTTGTATGACTTTCAAATGGTGTTTAAGTATGTCTAATATTTTCATAAAAATACCTTTCTTAATACTTATAAAATATTATTATTCTCATATTTTCAAGTTTATAATAGCATTTTTTAAGGAGGTTAAATAATTAAAATTCTTAAATGTTATGCAAAAAAAAAAACTTCTTTAAAAATCTTTAAACTTTTATTGTAATTATTTTTCATAGAAAAAATAGAATATATATATGTCAGATTTGGTCTAGGGTTTCAACGCAAGAGTATAGAAAATCTGAAGAAACAATAGAGTAAAAATTTAAATATTTCGGAAAAGTAAAAAAGCAGTTTTATTGTGTGTATCAATACCTATCGAAATGTAGAAGAATTTTTTTAAATCGGACCATTCGTTAAAAAGTTATGTGTGATCAAAGTTTTATATCTCCATCTCCCTCGCACTTCCTTTAGCTGAGTAACGGGTATCTGATAGTCGGGGCACCCGACTACAGCATTCTCTCTTGTTAAGGTATGGAATTTGTCCAATTATTCTGCAGGAAAAAACTTCCTTTGTTTAAAACTAATGATGGTCGGTATATCGAGTACACTCTGCAGTGGAGTATCGGGATCGAGATTCCGAACCAAAGTCAGGATCATAAGGCAGGGGCAGCTGTCCCTTGGCAATGCGATTTGAAGTGTGACAATGTGCTGGCCCAATCGCATCCTGCAGATACACAATGCACAAAACACCATTCCATTCCATGCCACTCGCATATTCGAATGCAATAAAGTATGTTGGATGTCACAAATTGTCCTTGTTAATCGCAGGCAAACCGCGCGACAATCCCCGGGATCTTCTACAATGTGCATGTGAGGGGAATATTCGAGTATAACAACCCCAATTAAACGCCTCGCCAGGCGTAAAAAATCGAGATATTTGGCAAAAGGTGTTTGCTTTTGCTTAACGCGGATACAATTAGGCGGCCATGTTGCAGCAGCCTCAACTCAAGCAGCGTGCCACAAACACAGACAGACGCACTCACACACATCTGCACACTCGAAGCCATTCACACAGATACTCACACTTACACTTATTCACACCCATTCATTCAGTCATTCATTCAATGCTCGTTTGGCCCTTCGCCCTTCCTCCGCTCATCCCATTGTCATCCATTTTAATTTACCTTCCGGTTTCAGCCTTTATATTCTCCCTTTTGACCCCCTACTTTATAGCTCTACAAACCCCCCTACCCCTACCCCTCTCCCTCTCCCTCCACTGATTTTGGCCCGCTCGTGTTGTCAATTGACGGCCATGACAATTTCGGGTCTCCGATTCGTTGCGCGGAAGTGATTTACCCAAAAAAAAAAGAAAAAGTAAAAACGAATTTTCCAAAGGGAATCCACAGAGTTTCCCCGCCGGAAATGCATCATTCACCTATGTACACACGGAGAAAAAATGTCAATAAAATAAGGATCAATATGTAGCTTTGGAAAATATTAAAGATGATTTTCATCTGATATATGCTCTCTATATTAATTTTATAAATATCTGGCTATATTATTTCACATTTCTGATACCCAATTTTAAATTAAAATTTTATTTAATAAATAACAAAGAATCAAATATATTACTAATTACGAGATAGGTCTGTGAATAAAATTTAACTTGATAATCCGACCGAAAGTCCTAGCAACTAAGGCCGATTCTTTTTCTGTACAATAAATAAATAAATAAAATAGAATGTAAAATAGGATATTTCTGATTTTCTCTCAGTGTACAAATGTCCCCCACTCCAATTCCATCTGATTGATCTTTAGAGGTTTTGTCCTCTGGTCAGTTGTGCCGGCGTGATCGTGTATCTTCTGCTTCTGCTCTATTGATTCCGGGTAATTTGTTTGCTCTATTGCCAAATAGATATTATGTAAGGGGATGGCATCCTAACAAGAAGAAGGCGTTGCCCATGCACAGGACAAAAGTCGGTTAAAGGGATCTTCAAGATGGGCAAATACAGCTGGTTATCTGTTTGGTTTTCCTTTCGGCTTGATCGTTTGGTTTTGGATATTTTGTTTTTTTTTTCGCTTTTAGGGTGGCTCGTGATCCCTAATGATCGAAGGTAGGAGATTTGCATTCAGAAGTCAATCCCAAGTCGATTTCTCTCGCTGTCTTAAGTTGCAGGAGCAATCCATCAGTGGCTTAAGTCAGCTTAGGGAAAATCAGTAGTATCCCTCAGCTGTTCTACTTGATTTTAGTGAATATTGGGTGTTATAAGGGGTGTTATAAAATACTTCTATATTTAAAATTGGAAATTATACCTTGAGAGGACCAAAAGCATTATACATTTGTATATCTACCTATCCATTAAATAATTCAAGAATTTATCTTAATAGATATCTGGGATTTAGTTTTACCTCTAATATAAAAAACTGTATATAATATATTTAATTTTTGAAATGATCTCAAAATCTTTTTTAGTTTCTCTTTCGACTTAAATCATTATATGAACTTTTATCCATCAGTTACATTTATCACACTTTACTTGGAAAATTCGACCTTATTGATCTTATATTTCTATAACTTCAGAAGAGGTTGGATCATTCGCCGGCTCATTGACTAATAAAAAGAGATGAAAGGTAAGGATCTGTATCTGTATCGGCACCCTGCATCTGTGTTCGTGTATCCGCTTCCTTTGTGCAGCTGTGAGGATCCGTGAGTAGTGCCCCGTTTACTTGACAAATGGGTTTTCCGACTGCCTGTCCTGGTCTTTCCAAGTCCAGGTTTCCCTGTTCCTTTTCTTTTTTTTAGCTGCGCATCCCACTGTGTCGATGGGTCAGTTGGTCAACTGGGTTCAGTCAGCGGCCAACTTCCTCTGCTCATCGCACACTTCCTACTTCTACTTCCTTCACAGTTGGGGGGCCTCAGGATTCGATTCATTCGCAATTTATTCCAAATGCCAAGGCGATTCCTATGCCTTCCCAAATGGCATATTTTGTATGAATGGCCCAGCGTGCGAAATGGCCATTTCACCGCTTTGTTCGGCTTTGTTTTGTTTCCTAATTTCATTTTTTCGAACATCACCTTGCCCATTTGTGGTGGTCATTGTAGGATCTACCCATCTAACTATTACTATACCATTTTAGCAGTAATCAATGGAGAAGCAAAGCTAATTGTTCAGTTGGACTTTAAATGGGAGTCTTTAACTTAAGTTGATTAAATACCTGGAATTATTATACAAATAGTAGCTTCTTTTGTAGCTCCAATAATAATAATTAATTTGTGGGTATCTGAGTGGTTTGAAAAAGGAAATCTAATTGTTCAGTTGGACTTTAAATGAAGTCTTTAATTTAATTTGATTAAATATGTAGCCCTTTTTGAACCTCCAATGCATTTATAATTTCCCAAATAATATAAAATATATTTGTGGGTATCTGTGTTATAATTTCCCAAATAATATAAAATATATTTAAAGGTATCTGAGTGGTTTGAAAAAGGAAATCTTATTGTTCAGTTGGACTTTAAATTAAGTCTTTAATTTAAATTGATTAAATATCTAGAATTATTATAAAACTAGTAGCTTATTTTGTACCTTCAATGCATTTATAATTTCCCAAATAATATAAAATATATTTCTGGGTATCTGTGTGGTTCGTGTCCCATCCGAACTGTGTCAAAAACAACTCGAGACCCCCCTTGCAACGCCCCTGCACTCTTGTCCGTGACACTTCAGGCAATCACATGCTTCATTATAGGCCCATCAAACGACTTGGGTTCGGAATGGTGGGCCTATGGGCCAGCTAATGGCTGTCGCGGATGCAAATTTCATTGTGTTATTTTCGCATCCATATATAGCCTACATATATATAAAGTGCATGCGATGCCGTTGACAAAACCGGCTGACAAACTGGCATTAAATGTCACAAAGTCACGCGGCAAGTCCATCGGCAAACTGAAACTGCAACTGCAACAAAATTGTATGAAATGTATCAATTTCTAGCCGTTGTTTTTTCGGCTTTTCCTTAGCTTTTCCTGACAATGGGGCTGACATGCAGAGACAGCCACTCTTTGTTCAACCCCCGAACCCCCGAACTCCCACATTTATTACTTTTCCAACTCCCACTTTACCCCAGCACCTCCTCATTCCCGATTTCCCCCCTTGATTTTCTTGGCAAGTGGCCGTCGCTTTGACAGCGCCGTTTAAGCGAAAAAAGGTGAAAAACTTTCCTTTCATTTGGCGGGTGACAGTTTCCTGAGCGAAGACATGGAAACCAACAAGCCAGAGTGGCCGAGCATTCGAAAGCAGAATAAAATCAAAGTTGTAGTGTTTCTATAGTTATTTTATTTCATTTACTTTCCTAGGTCTAACAATTAAGTTTATTCTATACTTATTATTATTTTTAATTTAATATTTCAGAATTTTTCAAGATGAGAATATATGCAATGTATATTTTGCTGTATCAAGAACCAATACACACCTACTTATTTATATTAAAATTTATTGGTAAGTACCTAATACTTAATTTTTAAATATTTTTTTTTATATCACTTAAAATACTTTCAAAATACTTCTTGAATATTAAACCATTCTTTATGATTTATTAATTATCTAAATGATTAAACCACTTTGTTTATTAGCATATAAAGAATTTATTGTTAGCAATCCAAAATTTACAACACCTTATTTCGATGGTCTGACAACCCTGGTACGCAGCCAGGACTTGACATTAATATTTGAGGAACACAAATCGAAAAAAAAATGCAGAAAAAGCATAAACACAAATTATCGCAGAGTGAGGGTCGCAAATTGAACGCATTTGAGGGAATTCCTTTGCGTCATAGACGACTTTTGAGTGCTTTATGGGTTAAGAAAAATAATTTAAATTTCTACAAGGTGAAATTAAGGTTTAATGTGAAAAACATCTTTAAAAAAATCAGAATAAATATTCTATAATAGAAGAGAACAGATTAAAGCCGAGGCAGGAGATTCCCAATTCGGATATGTGTCCCCTACGAATTGTTTGAATTTTTTCCTGTGGGTTCGGGCTTTGTTTACTTCCTGGCTCATCGGTCGTCGTCGCGGACATGTGCACACATTCCCAGGCATTTGAAGCTTTCGACTTTTTTCCTCCTTTTTTTTCTTTTTGATGGTTATGTTCTTTTTGTAGTTTTTATATATATTTTATTATTTTTTTTTGGGTTCTTGGCTCTGGAGTACGTTCAACTTGAGTGACTTGCGTTGGGGACTCTGCGTTCAAATGAAATTATTTTTTCGAACTTCATATTTCAGTGAGACAAGTGTAGCGTGTCCGCGTTCCGTTGTCCTTCAAGTTTTACCCACTCCGGGGACAAAAAAGAAGGGGTTTTCGACGAGAAGAACGGAAAAAAACCCAACCTGCCATATGGAGCAACAACTGCTGTTGCAGGGAAATTCCAAGATTGAAACTCGGTACAAAGCACTGGCTGTGCTGCATTTACTCGTACATATATGCAGCTCAAGATCCTGCGATCCATCAATGAACTCGGGCTACTACCGAGATCCTCACACACACACCTCATGACATAAAGCACAATATAAATGGAATTGGTTTTATTTGGCAAACAGCATTATCCCGGATTATCCGAGGGTTCGATGCAACGATTATGGACAAACCCAATTAAACCCAAATTTTTGCCTGTCGCCGTTGCTCTGCTCGTCTCCTGTTTGTGTGATTTTCCAGGCGATTTCACTAAACATGTGTTTTGGTTTTTCAAAAACCCCGCCGCCGCCGTCGGAAAAGGTGACAAAGTGGAAATAATGCGCATTGTTGTTGAACTCGGGTCTCTATGCTATATGCTATACCATATACCTTATACCATATATATATTGTACTGTTATTCCGACACCTTTTTGCCTCGGCTTACCGATCAGTCGACCAGTCAGTCAGTCTGCCAGTGGATGAATATGATGATGAATCCCCAACCCCCGGAACAGACCATGCCACACCATTCACAATGCCGTAACATTGGCTTAGGAGTGTGCGAAAATCAGGGGACTTAGCCCTAGAACGGACCTCGTTTCGATCCGGTTCGGTAGCCAATACAATTTCATTATGTTATGCCATTAAATGTTAATACGATGTGCCTTGATCCTCTGCCTCAGCCTCCTTTCTCTTTCTCCTTAACAAATTTTCCCCGCCAGTCGGTGTTTTCTTAGCCCGGTTCTTGTGTTTTCTTAGCTGATTTTAAATCAAATTGTTTTTAATTGCCTCATCGATTTCCAGGAAATATTGTGACACTTCTTTGCAGGTGCTCATGGGTACCTGCAATCTGCAATCTGCAATCCTCTGAATGATCAATGGAGAAAGGCCAAGAATATTCAGTTTCAGATCATTGTGATCTCTGCGATTTGAGGTTTTTAAAAATCCAGCATTAGATTTAATGAGTTTTCCTTTTTATAAGGTAATTAAACCAAAATCCAAATGGATTTTTATGTTAATAAACGTATAATAAATATACTCGTACCAACCCCTTTTCGCCGCACCTTCTATTTGCCATCTCATGCTACCATTCAAGTCTGACGATTGTGAATGAAAGAGAGATTGTGAACTGTGAGCGACAGATTCATAACTTTACCATGTACTTGAAGTCCCAAAAAAAAGTCTGTGATCAATTGACTGATAACAGGTTAATGAATGAATATTCTTCGAGTGATCTTAGAAGGGTGGAAAATTTAATGCTTGTTAAATCTTGTCTTTAGAGAGCCACTTCTTATAAAATTCTGCGATTAGTAGAGCTCTTAAGCATATTATGCTATTATAAATATTCATACATATTATTCAATAACCTTTTTAGAATATGTTTGATATTTTGTTTTCATAATTCCTTATAAAATAAGTCCTTAAATGTTAATATTTTTTATTAGGAACGGGATTCCTACATTTTCTATACTATTTCTTTTGGATTAAAAATTTTACCAATTAAAAGATGATTTTCCTAAATTGGTTTTCTTTTCAACCCATTTTCCACCGCCCTCTTCCCCCTTTCACAACATTATTATTCTGACAGTTGAGTGACTTTGCCCATTTGCCGACGGCTGATTTTCCGATTTGTGATTTCGGATTTTCTAAGTTTTGAGTTCTGAGTTCTGCATTCCGAGCTCTGCATTCCGAGTACCCGAATTCGGGCCGTGACTTTGGGCTGTACTTACTCGTAGACATGCTTGTTGTACTCGTAATCCGGCTGCATGCAATAATCCTGTTGGTACACGTTGTTCGTGTAGTAGCTGCAATCCTCGAAGTAACCGCAATTCGGATTATAATTGCTCATAATTAAGGCTCTCGCGTGCGCAAAATCTGAACCGTCGGGGAAAATCGTGGAAAATTGGCAACCAAAGAGTAACAGTAACAGTAACAGAAACTGAACAGAAAAAAAATGCTACTACAAATTACTACAGGACGGGGGTGGTTGTTTAGTTGGATTACGATTGGTTCACATTTAATGAATTATTTAATGAACTATTTGTTAACGAATTATTTGCACTCGAATTGGTTTTTAATGCGCGATCACTTTTTAATTGATGTGTATGTACACTGCGTGATTTATCGGTATATTACTAGTCAGCTACAGCACTCGATCGAGAGCTACATTTTCCGATATACAGTAGATATATGTATATAGAAGCCGGATCGAATTCCCCGGTTGTTGTGGCAGGCGTAGCGCGCGCTTTTTGACTGCCGTTGGCCGATTTCAATAAGCCATAAAAACGTCGTCGGCTAAATAATAGTACAACAACGAAAAATAGCAATCTGTCCGTTGAAAGAGAGCGTCCGTATGTGGTTTTATCTCGCTTGCTCATACACTCAGGCTTTCTCGCTCTGGCAGCCGCGATATCGCTGCGATCGAGTGGCTTTAGCGGCTCCACGTCGAAAGGTGCCAACTGGCGCTGGCGTACTGCCAATGGAATAAACCGGACCGGGAAACCTGGAGGGACCCGCCGACACCCGATGATCCCGATGAGAACCGTCGAAGAATCGGAATCAGAGAACCCGAGAATAACCACAGAGAATTGAGTGGCGCAACGAGGGACACTTTAAACGGTACAACAATCACTTATTAAAGTCAAATAGGTATTAAACAAAACACACGCAGTGCACAGGAGAGCACCGAAGGCAGCCGATTCCGAGTTGAACAAATATCAATAAGTGTACACAAGAGTATCGATAAAGCTGTCCCCGTAGGTGTGTAGCTGCAGTTATCGCTGCTGACCCCGTCTCCCCTCCGTCCCCCTCCAACATGATATATATTCATACATATATATCTCCACACATGCACTTAACTGGCCCGCAGAGATATATTCCAACCGGGAGATACTCGCAACGCCCCAAATCGGGCTTTTTGCTTATATTTGTTCTTCTGCCCCTCAGTTTTACTGGGTCTGAACCGATTTGTGGCTGCTGCTGCACAGTGGTGTCAAATCGATTGATATAGTTATCCAGTTAGGGTAAAAAATTTGTACTAAAAATATGATACATTTTAATGATAGATCACCTTGAATCTTCTTGACCTTGAGTCAAACTGCTTTCAAATTTCTTGGTAATCGCTTAACGATTCTCTTTCAATTATCTAGAAATTGTCTTGTTTATTTCCCATTATATAGTTATCTAACCACTTGTCCGTTATTGCTGTCCGTTCTAGAGAGCACCCCACTGGTCGTTTATTTGCCGTGCTATATCGCTTTCACCCATAAAGAATAATCCCTGCAATCTATATGGTAAGCTGCTTTTGAGGAAAATATATACTAAATCACCACTTAATCCCCTTCGTTATCTGATCGCAACCTGTCCGCTTGTCCGCCAAAACTGTCCGTTGGAGTCTCAGACCCCACTGGGTGGCTATATGTATATATAAAGGCATATATATTGGCAGTACTCAAGCGGACACTTTGCCCACAAGACACCACGGAACCGGCGATCCAATCCATCAGCAAAGCGAGTGAATAAATTTGTCGAGTGGTAGCCGATAAATATCTTAATGGGCGCTTGTAAGATTGCCACTTGATGTTTCGGTAGCACCCTGACCAAGGTGAGGGGCTAAAACTCCCGACTCGCGAGTTCAAAAACGGAGTCATAAAATAATAATAATAATATAAAGTCCCCCGGCGATATTATTATTATTATGATGGGTGATTATGTGGCGCGTATGTTTATTGACAAACAATATCGCTGTTCGATCGGGAGTTGTTGGGCCCCCATAAAACTCCCGTTTTATTTTCGTTTTGTTTTTGTTTGCCCACGGGTACGGATCGGGGCGATATCAGAGTTGGTAGTGATATGGTAGTCGTGATAATACGTGCCTACAACCTACATATGAGTTACGAAGAGCCATACATTACAGCTCCCGATATGCTGGCTAATCAGCCCGATTTGAATGTTGTAGCAACATGTTTGGCTTCCATTCGGTATTCGATTCTTATCAGATGGGAGAGCGGGCTACCGTTTGCACCGTCTTATCAGTGGGGGCCAGCTTTACCACTACATTACTACTAGAATCACCTAGAAGAGCTGAACACCCCAAGTGGGGCGGACTGCCGCCGGTTGTCAGTCTGTTTGTCCCTGTCGCACCCATTCGGTGGTTGGATCGCGAGCATTTTGTTTATTCCCTTATCTATCGCTCTCTCTCTCTCTCAGCTCGGGGCCCCATCGACGACCGCCCCCTTATATCTCCAGCAATCTCAGGAGCTGTATCCGTATCCCAATGCTGACATCTTGTCACTTCGAGGGGACCAGACACAATGACAACCGTAATGAGAGTGGTACTCGGGAGATCTCGGAACGATATGAACCATTTGAAGATTACTTCTTAAGAGCCCCATTCAATGGTCTTTATGGGGGGTTTGATCGAGTGATCTCTTAATGAAGCTGAGAAAACTCATTGGGAGGTGATAATAATAATAATGATTAGTTTGTTTCGAAGTTCTATTAATACAACAGAAAATATAACTATTAAAAGAATCGAGAAATTCTGTTACTAAACCAACTTTAAAGAGGTAACTTCCACCTCATATTCATAAGATAACCCGATGCGTCCTTGGTTGATCAATAAGTCCAAGTGCAAAACAGGGAAATTAGAGTGGAGCTTTTGGAGGCCTCCCCCACTTAAGTCCCTCCTGCGACAAAAAGAGAAAATAAAGAATAAAGAAACGCACATGTTCTCGAGTTCCCAATACGCTCAAGTGCATTTCAAAGTTGTCTGTTGCTCTATCTGCGCTATACCTCTATCTACTTCGGTGTAACATTGTTCCGATAGAGGAACTGCACGCCCGGCAAGTGTGTTGTTTGTCATTTGTCATGTAGCGGACAAACGGACACGCGGACATACGGACAAATGGACATGGGACAGTCAAGGGGCACTCTTGAGAATGCAGAATGCACTTTGGAAAGTTTCACAATGCAGGCAGGGCAATAACAAAGCACCCTACACATTTTGAAGAAGATCACTATCTACCCGTTTTGTCCGTTTGTCCATTGTCCGTTGTCCGTTGTCCGTGCTCCACATTCACGGAGTTCCACATCGATCAAAAATGCGGTGCTCCATTAAATGCTAGCGAAGGGAACCAAAAGCAAACCAAAAGCAAAGCCAAAGCAAACCAAATCGAGTCAGCAGAAGCTGAAGCAGCTCTCCTGCCCGCCCCATATATCAAAATGTACGTCAATTTTCATGCTCCGGACACTTGATAGACTGAAGTGCTTTACATTGATTTCACATATACCTTTTCAAGTGATTTATTGTAAAGGCTTGTTGGCGCACTCGAAGTTGAAACTCATAATGAGCGCGCACACATATGTATGCCCCCGGGTGTAATGAACGTAGCCCCAGCCCCCGCTTAGAAGTCAAACTCATTAAGTGGATGGTATGTTCTTATGTGCCGAGGCTCTATATATCTATCTATTCTTGGACTGATTGGCCAGCCAGAGGTTTTGGCTATCTTTGAGTGGATTTAGGGGCTTAGAAAGTAATAGGTTTTGGAATTTATGGGTCGATTTGCATATTATTATGATATTAAATATTATTATTTCAATTGGCTTTAGAATTAGGTACTTACTGTGTTCCCCATTTGGGGAAATATAGCCAATAAGTGCTTTTAAAATTCTATAAATTCTGGAACCAATCCATTCCATCTGCTTTCAACTGACCCCTTATTATCGATGCTAATCCAAAATAAAAGCACGGAATTTGATTAGGTTTGATCGGGTTATCGGTGAAATATATGACCGATCGGGTGGAATAAATCAAAATAATCTTGGGGTTATCTTGGGGATGTGGCAGCAACAACTAGCTATAATAAAATTTGATTCACGCGTTTAATGGTTTGTTTTTCTGTTATTTTATTTTATTTATGCAAAATATTTCGAAAAAGAACACAAAAATTCAAAATCAAATTATATGATTATACATTGAAAATTGTTTTTTTTTTGGTTTTGTTTTCTTTGTTGTTGTTGTTGTTTTGTTGTTGTTGTTTGTTTCCTTTGCATTCTTATGTTTTATGTTTGGTTTTCCATCAATGGGCTTTTTTTTGTTGTGTGAAACATTATACAATTTTCCTGGCTTTTCCTGGGTCCCACGCCCCGGGGCTATAGTGTAATAATGCCCGACATATCGATATATATCGATCCGGATAGATCTCGACGCGAATCGAAGACAATCGATTGAGGATCAAAGATCGGGGGTCAACGGCCAGGACCGAATGCTGAAATCTTTTCCACATTAATAATAGTATATATAGCGTACAATTATTGTTGCAATTACAATTGTCTTTGAGTACATTTAATATTTAAATTTTCTTATACTTTTTTCTCCAACTGAGTTTCTCCGCTCGGCCAAAAATCATAGTTCGACAAAAAGAATTACACAAATTTTTTGCTCTTATTTGCTGGTTTTCTCACGTTACAATTTACTTGTTTTTTGTTTTTAATTTGTTTTGGTTTTTTTTTGTTTCAATGATGAGACTACGACAAAAACACATGCGATTTTCATTATAATTTTCTTGTTGTTGCTTCCACGTTTTTTCTTTGTTTGTTTTGCATTTAATCTTTGTGTAAATCTTTTTTGTTTTTGTTTTGTTTTATGATATTCTTTACGTTTCCATTTATTTTATTCTTTTATTTAATTTTATTTATGCAGGACGGGGTTTATTTCTTACACATTTGCATCATTTTTGTTTTTTGTTTTTTTTTTCGCTTTTACTTTCCGCTTTTTTTGTTTTTTGGTTTTGTTTTTTGCTTCACTAAGTGTAAATATCAATTGTTTTTTTCTTTTTTTGTTGTTGTTTTTTGTTTTTATATATATATGTATACTTTTCATTTTTTTTCTTGTTGTTGTTCTTGTTGTATTAATGAATAAATTAAAAAATATTCAAGCTTTGACTAGTTAGATTTTCTTCTTATTTACTTTTTGTGTAGTTGATTTGCCTTTTTTGTTTGTTTCTGTTGAAATATATATGTGTTTGTATATATATATATATATTGATGTATATATATTGTTGTAATACATTTAGCATTATATAATGTGTCTGTTTTTGTCTGTGTGTGTGTCTTTGTGAGAAAGAGCCGTGATTTTGCCTTGAAAAAAGAAGATTATGGTTATACAACTTGCTAAACAGATTTAGAGAATTAATATTTATATAGCTAAAAGTTTAAAAATTGTATATCTGTTCAAATTGATATTAAGCTTTGAAACAAGAACTCAACTTGAAAATGTGTTTGATAAAATAAAATTTGAATTGAAACTGATTGCAAAACTCTAATTCAATTCAAAGTAGAAACTCAAACTGAGCTGGAAAGTGGAATTAAACATTCGAGAAATTAATGCCTTAATAAACGTTTCAATTTTAGGAGAAATTGCAATCAACTTCAAAATTGAAAGCGTCACTATTTTTGATGCTCAGAAAGTGAATACGAATTTATAATACTAATTGACACCGACTTTGAATTTAAAGTGAAAATTGATTTTGATATGAATATTATATTTAAAACCTAACTTGGCAGTAATTCTTGTTTAAAGCCATTTAATTTAGGTCCTAATTAAAATTTCCATATCAGTTTCAATTTCCATTGTAAACTTACATTAGCTTTAATTGCAAAGTTTGTTTCACTTACGATTACAATTTCATTGCCAGTTTCGTTCAGCTTCAATTTTAGTATCACTCTCAGGTGGCTTTTGATTTTGCATTTCAATTTCTGCCCAATTTACAGCACTTATTTTGATTTTAATTTATGTTAGTGTCTTAATCTCAGTTTCCAGTTCTGTTTCTTGTATTTTTCCAAGTCAGATCGAAGGTAATTTTCAATCGCAGTAGTTTCCAATCACTTTCAATTACAACTTCAATACCAGTTTCAATTCAAACCCAGTTGCCAAATTTACATTATAGTTTCAATTGTGGGTTCATTCTCCTATTAAATCTCATTCAGAATCTCAATTTCCGATTTAATTTTCGAATTACTCAATGCAACCGTATTTTCAATCGCAACTTTCAAGCTATGGCTCTTGTTTTATTTTTAGCTTAATATCAATTTCAATATGAGATACCTAACATTTAAAACATTTATATTCCTTCAGAATAATTTCAGTTTCAATTTCAGCTTGTATTTCAATATTAGCTTCAATGTGTGCTTCAACTTTCACTGAAGTTTAATCGAAACATTTAGATTTCATTTAGGCTTTCATTTTAACTTCATTGCTTCTTGAAAATTCATTTAAAAATCTTTTTTTTTTTTTTAGATTTCAGTTCAATTTCAAGTCAATTTTTCCGATTCAATTTTAGTTCAACTTGAGTTTCAATTAATTTTTTCTTTAGAAATTCACTCCTTTGTCAACCGAATTTCAACGTTGGTTTGAATTTCGGTTTATCTCAAATGGAAATTGAACTAAGAAGGGCAACCATTCGTCGGTTTTGCGGAATGGGCGAAAGCATTTCGATTATTTGGCTTGATTGAGTAACAGTATCTCGCTGCTCGAACAAAGCAGGCCAAATATTTGCCAAGCAATCGAGCCGAGAAATGAAACTAGCCGTTTCGAAACGGTTTATCTTTGGGACTCTCCGGCTCTTTGGAGGCGTCCACTCTAGGTGCCGTCTCCGGATTCCGCCCGTCGCCGAACTCCCCGGATACTTTCCAATTCCACCTCCATTTGGGGGACCCGCTTATCAGATTCGATTTCACCGGCATTTGGCTCTAAGGCAATTATGCAAACAGTTGCGAAGCTTTTGATATGAAATGCAACGACTTCTCAAGGGCTCTTTTCCGTGTGTGTAGGTGTGTTTTTGGGGGTGTGGGTGTTTTGTGCTGGCCTTTGAGTGAAACATGTAACGTAAAAAAGAGAAAAAACATTTTTGCTTTTTTGTTTTTCTTGTTTTTTGCCACCGACTTACACACAAAATATGCAGAAAAAGTTCTAAAAGTTTTTCGCTTTTCGTTTTTTTGGTTTTTCATTCGGTTTTCCTTTCTGCAATTAGCTTAGCGTTTTGCATTGTTTCTGTTTACGTAGCTGATTCATATATTAATTTCATAGCCTGCCAAGCATCGTAATTCTCCTGCTTCCCCTTAGCTGGCTGACCTTCGACCTTTTTGGGTTGTGTGGCTCGTGTATAGATACATAAATACATTTATGGACATTTCTTCTTGCTTTGCTTTAAATATATTGTATATATATATTTATATATATATATATATATGTATATATATAATTTGTTGGGTTTTTGCAGTTGCTTTCTTTGCGTTTGTCTGGGTGTTTTTGTGTGTGTGAGTGTGGTTTAGAGAGAGTTAGACATATACATAAGCGCATATGCATGTTCGTATAGAGATTAGTACGCGTAGGTAGCTCTTAGGTTCACATGTGTGTCTCAGTGTGAGTGTGAGTGTGTGTATCTGTGTGTCTGCCTTCTTTCAGCTTTCATCTTCTTTTAGCTTTTAGCGCGGCTCTAATTAATGGCGTATGTTTTTTGTCGGTAATTGCGAATTGCGATCGGCTTGCAAGCATTTCAACGCCACGAAACGCTCAAAAGTATGCTACGAAGCAGCCATGAATGCGTGTGTGGTTGTGAGTGTGTGTCAGTGTGTGTATCTATGAGTGAGTCGGTGTATGTGAATGTGTGTCTGTGTGCTGACAATTTATTTACTAGGAATATCTTTTGTTTTGCATTTGCTTTTCTTCTGCTCTCTTTTCTTTCTCCTCCTTCTCCGCCTGCTCCTCCTTTCCTTTGTGTGTGTGTGTGTGTCTTTGTGTGTGTGATCCTTGTCCTTGGCTTTATGCTTTTACTTTTTTTCTTTTACTCCGACTTGCCTTTGCGCGGATTTTCGCTTGCCTCTTTGGCTATTAGTTCTCATGCTCTCTTTTTAATTGGCGCCCAACAAGAACCACAAAGTGGGAATGTTATGTTTTATGTGTGTGTGGGAAAGGGACAGAGTGGTTGAGTTAGACCGAGAGACAGAGAGAGAGATAGAGAGCTAGAAAGGATGTTTACTGCATTTTGTTAAACATTCAAATACTTAAATTTAATTGCTTGCTTTATATTCTTGCCTTTCTGCTTGCTTGCTTGCTTTAATTTAATATATAGATATATTACCATTCATTGAATTTATCTTTCTTCTTCTACCCCTCGTTTCTCCTTATTGGAACTGCGCTCCTTTTTTGACGAAAAAAAAAAATCATTTCTCTTCCCATCTGCTTTTTAATATTATGCTTAAGTTTCTTCATTTTGAAATTGTGGTTGCTGCTGCTGCTGTTGCTTCTGCTTTTGCTGTTGATGTGTGCCTCTCGCTCGCTCGGCGTTCTCGCTCTTGCTCTAGCCAGCCGCGCTCCTCTTGCCGTCCCGCTTACTCTTTCACTTCGAAATATTTGTAGGTCGGATTCTCGTACCCATTGATCTGCATGTTGGGCACGATCTTCTCCTCCTGGACGATGGGATGGTGTGTGGTCACATTCTAGTTTGGGATATTAATACATTAGTACCTTTTTAAGGATAGAAGAAATGTCATATGTGTTTGGTACGGAGTAAGAGATTATCAACTACTGTTATACAACTGCAAGCTCATGTATTAAGCCAAGATTAACTATTATACGCAATTGGACAAGGAAACAATTAACTAGAGTTACAATATGTTTTATCCTATGAAATTTACCATCCTTCTGTACGATTTCACTGTGTTAAACCACATTTATAGAACTGTTATACACATACCGTAGGCAAACATTAAGCAATGGAGCTGCTTTGCCTTCATCTATAGTTCACTGCTGTTATACAGCGTAATACGTAATTTGTATTAGATATCTGTTATATAACTGTTATACACAAACTGTTATACACAAACCAGAACGGAGAAAACATATTCTTGACTCTACTCATACAACTCAAAAACTGTTATATGGTGATCTCCGCACTCCATACCCTGACCACAGCCCCCAACCCACCTGATCGACCTCGATAAAGCCCTGGGCGTGCGGCGAGCGCGATGTCCGCCATTTGGCCACGGCCACGCCCACGAAGACGGCCGCCATGAGGGCGATGCCGGCGAAGGAGAGCGTGAAGTAGACATTGCGGCCCTCCTTGGCCGCGTGCGCATGCTGCGCGAACTCGCGGCGCAGCGAGAAGCTCTGCAACGAGAGGGGAGAGAGAGAGAGGGGATAGGCTTTAGGCAAATGCGGTACGAGTTGGCGCCGCAGCTCAAATACCGATTCGCGGTGGCCCAGGTCGTGGGTCATGAAGTGCTGCACCTGCGGCTCGGCCTCCTGGTGAGCAACGGCAGCGGCCACATCCTCCACCGCCCGCTGAACGGCATCATCGTCGACCGTTGGCAGCACGGTCTGCACCTTGGTGCTGCTACAGAGGGGGGATAGTAAAGTAATTGTTATTAAAAACATTGGCTTATTATAGATCGGTGTTCGCAGTACCCACCTTACTGTTGCCTCGGCGTACTCAGTATCCGACAGCTCCTTCTCGCTCTTGGTGGTGTCCAAGTTGGGATTGGCCGCTGTGACCAATCCCCCATCGAGACCCAGCTCCTTGCTGCTCAGGCTCTTCTCCTGCTGCTGCTGTTGCGCCTGCGATTGGGTCGACGACTGGGGACTGGACTGCTGCTGCGATTGCTGCTGCTCGGCCGCCTGCGACTTGAGCATGTCGTCCACCTTCTTGGCCTCCATTCGCAGCTTCTCCTCGCGCAATTTCTCCCGCTCGGCGGCCCGCTGCTCCTTGCGCTGCTTCTCGGCCAGCCGGAGTCGCTCCTTCTCCGCCACCTTGCGCTCGATCTCGATGCGGTACTTGTCCAGAATGCCGGCCTCCGCCTCCTCGCTCATGCCCAGCGACGAGCCGGGAATGTCGTCCTTGCTGCGCAATGCCAGAATATAGTCGTTCATCAGCTGGGCAATCTTGGCCGATAGCTCCGGGTAGCGCTTGAGCATGGTCATCGACTGATTGACGGCACGATCGATGTCGATCAGGCGTTCCAGTGTGCGTGGTCGCTCCGAAGCAGCCGCCTCCAGGCCACCGGGTCCTCCAGAGTTCAACAGGTGGCGGTAGTGGGCCAGAGCATGGGCACGGTCCTTGTGCAGGGCGCGCAGCAACTTTTGCAGGCACTTCTCAACATGGTGGGCCTAGATGAGATTAGGAGCATTAGCAAAGCAAAGTTTCCTTTTAACGTTTTATCTCTTGAAAGAGCCCTTTTATAAAAACTAAACAAAATAGTTGTAGTTAATAATAAAAAACCCTTTCAAGTGATGTGATAATTTATTGGCGCCCCCGGGTGGACTTACGCTTAATGTTAGTATAAACCACGTTTAAGAACCCCTAGTTCAAGGTTTAACGTTTTATCGCTCGAAAGAGCCCTTTTATAAAAACTTAACAAAATAGTTGTAGTTAATAATCAATAACCCTTTCAAGTGATGTGACAAATAATTGGCGCCCCCGGGTGGACTTACGCTTAATGTTAGTATAAACCACGTTTAAGATCCCCTAGTTCAAGGTTTAACGTTTTATCGCTCAAAAGAGCCCTTTTATAAAAACTTAACAAAATAGTTGTAGTTAATAATCAAAAACCCTTTCAAGTGATGTGACAATAAATTGGCGCCCCCGGGTGGACTTACGGTTAATGTTAGTATAAACGACGTTTAAAATTCCCTAGTTCAGGGTTACTTTTATCTTCATTTAAATCAATACTAACTACTAATTTATTCATTAAATATCGATCCCGACCGGACCTATCCCATTGAGGATACCTCTCGTTGGGAGAACTACTCACGTTCGGGGGCTGTTCGGTGAGGGCCTGGGTGTAGCAGGTCATGGCCTCCCGCTTCCGCTGGTTGATGTGGGCCAAAACGCGCTGCTGGTGCATGGCGGCCAGCTGGTGCTTCTCGGCGTTGCCTTCTTCCTCGAGTGCCTGAACAGAAGTCTAAAATTACATTCCCATATAAAGACGTATTGCACACCAAGAGAGAAAGATTATCAGCATGGGGAATTTGCTTCGATCGATAACAATATGCAGCTGTCGATCGGTATTGGTCTATCGGTATTTCAATTAATCTGTTTTCATTTAAATTTTCGAAAAAAATTGCCTTGATCTTGTACGTATTTTGTTTGTGGTTGAAATGTTGTTTTGGGTGGGGATTGGGAACGTGTCGCGTGGCTTGTCCTGAGTTATGGGATCTAGGAGTTTCTCGCAATTTACATTACTTATGTTGGTGGTGTCGCAACAGAGTTTGTGCTGCCATGGGGGATCGATATGGAGCGAGAATGAGCGAGAGACATAAAGAGATACAGTTGCGGTGCAAAACTGGTGGGATTTGAAATGTTTCTGTCCATGGGGTCGTATTGGGTCTGTATGGTATATGGTAATATATACATGGATGCAGTTCATTCCTGGCGGAAGCACAGCAGTTACTTAAGCAGCATATACAGGTCTATAATGCGAGCAATACACATCGATGAGGACCAAAGTCGGGATATCAGGGGTTTGGTTTCCGTTTCCGTTTGTGTTCGTTCTCGTTTTACGTTCGTTTTGTGGATAGTTTGGTTTCGAAATAAAGCATAGGTTTAGGTTTAGGTTTACGTGTAGGTTTAGGTATAGGCGGATTATAGTTAGTTTAAAATGCCAATCAGTTCAACTACAAAGCACTTTGGATGTTAGTTAGTAATATGGGTAATTTGATCTATTGTTTCGTTCCTGTAGCGGTACTTCGTTAACTGGTTAGATTACGAGCAGCATTATCGTTATTGTTACTGGTATTGTTATTGTTATTTGCTGTTGTGATTACAATCTGATGCCTCTTTCGCTCCCATTTGCCATACATATGGATACACAAATAAACAAAAAGACAGCCCAACGATGCCCAGAGATATGGATGGGTAGTAGAACCCCAAGATGGGTAGTACGTACCGTGCAAAGAACCCATCTCTGGACCTCGAAGTGCAGCAAAAGAAAAGCAGGCGATACAATGAGCGCAACTTAATGTTGGTAAAATACGACTCAATGAGCTACGATTACGGTTAGAGTAGGAAACAATTACGATTACGATTACGGTATACAGGGTGTGCATGATTCAGGGTTTTAAATGGGAACTTAAAGGAACTAATTGAAATGATAAACGATTATGACGATTATACAGAAGGATGGAATACTTGTTATGAGGTCCATAACTCAGGTAGCTTCAGGTGGCAAGCTTAAACGGATTTCTATATAATTTATGATGATCCTTACTAAGTAATCAGTCAATCAATACCTTGCCAACTGAATTACCCGATATAGACGCAGACATACACACACATTCAGATGCAGAGACATAGCTTTTAAATGGTTCAAATATTCTAGAGGATAGGTGGCAGGCAGTCAAAGGGAGACAGACAGAGATAGGGGGTTCGGTGCGAGACAGAGACAGAGACAGAGTGATGAGTAGAGACAGTGAGTGAGACAGAGACAGAGATAGAGAGAGATAGGGTATCGGGATGTGGAATATTGGAAATGAGTGCGTCACACACAAATGATGACTGACCTGGAAGCGAGCCGTCATCCGCTGCTTAAAGGATTGGGCTGCCTTGGGGTCCGCCAGCCGCATATCCTGGTACTTCTCCTCCAGATCCGACCAGTCCTTCATCACGCGCGTGACCTTCTCGCGATGCGATTCCTCAAGGCGCTGTTGGGCTTCCTTTGTTTAGAATACGTTTTGTGTTGCATCGATAAATAAACCTGCGCCCTCAACGTAAACACTTACTTTCTGACTTACTTTGTAGCTCTGGTGCTCATAGTGCGGATCAAAGTGGGTGAAGTATGGGTCCGAGGTGGGCTGTGCGGTGGATGGTGGGGCTCCTCCGCCAACAGATCCGGCTCCCGAGTTTCCAGAATTCACAGATGCTGCAGCAGCAGCTGCGGCAGCAGCAGCGGCAGCGGCGGCGGAAAGTTGAGGAGTGCTCGTGACCAAGTCAGAGGACTTTGCAGGCGTCTTTTCAGAGGAGGCGGATACTCCAACTGGCACACTGGACGGCACGGAGGCGGAGGCACCACCCTTTAGGGTCACCACCTTAGATCCTCCACTCTGATCCCAGGAGGTCTCACCCTCTGCTTCGCCCTCGGAACCAGCTCCGTCCTCCTCATAGTTGTCGCCCTCCTCGCCGCTATCATATTCCGCATTTATATCATCCAGAGATCCGCTATTGGCATCCCCTGTGGATCCGGTGCTGGGGCTTCCTCCTCCGGCAGCTGCCTCATCCGCCACCATCTCGTCCTCCTCATCATCGCCCATCAGATCATCCTCATCGTCCAGCTCATCGTCATTGGCATCCTTTGAGTAGTTCGAGTCATTGCTATCGTCCTCGTCATTCACCATCAGTTCATCGTTGGCACTGGTGATCTGGGCTGGTGGCATCACCGGCAAGTCGGTCTTTTTCACATGGATTTCATCAGCTAAGAGGGGGGAAATGGGGGAATCGTAAATTATAAATGTTAAATCAATAGCATAAAAGGTGACTAATTGAAGGGGAAACCCGGCTAACCCGGTTAACCACCCCCTACAAGGTGGTATTCACTAAGTTATCAAGAAAAGACCACTAAACTAAAAGACCCTAACTTTAATTGCCGAATGAGAAACCAAATTTAAGCAAACTGTAGAATACAATTTCTGAATAAATAAATCCATAACTGATTCGCTTAATGTCCAGTGACAGAGTGAGTAATGGCACATTTGTTTGTTCTGTGCACATTTGATTTGTGTTTTAAATAATTAATATGTCATAACCACAGGGTGTAAGTAACTAATGGCTGTGTAGGGAAAAAAAGGTAGTCCAACGTGTCACCATAATTGAAGGGGATTGCGGAAAATGAAAAAAAGAAGCGTGCTCATTGGATTTGCAGAATATCATATTTCCGCTACAATAACTACGGGCTTTGGCAGTCTCAAAAGGCTGACGTGTGACAGCTATTTATTTTATTTGACCCAGTACTCAGTACTCACTCTTGAAGTGCTTGGGACAGCAGACAAACTCCACGCCGGAGAAGACCGAGATGCCGCAGGGCAGGAGCATGGCGAAGCTGCGCATCTGCATTCCGCGCTCCTGGCAGGCGGCCGCTCCAGTTTGGTTCCACCTCACGAAGGGCCAGCAGCGTGAGGCGTTGTGGATGTGATCGAAGAGACAGCCCTCGGGAACCAGCAGGGCGTCCGATTGGAATGGTCCTTCTGAAGCCAAACGTCGTCGAGTGGTGAATGATTGATGGACGGATGGTTGGTTGGTTGGTTGGTTGGTTGAAGATGATACACAGGGAAAGCGGATCAGTTGGTTGGTCCTTTTCGAGTTGGGCCTAACATTCGTTCGATTTAAGTATACTCACCGAGACAGCGGAATGGTTTGATCCAGCGGTGGGAGCCCTTGCACTTGGCCGCATTTAGAGCACCCTGACGACACCAGCCGCCGATCTTCTGGTAGTGGGATGATTCGACAATGTTGGTAATGTCTCGGTTGGGATAGGCCTGAAAAATTAGGGGAAAACCATTTTTTCATGAGTCTCAAACATTTTCAAGAGTATAACAGTTTGTATAACAGTCTGTATAACAGTTTTTTAAATTATTTAAAATGTAATACCTTCAGATATAGTGATTAAAGTTGAATGCAACTAGTTATACTTAGTTCACCACTAAACCAGATGGCTTATGTAACAATTCTATTTAGTACCAGCCAACCCGTCAGTGGGATAGATTTTAAATTCCAGCTGCCGTTCAATTCATTATTAATCAAGTTCTCATTGCGGGGCGATTCTGGGGAATTTCATTTATCTGAAAGGATTTTCCCCAGGTTCGCCAGGCAGCCACTCCCACTCCCACACCCTAACCCACTTTTCTCATCCAACCGATACCCTCTTTGAAACCCAGGGCTTGTTTGCCAGCCCATTTGATGTGTTTATTTCCCTCTTTTTGCTCTGGTTCCTGTTGTTCTTGTTGCCTTTGGCTTCCGACAATGGGCAGTGAAACTTTAATTGCCTGCCCGGTTTGATTGACTGACTAAATGACTGACTAACTGAATGGCCTAATAAAATATCCCACATGTCTGTGTCGGTGTCTGTGCCTATGTGTGGGTGCACGTGCAACAATATGTGTGTGAGTGTGTGTGCACTACATTTGTTTCAAACAATTATGTGCCGAGTGGCACACACTCCTCTGGATCCGCATTCCCATCTTCATCCTCATCCTGGCACACACACACACACATACAACAGCTCATGAAAATGAGGCCTTTTTAAATGTTGTTTGAGTGCTTGGTTGCAAATGGTTCCCTCATATGTGGGTGAAAAAGAGACGGATGGACTGGAGGCAGAGAGAGAGGGAGAGAGAAAAGAGGAAGGAGGGGACGCCCGGCAAGAAATGAGTGCAAACGGCACGTAGACAGCACCCACCGCCCAGAACCCCTTTTCAACCAGCCCACACTGCGTATGACTGTCGGCAACCAGGCTAAATAAAACATTAAAAGCACAAAATAATGATGCTGATGCATGTCAAGTCAAACTGAAAACCGAAACCCCAAAGGCCCTCGACTGCCGGACTTTCCGGACTTTCCGAACAAACAGAAAATAAACCAAGTCTTGGGCATAAGGCCTTGTGATGTGATGTGCTTGTGCTGTGCTGTGCTGTGATGGTCATTCCATATGCTACCAGTGTATAAAGCCCATAATGGCACAGTGGACAGTGGACTTTGGACTACATTGACAGTATAACAGAGAGTGTATAACAGTTGGGAGTTGGCCTAAGTTAAAACGGTAAAACTTTCTAGATATATTGTTTCTATCTTTCGAATTACCTCAAATACTGTATTTAAAAGAGTTAATAACAGCTGCATTTAAGGTCTGCTAGTCAGTTATCAAGGGTCTTAAGTTAAGGGAACCACAAGAATCGAGCCGAACAGCACACCTTTTAGTTCCCCAGGTGATCCACTGTGCCCCAGGTTATGTTTTCTCTTCTTTTCTGTTCGTTTTGTTTCGGGAGTTGCGTGCGTGCCAGTGACTCGATATAAACCATGGTAGAGATCCATCCAAGGACCCACCCACACAGGCCACCGAATATTCCGGCACTTTAAAAATAAAGATGCGAGGGGGGGTGGAAATGGTCAGGGGACTGGAGCCTCCGACGACGTCATGTCATTCACACGGCCCAGTGCCTGACCAAAACGGTCGATGGAGTATATAAACGTGCCCCAGGCTTATGGATACACACGCCCACCTATCCACCCACCCAACCAACCAACCAACCAAACACCCAGTAGCCAGTCGGCTGTGGAAAGTGAGACTCACTTTCGCAGGACTCGTCGCCGTCGCCGTCGCCATCGTCGTCCTGGCTGAAATGTGTTCGTTATACTTGGCTTAATCAAAACATATTCAACCGAGCGTGAGGCTGTTTAAGTGGCTCGCTTGAGAGAGTTTGCCGCAAATAAGCGCGGCGCAAGTTATTGTAACAGCATTTGATTCTTTTGTTTCGGGGAAAATGCCCCCTATAGCACCCACTAAACCCACACACACACACACACACACAGCAGAAAATTTAATTGTATAAAATTAGCAGAGAGAGCAAAAAATCCATGCATCGCTGCATCGTTTCTGTGGGTGAATGTGTATATGAATGTATATGTGAATGTGAATGCGAGTGTGTATGAGTGAGTGTTCGCTAATGACAGACAAACAATTAAACTTGACATTTCGCCATTGTTCCGTTACGTTTTGAACACACACTACACACACGGAGAGAGAGACACACGCATGGGATTACAGGACACAACGCCATTGTTGCTGTCCACACGCTTCACGGGAATCCTTGAGCAATGCAATTAGAAGGGGTCTCAATACGCGGACATTAATAACAGCGGCGAATGTCGTTTGCCATGGTTATATTGTTATGGTTATCGTTATCGTTTCAGTCGTCCTTCAGATTCATTCTAGTCGTTTTTTTCCCGCCCCTCTTCTCTGCGTAGCATAAGTGATTACGTACAACTGTTATATAAACTGTTATAAATATTCAAATACTCGTTGGATAATTTCCACGTTTCTTATTGTCATTTGTAAACCAGTTTAAATTATTTAAAAACATATTTTCTGTATTATTTCTTAAATATTTACTTATTTTAAGCTCATTACTTCCTTTTTTGCCATTATCTCCTTTAAAAACATATTTTCTGTATGATTTCTAAAATATGTATTTATTTCAAACTTATTACTCCTTTTATTTTTCCATGTTCTCTGACTATGAAGATTTCATTTGTTTTAGTAAAAAGGATTACTGTGGCGCTTTAAACTGCCAACTAAAATATTTTGCAATTTCTAAATGCGCTTACTCAAAACACAATTAAATTGTTTTACTAACTGCATAAACTGTTCGAACAAAAATTGAAGTGAATAAATTGTTTTGTAATTGGATTGGCTTATTGAACAAATTGTTGGCCGCTAATGGGCTGTGAAAAAAGTTGCTCGCTTTGGTTAATTGTTAAATGGTTACGTGGCCCAACCAGCCCTTTAAAGAACACACATACACACATATTATATATTGTTAGCCAATTGGCTATACGGATTGGATTTTTACGCCATTGATTTATTGGCTTGGCTTTGGCTTTGACGGAAAATCCCATGGCCCGGAGACATTTGGTTTATTTATGGCAAATCCAATTTAAACAGCGGCAAACTGTGGCTCTTTATTCATGGGCTCGTCGATCTTTTGTTGAGTTTCTTTTTCTTGTTTAGTTTCGGGACAAGTTGTTGATCAAGGTGAAGCAGAAGCAGAAGACCAAGCCAAACAAATCCAGTTAAAAGGAGAAAGGCGGCGTGGCAAGTGAGTGTTTGACAGCGCCTAACATCCGCATGAAAAACATCTGTATCCGGAGGGGCGGAAAAGGGAGAAGGGGGCGTGGCCAGGTCCCTGGTGTGCCCTGTCTGTCAATGCATGCAAAATGCAAACAATTGAGTTGCCAAAGGGGAGGAGGAGCAGGAAAAATATGGAGATTGAGTGAACCTGGGCGCCACCTGGCGGAGTGGAGCGCGTTATTGAAAATGATTTTTTAATGTGGCACTGACATGGTGTTCCATGTTCGCCTCCCCCCCTCCCCCTTTTTTCCCGCCTTTGGCAAATCCCTCCTACGTGTGGGCCAAATCATTTTGCGGCAACTTTCTATTTGCATTTTTTCGCATCCTTGCTTTGTTTGCCTTGTTTTCATTTAAGTTTCGCCACGCCTTGGCATTCCAGTTCAGTTCTCTTCCGTTACACTCTGCGTATACGTAACCTGAAGCGTGGTCACGCGGCGTATACGTATTTTTTTATTATGTTTTTTCTTCTTTGCGTTCTAACCTAACGTGGGCTTATGTATTTTTAGTTAACTTCAAAACCCAGGCATTCAATGACGGAACCCCAACACACTCGGCCTTCGCCCAACATGTTGACATTGAAATTGTAAAAATAATTTCCCATACGCCCCGTTGTACGGCAGAGAAACTGAAACAGAAACACAAACACTAACGGGGGCATTAGGGCCAAAAAGGCCAAGCGCTCTGTATGTGTGTGTGTGTGGGTGTGTGTTATTGTTGCCCCAACTGGTCCTGCGGCTTTGCCGTCTTTTTCCCTGGCTTTGTTTTGCGCCCCGTTTTCCTCAAACTTTTGTGTCGCCGAGTCCTTTCAGTCAAATGGCCAGAAAGCAAACACAATTCAAGGTGCCATCCGAGTGCAGGCTATATGGTATATGGTACACCGATAAAAAAGCAATGATACTTGGGAATGGATTTCATTATATTATTGAAAAAGTAAAATCAAAGTCAAATAAAAAAAAAATTTTTTTTTTTTGTTTAGATAATAAAAAGCAATGATATTGGGGAATGGATTTCATTATATTATTGAAATAGTAAAATTAAAGTCAAATTAAAAAAAAAATATTTTTTTAGATTATAATATAGAGGTGTCTAAAAGTATGCAACAAAATATTTTTAATCAATAAGTGATATGAATTCATACAGGAAAACTACTATTTTTATGCACTGCATACTTTTACTTTTACATACTTATATGTTCAATTCCTGTGAACTTAAGTAAATATTTTTTCAACTGTATATTTATTGTGTGTTGTGTGTAGTCACTTGGCTCTGCGTGTCCACATGTGTGTTTAAAGCCCGGTCCCGACAATGGCTGACCTACCCAGAGGCTTCTGTTCCGTTTCGCTTACACTGCTTCACTGGGGGCCATTGGCCATTGGACATTGGACATTTCACCATTTGACCATTTGGCCATCCCCATTATGGGATAAGCTGATACGCACCGAACGGTAATGCCGTGTAATTACGATTGCGACTGCTCCATGGCAACCACTGTTATACACAGAGAGGGGCTCGATTTCGATTCGATTGCTCAATCGGATTCAGTTAGGCTTTTGTCTGCGCTGCTCATTTGATTATGGGGCAACTCAAGCCACACACAGTTTGGGCCAGTCGTGTTTAGGGACATCCGATATATAGCTTAATCAGTTACGATGGTGAATTAACTGATTTGCTGCAGCTTTTAGAGTTCTCTATTCAGGCAAATCTATCAGTGAATCTTACAGGAATCTCACGGAAGGAACAATGCCTTTTGGGAGGAGCCTTCGTAAAATTATTGTATTATTAGCTGCTGCACAACTTGAGTTTGCGATGCTGCAGGATGAAATCTCCAAACCGAAAGCCTTTGTAAGTCCAGCTCTTTCAATGTTATCCTTGGACAAAGGATATGCGAAAACAATGCAGTTCAAAACAGGAAAATAATTAGGATTATGTGGGCCAAAGTCTAAATCTGGTTTATTTCTCTATCTCTGTTCAAAAACTCCTGCAGTAATGGTTTAATTTTGGGTTAGTTCTTTAAAATAATTAATTATTTCAATAAATCTGAAATTCTCTATCTACAGGGACTTGCCCTCTATTAGCCAGATTCTTAGTTTTGGTTTCAGCTGTAATAGCTCCTCTGCTGTTATACATGCCCATTTTGGCGGTGCTACAAAATGGCCAAGCCACATGCCAGGGCACCACAATCTGGCAAGTTTCGCATAGCCAGCCAACCATCCAGAAACCCCCTCCCCCCCGCCAGAACGAAACCAAACCCACTGGCTCGGGGGCTCAGCATCCCCAAACGGGCCGCACATACATCACCTTTAATGGGCATTATGTGTAAGCAAGCATTTAACTCTAAATGTCCAGCAACATTACAAACAATTGAATTAGGCAAGCCACCCACTACCCACCGGACCGCCCACTGTGCCACCGACGGAGCCACCTACCACCCACCACTGGACCTTCCCAGATCCCAAAATCCCCCATCCCCATCCCCATCCCCTCTTGGCGGTGCAATTTTGCAGGCATTTAAGCGAGCGGCTTAGCTGGCAAAACGGGCCCATTTGTTGTCTCTTTTATCTGGCAAAAAGTGTGCGGGTGTGTATCCATTCGGGCCTGGCCAACTATATTTAGCCATATCACAGATGATGATGAGACGTGAGAGGAGGGGGGCTAAACTATTTAGCGACTAAACTACTTTTTGCCAGCTCAGTGAGTTTCAATGCGGCCATTATGGAGCGTCTCGTAAATATAGTTCGGTTCGTGTCCTTCAGCGAATGAGTGGCCAACCTGTTCAGCTGTTTAGTAGTTAGTTGTTCATCTGTTCATCTGCTCACCTGTCAGCGGCAGCGATGATGAAGAGATGGGTGATGCAGATGGGTCAGTGGCAATTACATGGGGCGCCGGCGCCGCTGGTGGCTCAAATGGTTCGCAAACTATTCCAGCCGGTGCAATTATGCACAAACAACAAAACAGCCGCTGTGTTTGTGCAGCTCTCGAAGCGATGTGTCTATTTAAAATCCCATTCCCCTACACTGGTACAATAACTAGATAACCTAAACTTTGAATAGAATTTTTCATAAATTTATATTAAAATTCGGTAATCAGCAAGTCCATAAATCAGTTATCATTTCTAGTTTGATACTAAACAGTGCTTAATTTCTATTATCTAGCTTGGATTAATTAGGACAAAATATTTTTCCCCTTATTTATGAGACTAAAGCAATGCCTTTTGTTTTTTTTTTGTATTGTAACCCATTATTTTTGTATTTTACCTTTTCTCCAAGTGAACCCGCTGAGTTTGCTCTTAAAGCTGACGCGACTGAGGCGCTGACAGCGCATAATTAGCGCATAGTTGGTCCGTAATCGGCTGAGCCGGAACTTAAGAGGGCAAAGTGAGAAGCGCGGAGAGGGGCGCTCCCAACACTCCTCTTAATTGAGCGATCAGCTTCGGATGATGCGGCGAAATCAATGCAAGAAACGGTCAACAGCAAAGGGTCCTTGCTTATCAAGCAAGGAATGCCCAGCACAACACACATACACACACATGATACAAAGTGAAACTCGAGGGGGGAAAATGCTTTTGGGGATATTCAATTACAAGCCTTCCTAATTAACGTTCTGGTTCCGCGGTTGCGTGGCCCTCGCCCAGTCACTTAATGAGATTTTCCACCAAATGAGCTTACGGGTCCCCCGAAAACCATCCCCCTTCTTCGCATCGAATTGAGTGTAGTTAATTGAATTTAGATGCGATTTATGTCTGCTAAATGCAATTTTGGGCCTGGAGAAATTTTGAAAGGCAGCCCAGCCACTCATCAGCAAGTCTCATTTATCATTATTAATCTGCGAGTTTTCGTTTTCATTTCGTTTCGTTTTCGGGGAAACTTGAAACCCATCGAAAGGCACATGTAATTTAACTCATTAGCCCGGGCAAACATTTTCTTTTTTTTTCGCTGGGCTTTCCCTTCCTTTTTGGAGAAAGAGAGGGGGTTTTGGGTCAACATTTTGAAGCCTGACACCGCAAGGCAAACACAGCCAAATTAATTAATTTCCATTTGAATTGCAGAGCAAGCGGGGTTCCTCTGCTGAAATTGAAACGAAACCAAAACAAGAAACCAGCGCAGGGCACAAAATTGATATACAAAAAATGAAAAAAGGAAAGACAAAAAAAAAAAAGAAGAGAAATGATATAAATAAATATAAACATGTTGGGCAGCCGGACAAAAGGACAATATAAAGCGCTTTTAATTAATTTCTTTCAAGGTGAAGGCAAACAAAATGGTCGAGTGAAAAAGTGTTGGCATCGTGATTTATTTGCGTATTTGCAGCGGAATCAAGTGAGTGCAAAAACTGCATGCAAATAGCCAAATTTGCCCGTTTGCGAAATGTTTAAGGTGCGACTCCTGGCCCTGGCCACGCCCACCTGGGGGGCGCTTGACATTAATGGAGAGTACGCCCCCTCGATTTCCCTTTGCTGCGGTGTGTGTGGAGGCAGAGGCAGGGGAGAGGGCCTTCGTTAGTGGTGGCTTGGCTTGGTCTGAAGGTTTGAAGGCTTTTCATGCCATCAACAGCGGGGAAAACGGGGCAATGGGGCAACGGGTCGGATGAAAATTGCGTGCAGCTGAAGCAGAGATGGTGGGCGTGGTCAGCTGCCCTTTTTGGCCACTCTCTATATTCCCCACTCTCCATTATACAGCATAATGCATACGAATAGTCCCTAACTTAACTCAAGTATGAACACAAAAGATCAGATATAACAGCTGGGTTTTCACTTTTAAATGTAATGTCAAAATAGACGTGTAAAAGTATGCAATAAATAAAGGATATTCGTCTTCCTGTATGAAATCATCACACTTTTGGTCTAAAAACATTTTGTTGCCTACTTTTAGACACCTATTTTGACATTTTAAACTTGTTTTAATAATAATAATCTAAAATTTAACTTGGAAATTGCATTTCTTGATTTGTTTCTTTTTCTAAAACACTAAATGCGGTATACGTAATTTCATATATTGATGATTGTTAATTATTATAAGCTAAGGGACTTGGCTAAGTAAACGGCTACCTTTTAAATTTAGCCGCTGGCTAAGCTTAAACCCATCTTAAAGCCATCGAACGACACTGCAAACAAAAAACACATTCATTCATTCATTCAATTCGTTGGCTGCGGGCTCTTCAGCTTAATTACGATTTTATTGGATTTTATACTCAGTGAAGCCTGCGGCGCGAAACGGGGGCAGAAACATCAAAAACATTGCCACCGACGTAAATTAAGCATAATAAATAAATTACCATAATTATAAAATGTGTGAGCGGCAGCAGAAAAAGGCGACATCGAATAAATGCGACGGCGAGAATTACATAAAATATCAACGCGAGCAAATATACGGAAAAAATCAAAAAAAAAAAAAATTAAATTAAAATAAAAAAAAGAAAAAGGCAGCCAAAGAAAAACCGAATGAAATGAATTGGAACGAAACGAGAAACGAGTAAAAACAAAATGCAAATGAAAAACCAATACAATATTTGTCATTTACATACATCATACATGGCACTGTGTGTGTGAGTGTGTGTGTGCGGGTATGTGTGTTATTTCGATTTATGTTGTGGCAACACAGCAACTGCAGGCGACAGCCGAGGACTCCAATCCGGGTCCTGGTGGCAAGGAGTCAGGGTGAAATTTGCATGTCAGAATCAAATGCGACAGTTTTGACAGCTTGCCGGGCTCATTATTTGCATACAGATGATCGTAATGACGCCGGCGATGAGTATGTATGTGGATCTGTAATATGGAATATGGAATATGGAATCTGGGGTCCTGGGCTGGCCTTAAACCATATCCACATGACACTGGCTGAGCAAATGGTTCGAGAGCCCTGAGAGCCACCATTGAACTGCGACAGAAGACCTCAAATGCAGACTTGAAGTCTGTGAATGATTTATTTGCTGTGAAAAGCAGCTCCAAAATCACGTTCTGTTTGAAAAGCATTTTTGAAAGGTGTCTAATGCAACAAAATATTATCAATCTCGAAAATACCTCAAATGCAGACTTTAAGTCTATGAATGATTTATTTGCATTTTATTGATTTAATCACGTTCTGTTTGAAAAGAATTTTTGACGGTGTCTAAAAGTATGCAGCAAAATATTTTAAAACCCAAAATGCTTTAAAAGCTTATGACTGATTTAAAAGCAGAATATATTCTCTTTAAAAATCATTTTTAAAAGTGTCTAAAATAGAATCAATTCACAAAAGAAAAATATGGCTATTGACCAAATAGTATTTATTTTTCAAAGGCTAAAACAAGAATGAAATGATAGAATGTAAACAAATTGTCCCCACAAAATACCATCTAAGGTTGAATTGTATGCTAACAGGATCATTATAGTCCCATAATCCAGTTCCATATGCCAAGAGGAAAACATCAAAGCCGAGATAATTTTATTACAAATCAATAAAGCAGAGAGATTTCACTCCTCAAGCATTCGGTGTACATATCCTGATTAATATTCTGGCTCTTTAAATTTGAAATAAAAGCTGCAATCGGATTTATTTAAGCTGCTCCCAATGCGAATGCGAATACGAATACGAATACGAATACGATTGCAAGTACAACAAACAAAAGCACAGAGACACATGGACAGACAGCTGTTGGCTGTGATCTGATTTCATTTTCCCAGCCACATGTCGCTCTCAATACATTTTCCTCGGGAAAAACTGCGGGGCCAATGCAATGTCAATATTTATGAACTATTATTGAACATTTGACGAAGCTGATGATGATGACGATGATGATGATGATGTAAGGACAACATCCAGGAGTTCAGGAGTTCAACAGATGGAGTGTGGAGCTTACATTAGCCAGCGACTGGCAAAAGAAAAATTTAATTAAAAAGTTAAGGGAAATGGAAGCAGTACGGAGATGGAGGGCAAAATGTTGACTATGGAATGCCAATTTATGACAGCGACGACAAGGATGCCATGGCTTCTCGATACAGGATACACACGTATATGTATATGTATATGTATATGTATGTGTATTGGGAAGTCCCGCAAAATGCAAAGAGCGAAAATTAATGGAAAATTAATTAAGTGTCGTTTAATGTTGTCTCAATGTAAACGCTTTCAACGCAGCGCAAATTAAATTGTTGATGCCATATAGCAGGACCACTCAGCTTTCGACCCCCTTTTTTCCCTGCTTTTGATTTATTGGTTTTCTTTCTAGGGGTTTTTTACATATTTTTTTCTTTTTTTTGTATATGCCACCCAGTACTATACTGCCTGCTGCATTCTGGAGGCTCAGTCGAGCGTTAGCCAGGGCCATAAAATTACATTTTCCCCCTGCGGCAACCCCATCCACCCATCCACCCTTGACCACATGGCGTATGCGCAATCTCAACGAGGCAAAGCAAGGAGCGGCCGAGGCGAACTTTTCCATATGCAAAGTGCAATGGAAATTGCAATTTTTCATGTGGCTTCTCTTTGGCTTTTCGCTTGCAATTCAATCAAATGCAAAAAAGTAAAAAAAACGCAGATATACCACCTACCTTCTTGCAGTAATCAAGCAAATCCATTTTATCACGCAAACATGTGGCGCCGGTTGTCTTCTTGCTGAGGTCCGTCATCCAGCGTCCCTCCTCGGAAAGATATTGCGGTTGATAGATTTGTCCGGCCTCGCAGAGAACGGCTATCTGGGGTTCCCATCGTGGCGAAGCGGCCTGCAAAAAAGTGAAGAAAAAATGTGAAAAATATTGGTTAGTCGGCGGTCAATTGAAGTAACAAGTTGTCAGTGTCGAAAGGAGGGAAATGGAAGTGGAAATGGAGATATTCTTCTGGGCAATGCCAACAATGCGTATGCGTAATGTCTGTTATGTGTTTTTTGGTATTTGTGTGTGTATCTGAGAGGAAGAGGCATCAACAAAGCCAAAGACAGCAGCAAGCAGCAAACAGCAGACAAAGACATGCCAAGGCACATTAATCATACGCCACATTGTACAGGCACAGCCCACATTTCTAAGCCCAATACCACAGGCCAACAACCCAACATCCCAGCAACCCAACATCCCAACAACCCACACACGTTCGTGACAAAGCGATAAAAAATGATGCCACATCGTTTGGCAGATAGGAGGATAGGCAGATACTGGAAATACTGCAAGATACCGGGCAAGTTGGCCCGGCAGCCAAAGAACAATTAATGGCCGTCATTAGGGGGCGGCGGTGGTGGTGGCTGTGGTGCCGGCGGGGGCGTGGCAAGTGCTGAGTCCAGGCGATTGCTTAAATGCTTCATTACCGCATGACAGGAGCAGCCAGCCAACTGCTGCAGGCCTCGATGAACGATGATGAATGTCCGGGCAAATTATGCATAACGATATCAATTGATACATTGATTGATTGACGCCATTGTGGATGGCGAAAGGATAGAGGGGCGGGGCAAGGCCAAAATCCGCTAAATATGCTACTAGAAATGAAGGGGAACTCATTGTTCTTCAATAGATACCACAATTTGGTGAAAAAGAGAGGTGCTTCGGAAGAAATTTTTCAATTAAGGTGTATAAAAGTATGCAATACAATTTAGTTTGTTTTGAAAGAAATTACATTGGAAATATCAATGAAGAAATTTTCAATTGAATTTTATTTTTAAAATGTGTCTAGAAGTATGCTATAAAATGTAGTAAAAAATAAGGTTGATTTGGAAGAAATTACATTTTAAATTTAAATAAAGAAATATTTAATTGTATTCAATTTTTTAAAAGGTGTCTAAAAGTATGCTCTAAAAAATTATCATTGCATACCATGAGCCAAATAAAATATTAAAATGCAATTAAAGGTAAATTCTACACTAAATTCCTAATTTTTATGTGTAGATACCGATATTTTGATCATTTTATTCAGATATGTATCTATTTTTTTTTAAGTAGAGAAGAATTATCTTGTATTCTTTGTTTTTCTGCTCAGTACACCGACACTTGACACTGCGCCGTAGGAATCATCAAAGGGATAATCACCAGAGACAATTGCAGAATCACAGCGAATAGGGAGCGGGATTAAGGGAGGCATTCGAGGTATGCTAGGGGAGGTGGAGATTTCGGGGAGAATTGGTAGACAATGCCGGTGCTGATTGCAATCAAAGCGAGTTGCTCGCCGGCCCCGAGATTTCCACTCTCCAATTATGACCAGCAACAATGGGAGTTTCCCTGATCTGTGCTTTTCCTTTCAGCTAGCTAAAAATCCCGAGGCTTAAATCCCAGGGTTTTGTTTCAATTTTTTGCGCCCAGCTCGCTCGCTCACAATCAAAGTGGAGCAGACTTTTCCGCCTGCCACCCACTTTTCGGCGCTTTGTTCTCGCTGTGCGTTGGTCTGAAAATGCAAGCGATTCGCGGAATCCAGCGAATGCACTCATTGATTCACCAACTCATTCAGGCACTTGCCTGGAAAATGATCTGTGCCTCAGAAGTCGCTGGAAAACTTAATGGAGAATGTAAATGGTGTGCCAGAAAATGGAATGTATTTCGAATATGATTTTTAATTCCATCAAAAAGGTTTCCGCCGTCCTTGAAATGCTTTTAAATTAATGCAATAATCCGTGACGCACATTTTCGCACATTAAATGATTTTCCAAACTTTACTCTTGGCAAGCTTTTAAATATTTTCAAAAAATTTGATTACCAAAGTTAAGGCGATTTAATGATTTTCAAGTTTGAAACACACACATTTAGCCCCTTTGGGGGAACAAATGTTGCAAAGTGATTAAACGGGGGAAACTTTCCCTATCGCCGGCCACTCGATTTAATGATGCCCTAATGCATTCATAAATACATAAAGCTCTGTGCGTTCCACAATATAATTATTGATCGGAAACCCTGGGAATTCGCCATGCACACACAAACACACACACAAAGTGCATTGCAAGTAACGGATACTTGTAAAACTTCATTAAAGGCGACTTCCGGTTGCCAAGGCAGCAGCTGAAATATGCATTATACCCACAGGCCATTTTCCGTTTTCCATTTTCCAGCCCCCCTTTGCATTTTCTTCGCCCTTCGCTTGTCAGTCGAGCAAAAGTGATGCGATGCGATGTGATGTGATGTGTGTTTGTGTGAGCTCAACTATTTCAAAAGTAATTAAGTTGGCAAAAAGGCGCCAACGCAGCTCGGGCTCAGCTTTTGTTTGTCAGTTTTTCGGGGCTGGGAAAAATGGGAAAAATGGGGAAAATTGTATGCTGGTTGAAAGCCCAGTGACAGAGGCGGGCCAGCAATTTTTCCAGGCAATCTAATAATTCAACCAAAAGCAACCATACACGCACATACACTTTTCGCCTGGCCAATGCCCTTTTGCAGCAGTGTGTGTGTGCTGTGTGTGTGTGTTTGTTTATGCAGATTTTGTTTGGCTTTTGCCCGAGTCGGGATTGCACTTGTTGTTGTTCCTGTCCTGCTGTTGTGTTGTTTACACTAACACCAACAATGGCATATGCCAAACAAGGGAAGGGGTTTTGCAGGGGGTTTTCAGTAGGTTTTCCAGGGGTCTGGGAAATGAGAGGGGGACAATAATAATGTCGCTAGCCATGGCAACGCAATGTGCAAACAAAAACACAAAGACAAATTTGTAACAACGGTAGGGGGTTTTTTTTTGGGGCCGAAAAAGGTATCCCCAGAAGAGAGGAGGATAGAGAGTGCATGTCCTGCGACAATTATGCGGAATATCCTCTTTTGGCCAAGCAAAAATAATGAGGATACACAGGAGCAGCCATTAAACGCAGTTCAACCCACTTAATCCGGGTAGATGGAGAGCGGAAATACGACATTAACGACATGAAAACAAGTTGGGAGCGGTGTGAAATAAGCAAATATCAAGTATCACGTAAATTTTATAATATTTTAAAGGAATTGCACAATAAGAATTTACGTTAATTATAGATTTTTAAGTACTAGCTACTTCTTTAAGTTTCCAAAAATCTAATTCAGTTTTCAACACTTTTGTTCAAAGAACATTTTAAGTGATTGAAAAAATCCTTAGATATATTTATATTTATATTTAAACTTTTAGAGGTTTTTCCAGAATTTAAATCCAAGAAATTCAAGTTTTTAAACTCCGTCAAACAGGCCAATTTCCATGCTAACAAGTTGCCTTGTGGCCGAAAATCATGCATCCTGTGCGAAATAGACAATTTCACGGCCGAAAATTGATGAAGCCGAAGACCTGGCGGCCCTGCGGTCTCGTCCCTTTTGGCCATAATGATCGAAGAAATCAGAAGCCGCCAAAGTGGCAGGCGACAAAGGGGAAATTGCAGCAGCACCGGGGGCGTTAATAGGGGTGGTGGTGGGGCGGACAGGGGCGTAGTGTCAACGGGGGGAAGGGGGCGGCGGTGGTGGCCGGATGGCCGAGTGCAACAGCCAAAACGCTGCGCCACTTGCGGCCACGCCCACCGACCAAATCCGCCCCAGCTTCCGTCTGCTGCTGTCGTTTCACTTCCTCTTTTCTCGCGCTCTGGTGAAAGGCAATCATGGTGGAAAGCCCCCCTCCATTCCCTCTCCACCCCCTTTTTCCTACCCCCAACCCCCTTTCATCCGCACTGTTTGCTGAACAAGCTGAAAGGGCGACAAATTGTAATCAAATGCACGCATGAGTGTGTGTGCGTGTGTTTGTCTCCCCTTTACGCCCACCACAAAAAAGGGGCGTGGCCGTGTGACCGTATGTGTGTGTGTGTGCGACAGGTTTTTGCTTGTTGCCCGGCCAAAAGGAGCGGAAAAACACGCTTAATCGGGGACACAGGAGGAAAAGGGCTGGGATTGGGATTGGGAAAATAGTGGAAAGCCATTGATTAACTTGCTGGGCGGAGAGTCAAACGGTGTACTCCCATATGGAGCTTGTAGCTCATAAACTTGCCAAGTAATTGGAGTTTCGATCAGCGCCGCAAAGTATGCAGGGCACAGTGCAGTGCTGCAGGAAATGAGGACACCGGAAAAGGCGGGAAAACCTGTTTCGCAACGAGATTGCAGGCAGGATCCAAAGTGGACTCTTGAACCGAAAATGGCTTCTTAAACGAAAATCTCTATCAAGGAACCAGCGGATGCAATTGGAAAATTAATTGGTGGTTTCATAAAAGGTGTTCAAAAGTATTCTTTTAAAAAATGATATTATTGCTAATCGCAATTTGGGACATTTTTGGGGGGTCTATTGTCTCATTTAATCTAAGTACATCCAGTTTTATTATCTTAGAATTTCGATTAATTTTTTAATCTTTTAATTTTTTTGGTTGAAAAAGCAGGATTTTGGTACAAATTTGAAATTTTTCTAAATCGATTTTTTGCTGTTACTTGGACAAAAATGGTCCCAAATCAAAAAGGCGCACTGTTTTGAGCAGCTAACAACCTAATAATTGATATCGGTGCACTTTCCGTCTGATTTAAAAAAATAAATATTTGACCTAATTTTCACATTTTTTATAAGGGGTACCATCATGATTTTTTGCGAAAAATGGCAAAATTTAAAAATTTCCAGGTTTAAATGACAATTGATAGGGAATTTAATAACGAGTTCAACAAGGTATGACACTCCATATTTGAATTATTATTTCCATTTTTATGACGAAAATACTGATTGTTTTTGAGTGGTAAATCACGATTTTGGGTTTTGGCACAAATTTAACATTTTTCTTTATCGATTTTTTGCTGTAACTTGGACAAAAATGGTCCCAAATCAAAAAGGCGCACTGTTTTGAGCAGCTAACAACCTAATAATTGATATCAGTGCACTTTCCGCCTGATTTAAAAAAATAAATATTTGACCTAATTTTCACATTTTTTATAAGGGGTACCATCATGATTTTTTGCGAAAAATGGCAAAATTTAAAAATTTCCAGGTTTAAATGACAATTGATAGGGAATTTAATAACGAGTTCAACAAGGTATGACACTCCATATTTGGATCATTATTTCCAAAAATACTGATTGTTTTTGGGTGGAAAATCAGGATATTGATTTTTGGCACAAATTTGAATATTTTCTTAATCGATTTTTTGCTGTAACTTGGACGAAAATGGTCCCAAATCAAAAGTGCGTACTGTTTTGAGCAGCTAACAACCTAATAATTAATATCAGTACACTTTCCGTCTGATTTACAAAAAATGAATTTTGGACCCAATTTTCACATTTTTGAAAAGGGGTACCATCATAATTTTTTGCGAAAAATGGCAAAATTTAAAAATTTCCAGGTTTAAATGCCAATCGATTGGGAATTTAATAACGACTTCAACAAGGTATGACAGTCCATATTTGGATCATTATTTTCATTTTTATGGCCAAAATACTAATTGTTTTGGGGGAAAATCAGGATTTTGATTTTGGCACCAATTTGCAAATTTTCTTAATCGATTTTTTGCTGTAACTTGGACAAATATCGTCCCAAATCAAAAGTGCGTACTGTTTTGAGCAGCTAACAACCTAATAATTAATATCAGTGCACTTTCCGCCTGATTTAAAAAAAATGAATTTTGGACCCAATTTTCACATTTTTGAAAAGGGGTACCATCATAATTTTTTGCGAAAAATGGCAAAATTTAAAAATTTCCAGGTTTAAATGCCAATCGATTGGGAATTTAATAACGACTTCAACAAGGTATGACAGTCCATATTTGGATCATTATTTTCATTTTTATGGCCAAAATACTAATTGTTTTGGGGGAAAATCAGGATTTTGATTTTGGCACCAATTTGCAAATTTTCTTAATCGATTTTTTGCTGTAACTTGGACAAATATCGTCCCAAATCAAAAGTGCGTACTGTTTTGAGCAGCTAACAACCTAATAATTAATATCAGTGCACTTTCTGTCTGATTTAAAAAAAATGAATTTTGGACCCAATTTTCACATTTTTGAAAAGGGGTACCATCACAATTTTTTGGGAAAAATGGCAAAATTTAAAAATTTCCAGGTTTAAATGCCAATCGATTGGGAATTTAATAACGAGTTCAACAAGGTATGACAGTCCATATTTGGGCTGTTATTTCCTTTGTTTTGGTCAAAAAACTAATATTTTAGGTTGGAAAATATGGCTTCGAGTTGAAGACTAAAATAAGCGGTTTTTTAGTCTTAATTTGGACAAATCAAACCTTTTTTTGGCTACCGTACATATTCCTAGAATAAACTGAAATTCCAAGTAAGCAATGATAAACATTTCAAATGGAAATCCAATTCTCATGATCAAAGTTACCATAGACTTTGCTGGAAAAGCAGTTTGACTCCCATTCGTGTAGCTCGTCTCAGTTCGCATCGAAACCAGCTAACGACAACATCAAATTTTAAAAAATGGGAAAGTTAACAAAATTTGTGAAAAATATTTTCAAAACTAAATCTTCGGCAAAAGTAAAACGTGATTCGGTTGACGAGTCCGACGACATCGTGCCGGCTCACATGGTCGCCGACGTGCGTAGTCAGTACTTGCAGATGATGGTGCACGCGCTACCGAATCCGGTTCTCAATAAGATAGTGTATATGAAGAACAATTACGGGGAGCAGGTGGAAGTCGAGAAGAAGTTCTATGACGAGGTATTCCAGCTGGAGAAAAAGTTCCATGACAGCTACGAGGGGATTTTCAGTAGGCGCAAGGCCATTATTATGGGTACTTTCGAACCGGGCGAAATGGTGCCCAATTATTACGAGCCCCCGCCATTGGACAACTATACTGCCTTTGATATTCGCAAGGAATTCAAGAAATTCAAGTCGTGGCCCAGTGATACCAAGGGCATTCCCGATTTCTGGCTAACAGTGTTTCGCAATACCATTCTCGCCGATATGGTTCAGCCGCAAGATGTTCCCGCATTGCGCCGCCTTGTCGATATATCGATTAAATATGAGAAGAAGGTAGGGGTTACCTTTCAAAATCTAGGTATTACTAGTTTATGCCATTTTATTTTATTTTTTTGTTGTACAGCACTCGTTTACTCTGCGTTTCCACTTCGCCAAAAATGATTACTTCCACAATGCAATTCTAACCAAACAGTACTACCTAAAATCCGACATTGATCCAAAGTATCCGTTCTCCTACGAGGGACCCGAGATTGTCCGTTGCAAGGGATGCAAAATTTACTGGCGCGATGCCCATGATCTGACCGTCGAGACTGTCCAGAAGACCCAGAAGCATAAGGGCCGTGGGGATACGCGCACTATAAACACCACATCGCCGATCGACTCGTTCTTCAACTTCTTCCTTCCACCGCCGGTGAAGAGCAACAAGGAGTGCAACAGCGAGTCTCAAAAGATCCTGGAGACCGACTACAAAATGGCCCACTACCTGCGCGTCAGGATCATACCGAAGGCGGTGCTCTACTTCACTGGCGATATTGTCGATAGCGATGTTAGTGAGGATAATGGCGAGGAGGAGGAATTCGAGACCGAAGACTCCGATGACTTCTTTATCTCTGACGATGACGACGTCGACTCTCAGACCGAGCCTGTGGCGAGATGCTCGGTGGGCAATCAGTGCAACCTTTAATTTGATTATTGTTACTAGTGTTTTCTTTTTTAAATTTTAAATGAGTTTAGTATGTATATATTTTTGGTAAACTTCTATCTATAACGTAAGAACTGGAAGCTGAGAAGCAATAAAAGCCAAGAATGTACATAGAATATTTCGAATGTCGTTTCATTTCAGCACAGAAATATTTAAATGTACCATAAATGGTTCGAAATTTCTCCAAATGTTACCTTATTGAAAAAAGTCTATAGTAGTCGACTTCAGTCGATTTTTTGTCAGCTCTACTAAAATGTGTCTGACGGCCACATTTTTAAAGATTTTGGAGAAGTATAAATCCAATTTGCTTGTATTTAGTTATACCTATCAAAATTTAGAAGATTTTTCAAATCGGACCATTTGTTAAAAAGTTATGCCCGATCAAAGTTTTATATCTCCATCTCCCTCGCACTCCCTTTAGCTGAGTGACGGGTATCAGATAGCCGGGACACCCACCCGACTATAGCGTTCTCTCTTGTTTTTTTTGTTAATAAACCACAGTCAAATTGAACTTTCGATTTAAATACTTAAGTCATGGGGGCGGGGAGGGCGTGGCCAAAAGTAGAAAGCCGAGAGCAAAGCAAACCGGCCAATAAGTACTTCAGGGGCTACTTATAATGGCCAAAGTGGGAGAAGAAGAAGAAGAAGAGCCGACCGGAGACGACAGAAACACAATTATGTTAATGTTTACTCGACCGTAATTAACTCAAATTTATGATATTTTAATTTCGCCCGAGCGGGACACTCGAGAGCGGTTGCAAAAGTTGGAAAGGAAAAGCTCGGGAGCAAATGAGCGATGTGGAAAAAGCGTAGGAGGAAAAGCATAGCATAGCTACAGCAGCGGGGCAAACAAAGGAAAATTGCGTTATAATAACACACGTAAAAAAGTTGCCTGTTATGCTTAATGCGAGTTGGAGACAAATAGAATTTTAATGCAAAATAAAACGCAAAATGGTTTTTTTTCCTCTCCTGTTTGGAGTCCTTTATTTTTTGTGTTCTCTTTGTTTTTTGTTCTTTGGGGAGTCGACGACAGGCGAAAGAATAGCAAATGCCTGATCGACGGGGATAATTACAGTGCGTTTCGTGAGAGTAGGAAGGCTAGAGAAAGTCGAGTGGAAAAATCCTACCTTAAAAATTTTTTTTACCAAATTGACATTTAAAAATTTTTATCAGCTACATATTTGACTAAAAATTCTGGGGATTTAATCTCACTAGTTTATGGAACCTAAAGTGTACTTTAAAAAATAAGAAAAAATAAGAAAATAGAAAAAAAGAATTGTTAATCTAGTGATTTTGTCTAACTTGTTCATGTTCTTAGTATCTTGGAATTGCAGTTTTAAAATGCAGTACTCATTATTATGAAGAAGCCGCAATTCTTTGGATAGTGAACTTTTCAATCGTTTTGACAGTCATGAACCGCACTGTCCTTCAGTCGCAGGCAAGTTTGGGTTCAGGGCATTCAAATTATGCTTTGCATGTTAAATTTGCGGACCAACAGTCAAGCTGAAGAAATGAGCATGGGTGGAGTGCTTTTTTCAGGGGGTGCTGTGTGTGGCAGGGGAGGGGGGGGGGGTCTAGGCTAACCCACAGCGGTGGCAACCAAACACGTAGCAAGTGCAGATGAAAAAGCAGCAAAGAAAACAAAAACAAATTGTGAAAAATAGCCACAAGCTAGGGCTTTTGGGATATAGAGGAGTGTAGAGGGGTGTAGAAGGGAAGGGGGGTATATCATGGGTGGCGAAGAAGGGGGCAAGCTAAGTAGCGTGTCGCTTGAAGTAAGTCAAAGTTGGGAAATGGAATCGCTTTTCTTCTCTTTCACACCCGCGGCCATTTTTTTCATTTTTTTTTTTTTGGAAGCCATTGGCTAACACACACACACACACACAAAGACAGGGCTATTATTTATGAGTTTTCTACGTTCGCTGCTGTCTTTTGTGCATTTTCGCTTTTTGCCATTTAACTTTTTTCCTATGATTTTCCTCTTTTTTTGTGTGTTTTTTTCTCTCGCTTCTCGTTTGTTTGTGGCTCAATTTCGAGTGTCAAAAAGCCTTGTTGTTGCTGTTTTGTTGATGATGACTCAGCGCACACAGAGGCGGAGGCGGCAGCAGAGGGGGTGGGGGCTTAGTTAGGGGGGGAGGGGGTTTAGGGGGTTTATATGGGGGAAGCATGAATTTTCGTTTGGCCTGGCCTGCTTTCTAGCCACTTTTTGTGCTTTCTCTACTTTTCCGCTTGAAGCCCGAAACGTGACTAAGTGAGTGTGTGTGCCCAGGCATATGTGTGCGTTTAATTCCACTCGCACACACACACACATACAAGAAGAACAAAAAAAAAAGCTCAAATGCAGATCGAAAGAAGCAAAGACTAAAACTCGAAACTTTTTGGCCAAAACTTTTTGCCAGAGCCAGTAAAACCCAAAAAACATTTCTTCATTTCATCTACGTCTCTGTCACTTTCTCCCTCTCTCTCTCTCCTTCTCCTCGACATTCTCTTCCTCTTGCAGGTAAATCGGATGCTTTGACAGCACTCACTCACCCACATTTACACACAAACACACACACACACGCATGCAAATTGAAATTAATTTTGTGAAAAGTGCCTGCAAGTATGCAACACAATTTTTCCAAGACAACTTTCCCGCACGCGTGTCTCTGTGTGTGTGAGTGTGTGTGTCTCTTTTTTCACATCCCTACGTATGTGTGTGTGTGTGTGAGTGTGCACTGTACTTTCTAATTGATGCTGCTGAAAGCACTTTTAATTACATTTGCGGGCGGCAGGATGCCCCCAGGATGCAGGCCAAAAAGCGGGGAAGCCCCGACCTAAAACTCAACTCAACTCAACTGAATTCGAGTGCCAGCGAATGCTCATCATCATTATTGGAGTGGCATCATTATCAGGACATTCGGTACTGTGGTGCATGTCACAAAAGCCTTCTCGAAATCATCAATTACTTTTAGTTAACAGTTTAATAATCACATGAAAAACTTTGGCACAATTATACAAATTCAGGAAGGATCTATCTCTTAAAATTTTCAAAAGAAAATGTATAAGATCAACGATTTTGTAGCGGGGGGATATCAGAAAAAAATGTTTGTTGCATACTTTTTAAATACCAAAATTCCTCTTATTTTTCACCCGAGTGGGGGGATCTATGACCCATTTCAGCCCCCTCTTTTATGAAGCAAATCTTTCTTATTACATTCCTATCATATCAGTATTCGATATGAGTTTGAGAATTGCCACCCCTAACAAACTTAGTATCATGAACTGGAAACTCAGCATCATCATCATCGTTGTGAAACAGAAGCTGTAGAACTTTCCCTGGGTTCCCAGCAGTTCATCATCCTTGCAATGGCATTTTCAATTTCAATTTTTGCACTTTTATCGGAAACTGCATTTGGCCACTCTTTCTCTCCTTCTCTCTCTCTACCTATCTATCTATCTATCATAGCCTCCCACCTAATTGATTTGGCACAACTACCTCCTGCAGGAGCTAGCTCTTCAATTATACAACTTTTGGCCTCCGAAATGAAATTACTCAAGTTTGCTGCCTCAATGCGATGCCATGCGATTCGATTCGTTTTGCTTTCTGCATTCTGCATTCTGCACTCTCTTTGCATAATGCTTGATTCCCTCTGACGCCTTTATCTATCTCCATTTCTATTCCTCAGTCTCGTACACCCCAAATAATTTGGGTCACTCCAGCACTCCAGCCACTTTGAATGTCCCTCTTGTGCGGTTCATTATTCGTCGATTTGCTGCAGGTCCTTTTGCTCCTCTTTCATTTCATTTCATTTCACTTCATCTCATTTCATTTCGATTTTTTATTCAGCTAATTGAGTGCGAGCTGCAAAATGGTCAGGGAAATTGTGTAGGAGTGCGTTTAATGGCCCAAGATGACAATTGAAAACTCATTTGTTATGGCCTGATGTAGTTAATCGATGGTTTGCCTATTCGCCTCCTCCTTCTTATTCCTCAAAAAAAAAGAAATTGGCAATGATTTATGGCATAAAACGGACAGAGAGAAAGACAAAAAAGGTAGAATCAAAGTCGAAAAGATGGAGAAATTACTTAATGTGCTCTGGTATATTACATTTGATGGTTAATGGACTGATGGCCATTGGCCAAAGGACTTCATTTGGGTTTCAAATTAAATGATTGTTTTGTACAGAAAGTGACTAACCCTACTACCCAAGGAATACAATTATTTACAAATAATAATATGCATAAAATTGATGCACTCTATACAAAGCTTAATTGCAAGAAATTAAATTAAAATGGAAAACCCACTCGAAACCCCAAAAGCTCTGCCACCATACCGCATTTGAGGCAATCAACTAAATTATCCACTAGTTTTCGCCCCAACTTTAACCACTATACAGCCCAATTTTGGCCCAACGGAAAAGCGGAAAACCGAAATTCGGATAAGGGAAATGGCATTGGCAAATGGGAAATGGGAAACCCATGCGCAACGAAGTTAACTGAAAAATTAACGCTGAATCAGCAAGGCAATCAACAAAAATTACGCAACATTAATGCGCTTACAAGCGGGGATCAGCTGGGCAGAAATAAGAAGAGTCGGGGACTCGACAAGCTACCACATACATACATACATACATATATACATATACATATGTATGCTGCAGCCATAATGAAAATGCTGGCTAACAACATTTTAATCCCGGCCACAAATTGCTGAGGCTTAAAGCGTTCGTTCGATAATAAATATGATTAATTTTACACAAAAAGCCACCGAAACAAGGCCGGAAAGTGCAAGAGCGAAAGAGACGGGTGCGGATAAATAGATAGAGATGGAGATAGACAGCTGTACTCTAAACAAGTACAGTTGGCCGCAAAACATTTCTTTTTTTTTGGGGGGATACAGGGTGTTTTGGCCAAAATGCAATAAAGCTGCCAAAACAAAAAGAAAAACTAATCAACAAATTATGGCAGGCAAGTGGTTGGATGGAATAGGGAAAAGCAAAAGGAAACGGGGTAAAGTTGGTGAAAATTCTCCAGCCAGAGAGAAAAAGGGACAGAGAGATCTACGGAAAGAGAGAGAGAGAGCAGGCTGAAGGATGGAGTGCTGCATTCTTTCGGGCGACCATTGCAATTCAATTAACTGTGAAAACTAATTAAGTGACTCCTGCCTAGAACAGGCAGCTTCTATCCTGAGCAGGCTATGCATGTGTGCACTGAAAGAAAAATGCCTATTTAATTGTGCGAATTATTCGAAAATATATTAACTGCTGTTATCACGAAGGCAACGTAATGCAATAAACATTTGTATCAAAGAAGAAAATATCATAAAGCTTTTTGTTATTTTAAACAGAGATTTCCCAAGTTAAATTAATGCACAGAAAAAAAGATAACAAAAGATCAGATTGATATGTGCTGGTCAATTTTATATTTTTTAAAGATCAAGTTATTCATATAATTTTGATATGAATAAAGATTATGTTTACCTTATTTTACATTATTTGTTCAAAAAATACTAAATTTGGTTCGGCTTATTATTGATATGAAATAAGGAAGAATTGATCCTATTTTATATCGAATTTTTTTTCTGTGTGGGAAATGAAGGAACCCCCAATTTTTCTCACTGCACAGATTGCATGAGTATATTGCTTGCATACTTTTTGGCATAACTTTTGGCCTGGCCTCGACAACAAATTGAAATTGGAAGCTCAGGCGATGGGAAGCCAAAGGAGGCGAAGGGGGCGGTGGGCGGTGGGCGGGACTCGTGCGTGTTTCAAGATGGCGACTTCGACAACACTTGGAGCTAATGGCTTCGCAGCTGGGAGAAAGCGGGAAAAGCCGGAGAAAGGAGAAAAGTTTTCGCCCCGACACCGACACGCTCCGACTGACAGCGACTAATTCCACTTGCCATCTTCTGCTCATGGCTCACAGCCCCGCCTACCGCCCACCACACACCGCCCCTTCGTCCTTAACTCCTTTTTCTCGCATTCATTTTAATCGCACGAGCGTAAGCCAAACGGAAAGCTTTTTCAATTTGCTGAGAAGAGAAGATTCTCGGGATATTATGTATCTTACCTAGCCGAAAAGATACTTAATCATCAGCCAGGCAGCAAGTCCTGCATCGTCCTTCGTCCTTCGAACTTCGTGTGTGCTATCCGGTATTTAATAACCGAGGAGCTTGGGGCGGCAATAAGAACAACAATGGCGCAGCCAGCAACAAATTTGTGTGCATAATTTATGCCCTTTAGAATAGAATATCCTCTTGCTGGAAGCTCGAGCAGATTGAGGATTTGAAGAGTGGGTGGGGTGGGATGGTAGGAGTGTGTGTGTGCCTGTCAGGATCCAGTGGCAATCAAGTTGGGATTGTACTACATCGCAGGCACTGTGAATGTGTACCTCCCAGATAGCAAAACTTCTCTGGTTTCCAGCCATTCATGTGCCAAACAACAGGGCTTAAGCTTTCATGTCTTGCAAACTACGGCAAATAATGATGTTGTTTATGGACTAAGGTAAAAACATATCAACTTTGCATTGCGACGAGTACGAAGGTATCACAATATCACAGCTCAAAGTATGAATATTCACAGATTCGATGGCCTGAAAATCAGAATATTTTACCATAAGGTATATTCAGGCTGTGTCATTCGGAAATTAAGTTACTCAGTGTTTTATATTTCCGAATAAAATCCTTAAATGATTTTTACTTTAACATATTCCCTTACTAAGAGTCCAAACCCCTTATAAATGGCTGCCTGTGTGCTACAAATCGTCATCGCTTTCCCGCTGATTGATTGCCCATTGAAAACTGCAGTCCGCAGTGGATTCCATGTTGACCCATTTGCGATTAGGTCTAGTACCACTCCCCCGAAGACCCTGAATCGCTTTTGAACTGCGGCATTCAGGATAATTGCTAGCACAACAACTGCGGTGGGGAGAGCAGGGGGAAACTAACGGGGGGAAAAACAGGCGAGAAAGGGAATGAAAAAGGATCAGACTCAGACTGACTACCCGAAAAACACTGAGACTGAGTGGAAAAATGAATCGCAGTCGCTTTGATAAGCGTCGATTTAAGGCGTCGAGGCATTCGGCACACACTCATTACCAAAGGGGTTGGCCAGTCACACACTCAAACACTCAAACAGTCACTCACACACATGCCCAGGGCTTAGGAGCTCATTCACCAGATAAATGCCATGATTGAATGGCGGAAGAAGGTGGAAAATAGGTGGAAAAGGAGAGGAGGGGGTTTTGGAAAGGGGTAAGCTACCTAGTTCATTAAATCAGCTTTTCCACGATTCTCTTTCTTTTGTGTCGAAGTCGTATTGCGAATCTCTTTGCCTCGCTTTGCTTTCTTGTTACGTTTTTCTCATTATCTCGACCCGCTCTTTTTTCCCCTTGTTTTTTTTTTCTTTTTTTTGTAGAGTCAATGAATGTGTTCATTCGAAACTGCAGTGGGAAAAAGGGGTGGCGAAGGCGCCAAAAGGGCGTGACTTACGTGCATAAATTACAAACAGAAGCGAGCGCATTTCCCGCCACATGGGGCGTATGCGCAATTTGGCCAAAAAAAAGGGGAAAGAGGGAGAGGAAGGGGAAGAAGAGGGAGAGGAAGGGAGGAAAAATGTTGACAACGACAAGGTGTTGCCGACACACACATTGATAGACATGCAATTTAAACTTTTTCCTAGCAGAAAATCCCAACCCCCTGCCCCCTTTCTTTCCCCCCAGAAGATTAGCGACAAGGAGCGGGAAACTTATGCCATCGACTTTTGCCAGGATGCGTATCGAAATAACTTAAAGTGATGGAGTGAGATGGGTGAGTCCTGAGACATTTTAATTAAGTGCATCGGGTGCTGCTGCTGCTGGGAAAAAGCTGGATAAAGGAGTCGAGCAATCGAGGCAGATTAATCGATAACAGCTGGAGAGGATTAAGCTGCATTATCCTACTCTAATTGCTCATAAGTGGCTGCAAAAAGTCAGGATAGTCGGAGGACTTCACTTAATGGCCAACGTTTAAGGCCTAAAAGCTCTAAAGATGTCTAGAGAGAGGTGGCAAAATGATTGCTTTTCAATGAACAAGTACAGTCAGGCTCAGTGATCATTGAGCATCGATAACAATCGATTGGCAGCATAATACTAGTATAGAAATATTAAATAGACATAAGTAAGCCAGTTATTTTGCTTAATAAATTTACAGTCACCTCCGGCAGATCAATAATTATGGAAAATCGATAACAATCGGTAGGCAGCAAAAGCTTTTATGATGAATCCCCTGAATACGTGAGTTAATGGGTCACCCTGGGGGAGGCGTGGTTGTCTAAGGACTGCAATTACTTGAGCCGGAAATGTCACTTCCCTCCTCGCTTTCTTATCCTCCTTTTAACTTTATGGAGAAGCTCAGGGCAAATGAACTTTAATTAAATTCTTCATATGCTCCTGCGTAATTCTTTGTGCTCCTTTCATTTTTTTTTTTGCCGCCCTCTTCTGCTTCCTTGAGCAATGTCATTATAAAATGTGGTGGTAGAACCTTCTAAATGGATTTTTTTTGGGGGAGGCGAGGCAAAAGTTTTACTTCAAGGTTTTGTCCTTGAGTGGATTGGGTAGAATGAGGTTGGGTTGAATTGTGGGTGTTGTTAGGAGATTTCTCTTTCGATTTTTGGTCACCTCAGGATTTGAACCCTAACTGCTAACTTATCTGCATCTGCATCTCACTTTCAATTTGTGTGATTGGATGGTTATCCCCTACTATCCTCGCTTTTTGTGTAAATAAAATATAAATTAAAATTGCTCCCTTTTTTATGAACTTTGCTGTCAGCTTTCACACCTCTGCACACGAACTTTGAATGGCCCTCCACTGTCAACCAGCCCCTCCAAAGGTCACAAAACTTTTTAAACATTTCGCCGTCCACTGCAGGTCCTGCTTGGACCAGGATATGATCCTTGCCAGCTGGAAAGCCCCTTTCCCCCCTCATTATGCGCACAATCAGCAGCGGCGAGAGAGTAGGAAAAACAAACTTCATTTTGATAAAAGTAAACGAGCTTCATTTTCGTGAAGAGGAAAAAACTAAACAGAAACTTTTCCAGCTGCGCTTGCCCCCTAAGCCACCCCCCCCCCCTTTCACTCCACCCCTCTACTGTTGCTGCTTTTGTCAGCTTGACGCCATTTTGTTTTCTTACTTAAGCCCCCACCGCCCCAAAAAAAAAAAATAAAGCGCCACGCCCCCTTCCCACCAAAAATATTTGTGCATATTCTGCAGAAAAAAAATTAAATGGCAAAGTAAACCAGAACCGGAAAAAGGGCGAGTGAGGCGAAATGTTTAAAATTAGCACAATTAACTTTAATTGACGTAATTTTTAGTGACGCCTTCCAAGAGCAGAAAGACGGAGGGGGGGAGGGGTGGATTCTGTAGGGTTAGTTAGTTAGTTAGTTGGTTGGGTGGAGCGTTAACAAGTTCATAATGGCGAAATATGCAATTTCAGCTTTCGGACACTTTGAATGGCACCCAAATTACACAGCCAGCGACTTTTGTGGGAATCCCCTTAAGCCCTTGGCGAAAAAATGAAAGAAAAAGAAGTGAGACGGTAATCCTGAATTGTTATGATCCTCATAATTGAAGAGCTTGTGGTTAAATGAGGCACTTTGGTATAGAGAAATCAGGGATGCATTCTCAAAGATCGATTACTTTTTCGATAACAATATAAAATTTTGTTATAGATAAAAGACTTGATAATTTCCTAAAAATGTTACAGAGCAATGAAAATTAAATTGAAAATAGATCAATACTGTATATATCCACACACTGCACTCGGCTAATGAAATGCCACCGATTGCGCGATTGTTTGGCATTGCAATCGATATAGCAATCGACTGGGGCTCAGGCTTTCACGATTTCAGGGCTTCTATCGCACTTGATCCCCTGCCAGCTGTTGGATTGCAAAATCGGAGCGATGCAAATCCCAATCAGGCGAATGGGGGAAGGGGAGGAGGATTTCGGATTTGCTAGCCCATTTTTTCATCTCCCCAATCCTTCAACCCCCCTGCAATTGCATTTGGCTGGCAAGATGACAGGGTTGCCTATGCGGCTTACAGTTGTCGCCTTGTTGTCATCCCTCGTCCTTTTGTTCGCATTTGCTTGTCTTCTGGCCATTGTTGTTCCTTCTTCTGGCTGTGATTCTTCTGTTTTCTGTTCTGTTTTTTTTTCTTTACTCTCCTCATTCATTAAGCATTTCGAATGGCTTTCTTTGGATTTGCTTTTGTTTGTCCGCCTTCATCTTGTCCTTATGCTTCTTCTTGTCTTCATTGTTCTTGTTGTAATCTGTAAAGTCTGCATTACTTCAAATCCACAAATAACACAACAACAAAAAAACGGCATAAACCAAAACAACAGAAAAGCAACCCTCAAGGAGAAAAAAAAATATAAGGAAAGACCAAAAAACGAGCGAATCCAACACGTAATTTCCTTTCTCTCTCCCCTTATACCCTTCTCTCTCTCTCTCTGTCTATATTTGTTGTTGCTCATTTCTGGCTGGGTGAGGGGTGGAGAAGGGGCAGTTTTAAGGGGGGCGGCAAGTAGGAAGTTTACTTTGTCGCAGTGTCATTTATTTTGGCATTTTTGCCACTGAAGCTCGTTTGCCTTTAGCCTTCATCTTGTCGTCAATAGTTGTTTTTTTAATTTTACCCTAAAAACCCTTAAAAATGTGTAAAACACACTTTTTTCCAAATTATTTCTCAGGATGGATAACATTTTTTATTACTATTTATCATCTTTAAGTTCTATCAGACCTATACCATTTAATTTCCAACTTTTGAGTTAAGATTGTTTGTTGTACTATAATATAATATGATTTCCCATAATCCTGTTAGGGAAAAACTCCATTCGGAAGGGTATTTCGATGGTGCTTCCTCGTTGCTGTTGTCGTCATCATCATAATCGTTAGTGCCGTCTCCCTCTGTCGCTCCCCCATCTCCCCTTCTTTTCCTTTCGCCCCCTGTGCTTCCTTGTTGAGTTAAGAAATACCCAAAGCAGCCCCTTGGAAACCCCCGCCCCTGAGTGTGCGTTTTTATGACTCTTATCTGCTGTTGTTGTTCCACTTCCACATGTCCTGCGAGCACCCTCCTCCTTGAATTTTCCACTTTTGCATTGCATATTTCAAGGCGCAATTTTTCGTGTCAATAAAATAAAATCGATATTCCACTCCACTCTTCGTTTTTGTCTTGGATTGCTTGGTTTTTTCTTGTTTTTTTTTTTTTTGGCAATTTGCTGGGTTCAACAACTTTGTGCCACATATGCGAAGTCGTCCTGAAATCGCTGGAGAGCTCAGTGGATTTTATAGCATGGGGGGTAGTTGAAAACTATCAATCGGGGCGGCTGTAAATGCAGCTCGGGGAATTCTTCGTTCTGAACTGAAGTGTCCTTGCAATTAAAGTTATGATCGAGGGAGGGGGTTTGAGTTATTCCGGCTCTCTGTGAATCCCAGGAGCTACCGAAAACTCCTCTCCACACCTCTAATTTAATACCCCCCGAATTTCTCTATCTCTCGTTTCTAACAAGTTGAAAATTTCCAGCAAACAATGTTCTAATTAAGACAAACCCTGCTAACCCACAAAGGCGTCGGTTGAGAGGGGGGCGGGGGGCTGGTTAGGTGGGTTGGGTGGTTAAGAATAACAAAAGTTTACTGCTCCATTCATCACCCACTAAGCGGGGGGCAACGGGGGAGGAGGAGGCGGGGAGGGAGGACAACAAATTAAAAGGATATCAAAGTAAATTTGAAGCGTATTTCAAAGTCTTGCGGGGAATGTGGGGCCTTCTGAGGGTGGCTTGCTGTCGTCACTATGCAAAAGAGCCAGAGGCAGGCCAACCCCCGCCCAACCGCCCAACCACCCAACCACCCACACAGACACCCTTTAGCCATCTCTCTCGCTCAGTTGCGTCTTGAATGAATGCTTGAAATTGGTTTCTGCTGCTTCTTGAACCTTTTTTGTAGCACAGAAAAGTATACTACACACTGAAAATACAGGTAGAGAAAGGCGGCAGGGGCGTAGCATTGAAAGGGGGGGCTGGGAAGCCCGGGGACAGGTAAACCGAAATAAATTCAAAATAATTTGTGTAAAATAGACGAGCAGCAAACGATGTTGTCGACGCTTAGAGCCACCCATTGAACCAACCACTTGGCAGTCAGTCAGCGTCATCGTCATCGCACCCTCCTGACCAACTTTTACCCCCTTTTTTGTTGGCCAGAGGCAGCTCGACACATGCGAGAAGCGTGGTGAAATCTGCCGCCGGCATCGAGAACCTACCACAAAAACGGTGGCAATGGTGGGCGCTCCAAAAACCCCCTGGAAAACCTCCACCCCCCCCCCTCGCACAGCTGCTACCGGGCTAAAAGGCTGCCAAAAATGTATTTTCCTCAACAAGGCCAAAAGTTTAACAAACATTGCGGAGCGCAGCAGAGAGAAAAGGGAGAAAATGAGTGGGGGAGAAGGGAGAAAGAAGGGGGGTTAAAAAGGGGCTGCAAGGGGGATGTAGAGAGAGAGGGAGAGGGAGAGAGAAAGAGAGAGCGAACCCTGGAGGCCCATAAGGCGAGCACAGATAAAGCTCAAGCATTAGCAACTCTTGAGAAAGTTGCGCTGTGCCCAAGGCACTCCTCCCCCTCCCCCTCCCCCTCCCCCACACACACTTTTTTTCACCAGCCACCCAGGCAGAAACAGACAATAGTTTTTCCTCGCACAATGGCCACATTCCAACCAACACCACCCCCTCTTTTATTTCGCTGGCCAGCACAAGGTCGAGCATTCATTTGCATTCGCATTCAAAATCAGATTCAGTTTCAGCTTTAGATCTTTAGCTGCTCGTGTTTCCAGGCCATTGGACCTCAGGCACCCCTCACCACCCCTCACCACCCCCACCCCCGACTAAGCCACAAAAAAAAAGTAATACCCAAAAACATATAACTCAAAACCCGATTGAGTTTATATTCAGAAAGGGGAAATGGAGGGAACTCATTTCAATTATGAATACAAAGATGAGTCCGCAATCCCCAATCCCATTCGTAATCCCCAGATCAGGGAACCCAAAGTCGGGGAAATCCCACTCTCTTTCTCTTTCTCTACTATATATGCATATTTTAGCTTGGCCCTTCTTTCTTTCTTCACTTTTTCACTTTCCACTTCATTCGAACGCAGTGGGAAATCGTGGCCAAAAGTTATTTCGGCCAAGGGGAAAAGACCACCAACACCAACGAAAGATAAATGCAAATAGGCGAAATAACTAAACAGCAAAAGTGGCAAAGTGGCATAGGCAACAGCAACAAAATGCCGAATCGTGCAGGGCAAAAATTTAAATTAAAAACACGTCGACATCAACATTTGGCCAACACCACAGAACAGCACACACACACACACACATGAGCAGGCATGCACAAGGGTTTCGGGTTTTGGGTTTTCGGGGTTTTTGGGTTTTAGTTGGGAATTTGGATTGGGGTTACGGCTTTGGCTTTCGATATGGGGTCAGATGGGTCACAACACAGGTATATCGATTATCGAAGTTTGGCCATTGAATATTTTCTCCATCCTTTGATTTATTTAAATAAAATCACTTGCAGTTCAAGAAAGGATACTGATATGTTTGCCCAATGCCTTTGGTTTATGAATCACAAAGTCGCAGGGAATTTATTTAGCTTGAAGCAGCAGCTAGGCACACATTAAGTTGATTACCAATCATGACCAGCAACTCGAAACAATCGATTTACCTTACAAAAGCCTAAAGGGTTTAATTCCGGAATATCATTAGGTCGCCAGTCCCTCATCATCGTCAAGTCCAGAAAACGGGTACAGTTGGCAACAAAAGTTAGCTATTGGGTTTGGGGTGAACGGAGATCTTTGGCCGACATTCAGTGTTAACCACTTAATTTTCCGTATCATTGAGAAGGGATATTAAAAAGCGATTGACGCCCAACCCCCAGTTACATATATAGGATAAAGTGGAATGGGGGGTGGGTAAATTAACTCGACTGTCAACCGCAAAATCACAACAGATGCAGTCGCCACTCAATCACAGTATTTGTGAGCCTTCGCTTCGAGGGTCCTTTTTCATTTCCAGCCCCAACTCCAGTTTCCTGTGCATGTGTGTGTATGTGAAAACTAAACACACACACTCATCCGCTCCTCTCACATATACATATATACATATGCATGAGTGAAGGGTTTGCCTGCGATAAAATATTTTTTACTCGCCCATAATGTGACACCAGCAGGAGATTGGAGATTGGGGGCCGAAAGGCTGGCTCAATATCAATACAGTTTTATTTACGTTGGGATTCGGTCTACCTACCAACCCCCCTACCCCCTCTACACACACTCACACACACACATAGGTCGCTTAAACAATTTTGTAGCATACTTTTGTGCGCAGCTCCCCCTGCTCCACTTTTTTTTGTCCGATTTATTTACGACACAAACATTTTTTTCCGGCTCCGTCCATGGGCGTGGCAGCTGCTTCGGGGAAGGGGGCGGGGGCGTATTTGATTTGCTCGACTTTCGAGTGGCTTAAAAACAAAATCGAAATCGAATGGGAACTTTCGAGCCACCCACAACCGCAGGGAATGCTTTCAATCGTGGTCGTCTTCGATCCCCCCTCCCCCTTCTCCCTTTTATAAATTTATAATTCCCAACCTATCTTTTCCACTCAGTTTACTCGTTTGCTGCTTGGCTGGCCACACCACACCAAACACACACACACACCCACACACTCTGACCCATGAGCCTTGCTCAACACACAGAAATGTAATAATAAAAGTGAGCCAGCGGGTTTTTCTTTGGGTCAAATGTGGTACATCATCAAATTTACCGCTCGAACAGTTCATAAAGTGCGTCGAGTCGAGTCGAGTTGAGTTGAGTCGGGGCATCGATGAAGACATTCGATTATGTACCAAGTAACTATCGATAAAAAGCGAAGGGAAGAAAAAAGAACGGTAATCGTGTATCGCCGCCGGGGGTACAGTTTGTGTGTCTCTGGCAGGCGGCATTAATCAATAAATCGCACAAATCAGCGCTTAAATGGCAATTGACTTTTATGGTTACCTACCCACTACCCAATACACAGGCTATAAGCTTACACACACACATGTGCTCGGTCCACCCGGGGGCGCCAAGTACTTAGACTGTGGGAATCGCGCATGCGAGACGTTAAAAAGTCATTACTTTGAAGGCAGCACTAAAAATTTGTCTTGCTGGAGATGGTTTGGGGGGGGGGGGAGGTATTTCGTTGGGGGTATGGATTTCGGGGTGCTATTGTCGCATCCAAGGGCTCTCTATACAGATTATGTGCCCTGCATGGCAGACGACGCAATGAGCTTGTTTCCCACTCTCTTTCTTCTCGCCTTCTCGCTGTGGCACTCGAAATATTTAAACGATAAAGTACAGCAAGTCACCCACACACACACACAGATGTTTGCTTGTGCCTAATAGAACCCAAGTGACAAAGGCATAAACACACACAGACACACAGACATACTGGCCATTAGCTGGCTGCTGCTGCTGTGGCAATTTGGTGGCACAGATGAATTTAATAGAGACGCCAGTGCAGTTGTGTGTGTGTGCCATGTGTGTGTGTGGGTCGGACATTATGCGCCGCAACGCATACAACATTATTTTATTAAGTGAGACGAGGCCAACAAGGGGGTGGCCCAAAAACAATATGCGTTATCTCACCACCCTGGTTTATAACGCACATTCCTCCGACTCCATCTCTGGAACCATTCTGCATTCTCCATTCTCCATTCTCCACTCTCCATTCCACTTTGGAACGTGTCGTCAGACGGAGGAGGTTGGAGGGACTTGGATCGCATTCTGTGGTTGCATGCCAAAGCGCTGGCATGTGCAATGGTCCCTTTGACCCCAGCGCTAGATGATTCATGGCCCAGGAACCCATGGAACCCATGGAACCCCCCCTCCCCATCCATGTGGAGTGAGTGGGAGACAAATGGCAAAGCCATAAACTTCGATTTATTTAAATCCACCACTAAACTTGGCTTTAATCCCTACTACTTGTGTGTAAGTTGGAAATAAAGTAAAGAGGTCGTTTTGGGATTTCTCTGTTAAACTGTCAATGAAGTCATTTTCAAAATATATTGTTTCATTTTCTTGGAGTCTTCAAAACACCTCTTAATAGATTTATTTGAAATTTATTTAAAAATTATCCCATAGCTAGGTTAGGTTTTTCTGTTAAACTGCCAAAGAAGTCAATTAAAAAAGGCTCTAAATGATCTATTAGAATTTCTCATTCAAAATATATTGTTGCAATTTCTAAGAGACTTCAAAATCCTCGAGAATTCTAAGACACCTCTTAATAGATTTATTTAAAATTTATTTAAATTAGCCCATAGGTATTTTTTAGATTTTTCTGTTAAATTGCCAAAGAAATCATTTATAAAAGTGTCTAAAAGTATGCAGTGAAAAATCCTTAGTTATTTCTGTGACAGCCTTTGAAAAGATTTCTCTAAAATCATTCCCGATAACAAGTTGCAAGGTGTGGCTGCTGTTCACTTGCGACTTCATTGTTCAATAAACACAAAAAGCTTTGAATTTGCATCTGCTCTGCTGAATATTCATTTACCACATTCATCAGCAAACCAGCTCATTCGAATGCAATGCGGCTATAAACACGCATATTTTGTCCGACTTGCTGCTGATGCCATTTGTTTAGTTTAATCATTTCTCAAGCGAATTCGTATCCTTACTTTCCCAGCTCCTGCCATTTGAGCTGTCTGCACGTACAACTGACTGACTGACTGAATGAGTGAGTGACTAAGTGAATGAATGAGCGAATGCCTGAGCGATTGACTAACCGTCTATCCATTTGTCTAACCCCTTCTCCGCCGCCGCCCCTGTTTATTTATCCCTCTCGTTGGCTGTCGGTGCGGATAAATTTCATTATCTGCAAACGCGGTCATAAAATCTGACATCGAATCAATTTCTGCAACAAACGGCGGCGGCGAGCTCCATTTTCCATTCGCCTAGCCGTTTTCCTCCATTCTATATATACTAGATTTTTCTTAGCACGCTTTTCGTGTCGGGGCATATTTTGTTGTATTTTGAATGAATGTGCAAATAAAATTTAATTTAATAGCAAATTTTATGTCGCAAATATTGCGCTTCACCCCCGTTTTCTTTAGGTTTTCCGGTTTTCCGTTTCATACATGTGAGGCACTCGGTGCCCACTTTTATGGCCCTCAAATGGTTTGTTGGATCGCAGGGCGTCAGAGTTGACAAACAGGCAATGAGAAACTCCCCCTGAAACGCCCCCCTTGGAAAAAAAAGGACACCCCACCCATCTGCGAGTGCCGGCGTGCTGATAGCCAAATGGGATTTGGGGAATATGCCAGGACATGAACCAGGAACAGGGCCAAAAACCAAGGACTACACGAATACAGGACTACAGGACTTGCGGACTAGAGAAGGGATATCTGAGGGCAAGTGCGGATGCATTAAAGTGTCAAACGAAGTTGCCGGCGGGGGATTTTGCGGGGTTTTTGGCCTTTGATTTGCTTTCATTGTTTGCCCTCGCCAATTTCGCCGTCGCTCGCAGTTGGGCAACTTTCTCCCGGAAATCATCGATTGACAATGGGAAAAGTGGGAAATGGAATGGCGAGAAAGAGAAAGAGAAAGAGAAAGAGAAAGAGAAAGAGGAGGTCAAGCGAGGTGGTCCGCTGGGTATCCGTAGCACTCAAATGATGAATGAAATGAGCATGGGATGAATAAGTGAACGAATGAATGCAGGGAATAACTGAGTGGAAAATGAGGAAACGTCCGATTCAGGCCCCGATTTAATGGGTGAATCGACATCGAGCTCGCTGATTGAACACTGAATAAATGCTGATGACATTCCATCGCCAAAGAGTTACGCAGTTGGTTACGCAGAATTTAAGTAAAGTAAAACCCCTTTTCAACTATAATCAGTTTATTAGACTATTCGCAGGAACTTCGGTCATATTTGATCACATTTCCTTGTTTTCCCTTCACTTTTGCCTGCCTTTTTTCGCTTTTCCTGCACTTAAAATCCGGGGAAATGCAATTTTGCCCCGGGGCTGTGAGATTGAATGATTCAAACTCGTTATGCTCCAAGGGAAATCCAAGGAAGCGAAAACTCTGCTGCCAATTGAAAAATAATCCAATCGAGGAATCGGCCAGAAAAGTGGAAAATGGAAAGTGCAGGGAGGTGCAGGTGGGTGGGTGTTCGGATGGGCTACAAAAAAAGAAAAAAAAGGAGCTGGCCAGGATGGGAAATGGGAAAGGCAGCAAAGAAAAACACAGCCGAAAATGCAATATTGCGATTTTATAACACAAATTGCTTATAATCACCCGGCAACAACAAGCGAAGGGAAGTGAGGTTAAGGGGAATGGAAGTGAGGTTAAGGGGAAGCGGAGTGAGGTTAAGGGGAGAAAGGAGGAGAAGGACGAGTAGTTCAGCTCTGGATGGCAGGATGGGCAGCCGGATTGGGAGGAGGAAGTGGGTGGCAGGAGCTGTAAGCCAAAAAACGGAAATGCACGCTGTAATGGCCTGGAAGTGGGCGTTCGGGGGGGCGTGGCAGGGAGGGAAAACCAGCTGCTCTGGCTCCACCGGCATGGCAATGGCATAAAAATCATATTTCCGTTTTATTATTTGCTGTTAATGAAAATGCAAATAAAATTGGATTTTCCGTGCCGCACAAAAAGGCAGCAAAATTAAATGTTGTTGGAAAAGCAGAGAGAGAGACAGAGATAGAGTGAGAGAGAGAGAGAGAGGAAGAGGATAAAAGGGGAGTGCAAATGTATTTCCTGGCGCACATTTCAAATAAACATTTCGGTTTTCGCATTTCAGTATTTCTGTATTTTTATGTCGACGGCAGTCGACAAATGAAAAGCATCAAAAGAGAAAAAATACGAGCAGCGGGTCAGAAGGAACGGAGAACCAGTGAAAAATCATTTGAAAAGCCAGCAAAAATGTGTGACCCCCCTTCCCCCTCCCATTTCCCCCCTCCCCGATGTGTGTTTAGAATTAATTGGGTCACGTAATTAGCAGCTTGTTTGGCTATATACTATATATCATATATACACTATAAATATATATAGGAGCGGGTTGTGCATGCCAAATTTGATTATCCAAAAGTGGGCGCTAGAGAAAGGAATTTTTGGCATTTTTCGCGGTGGCCACAATTGATCCGGAATTTAATAAAGCTGGATTAAAGAGACCAGAACGCGTAGGATCGGCCACCCATAATAAGCCACAAAATAGGCTTTGGATAATCCCCATACGAAATATGGTTTGCCGGCTTAAATTTGTTATTTCCCAAAATATATAATTATACAGCTCTTACTAGAGTTAACTTTCGTAACCTTTTTAGCCACTTTACTTAGCCCTAAATATTTTATCCCAGGCCCATAAATAACCGCCTTCCATTGGAACAGATTGCATAGTATAGTAAATCTGAATGATTTATTCCAAGGACACCGCACTCTCCCTAACCGAATCCATTCATTCAATCGCCAGCATAAGGAAGCCACTCGATGGGATGCGATGCTCATTGCTAATGACACCATCGATAATGATGCTCCACACGGCCTCCTCCTCGAATTCGATTGCGATTTCGATTTCCAGGGGTCTCCCAGCGTCTGTTTGCGATTTGTGATTCTCAGATCCTGAGAGGAGCCCGTTCGAGTGGAAAAGTCAAGTCAACTCGAGTCGGGCTTTATTCCCAGCGTATGGCAGCGAATCAGGCAGCTTCAGACCTAACCCAAATCCGTTCGAGAAACTATAAACCAGTGGGGTGAATGGGGGTAGTGGGGTTTGGATGGAGCTCTTCGATTGCGAAAGTGCCATTCGTGCTTCTCAAATGAAATCAGCAACGAACTATTGGGCAGGCGGCGGGTGACACCTTCTAAACCTCCTACAAACCTCCTCCTCCTCCTCTCAACCACTCGAACAAATAATGCATGCGGCTGTGCCAGCAAAACAACAACAACAACAAGCGGGAAAATAACAGTAGAACACAAGAAGCCAAGAGATGGAAAAGCAGGCGAAAAGTGGAATGGAAAAGGGAAAAGGGGAACTACAGCTACAAGAAAAGTCGTTCAGGCTCAGTCAACAAAATGCCAAATTCAAGCACCTGCCACAATTTTAGCCCGGCACGTTGTCGCTGCCACGCCCCCTCCTCTACCTCCACCGCCGCCTCCTCCGGACTAGGGAAGTTTTTCCCTCTCGTAAATGTTTGCCATACAAATGTATAAAACATTACCGCACGGCTGTGCCAAAGACGTGCAACACAAATAGTGGAAAAATGGGTGGAGAGCTGTAAGGGGGGTCCTTTTTATATTCCCAACTTCTGCAGGCCTTGCCTTTCACCTCCTCCAAAACGAAACCCCAAATCACTCCACTTTACTACCACTACCATTTTCTTTGGCCAACTTTTCCCGATGGTCTTCACCTCTTTCTCGCCGGGATGCCAGCGATTGGTGTGGGGTAAGCGATAGTTTTGGGTTAGTTTGGGTCCAAGTTAGGGATAGTTCGGGCATAGTAGAGTCTTTTCAGTATAAATAATACAAAAAAGACTCTAATCCTTTAATATAGGATACATTGAAGAACTAACACTTGACTATCTCCTAATTAAACTACAGTTTTAGTACAGTTTATTGACTTAGTGGAGTAGAATTCACCAATCTTTTCCTAAATCTACCTTTCCTCGGTTTTTCTATACATGGTTTTTATTACTATAAACAAAAAAGACTCTAATCCTTTAATTTAAGATATATTAAAGAGCTAAAACTTGACTTAGTGGAATAGAATTCCCGAATCTTTCCCTAAATCTACCTTTCCTTGGTTTTCCTCTTCTCGGTTTTGATCACTAGATATCTCAGTTCGACTTAAATCGAACTTAAACCTCTTCTGACTTATCTCATTTACCCTTGATTTAACCATACATTTATTCCCTGCCAACCTGTGCCCCCTATTTCCACCTTAAGGCTTTATTTCTAACCCCTGCCAACCCTCTTTTGTGAAACCCCTCCTTCACCTTCCTTGCCCCGCCAGTGACATTTTTATGCCTCTTTGCCCGAAGGACAGGGGCAGTCGTCCCCCATTTCTTTTCATTTGGTTTCATTTCATTTCGTTTCGTTTACGTTTGTCATTCATTCTGGTTCATTTGCTCGATTGTGAGTCATCGTCATCATCATCATCATCGCAGCTAGGCCATCATTATCAGGTTTATCAGCGGGGCTGGAAAGTCGTCACCTTGCCGGATAAAAGTTGTTGACCCACGTTGGCCTACCCCAGCCCCTTCCCTTTTGCCACTCGAAGGTGTCCTGCGATTTCAAGAGGCCCCAAAGACAGAGACAGAGCATCGCTGCTGGGCAGGAGCACTTAACCCTAATTCCTGCAACTCTGACACATCCACAGAGATCCACAGACAATGGCCACATTAGCTTTGCCTTTGCCTTCGCCATTGCCTTTGCCTTTGTCAACGTTGAAATGAAAATGAGCAAAATGCATAATCGAAAAAAATCATTGAAGCGTAAATGCTTTGTAACAGGATACAGGGAAGGGAAAGGGAAAGGGGTGGGTGCTTCAATGGGGTGGACACTTATGGCCAGGACTAATACGTAAACCTAAACCTAAACCTATACCAAACGGAACCTATCCTATGAGCCAACATGAAAGCCAAGCCAACGAAACAAAACCAAACGAGTTGCGGAGGACAGACAAAAGGAGGAGGAGGAGGAGGTCCTGGCGGGGAAGCCCAGGGAAGCCGGGGTCACTGCACAGTTACAACTACCCAACCCAACCCGAACCCAACCGCTCCATCTTTTCCCACATAACATATACGGTGCATATGTGTGCGACATCGACACCACAACTAATGAACGATGGACAGGACGTGGACAACTCTCAGACTGACAAATGACAAAGGAAACGGGTCGCAGGACACAGGACACATATACCATAGGTATAGGGATAGAGATAGGGAGCTGTGGATTCGGATGCAGTGTATCCTATAGTGAGTGGGGGCAGAAACAGAAATGCGACTGCGTAAATGACTTACTACGGCTGACCAACTACAAACCCAATTGAAACCAAAACTTAACCCAATCACGAACTGTGGTCAGTGCAGCGAGAACCCCATGTGGCGACACCCCTGGAGGCAGAGATTCTATTACCACACTGGTCAAAAAAGTTGTGGTAATGGTAGAGAATAAAGTTGAGATGTTCTCCAAAGAAGAGACATTTTGTGAGCAAGGGTAGTTGTAGTTATTAGGTGATTTACTTGAACTAGAGAGGGTATTGGATAATACATTGTTATAATATTATTTTTAATTACAATCAATAATGGAACCACTTGAATTCAATACTTGTTCTCGATAAAAAAAGAGCTGAGTGCATTTGTAACACTATAGAGTTGTAAATGCCATATAGTTGAAGTTGGAAATACACTTGATACTTTATATTTGCGATTGTAATTGTGCCTGCCGCATTTTGAAGAGTGTAGAGTGATGTATATTTTTGGATCGAAACGCGGAATTCCAGAAAAGTTTTGCGGCTGTGGGAAATTCCGTTACGGCGGCTGGATCGCATTCCCGCATGATTCATTCCATGCCCAGCGGGTGACTCAATGGGGGGGTGGTTATGTATGCCCCTTCTAAAACCCCGCATACCCCACCCCTCGTACGCCTCTGTCTTCTATCAGCCAGCGAGCAGCGAACCGACTAATTCAGTTGACTCCAGTGCAATTCTGGTGGGGGGAGGGGGGTTTGGTTCTTGTTCCAAAGGAACAGGGTGGGTAACTAAAGTTGGCCGACAGTTTGCAGTTCCCAGCCGACAATCAAATGGCCAACGACACCCGACCGCCCCCTCTCCTCCTCCCCCCCTTTTTTGTGTGAGCCCCTGTTCTCTGTGTAGAAAAGGGACTTTGTATGGGTTGTTTGGCAGCGACGATTGCGTGTTCCCTTTGCCAGGGGCGGCGGTTTGAAGGGGGTAGGGTTCACATCGTTTGGAATCGAGTGTTTGGGGAGATGCTCGGGCATATTGCACATTGTAAGCCAGTCCTGCAAGTCCTGCAGTCCTGCGAACCCCCATTCCATATACTTTGCCTTGCGGATGAGTCAGACATGCGAACGTAAAGTCCTTCAAAAAAACAGAAAAATGTGGAAAAGCACAGAAAAAATGCAAGCAGAGAGAGGATAGCTAAAAAAAAAAAGGAAGGGGAGGGGGCAAGACTGATAAGAGGGGTTAGGGTACCAGTGGTAAGAAGGCTACACAGCAAAAAAAAATGCATTACAATTTATTTGTATAATAACTATAAAACGTTGTTGGGGTAAACAGGGTTTAAATGGTTAACTAGGGTGCCAAAGAAATCACTTGGGTTATGAAATCATTTATAATGGTGTCCAAAAGTATACAATGAAAACAATTAACTGGGCTTTTGAATTCCAAGAATATTGTTCCATACTTCTAGACATCTTTTTAAGAGATTTCTCTGCGAAATATCGAATCTATCTTTTTTTTCCGTGTGCATTAGGGTGGCAAGGGAAGGTGAAAGGCGAAAGGTGGCTACAAGCGACATAAGCAACCACCGACGACCACAAAAATGACGACAGCGATGCGTGCCACTGATAACGGTGACGGCTGACTGGAGGAGGTGGCTCACGTTGCAGGGTGGTGCTGCAGGATGGATCGGGGGTGGGGGGGGTGTACTCAGTGGCTCGGTGGTGGGTGGTGGGTGGCTGACCAGGTCCCCGGATAGTCCAGTCATAAATTGCCGGCAACAGCGAACTAGCATGAATAGCGGCATTAAAGTATCAGGCAAACAAAGGGGGAAGATGGGTGGAGATTGAGTGAAAGAAAGAAAGAAGGGCAAAACAAATTGCAGCCTGCATACAAAACACAAGCCATGAAAGGCAGGGCAGCAGGGCTCCATAAAGCAGCTTAACTGCTCCCCTGGCTGGGATTGCCTGCCCCGTATCCTCCAGGATTCTTGGCGGCTCCTGCACTCGTTTTTCAATTGCTTCGCAACCGTACATGTATATGAATTTGATAAGGTTTTTGTTTCGCCACAAAATGTCCGTTGTCCGCTTGTCCGTTTGTCCGCTTGTCCGTTGCCAAGGCAAATTGCTTTGAGTTATTTAAGGGAAATACGTAAAGGAAATTTGTTAAGGCCAGGCACGTCGTCGATTGTGGGTCGGCCAAGAAATTGTTTTGAAATGATTTGAAAAAGCATTTCAGTTTAAGCCAACAATATCCGAGGAGGCCATGTGTGTGTGTGTGTCTGTGAATTGATGAATGCTCCTAGGAGAAGAGGAAGGAATCCCACTGATGAATGCAGGACCAGCCTCAGAACAATTTGAGGATTATGCCGAGAGAGAACTGGAGAGTGCTGAGTGCCGTAGCAATAATTGAGGGATTTTCCTAGGCTTGAATGGGGATTGGAAAGTGGGCCTAAAGCCTGAAGACTGCGAGTAAAGCCCACCAATCGATGACCCGACCTGACCACTCATTCAATTTCCATGATAATTGGCCTGGCGCAACGGGTGCCAAATCAAAATCACAATGCCTAACTGCCTTCATTAGTTTCGCTGCCACTTTCAGCTTATTTCGCATGCAAATTGGAGTCAGCTGGTGTCTCCTTCGGTTTTTGGGTTGTTCGGTTTTTGGGCTTTCCGCTTTCCGCTGTTTGCTGCTTGTGCGGTTGTGTAAGCCGAAAAGCCACGGGAAAAACCCAGCCAGTCCGCCAGCCAGCCAGAGAAAAGAAATCGGTTCAATTAAGCCAATATTTGCGCACACTCGCGCCTTGTGTTGGTTAGTTTTGGCAAGGGCTGAGATAGCTCCCCTTTCAAAACCCCCTTCCAAAACCCCCTACCAAAACCCCTTCGAGCGGCGCTGCTAAGCGATGGCACATTTTTCGTAGCATACTTTGCGCGGCTGCTTAGCCCACGGCCACAACAGAAAACAGAAGCCCGCTCAAGTGTTTGTGTATCTGTCTCTCGCCCTATGCGTGTCTGCGTGAGTGTGTGTGGTTGGGATTTGTATTGCTATTGCACGCAGAAAAAAACCTCATATCACTATTGATATTAGAAGCATAAATATCTTAGAAAGTTCTACAGGAATGATTAAAAATATTGTAAAAAATTACTATAATCTGTGATGTGCAAAAAATATGACTGAAATAGTTAAGTTTACTGGGTATAAAAGGGGTTTTACAATTTTTGGAATTTTTATTTCTAGTTCCGTTAGTATTTATCATAGATAGTAAACCAGAAATAATTCATAGATGAGCTTTGAAATATGGAAAACTTTTAACCGAAAGTAGCTAGTTAATAAATATTTTGGAGATTGGAATATCTCTTGAAAGTTCTATAAGATGTGTATATACTTGTATCAGAGAATGGTTAAAAATATTTTTACAAATTACTATAATCTGTAATGGGCAAAAAATATGTCTGAAATAGTTAAGTTCACTAGATATAAAGGTTTTAAATTTCTGGAATTTTTCTTTCTAGTTCCGTAAATATTTATCATACAAATTAAACCAGAAAATATTTATTGATGAGCTTTGAAATATGGAAAACTTTTAGCCGCAAGTAGCTAGTTGATAACATCTAAAACAACTTGTTAGTTGGTCAGTTGTTAGTCACAATTGATTTTTATTATGGGGTAATATCTGTTTAGAACTGAGTTATCACTGAGACAAGCATATTTCTGGGCTATATTTTGGCTCAGTGTGCTCTTTCGGTCTTTCGGTTTTTGGCTTGTGTGTTCTGTTCTGTGTTTCGGGTCTTTCGGCCGACTCCTTCGTTCCTTCGAGGTGGTATTGTATCGAATGTGGAGTGGAATCGGAATCGGAATGGTGTGGAGTGTGGTGGTGGTGGTGGTGGGGTGGTTGTGTGGACTCGGTGACTCACCTGAACCTGAGCGGTGCCAATGGCCAGGACGACCCAGAGGCTCCGCAGCAACAAATTACGACGCAGCGCGGCGCACATTGTTCGCACTCCTTTTGAGATCCTTGTCCTTGGCTCTGACTCCTTTGTGTCCTGTCTCCTGTCTCCTGTCTCCAATCTCCTGTCTCCTGTCTGCTCTGCCTCAGAGAATCTCAGACGGGCTCTGGAACTTACCGCTGCGTTTTGCGGCTCGTCTAGGTTGTAATTTAGCTTTGGATTTCGATTCTCTGATACTGTTTCTTTTTCTGGTTAACTTGTATTTGGTTTGTTGGCTTGTTCGTTTAACACTTTGCTGCTTGGACAGACGATTGGCAGCGGCAGCAACAAGAAATCAAAAACACAAGAAAATTTCATTAGGAATTGTGGGTTTCAGCTTTCTGATTTCCGATTGCTGATTTCTTATTGCTGATTTCTACGCTCTGAGGTTCGTACTCCGATTTCGTTCGATTTGCGGTGCCCAAGTTAGCTGCTTTGGTTAGTTCAACTGCCTGCCCCACCGCGAGGCGCTTTTCCTTTCGCCGTTGCCCCAAAAACTATGCACGAAAAATGTCAACTCGGAAAACTCAGTGAGTGTGTGTGCGTGTGTGTGGTTGTGTGGTCGTAGTATTTGATTGTGGAACGTAGTAGAAGAGAGTCTAAGATGAGCAACGTGTTGAGGGGGGAAAGGCAAAAGGAAAAGCACTGAGAGAGCACTCGCTGCTATCTGTCTCACTCGCTGGTTCTTGAGATGGTATGGCTATAGATATACTCGCTGGAAGGACCAAATTCCTTGTGCCCGCTGAAAAGGAAAAGCTGTCAGCTGCAGCCGTTTGGATCCCATGTCACTTGTCCAAGTCCAAGTCCTCTGTGCTTGGCAGCTCCTACGCAGGTCCACCCAGTCCTAACCCCCTGTCCTACCCCCTCGAAGGAAAGGCCTCGTAACCACGTCGTCGTTTGGCTTCTGCGCACTTTCTCTCTCTCTCTCTCACTTTCTCACTAAGTCCGCGCAGGTCTTCTCTTTCCCCCCGCACACAGCTAATTTGGCACCACAAATCCACTTTTGGCATCGGCTTAGTTTTGTTCTTTTCAAGATTATATCACTTGGTTTTCGGCTGTTTCTCTATGTTTTTCGTTTCTTTTTCTTCTTGGTTTCTCTTTTGGTTTTTCTCTTTTACACACTTGCACTTGGAACAACAAAAAAAAATGTATTTTAGCTTATATTTTGTTTCAGTGATTTGATTTCGGTCTCTCAGTGTCTCAGTGAGGCGATTCTCTGATTCTCTGCTTCTCGGCAACCAATTCTCGCTCTCTCTCTCTCTCGGAGGGCGATTGTGATGGCGGGAGAAAGCGGGAGAAGGCAGCAGCAGCAGCAGCCCCAGGGGTTTTCCCAGCGGAATCTCTGATTCTCTGAGTCGAGTCTCAATCTCTGGAGCCGTGGAGCTCTGGATGTGGGCTGTACCTGGCGCTGCGAACGCTCACAAACGACTGCGAGTGGTGCTGGCTGCTCGGCGGACTCGTTGCCTCCAAATCGAATGTCCTGACAGTCCGAAAGTCGCAGAGCGCGTGCCCGGAATCGATATTAAGGGCGAAATCGAAACCGAAACGGAAACGGGGGTGGAAGTGGAATTCAGCAGAGCTACTTGCTTCGTGGTCCGTGGCCTGTGGAATGTGCCAGCCGAAAAAGGCAGCAGGCAGCAGCAGGTGCTCGGAACGAAGTTCAAAATTCAAAATCCGAAATCCGAAAGGGTGCCAGTTGCAAACGATGAGGAACCGGTTCCGCCAGCGGTTCCGAACTAAACGAACGCACTTCCGGCGCAATTGAATTGTTATCATTTCTTCGAACGCCGCGCGCGGTAACTTTATGTGGTGGTTTTCCCCAGCTGCACTTGGAAGGATTTAAAACTTGAAAACAAGAATTCACATACCTATGCTTTTCGATTATTTTTTAAACATACTTACATGCCTTGAAAGATCTGCTTATTTATGTTGCTCGAATTGTTTTAAAATTAATGCAAATCCAGAATCTTTGGTAGTTAGATCGTTAAATAAGAATTTAAATTACCTGTTTGATTTTTGTTTTGTAATACATAAACAAAAATTTAAATCATTTCCTGTTGTACTGATAACACATGCTATTTTCTTTCTAGGTTTTGTGATACTACATAAGGATAAAATGAGCACGATGGAGGATAAACAATTGCTGCGTCGCTTACACATAATTAATTCATTATTAAAATTATATTTATATTTATATTCCATTATTATTTATTTATTATATATTACAAAAATATTGCTTATATACATAGTACTTAGTTTATATAATTTAATACGTTACGATAAGCAACAATCTGTGTAGCATAATTTTGGTATTAATTTTTGGACAATTTTTCTTTATTTCGGCCAAAATACTGATTTATTTTAGTGGAAAATCAAAATTTGGGTTTTTGGCAAAAATTAATATTTTTTTGTGTTTTTTTGCTGTAATTTGTCCAAAAATGTTTCCAAATCAAAGATACGTACTGTTTTGGACAACTGACAACTTAATAAATAAATCTCCGTTACTTTTTGGCTGATTTAAAAAAATTTAATTTTCGACTATTTTTTCAATTTTTTATAAGGGGTTACATCACGATTTTTTGTAAAAACTTGTCAAAAATTTACATTTCCAGGTTTATACGCCAATCGATAGATAATTTCACTACGAGTTCAACAAGGTATAACATTCCATATTTGGACCAATACTTTTTTTGTTTCGTCGAAAATACTGATTTAATAAAGCTTACTTTCAATTTAAATATTTTTACTGCATTTTACATTTTTTTTTCACGTTTTAACACGGTTACAGTTTTACAGTCACTGTGTAATTATGCGTTTCAGTTACAGTTTTAGATTCATTGCGACTGACTTAGCGGAGTCTCAAACCAGTGTTAAATTTTAGGGTGACCATATTTTAAGGTTACAGTTTTAGAGTCACTGTAGATTGCCTTTTGGTCAATATACCGTTACAGTTTTAGAGTCACTGTGGATTGGATTTCGGCCAATATACATTTACAGTTTTAGAGTCACTGTAGTTTGCCTACGATCAATTAACATTTACAGTTTGAGAGTCACTGTAAATATTCACTTGAGTTACAGTTTTAGAATCACTTTTGGTCAAGATAGCGTCACTTGGAAGCTCAAAGTTAAATTATAGGAAAATATGCATGTCAAGATAGCGTCACTAGGAGGCTCAAAACTAATTGGTTAAACTGACAAATTTTGTTTACCCAAGACTCGAACCACATACCACCTAGACTTAGCGGAGTCTCAAACCAAACGCAATAATTTTTCAGGGTGACCATTTATTTACGTAATGCGTAGCCGAGACATAACCCATTTTACATGACATAGCAAAGTCTCAAACCCTACTTTTCAGGGTGACCATTTGCTCATTCTATGCGTAGCCGAGACACAACCCATTTTACATGGCATAGCAAAGTCTCCAACCCTACTTTTCAGGGTGACCACTTACTCATTCTATGCGTAGCCGAGACACAACCCATTTTACATGACATAGCAAAGTCTCCAACCCCACTTTTCAGGGTGACCATTTACTCATTCTATACGTAGCCGAGACACAACCCATTTTACATGACATAGCAAAGTCTCCAACCCTACTTTTCAGGGTGACCACTTACTCATTCTATGTGTAGCCGAGACACACCCCATTTACCCGAATCTTACACCATGCATACATTTTACATGACACATCCTAGTCTCAAACCAACCCCCTATTTTGTCAGGGTGACCATTTACACATTTTAAAGAGTGGCAACCCAGCGCCCAACAGCTGTTCCGCCTACCGGCTGTAAATAAATCGTGGAAATTCCACAATCTTTGTTTATCCTACGCCACCACCCACTAACTGGGCTAAATGAGAATCACCAACTAGCTGAGGGACTAAACCGAGAGCCACACACCCGTATCATCGCACATTCCAAGGAAGGCGGCAGCAGCCATACATCGTGGGAGGGGGCGTGGCGGTGCCCGGCGAGCTTCGGAGTACGTGGCAATGAAACTGCAACGGAAGCTAAAAGCAAATTAAGCCTGCAATCCCACAAAACGGTTCTAGGATTCCGGTGCCTTACGACCGGAACTTGACCCATTCCAATAGCATCCTCCATCTCAATTCCAATCTCAAATCCCGCCCACCAAGATGACGGCCACGTTGCGTTACCGCGGCGACAAGAGCAATCTCCTGGAGTTGGCCAAGAATCTGGATGCCTTCAAAAAGGTACCAGAAAAGTACACAGAGACCACGGAAATTGGAGGGACACGTAAGCACCTGGTTTTCCTGGGTATCATTTCCATTTTAAACGCTCATCCCTGCACTCCTGTATTTCGTAGTATCCCTGCTGAGCCGCCTGTTGATCCTGTACCTGGTCTACACGGAACTCCATTACTACTGGCATGAAACGGACATTGTCTACCAGTTCCAGCCGGACATCGCCCTGGACGAGCAGATCCAGATGCATGTGGACATCACGGTGGCCATGCCCTGCGCCTCCCTCTCCGGCGTGGATCTCATGGACGAGACGCAGCAGGATGTCTTCGCCTACGGGACGCTGCAGCGCGAGGGCGTTTGGTGGGAGATGTCCGAGCAGGAGCGACTGCAGTTCGAGGCCATCCAAATCCAGAATCACTATCTGCGCGAGCAGTTCCACTCGGTGGCCGATGTGCTCTTCAAGGACATCATAAGGGATCCGCATCCGGGCAGGGAAAGTCCCTCGCAGGCGCCCGCTGCTCCTCCACCCGGTGCCCTCGATCTCTTCCAGCTGCATCAGCCCCAGCCAAATGGCCAGCCGGAGAACAAGTTCGATGCCTGCCGGCTGCACGGAACTCTGGGCATCAACAAGGTGGCCGGAGTGCTGCATCTGGTCGGAGGAGCGCAGCCGGTGGTGGGACTCTTCGAGGACCACTGGATGATCGAGCTGCGCCGGATGCCGGCGAACTTCACCCATCGCATCAACCGCCTTAGCTTTGGGCAGTACTCGCGGAGGATTGTACAGCCGCTGGAGGGCGATGAAACCATCATCCAGGAGGAGGCCACCACTGTGCAATACTTCCTCAAGATCGTGCCCACCGAGATCCAGCAGACTTTCAGCACCATCAACACTTTTCAGTACGCCGTCACCGAGAATGTGCGGAAACTAGGTGAGAAAAAGATGATCATAATATAAAATAGATCATATTGGATCGTATTAATTCCCCAGAAACTATAAGATCAATTTCTAAAGTACAAATTAAATTTATATTTATATAAATATTTAAATATTCCCCTCAATATTATTTTGAGTTAATGAAGAACATCTTAATATCTTGTAATTCAATATCATTTATTAACCCCTCTTTAATTCACAGATTCCGAACGCAATTCGTATGGCTCACCTGGCATCTACTTCAAGTACGACTGGTCGGCCCTCAAGATTGTGGTGGGCAACGACCGCGACTACCTGGCGACCTTCGTCATCCGCCTGTGCTCCATAATATCCGGCATCATAGTCATCTCGGGGGCCATCAATTCGCTGCTCCTGGGCATTCAGCGTCGCCTGCTGCGCACCTTTGCCCCGGAGCTGTACCATCGGCTGGCCAGCACCAAGCCAGCGGCTTCTTCGGGTGCTCCTCCGACTGCTGCTGCTGCTGCTGCTGCTCCTCCCACTTCCTCGCCGGCCAGCCAGCCCGTCAACGAACTCCTGCACACGGCCAACCTGATGGCCAGCGTCGACATCTCAGCTTATCTGCCCACGGCGGCGCCGCCGAAGCTCAAATCCGGCCTATAGCCTTTGGGCCAGCACAAATCTCAGTCTGCAAGCCGCTAACCGAAGCTTCCCCTTGTCTTACCTCCATTCTGGTTATGTTGGAGAGGTGCGAGGTGCTTGCCAGGAGGAACCCGCCTCATTCGTCGCGTTTATGGTGCCCACGTAACACCATCTCTTTAAACTAATTTTTTGTTTATTCTTTCATTAAGATACGAAAAAAAAAGCACACACAAATATGGCAAGAATGTTGTACATAAATATTGATAAGCTCAAGAACCGGCTGTACCTTGTTGTTCGTTTACCTTTCTCAATCGCTGCCCAGGATCCCTGTGTCGATGTTGCTCCACTTGCCGGACCTTCGGTAACCGAACATGCTCTTCAGGATCTCCAGGCCGGACTCCACGGTGGTGCGCACGTCGCGCTCGCTGCCCAGCTTCGGATTGATCTCCACCAGATCGACGCCCTGCACCCGCTTGGTGTCCCTCAGCGCCTCCACGATGCTGATGCCCTCGCGAAGGGTCAGACCACCGCGCACGGCGGTTCCAGTGCTGGGCGCCACGTTGCTATCGAGGGCGTCGATGTCGAAGCTCACGTGGATCTTGTTCTGGGGATTGAGGGCGTCCAGCGTCATCTCGATTATCTTGGGCACGCCCACACGGTCAATGGTCTGTTGGGGGTGAGGATCTTCATAATTTCTTTGAATAATAAATTAATTTTTTAACTATATAGTGCTAATATCAAAATGAGAGAGAACGCTATAGTCGAATACCTTGACTATCAGATATCAGGAAGTGCGAGGGAAATGGAGATATGTATGCAGCTAAGCAACTGCTTGAATTCCATTATTTGTCCATAACTTTTTAACACATGGTCTGATTTAAAAAATTTGTTTTACATTTTGATAGGTATACATAAGCTCCACAAAATTGCATTTGTACTTTTCAGAAATCTTTATAAATGTTGGCGCCAGACACCTTTTAAAATAGTTTAAGGCGACTGTGGTCGCTAGAGGGGGCGTGGCACTCTGATGAAACAAACTTCCGCTGCGTAAGAACCCCAAGAATCTGTATGGTTAATCCCGACTTTCTAGCTTTCATAGTTTACGAGATCTCAGCGTTTATATGGACGGACAGACAGATGGACAGACGGACACGGCTAGATTGACTCACCATGTAGTTTTTAGGGTTACATACATAGTTTTGTACGAATACAATATATCCATTAACTCTACGAGTAACGGATATAAATATTTCTTATTATTTATATCACATTTCATGGGCTTTACAAGCTAGAAAGCCTTTAGAATACAATCGTAGCAACCTAAAACTAAAGATCGTGATAAGGAAACGCCCTATTTAAAGTATATATTATTTTGTTTTGAAAACGTTAATGACACAAAATGATGCTAGCTTGGCTTAGCTGGGCCCTTCAATTATCCTGCCTTATCGCGACTGTACAAAAATATCAGCGATAAGACCCCCGCCCTATTGCATCTCTGCACTTCCCCTGCCGCATTTTCGCAGGCGAGTATCTATTGGAAAATATTGGCATTCCAATTCCGATCGAACTAATGAGCGATAATAAATTTGCAGCTTTGCCCGGTGCCGGAAATTCGCAGCTAAACAGGGACCATTTTTCAACAGACGTCGATTTTGCACGAGCCATAAATAATGGGCAACGAGCCGTTTTTGACAAGGATGCGAATGTGTTCCGAGTTTCGAGTTCCGAACTGCGGATGTGGCCAGGCACGTAATTTGGTGTGATGGTGATGGTGACTCACCACCACCGAGTTTCTCGTTTTCAGGATCGCATCACGGGATCGGAAGTCCTGTAACAGGGGGTGGCAAAAGTGGTAGCAGCGGTAGGGACTGCTGGCGACAACCCCTATAAATGCCAAGCTTACAACGGCGCTCGCAGGACGAAGGACGAAGGACCTCTGTGTGTAATGCCCTCGGCAGTCACGCACGATCGTCATCCGATCCTGCCCCATAAACAGGGCTAGGATACAGGGAATAGGGGAAGAAACCGGAATTTTACAATTTTTACAACTGCCAGCGAGACTGAAAAGGATGGGATCGTATGGGATCGAGAAACCAAACTGGAATGCAGTGAAATGAAATGCAATTCGGGAGAAGGACGATCGAGGCTTTCTACCTAGGTGCGGCTGCCTTTCTCTAGTTTCTACACAGCGAAAAAAATATAGTCCTATTGAAATAAGATCATATTATAATGATATTTCATAGTAGTCAATCATATCCTTTCTACCAAAACAAAAGATCCTATTGTTATTAAATAATATTTTACATTCAATTTACTTTCTAGTGACTCGTGACTTTTCTCTCAGTGTACTCACATCCATCGCATAGTAGCGTATCCCGAATTTGTTCAATATGAACGCCTCGTAGGGGTCAATGTCCCGCAGTCCGATGTAAACCAACTGATCCTTGGGCAAACTGAAATGACAACCAGAATACATGGTGAGATCAATAAGAAGGAAAACAGTACGTGGCACATGCTCTAAGAATGAGGGATAGGATTGGGATTGGAATTGGAATTGGGGTTCCCTTCTCATAGGGCAATATGGGATAGTTCTGGGATATGGATAGTGGTGTATAGTGGGCCGCAAACAGCTGACGTGTAAACAAATAGTCGTGGGTTCCAGTCGAGGGATCACTGAACTAAAAAGTAGAAGGAGGAGGAGGAGAAACTGGAGAAGCCCTCCAAGTGCGGGTTGTCTTGTCTTTTTGGGTAAAAAACGATCATTTGGGAAACCCCTTTTGGTCACTGATCCTTGCCAAAAGGGAAGGGGTCTTCAAGTTTGTGTTCCTCTGATCGTGCTTAAGTCTTTGTCCTGACAACTCAATATTGGGTTAGGTCAAAAAAAAAGAGTTCCTCCAATAACTTTGGATCATGATAACTTTAACTTTCAATTACTCAAGATCCTTTCTTTCAAGAACACGGTAATTCTGTTTACTCAGTTGGCGTTTAATCGTATTAGAAACATTTCAGTGATCATGATGGAAGCCCACCCTGTGGGTCCTGGGATCACTTCAATAAATTACCTTTTCACATCCTTTTTAAAAGGAATCTATTAATCCTCAACAAATCTGACAGCTTGCCAACTTTTTCACAATGTGAAAATGGGATTATAAAAAGGCTTGCAGAATTTTTTAGGGAAATTTCTATTACTTCTTTATAATATAACGTTAGATGCATAGATGGTATCATCAAACTGAAGATCCTTTGATCATATATATAAATAAAGAAGTCGGTTTTCTTTAGTTTGACAAATGTTTGAGCAAATTTCAAGGTGTAAAACCATAATAATAGATCAATTAATCATTCCAAAATTTCCAATTTCCCTTGCCAAAATCAAATGTTTTACTGCCTCCTGATCCTGCCCCCCCCACCATTCGTGATCCTGATTAGTAGACCAGGTGGCCAAAAGTCCTTGGCCCGATCACGTTCGCAACCCCAAAGGACTGCAACCGAATCGGATTCAGAGTTCAGAATCCAGAATCCAGAGTTCCGAATTCAGAATTCAGAACGAGAGCAGGCTGCATCGCGACAAAGGTGAAAATGTCTGAAAAGGAAAAACGGCAACAAAAACACAACACAGACGGGAAAACAATGCTGCTGGCGGCAGCAAAAAGTGAGAGGGGGGGAAAGCGAGGGGAAGGGGAAGGGGAAAGGGAAAGGGAAACACATGCCACGATTCAGTGCCGAATGTCCTGAGATCCGCCTCCCCTTCCACATCCCCGCCCCTGAATTCCCGTTCCTGCAGCGATCGTGTGCATTGCTCCTGGACTTTGAACCCGGTGTCTTATGGTAATTTTTATGATTATTACCATTAGTTTCGGGGGAAAAGTGCATCTGTCGCCGGCTGCAGATCGGATCGTATGGGCTCGGCTAGGATCCTGATCCCACAGATCCCATAGATCCTGCCGATTCAATTCTGCCTGCCCAATCTGAGTCCGTGGATCGTGGACATTTGAGTGCAGTGAGACGTGCAAAGTTAAAAGCGCCCTAAGGATCATTATGTAAATATTCGAAAGGAAAAGGCCAAAAAAGGGGGTGGCTATTGCCCGACGAATACACGGAACGAAATTAAAGATCGCAGAATATATATATGCTTTCGTTTTTGATACTAAAAAAAACCTTAAATAATAGGGGAAAGTCTTCTTTCTATTGCAGGTAGTATATAAGGCGAAATTCGGGATTTCGGTTTTTGACAAAAATAAGAATTTTTCTTTTGGTTTTTTTGCTATAACTTGGCCAAAAATGGTCCTACACCAAAAAGACATACTGCTTTGGACAGCTTACAACTTAATTATTAAATTAATAACACTTTCCGTGTGATTTTGAAAAAATAAAATTTTCGCCAATTTTCACATTTTTGATAAGGGGTTACATCATGATTTTTTGCGAAAAATGGCCAAAAAATAAAATGTCCAGGTTTAAATGCCAATCGATTGGAAATGTAATAACGAGTTCAGAAAGGTATGACAATCCATATTCGGACCAATATTTCCATTGTTTCAGCAAAAAAACTGTTTCGTTTTTCTTCAAAATTCGGAATTTCGGTTTTTGACAAAAATAAGAATTTTTCTTTTGGTTTTTTTGCTATAACTTGGCCAAAAATGGTCCTACACCAAAAATACATACTGTTTTGAACAGCTTACAACTCAATTATTAAATTCATTACACTTTCCGTGTGATTTTGAAAAAATAAAATTTTCGCCAATTTTCACATTTTTGATAAGGGGTTACATCATGATTTTTTGCGAAAAATGGCCAAAAAATAAAATGTCCAGGTTTAAATGCCAATCGATTGGAAATGTAATAACGAGTTCAGAAAGGTATGACAATCCATATTCGGACCAATATTTCCTTTGTTTCAGCGAAAAAACTGTTTTGTTTTTCTTCGAAGTTCGGGATTTCGGTTTTTGACAAAAATAAGAATTTTTCTTTTGTTTTTTTTGCTATAACTTGGCCAAAAATGGTCCTACAGCAAAAATACATACTGCTTTGAACAGCTTACAACTTAATTATTAAATTCATAACACTTTCCGTGTGATTTTGAAAAAATAAAATTTTCGCCAATTTTCACATTTTTGATAAGGGGTTACATCATGATTTTTTGCGAAAAATGGCCAAAAAATAAAATGTCCAGGTTTAAATGCCAATCGATTGGAAATGTAATAACGAGTTCAGAAAGGTATGACAATCCATATTCGGACCAATATTTCCATTGTTTCAGCAAAAAAACTGTTTCGTTTTTCTTCAAAATTCGGAATTTCGGTTTTTGACAAAAATAAGAATTTTTCTTTTGGTTTTTTTGCTATAACTTGGCCAAAAATGGTCCTACACCAAAAATACATACTGTTTTGAACAGCTTACAACTCAATTATTAAATTCATAACACTTTCCGTGTGATTTTGAAAAAATAAAATTTTCGCCAATTTTCACATTTTTGATAAGGGGTTACATCATGATTTTTTGCGAAAAATGGCCAAAAAACAAAATGTCCAGGTTTAAATGTCATTCGATTGGAAATTTAATAACGAGTTCAGAAAGGTATGACAATCCATATTCGGATCAATATTTCCTTTGTTTCAGCGAAAAAACTGTTTTGTTTTTCTTCGAAGTTCGGGATTTCGGTTTTTGACAAAAATAAGAATTTTTCTTTTGTTTTTTTTGCTATAACTTGGCCAAAAATGGTCCTACAGCAAAAATACATACTGCTTTGAACAGCTTACAACTTAATTATTAAATTCATAACACTTTCCGTGTGATTTTGAAAAAATAAAATTTTCGCCAATTTTCACATTTTCGATAAGGGGTTACATCATGATTTTTTGCGAAAAATGGCCAAAAAATAAAATGTCCAGGTTTAAATGTCAATCGATTGGAAATTTAATAACGAGTTCAGAAAGGTATGACAATCCATATTCGGATCAATATTTCCTTTGCTTCATCGAAAAAACTGTTTGGTTTTTTTCGAAATTCGGGATTTTGGTTTTTGACAAAAACAACATATGAGTATCAAATTGATCCTGACACTGTATTTACATTCAGCTAATCTTTGGATTTAGCAATATATTTACACTATGGAGCTAATGAATGGCCCATTTAAGATAAATTTCCATGTCCTTTTAGCTTTTTCCTGAATTAAGACCATATACCATTTAGAAATCTTAATTTTTTTGCAGTGCACTGGCCATTTCGAGTCCTTCTTCCTGTTTTCCCGTGTCTCCTACTCCTTCGTGCATCATAACTTTCGGTTCGGTTCGTTTTCGTGTTACCGCTATTCAGTTCTGTTGGGTGTTTATGTAACGCTAAGGGTGGGCCAAACGGCTTTTTCGGAGTACCTCCCTTCTGAGGCTGGCGAAAACAGAACAGAACAGAAAAAAAAGAGCAGACCATCCCATCCCATTGAATTTTGCCTCGCCCAGCTTTGTTGTAATCTTGTGTTGGGTCTGCTTTTTTAATCCCGCTTTGTTGTAACGCCGGGCGGTTGTTTGTGTTTTGTTTCTGCCGTGGCTAAAACGGATTAGGCAACCCAACCCTTTCGCTTTCGCTTTGGAAAACCCCCCCCTAGCACTTCCCCTCTGTTTTTCCAATTTGGTTAAAATAAAATAAAAACTTGTATTGCCTACTTTTTTGGGGGTAGAAGCTGCGGTGAAATGGAAGAAATAAAGAGCACGTGGCCGGCAACTTTCTCCATCAGCATGCGTCAGCGAAATAAAAGCTGATGTAATTTTAATGGAATTATATCAGGGATCCCCCGATGGTTGCGATAAGACTCATTGTTATCTGGAAACGTGGAAGTCTACAAATGAAATCTGGCTGTACATTTACTAAAAATATACCACCCAATACCTACAATTTAATTTTAGTAATGGTTTAGTAAAAATGGTTTACAAGCAAGGGTTTCGAAATAGCCACTCTATATTCAAGATAGGTGGCAACTCTAGACAGTTTCTTATTTCTATTAAATTACTGAATGTAAAAATCTTAAAAAACTTTTTAAAAACTTTGCAAACTTATTCCCTAAATAATTCCTTTAATTTTAAATGGCAAATCCATTAATTCGACCACCACAGTAGGGTCTCTGAGTTGAACTTATCAAACATCGAAAGGGCGTACAAACATACATATATGTACGATGTACATACAGTGATGAACTTAATTCTTGGCACACTTGGCATCTTGGACTTTAGGTTCCATTTTCTCCAGCTAATATGTGTATAAAAAAATTAAACAAAATTCGTTTATAGAAAGGCCACATTTTACTATTAAAATAATTTGGTTTCATAATTCTATCTCTTAAAACTAATTTTTTAAAAATTAAAAACGAAAAAATGACCTGATTCTACCCGAACAAAATTCTTGGCACACTTGTGTTGTATTTAACTTTTACGCTAAAACTTAACCGATTTGACTAATTTTTTTGCTAAATCTGCTTTGCCTCTGTTGTCTAGATAGCATAATGCTAAATTTGTATCCTTAAATCGTAAAAATAACTCAATTTTGACTAAAAACAGTTATTTAAAAATTTTTAAATGCCAATACCCATATCTGTGCGATACATAATATTTTAATGGCAGGAACAGGGTCAATCAGATGCTAATATTAGGAAATATGTGCCCAGAAGTTTTTTTTACCATTCGGATCCTTTTACGGCGTGTTTGAGGACTCTCACTGTGCCAAAATGCAAGGCACATAGCCCGACCTATAGGTTTAACAGGCCAGGGAAGCGAAAGGATCAAGGAAAAGGATAATGTAAACCCTTAGATTTTATTAGCACAGATCGAAGTTTAAGATAGGAAGGACTTTTGGAAGGATATTCAACCAACGGCCTTTTTAAAGGCCCTGCAATGTGCTAACTAAATTTTTTTGCAGCTAGAAAAAATTCATTTATTTTGAAGGTTAACTTTTCGAGTCCTTAAGTCTATGAAAATGATTGGTATAGCACCTGATAAGGTAAAAGGGTTATAAAAGTCGATTAGGATACTAAAAAATCCCTTTTCGTACCTTAAACGGTTGTATTGGTGGCCTTTGATCTCACTTCATTTTTTCTAGCTGCAAAAAAAATGTAGTTAGCGCATTGCAGGGCCTTTAAAAAGGCCGTTGGTTGAATATCCTTCCAAAAGTCCTTCCTATCTTAAACTTCGATCTGTGCTAATAAAATCTAAGGGTTTACATTATCCTTTTCCTTGATCCTTTCGCTTCCCTGGCCTGTTAAACCTATAGGTCGGGCTATGTGCCTTGCATTTTGGCACAGTGAGAGTCCTCAAACACGCCGTAAAAGGATCCGAATGGTAAAAAAAACTTCTGGGCACATATTTCCTAATATTAGCATCTGATTGACCCTGTTCCTGCCATTAAAATATTATGTATCGCACAGATATGGGTATTGGCATTTAAAAATTTTTAAATAACTGTTTTTAGTCAAAATTGAGTTATTTTTACGATTTAAGGATACAAATTTAGCATTATGCTATCTAGACAACAGAGGCAAAGCAGATTTAGCAAAAAAAATTAGTCAAATCGGTTAAGTTTTAGCGTAAAAGTTAAATACAACACAAGTGTGCCAAGAATTTTGTTCGGGTAGAATCAGGTCATTTTTTCGTTTTTAATTTTTAAAAAATTAGTTTTAAGAGATAGAATTATGAAACCAAATTATTTTAATAGTAAAATGTGGCCTTTCTATAAACGAATTTTGTTTAATTTTTTTATACACATATTAGCTGGAGAAAATGGAACCTAAAGTCCAAGATGCCAAGTGTGCCAAGAATTAAGTTCATCACTGTATGTACATATGCAGATTTGTATGCTAAGCAAACACTTGCGACGCCGATCTGTCTGATTCCGAGTTCGCATATCCTGCGAGGATGGAAGTAGCACCACCCCACCACATTTCCGTTGCCACTAGCACCACCCTTCGGAAAGGACGACAAAAACCACCCCCGGCCAAAAGTTGCGTTACAATTCTCAAAATACAGCGCAACCTCAATATGGTGAACCCATCCATTAAAATGTTTCTAAGATTATTTTACACTTACATACCAAAAAACTAGGAAATATTTAAAAAAAAAAAATAAAAAACCCTATTTATTTGTTTAAAAAAAGTTGTATACTTGTTGTAGACTTTACTGTACCTCATTTCGCGACTCTGGGTCTCCTGTTTTGTAAATTGGAACAGAGCGTCCGACTGGAACAGGGTAAAAAATCAGCACATGGAACAGGAAGTTACAAGGGTTGGGGGAGTCGGCGGAGGGTGGCTATTCGCCTTATATGGCATATACTATATACTATGTGGCGTGTCGAGTGCCGAATGCCGAATACAAGCGCAATTAAGCACACGCACGCAACAAAAACGAAGGGAAACATTGAAAAACGACAGGATTGCAGTGTGTTGAAATTGAACCGGCTCTTGGAAATGGGTCCTGGGTTTTTGGGTTTCATTTCCTCTGGTAGGGGGTGTATGTACGAGGCACGATGCACGCGGAAACCACCCCAGCCGTTGGCGTTGGTGGTTGCTAGTGCAAAAAAAAAGAAATTATAAAGGAAACGGATCCATAAGCCCAAAACAGCCCTTAGAACGTGGCTATTTGGCAAGGATAATGGTCGCGTGCATCATAAAACGGTTGACGACCTCGTTGGAAAAAGCCTATAGCAATGATTTCCAATACGATCGTTCGTTCAAATGCCTACAAATCTGGGTGAAAATTCGTTTTTAAAATAACGGTTGCGAATTCGCCGCTCTATATACAAGATGGGTGGCAACTCTAGGCAGCTTCAAAAATAAAATTTACTTCAGAGAAATTACAAAAATATATAAATTTGTGGGCTATATTTGTTGTGTATTTATAAAGAACTAAATCTAAAATATTATATTAGATTTAAATTATTTATTTAAAATTCCCAAATTGCTAAAAGAGCGCTCGGACTAAAACACTTCCAAGCGCTGGAACTAGAATTGACAACTCTGCTGCTCTTTCTCTCTCTCTCTCTCTCTTATTTGCTCAGAGAGTAACCGCCATTTTTGTATTAAGCCACGATTACACTGGCATTTAAATCAACCAATTGCACTTTGCCATTTTATGGTATAAGCTTTGTACTACATTAAAATATTTTCTTTGGTGATAAAATTCCTTAACTTTTGGGGAATAAAATAAAATGATCGGTCTAAATTTCATAAAAAATTGTTGTTAGCCTGTGTGAACACGGCATACAACAACTGAACACAGCCGATGTGCATGGGTGTAGCAACGGGGCTTCCCCTTATGGGGAAAATAAAGTTAATTATTAACTAATTGAGGAAAATGTGGGTCAAGTATACCAAATCTTTATAGTATATGTCTTAAAAAAATGATAATAAATAAAAGCTGCTACTGAAAGCTAAATTTTTGTTCCTTAACTACTATTTATTTGGAATCTGATCCGGATGTATTATATGTCTAAAACATATATTTTTGGTATCTATTGATAGCCCCAGAGAAATGTATCTTAACATATTTTCTATCTAATGGTTGTAAAACTAATATAATTGAAGATATATATTTTTTAAATTTCTTACTCACCCAGTTCACCCCCTAATGAATCGCTTCCGCCTACGTCTATGGCGCCGCTCTCTTCCGCTCTCTCTCTCTCTGGTTTTCCACGTTCGCTTCGAACACAACGAAGCACAACTACAACACGCATTGCAACCCCGAGAGCAACCGCTGTGTGGAAATGGAAACCGAAACCGTCAATTCCTCAATTTCGCATTTCATTATTTCATTTCCACGCCAACCATCGTGCGCCGCAGTTCGAACGCTCCTGCCACAGCGAGAGAAGAAAAGTTAGGAAAATCGACTAACCGAAATCGAAATCCAAATCTCGTGCCTGTGTGCTCTTCTGCAATTGATTATTTTTTTCTCGAAAGCAGTGCTAACCAACAATAACCGTTATACTACAGCTATTGGCCGAGTCGAGCGAATCTCAAACCGAACGAAAATGTAAGAATATCCCTCGGATATCCGGAGATACTTGTGCAACCGAGTCAAAACAACAAACACAATAACAATAACAAACCACAAACAATCTCGATCAAATTGTACCATATTTTTGTTGTTTTTTTTTCTGCGAAATGATCGTGCCGCTGCATAATTGTGCAATTATACACACATATAATATGAGTGTCTGCATATATATGAATATACATATATATATCTATTTTTTTCTTCCCGCTATGCGCTGGTGGGTGTGTGCCGTGTGTGTGTGTTTGGTGTGGAAGTTTTATACATTCAAACAAATATTAATAGGCAAAGCAACAATATGCAATTTGGTGGAAAAAAGAGCGGCAAAGAGAAAGAGAGGGGGAAAAGCCAAAAAAAAAAAAGCAAACCTCCAAAAGAGAAGGCGGCGGAGGAGGGATGGGCGGCGGTCGCTCAGAGTGAGAGGGGGCGGCGAGTTGTCCGGAGATAGTAGTTGCGTTCAAATCTACGCCTCTGTGTGCTGTGTATCTGTAAATGCTTGCTGCTCAAATTCAAATCTGTGTGCGTGTGAGCGGGAGAGCGGTCTATATGTGTGTGCTAGAGCGAGAGAAAAAGGGCGCAGCTAGCATATCGATTTTATGTGCAAGGAGCATTGTACGCAACAACAAAAACAACAACAGCAGAAGGAACAAGAACAGTTAGCCGATAGAAGTATGTAGACATTTTGTGAGGGGTGTGGAGATGCGGAGGAGAGAGAGAGAGAGTGGGTGGCAGAGATATTTGCAGTAAACAAAACGCCGGTTGCCATAAAAAGCAAACGCACACACATAAACAAAAGAGACACCAAACAAAATCAGTGTAGTAGTAGCCACAGAATTATTGTAATTGTAAACTAAGGGGAAAAAGCGCGGAAACACAAATTAGGACAGTTCCACATGTACACAGTTCAAAAACAAAGAAGCGTTTACCTTCAAAAAATAAACCAAAAACAATACAAAAAAAGACAGCGCGTGTTTTATCCCAGCAACAACAACAAATAACTTATAGATACTAAGTGCTAGTGTGTGTGTGTGTTTGTGCGAGAGAACGCGATTCGTTTTAACAAAAAATCAAATACATACGCACGCACTAACGTATTCGTGGGTATAACAACAATAGCAACCATACATTGTATCTACGCCCCCCTCCGCCCACCGCCCAACCCCCCGTGGGCCAAGAACAACAACAAGAAAATATACAAATCAGTGCAAGAGATATTTGGGTATTTCAAAATAACGCAAAAATAGCCACTCACACAATAGAATTGTATAACAAACAATACAAAAAATGCTCTGCCACTATGTATAATATTTTTTGCTATGCCCTTTTTTTTGCCAGTGAAATATGAAAGATGTGATTGAGAGGGGGAAAATCGATAAAATCGATTTGCGATAACAAAAACGCACGCACAGAAGCACACAAACTAGCGCACAAACACACATACAACACCCCTCAACTAAAAAAAAATGAAAACTAAAACTACTACCAGCAAACACATCGAATTTACCGCTTATTTTGTTTTGTTTTATTTTTGTTTTTGTCCACATCAGACGACAGCGACGACGACGACGCCAGCGTTTATTTATTAACAAAAAACCGATTACATTACAACAAACACCAAAGTCCTGGACCACCGGAGAGTGTGTGAGCGAAAAGGAAAGCAAGGAAGAGAGAGGGAGAAAGTGCCAGGAGGAGCGCCGTGAGAGCGCGCGCGCAAGGATTCCAGATTCCAGAGAGAACTTAGCAAATTAATTCACTTTGTTTGCCAGCCAAACAAAACAGCAACAACAACCACCACCTCCCCCAAATACAACAACACACACACTCGCTCTCTAAACTAAAACAAGTGAGTATTTAAAAGACGACGGGCTTTAAGTCGAAGAGAGCATGCTAACGGTATCCGAGATCGCAGGACGAAAGAAAGAGAGTCAGAGAGAGACTTTCAAAGGGTGCGGTGTCGTGTCAAGGCGATACAGTGAAAACTCGATAATGAAAACTTTAATTTTAAGTTAAGAAAGTTATGTTAAATTAAAAAAAGAGTAGAGTAAAGGAATACTTTTGTAGATGAGAACATGACAAAGGGCATTCATAATTATAATATTTTCCTGATAGTGGTTCTAATTATCGAGGTTGAACTGTAGTTGCCATGGCGATAGTTGGTGAGCGAGAAACCCCTGTCTGCCTGTCCCTGGGTCAAAAGTGGGCGAAAATGGGTGGTATGGGATGACGACATGTGTGCGCGTGACCTTTTGACTCTTTCGTGAGCACTACAGAAAAAAAGTGGGAATCGTCATGGCATGTGAGAAACCACAGTGGAATATGTCCAATACGAACTAACTAAAGTCAATTAGTTTTTGCTTATTTAAAAAATTATAACACTGCATATTTCAAAACTATTTAAGTAGTATTTACAAGCTTGAAATAGGCCCGCCTAGTTTGAATTCGTTTTTTTCAGTGTACATTTATAGCTAATGCTTAATTAAGCCATTCATTTTTCAAACATTCTAGGGTTATTTTCCTTGTCTATGCAGCTGAAAAATAAAACTTAAAAAAGTTTTAGGTTAATCCAAACGATTTTTGTAGTGGCTATATGCAAATTAATCAAAATGCTGCCATTTCCATGCCGATCGTTTTTTTGGGCAGTCCTCTGTCTCTGTCGCACCTAGTTCATTGAACCGAAACATCCGCTAGTTTTAGTCCAAGCAACAGCCGCTGTCTCTGTCTCTCACTCTCTCTAGCAGCCGCCCCCTCTGCCGCAGCCTCTGCCTTCGCCGCCCTTAGAGCGTTGCCATGTAAATGGCGATGCGAGAGCCGGCTTAGGGGGTGGCAATGCCATGCGTTTAACCCTTAAGCGGTGGCAAGTTCCGCTTGTACATAGAAGCCGCCGTTCTGCGTTTCGCAAAAGGAAATATTACAACTTGTTCGGCTAAGGGTGGGTCTGCCTATTGCTCATTTTTGGTGTTTTTTCTTTCTCCAAGGGGTTCGAGTTGATTTCTCGCATGTCCTGGCCCCTTAAGTTTAACCCTCCGTCTGCCGCATTACATAACTGGGCGGGGTACGGAACAGAGAAAAAGAGAGAGAGAGCGCTGTAACAGTTTGTCCAAAAGGAAACGGTTGTGGTGGAGGGGGTGGGGGAGAAAGAGAGAGCAATAGCAAGAGCGGCTAGAGCGCAAAGCCTGGCCAGAAAGTCCTGCGCTCGCCTCAGAAGCATCCTGTGCCTGTGACGCAGCGGATCTGGTCTCGCATTTCGCTCTGTAACCGAAAACACTAAACCCATAAACTATAGTATATTAATTCAAAAGCAGTGTGAACGGATTAATTTGAAAAGCGCACCGCAAAACGAGAGTACCAGCAAAAAAGCACGCAAATCACCGACAGAGCAAAGGCAAAAAATTCGCTAAAGTTCAGTTCTTCCAGTGCCGAAGGTGTGTGTTTGTTTTAGTGCGTCTGTGTGTGGTTCGTTGTCTAGAGAGCTTTGATTCCCAGTGTGGGGGTGTACAAAGGTGTGGGTGTGGGTTTGGGCTTGGGTGGGGAGAGAGCGGGCGGAATAGACACTGAGAGAGCGGCCGGGAAAGAAAGTGGGCCGCTGGGCGGCGCCAGTGAGCAAAGCTCCTTCGAATAGCCGTTAACCGCTAACCCAAAAAGGGAGAGAGAAAGAGAGCGACCAGGGAGGCACAAAAGTGGAGGTCCTTAGATATATAAAACCGAAAAATTAACTAGTCTGGTTGTAAACTAAGAGTTTGGGTAAAGGATAATCCAGTTTTGTGTTCAATAAATTAACACTCCTTTTCTGATTAAAAGTCCTTGCATCGCCATTATTTACGTAGAAAACGGCAGACACAGGGAAGCAGACAAGTTGAGGTCCTAAAAATTAATGAAATTGTCCAGTTTATAACTAACCAAATAAGTTTCTTTAAAATAAAAATCCTTTCAATAGAAAATGCTAACAAAAAAAGTCATAATTTCAAAGGAATAAGATGTTTAGATGTAGGCTACACGATCCTTAAGAGTTAAAGATATTTTAGAAATCTAATCCGAAAAGCAATAGGTATGGGTTAGATTTCAAAACTATAATCCTATTTGAAGAAAAGTTAAGGAATAAATCATTTCAAGGATCATTCATTAAGTACTTTATCGACTTGTTACAACGATTTACCGTTTTACATCCCCATTAACCTAAAATATTATTTATAAAAAGCCCAATAATGCAAAACCACTCACCCTACCATTGTATACCCACTAACCCCCATTAAACGTAGATATCTAAAAGATAAAAGCAAAAATAAAAAACTACTAACACATCATGCAAATGGTTTAATCTTGACATTTAACTATTCTTTCCATGCGCCTGCCCCTGCGTTGGTCGTGCCAACCAACTCTAACTCCTCGACTCCTCCCGATCCACCCACCACAACAACAACAACAACCACCCAGTGGACTTTATGATGGCAAATACCGGAGCCGGCGGCGGAGTGGACACACAGGCGCAGCTAATGCAGAGTGCAGCGGCAGCCGCTGCGGTGGCGGCAACGAATGCCGCAGCCGCCCCAGTACAGAATGCGGCCGCCGTGGCCGCTGCCGCCCAACTGCAGCAGCAACAGGTGCAGCAGGCGATCCTGCAGGTACAGCAGCAGCAGACACAGCAGGCGGTGGCCGCGGCCGCTGCCGCTGTTACCCAGCAGCTCCAACAGCAGCAGCAGGCCGTTGTGGCCCAACAGGCGGTGGTGCAACAGCAGCAACAGCAACAGCAGGCGGCGGCGGTGGTCCAGCAGCAGGCGGCGGTCCAACAGGCGGTGGTGCCTCAGCCGCAGCAGGCGCAGCCCAATACCAATGGCAATGCCGGATCGGGTGCCCAAAATGGCAGCAACGGCAGCACGGAGACGCGCACAAATCTCATTGTCAACTACTTGCCGCAAACGATGACCGAGGACGAGATCCGGTCGCTCTTCTCCAGCGTCGGCGAGATTGAGTCGGTGAAGCTGATACGCGACAAGTCGCAGGTCTACATCGATCCCCTCAATCCGCAGGCGCCCAGCAAGGGCCAGAGCCTGGGCTATGGCTTCGTCAACTATGTCCGGCCGCAGGATGCCGAGCAGGCGGTCAATGTGCTAAACGGTCTGCGGCTGCAGAACAAGACCATCAAGGTGTCGTTCGCCCGCCCCTCGTCGGACGCCATCAAGGGCGCCAATCTGTATGTCTCGGGGCTGCCGAAGACGATGACCCAGCAGGAACTGGAAGCCATCTTCGCCCCCTTTGGAGCCATAATTACGTCGCGCATTCTGCAGAATGCCGGCAACGATACGCAGACGAAGGGCGTCGGCTTCATTCGATTCGATAAGCGGGAGGAGGCCACAAGGGCCATCATTGCCCTGAACGGCACCACGCCATCCAGCTGCACGGACCCCATTGTGGTGAAGTTCTCGAATACGCCCGGCAGCACCAGCAAGATCATTCAGCCGCAGCTGCCCGCTTTCCTCAATCCTCAGCTGGTGCGACGCATTGGCGGCGCCATGCACACGCCCGTGAACAAGGGACTGGCCCGATTTTCGCCAATGGCCGGCGATATGCTCGATGTGATGCTGCCCAATGGCCTGGGCGCGGCGGCGGCGGCGGCCACAACGCTGGCCAGCGGTCCAGGCGGTGCGTATCCCATTTTCATCTACAATCTGGCGCCCGAAACGGAGGAGGCTGCGCTGTGGCAGCTATTCGGTCCCTTCGGGGCTGTGCAATCGGTGAAGATCGTCAAGGATCCCACAACGAACCAGTGCAAGGGCTATGGCTTCGTCTCGATGACCAACTACGATGAGGCGGCCATGGCCATTCGGGCGCTCAACGGCTATACCATGGGCAATCGGGTGCTGCAGGTCAGCTTTAAGACCAACAAAGCCAAGTAGATTGGTGGCCCAAGTGGAAGTGGATAAAGATTAAGATGCAGATGCAGATGAAGCAGCACCCCCAAACCATTATCCTGAATCTAAACATCCTGACACACAGCCACACACACACACAACACACATATATAAATATGCATGGTATAACGGTAACTAAGCGCAACAAAACAGTATGTGTAAAACACACACGATCAAAAAAGAAAACAAGAAAGTATCAGGCAGGAGAAAGTATTCTCTATCTCCACACGACGAACGACAACGAAACGGCGTAAACCCAATTCCCTTCCCCAAAAAAATCCAGCAAAAAACCCTTTTTAACTACATAAATATCCCCATCCAATCCAATCCAATGCCCAGAAAAAACAAACAAAACCGCCGGCCAAAAGCGTTGCAATAGCAAAATTCTTCTTGTTTAGCATTTAAGTAACAAATCATTAACTAAACGAAACAAGCAAAAGAAAGGAGCTGCCTGAAGTTGAAGTTGAAGAGAGGACGTAGAGTTGAGGGAAGCAGAAAAGCAGGGGAGTGAGATTGAACAATGAGATTATAAGGAAAAATTGCAATATGAACAACACACAACTCTGGCAGCTGTGGAAAGAAAGGTCAAAGGTTGCCGCAGTCAAATTAGTCGCAAAGCAAAACAAAGAAATCAACCAAACACACACAAAAAACAAAAGGGAAAATGCAAAAAAGCAAAAAACTATGACAAATTTAACTTTACTAGCAAAAAAAGAAAATGAGAAATTTTAAAAATTTATTAACCTTAAGTAAAACGCAGCAATGAAATCTTCCAAACAAATGAAAACAAGAAATCTGTTAGTTACACTCCAACTTTTTCTACCATAAAAACTTCAAAACTTGAATCTAAAAAAGAGGAAAAGGAAAACAAAAACAGAATTAAGAAATTAGAGGAGTTCAGTGTCTAGGATTTATACAAGGTGGCTATGGGACATCAGTTTGGCTTGATCGAAAACGGGGCGGGACAAAAAGTATTTGACGGGGCGATCGAGAGGATCGAGCATATAATAGATATATATTCATAACATGGAGGCTGCTACAGTATTACAAGAAACATAAAAACAAAAGCTACATACTTAACAAAACGAATGGCGAACAGAGCACGTTTAATAATTCTAAATATATATATATATATCCATATGTATATGCGATAATTCTATATCTACCTAGATATACACTTAAATATAGAAATTTAACGAATTTTTTTTTGTATGTTTTGTGTGTTGTTTTCTACACTTAGCGAACGAAACCCGATTTGATCAAGCCAAACTCGTGCCCCTTCAGCACAACTACACACACAGTGAAAACTGTAAAAAATATATAGAAAACATATAGCAAGATCGAGAGAAAGTTAGCGAACGGAAAACAAAAACAAAAGTAATACAATAATTTATGCGCAAATTTGAAACGTTTTACTAAAGTAAATAATTGTTAGTGAATATTAATACTGTAATTGTGCGCGTGTGCACTCGGGTGCGTTCAGGTATATAGCTTGCTATGTACAGGCAAATGCTGGCGTAGGCACACCTTATATACTTTATATAATGTATAGTTCAAGGAGCAAGTAAGCATAAACAAAGAATAATAACAAAATACTTGCTAAACCAAAACATTTTTAGCGTTTAAACAAAGCGTAGCACAAACAATTACTAAAAACAAAAAAACGAAAAAGTAAAGCAGAAACAACCTTTTTTATATGACAACAGTTTAAAACAAAGTAAAAACCCGAAAAAACAAATATGAAATGGAAAATATGAATGAGGGGCGTGAGCAAAAGCATTAGCAAAGCGATTTCTCTAGCCAAGTAAGTTGGCAAAAGGATAAAGGGAGGGGCGACTTATAGACGAGGATAACTCCCAGCACATCCTACATATATGATAACCCATCAATCCCATATCCGAACCTAAAACTTTTGTGCAATTTTTGCGTTTTTTTATTAGTTCAACTCTTCTGTATATTTCTTTGCTTCTTTTGATTGTTAAAGCGAGAGAGTGAGACACACACACCGAAAACACACATAAATATCTACATATATAATTTTGATTCTGGATTCTATACTCCGTATTCCGTATTTGAATTAAGTTTTGTTTGATTTCTTTGTTTGCTTTGTATACGAATTGTATTTGATAATAGGCTCCTGCATCCAGTCCATAAAACCAGTCAGACCCAACCATGCATATTTATACGAATGATTTGTGTTTGATTTGTTTATAAAGTTTAACCTAAGATGACACAACCCCAACCGATTTTGAGTTCTCTCTCCAAATAGCATAAATTCTTAACCTAAGTTTCAACCAGAGCATTGAACAGAACCCAAAAAGCGAAATAGAAATTGATTTAACTTTGAATATTATTACGATACCTAGCGCTATGTGTAATCAGATATATATTACCGCATATATATATCTCACTAAATATAATTATTTTTTTGTATAACTATAGGCCAACAAAGAAATCTTTTTTTTGTTTGAACAAAATTCGCAACAAGAACTCTAGTCAGAAGATGGAAAAGAAGAAGATTACGATGAGGGAGAAAGAAGTTTTGAGGCAGCCGCACATATAGGGAGGAAAAGATATAGTAGATCAAAACCAAAAGAACTATGGCAATTTCTAGGTAATAAAGCGATTGATTGAAGCGGCCTGCTCTCCCCTTTCCAAAGATTAAGCCCCTCGAAACCCATAAGAAAAGAAGGGAGCAAAGCAAAGGGCAAGCTTGAAGTCAAAATGCAAGGGGGTTCCCCCTACTTTGACTTCCTGCTTCTCCGGATAAATTTGCAATACATTATTTACAATCTGCTAGTTTATTTATACACCCACATAAGAACACACTGTAGGACAGGAAAACGGGAAGAAAATCCTGTGGAAGCGAAGATTATGTACTTGATTTTGTTTAATTTGTATTTCTGTCATCACATACTCTCACACACAACACACACACACATATATGTATATGTATATTCAATATTTAATTTAATTAACTAATCCTTTAATATATATATATACTTATATTTTTTGTCATCGATGATCTAATTAATTGTATTAATTCTAATTCTTGTGCAATAGTTTTAAAATGCAACTAACGGCAAAACAACAGCAACAATTTTTCAAGCATCTCAAACTATAAATTACAAATTATAATTTCATTAAGTGAAGAAAACGAGAAACGAAAAAAATGAATCTTTTACGATTATGTGTAACTTAAAAGTATCATTATTCTATATACCGCAAAACGAGAAACAAAAGCAAACTACAGCAACTACAAAAAAATTTAACAAAATATACAATTATTTTTTAAGCGAATTTTATATGTATTTCGAGTACATATATTTATATCTCATCATTTTTCTTTACCTATTTAAGTAAGCGAAGAACCAAGAAAACAAACGGAATCGAAACAAAAAACATTATTTATTGTATTTTTATAATTACGTAATTTAATTTAATTCAATTTGAATTCAATATTCCTTTGATTTTGAGCAAAGCGAAGATGAACAAGAAGATTATGATGAAGATTTAGTCTAATTATACACACAACACATGAACAGAGAGAGAGAGAAAAAACGAGTGTCTATATAATATCGGGAATCTATAACTTCCCAGCTCTCTCTCCTCCCAATCTCCCCTTCTCTCAATATCTCTCTATTTACCCCAATGTTTGGTTTAATTTTAATTTTGTACCTTGTATTTTATTTCGTTTACTTTACTTTACAACCATTTTGATTTCGTTTCAGCAAAACCTTTTATGTTTCAGTTTTAGTTTTAATTTATGATTTTATGCTATACCCATTTGATTTGTCACAGCAACAAGAACACAACCAACCCAGCGGTTTTAGTTGATATCTTAGCTATATACGATCTGTGTGTACATATGTTAACATGTAAACCCACGTTAGTTAAAGATTCCTGTGAATCCTATCGAATGAATATTATGATTACGTTTATTATTATTTAATATGCTTTATTTCCTTTCTTTGATTTTGTGTATTTTGCTTTTTGATCGAATTACTCAACGAATTATGTTTGACAATTACGATCCATTTTAAATTTATGTTTACTCTTATGATTTCATTTGATTTCCGCACCAAACAAGTAAAAAAAAACACGATGAAAAAAATTTACTTTCAATAAAAAAAACTTGATGAAAATTTTAGCATCATTTTTATTTATTTGTTACTTTTTGGTTTTGTTTGTTTTTTAAACTGTATGATTTTCCTACCTTGAACTACATGTTTTCCGAATCCTGAAACACCAGGATTATCTATTCTCTCTCTCTCTCTCTCTCTTTTTGAACACTTAAAAAAACCAGACGGTCATTCAAAGATATAGGAATCGATCTAGTCAAGGCCCATCTTTAAAGTGGTGCCATCGGAATCAGTTGATCTCAGCAAAAAAGACATTCCCAATCGTCCCAGTTTTGGTTTAGTACTAAATAACAACCCAATGACATGCATTCCAGTTTTTGTTGCTCGGTTTAGAGACTCTGCCAGTTGCGATATTATTTGTGTGCAAAACGAGAATACTTTTAATTTGTGTAATGCCATTATGTTTAGCGCTTATGATTAACGAATCTCATAGTTTAGTTTAGCAGAAAAAGTACAGTCACCACTCCCTCGATTTACGTATTTGTGGGGACATGTCGCGACATGTTCTGTGTATGATTTTGAACCTGTATCTTTGTATTGCTTAATTGTGTGTAATTTTTGTAATTTTTAGAGCAAAGTTTATCTATCATTTCGATGGGCAGAGAACAGGAGATGCTTAGCGATAGCGTTAAACGATTACACAAAATGATACCGTTAATAATCATTGAAAACAACAACAAGGATATATATACCTTTCTATATATATTATTATGATTAAAACGATGAAGACGACGGCGGCGAGAAGGAGGAAACTATTTAATTTATTTTATTAACATATTTATATCGATTAATTAATTAATTAATAATATTTATCACACATTTCAAATGATATTTCAAAATGGAAAACAATACAAAAAAAAAACGAATACAAGCAAATGAGAAAAAAGATATTAATATTATAAATGTATTTCAAAATATATAATTATGAGTTTTTCTTGCTTTTTGCATATATATGTATATCTCTCTATATAGTATATATCAGAACACACCGAACTTTTGTTTCAAGATTGAGTTGGATTTTGGTTACCTTAACTTTCTGTTCGTTTTTGAACTATGGTTCTTGATTTTTTAGAATTTCAATTCAGACTATGTTGGAAGTTCTTTCGGAGTTTTAATTGAGTTGAAATATATTGCTTTCTCGTTGGAACATTACAATTTGGGTTATCCTTACGTTTTCGCTCTTTGTAATTTTTCATCATAGACGGAGTTCTGTTTGGTTATTGATTTCTTTACAGTGTATCTAACACTAACACACAGCTACACAACACACTCTCTATTTCCAAAATTTGTTTCAGTTTGTTGTGTGCCCCCCTCTCGAAAAAAGAGTATGCTCTTTGTTTGCTCTTATGATTTCGCTCAGTGTATTTTGAACGTACGCTTCTTTGGTCCCAGTGTATTAAGCCAACTGAGAAGGAAGATTTAACGAGATGATATTGATGATGATGATGATATGGAGGGCATTACTTTGAAAGGAAGACAATCCGATCCGATTTTGACATTTGAGTTGATTCCCCTTTCGTTCCTTTCGTTGTGGGTCAACTACTATATACATATATTCCCGATCGATCCGTAGCCGATTTTCGTTTCCGGATTTCCGATTTTCAGTTCGTTGTTGCAGTTGTTATATATATTGTTGTATTGTTCGTATACCTCACTCACTTTTATTGTTTCGTGTGATTTTTCGGTAAGTAATCGGAGAAGATAGCGCATCGGCGATCGGACCGATCTAGCGCCGATCTGTACAATCTGCACACATTTTTTCCCAATAAACATTTTGTCAGCAAAACTGATGATTTCTCTAAATGGTTTCTTTCTCTTTTTATTAATCTATTTGTAGCAAAATAAAAAAAAACTGTAAAGTTAACACATGAAAATCCTGCAGCAAAAAGTATAATAATTTACGAAGCATTTTCTAATTTGTTTCTTTCTCTTGATTTATTTTCAGGCGTGTGTTCTTGTTGTTCGTTCGATTTTGAATTGAATTTATGCAAAAAAAGCCAAAAACAAACAAAATATATTTCAAACACATTTCTTCAAGTTGAATTTCAATATTTCGATTGAATTAATTAATTGATTACTTGGTTAAAACGATAATGATTGTGTAATTATATTGATTGATTGATACTTTAATATTTAATATTAATTGTAATTATTTAAAGCATAAACCACAGATGTCCCCAGATCCCAATCCCCGATACCAGATCCCGAAATCCCCCACGATCGATGTACATATGATGTACATACATGATTTGTATTTCCCACACATGTACACACAGAGAAACACTTACGTTTTGTATTGTAATTTCAAAAAGAAAACCTTAGCCAGCCACAGATAATTTTCAATTTCAAAGAACTCGAATTTGAAAGCTTTTTCTAGTTTATAGACTTGATTTTCAACCAGCAAAGCACTATCCACCATCCTCACACCCAACCACTACTATCCATCAGAAACTCAGATAAATTAACCAAAAGGGTAGTCAGACAGTCGAAATTTTATAACTCTAAGTGATTTCGAGTCTTTTGATACAAAGATCAATATTTATTTGGTATTATTTAAAGATTGGATTGGATATATTTGTAATATATTTATTCTGTGCGAGAAATGTTATAATTTGGAGTTATAAAAATTCAGCTGAGTATTTATTTAGTTGGTCAAGAGCCTTCGTCTGATAATGTATATAAATCTGATTTCGATTTTCGTTCTTATTTCGGTTTTCATTCCGTGCCAGTCATTCTGTCCGTTCAATGTGATTATTTGTGATTTGTCGTATATATGGAAATATTCCACAATTACCAAACCTATGTTGTAACTTTTTGAGTTCGAGTCGAGAAGTATTTGAGTTTTTCACTAAGCCACTAAACCGAAGAACAAAAGCACCCACCACGCCAAAAACCCCGTCCCCGTGGTCTTAAATGTATGATGCCTAATTATAGAGCGCCTAAATAGAAACGATATTTAGAACGCGAGAACGTAGAGCTCGAATTTTTGTTTGATTTCCAGGGATTTCCCGCAGCTTGGGTTCCTTTTTTAACTGTGATCTCTGATTTGATCTCTCTCTCTCTTCAGTTAACTTGTTTTCTACCTTCTCGACTGACTTTCCAAATGCTTGGAAGAAAAGCACGAAACCGAACTGCCCAAGGCAAAAAAGCAATGTGTAAATTAAATAATCTATAAATAAGCAGATTAAAGGTTGATAGCAACTAAACCCAAAGACTGAGGCAAGCACAAAAAAAAATAATGAAACCAGAGAAAAACAAATCGAAAAACAAGAGTCGAAGCAAAGAATCAAATCAACAAACAAAAAAAAAGCGAAATAATTCTTAGTTCGTTAAGGCAACTGTGATAAGGCGAACAAACCCCCCGCCAAAAACCCCCCACCCAGCAAACCCCCACCCCGAAACCCCAAAAAAAAATCAAAAGCAATATATAATATATAAAATATGGAATAAATAACCCCCCCGAGAGACTTAAGTGTGACTTGTCTAGCTGTAAGGCGATCTATCGATGATCTATGAAAAAAGTTCGTTGTGTATTTGTGTTCCTGGATTGACTCAAAATGCTTTCTATACAAAGTGGATCTATAAACGGATTACGTTATTTAAACTATAAATAAAATCTAGAAATTTATAACATTTCCGGCAATATTTCAAACATTACAAATTATTACCAGCAATATTTCACCAGATTTGAACCCATAAACTATTAAATTTATAAATTTGTATAGACATCTTTTTAAGTGAACCATGAACCATGAACACAAATACATAGGTAAACCAGGTATTCAAACACTCACCAGTTGGGCGCGATGTCCTGGAGACCGGCGTGCTGCCAGGTGGTACGGAGTTGTTCCAGGAGGAAGGACACGGGCATCCCGTGGATGTTGCCCGACTGCGAGGTGCTATGCAGATTGATGTCCGCATGCGCATCGATCCAGACCAGCGATAAATTCGGCGTGTGCTGCAGGTGACCGGCCACCGATCCTGCAAGAGATTCGCATTCGATTTATGGATTCCATCTGGACGGCGGATGGAGTGGACACTCACCGAACCCAATCGCATGATCGCCGCCAATGGCCAGGAACTGCGAGTTCTCCGCGAGCATAAGCTTCACCTGCTCGATCAGCGCTCGATTGCAGGCCATGAAGTCCGCGTAGTTACGGATGTGGTGGTAGTGCACCCGCTGCTGCTGAAGAAGGGGCTCGTCCACGGCATACTGCAGATTCCCATAGTCCCGTATCACCAGGCCATCTAAACAATAAACCATTTATTTACACCAAAATGATTGGAAGGTCGTTTTATTTATGGGATTATTTTATTTATGGGATCAAGAAATATACTTTAGAATTTGAATCCTAAAGCTTTAAGGCTTTGTTTTGTACCGAATATTAGACTCATTCTTCTTAGGATATCACCATATTATATTTAAAATAGTAAATCAAATGGGCTTTTCTCTAAATCATTAATTATATGCCTGTCATACGGCTAAAATATTAACAATCGACTGGATTTTAAAAATAGGGTATACACAGAAAAAAAAGGATATGAAACATGGTCAATTCTACCTTATTTCATATCAATAAAAAGCCAATATGATTTATGTCAAATTAATGATGCAATCATATTAACATGATATTTTATCTTACCATATAAAATACCAAATTAAGTATTTTTTAAACAAAAAATGAAAATTGAGACAAACAAAATTTATTCATATCAAAATGATAAAAATAACTTGATCTTAAAAAATATCACATATCAATCTGATCTTTTGTCAATTTTTTTCTGTGTAAAGGTCAATATTTTTTGCATTTTTTTTAAGATTGGTATTGGCTGAGCCAGTGACCTTATAAGTGTGATCCCAGAACTCACCATGACTGCTCTGCAGCACCTGACGCAGGCTGCTCTGTCTGAGGAGATCCGGAGCGAGCTCCACACCCTGTTTGCCCTGTCCCTTGGCGAAGGGCACTCCAATGATGCCCAGTGTTTGCTCCAATTCGCTGGAGGTTGTGCTCTTGGCCCGATGGAGGCGGAGACACCTTGAGGCTAACTTACGGCTCCACCACATATTGCGTGTGTTTACTTTTGGGATCTACGATTGGGGATCTTTCGGCTTGAATTTGGTTCTGTTCTGTTCTGCTCTGCTCTGCTCGCAACGCTGGAAGATCCGCAACTGAGTCGAGGAGACGACAACGACGACAATGAGCACGAATGACAACTATCTCTTGGGCTCTGGACCTGCCCTGATAAAGCTCGTGCGACAGTTCAGCTGAGATCGGCGGACATTGTAGTGGCGGCTGTGTGTGGATGGAGGCGAGAGCCGCTGGACGCTGCTTGGTGGTTGGGCGATAAGGCGGCTATCGCCAGATGACCTTGATCCTGGCGCTGACGACAACATCGCGGCGATGGTCAAAGCGACACTCTTTACAAAGGAAAGAGGCATACTATTCAACTTCTTGAACTCGGAGTTGTGTCTCACATATTGCATACTACATAAACTTAATTTTATATAACACGAAACGATACAAAAATGAATACAAAATCATTAATCAGAAATTCGTTTAAGTCCAAATAATACAAAAAAGGAAAAAAAAATCGAAAATTTTGATTAATATAAAAATTTAATTTTTCTTATAAATATTTACCTTTGCTTACGACCTCAGTTCTATTTTTGCACTCAGGAAATTTCGATGTGATTCATCTGATCAGGAAGCTTGAGATGGCCTCCATCAGCTTGAGATTACACATCCGTAGTTCTTCTCTTCTTCGATTTGTTGGTACAATATTAATTTATTCAGATGGTTGCTTACATAGTTTTAATTGCCATATTTGTGGATATGTATAAGATATAAGTGTATATAGTATATATATATAAGTAAATGCTGCACCTTGTGGAATATAGTTAATTTCCTTCTCTTCATCTCCTACTGCTTTTTGTCTTTGTGTGCTCTATATAGCTAAAATCGTGCAGTAAATATATCTTTATATATGCATACATTATTTATATAATTTGTTTTGTGTATATTTGTAGTTTTTTATAAGTTAGCCATATTCAAGAAAATATTACAAAAGCTGTTAACTGGTTTTGTTATGATTCTCTCTTAAGCAAGCTGCACATTTGTTTCTTTTCCTAGCTGTCTTGTAAAATTTTAGTTATTTCGGAAGTCAGATGAATAGATTGGCCAGAATTATGCATACAGAGGGTTGAAGATTGTATGTTAGGTTGTAAATATGGTTTATTAAACTATTAAGTACTAAGATTCGAAGTAATATTTAAAATAATATCAATCAATACTTCTACTTCTTGTACTAAAAGCCCTTGAGCAATTTAAAATTTATGTTGACATTCATCAGTAAAATAAATAGGTATGATTAAGTATTCACATTGTATTTAAATTATTGCTAAATACATATTAAACATTTAACCAACTCAAACCGCTCTGCATGCATTTGGCTGTGATTTTTTTTTCTATTTTTTCGCAAGATTCGTGTCTTTTATAGGACTCTTCACATCCTTTCATTTCTTTTTCGTTTGCTAGAGTTGCAAGGCTCTCAGTCTTAAGTTAAGTTACGGTTACGCTTACAGTTCTCTTGGCTGGACACAGATATATGATATATGATATACGTATATATATCTATATAAACGGGCCATTTGGGACATACATAGGAGAGAGATTCGCCGAGTGGGTTGAAAGTTGGAAGTTGGGGGTTGGAGCACAACATTCTCTATTTAAAGCTGACGATTGTGATGCATTCTAGGTGCAAGCTCACTAACATTAAAGCGCAGACGTAAATCGTATCCATTGTATATCGAATAATTAAGTTACATTTAAGGGGTATTCATATATATTACACAAAAATAAAAAAAAGGTAAAGGTAGAGCAATGCTTGCGTTGGTTTCTCTTGAAAACGTTTTGAATCACAGTTATGTTGTGTGTGGTTGTCGTGTATTTGCAGTGGATCATGGTTCAAGTTGGGACAGTTGAGATTGGTGATGGATCATCGTTGATCATCGGGGATCAGATCATTATCATCGGGGACATCTAGTGCCGGCGCTTGTTCCCATGGTTATGCAGCATCACTATCTCGTCGCCACTATCGTCGGCCACATCCAGTTCGGGCTCCATGTGCGGCCCATCGTCGTCATCGTCATCCGTGTGCAGGATGCGCTCCAGCTGCTCCTCGTCAAAGTACGGCTGTATGGTCATCCCGCCTATGGAATGCACATAAATCATTAGTATACAGTATACATAAACAGTTCTTCTATTCCCCCAACTCACGTTTAATTGGCGATCGGAAGAGCTCCGTCTCGCCATCATCGCCCGCCTCATCGTCCTCCAGATCGAACTGCTCCTTGCCCTTTTGCGGCAGCAGCGAGAAGTTGTAGTACGGCTTGTTGCCCCGATGGCGTCGATAGAACCAAAACTGGGCGCACAGCACACAGACGACCACGCCGACAATGATCAGGACACTGGTGATCAGGATGAACAGGAAGCGAGGCAGTCCGAACACATGCTCGTTGATCTTCAGGTGGAAGACCACGTTCTCGGTGGCCAAGCCGCCCTGAATCAAATGCATCTGTCGCGTGGCCTCCAGATGACGCGGTGCCTCCACTTTCAGGCTGACGGTGCCCAGCGGCACCGACGATATATGGTACTGACCCATGCTGTTGGTGAAGTTCCTCAGCTGCGTCTGTCCCACCACCGAAACCTTGGCATTCCGCACCGGATGATTGCTCTCGTCCAGCACCACGCCCGCAATGCTGGTGGTGGCCCTGTTGGCACTATTGGGCAGCTCCATAACCACGCCGCGAATCAGCGTGAATGGATGCATGCGTATGATGCCCATATCCGTGATCTGACCATCTTGTACGTTCACCTTGATCATTTGCGTCTCGTAGTTGGGAGCGGTCACCTCCAGGCCATAGAGACCGTGGGGCAGCATCAACTGGAATCGCGCCGCATTCCTCGTCACATTGATGATCCTCTCGTGCTCCAGCAAACGCACAAAGGCCTCCCGCAGCGGTTGTCCCTGATCGTTTTGCACCGAGCCCGTGGCCCCCGTCTTCACCAGGGCCAAAAAGTTCTTGATCTTATCGATGTTCTTGCGCCAAACGGATGCGATTTGCTTGTGGTGCGGCATCCGGCAGCAGGAGATGCCCAGGGTATAAACCGGCAGGTTGTACATGCGGTACATTAGATTGGTCAATCTCTCGGACGTCTCCCGATGCGCCTGCCTGGTCGCCGATTGCGAGCACTGGAGGGGCGAGTAGTTGAACTCCGTGCGCTGCATTCCATGGGCAAACTTCTCCAGCACCGAGTCTCCCTTGGGGTAACTCAGCTCTGAGCTGCCGGCACCGAAGGTGAGCATCAAGTCGAAGCGTTCGCTGCGCAGGAACTGCAGGAATATGTCCTTGGCCGGCTCCGTTTCCGGGCTGAGAATGCGCTCGGCCAGCTCATCGCCCAGCACAGGATCGCAAACGGAGGAGCTATTTGTGGGTGAAGAAAGAAATTTCAATTTCCAAACTCAAGGGCTTGGCTTGGGCTAACTCACTTGGCGTTGTACATGTTGAAGACATCGTCGAATTTGGCAGTCTGCGGCAGGAAGTAGATAACACTGCGCTTGAGAAGATCGACCACAGTGGCATCCTGCAGCTTAAAGCCCTCGGCCAGGTGACGAACCAGGTTGAGCACGATTTCCCTGCCCAAGGGAGCGGCTGTATCGTATAGAGAACTCACCACCAACAGCTTGTACTTGTGCTCCTCGGGTTCGCCAATCTGCAAGGTAAAGAAAACAAAGTCAGTGGAATGGAAATGAAAAAGTGGACACTAAACTAGTTTCTGCCTCTATTACAGACCCACTCACATCAGAGGTCATCTTGAGGTAGTTGAACGATCTGCTGAACTCATTATCGGCATAACCAAAGCTGGCAATCTGTCCATTTTGGTTCTCCAGCTCAGCGAGGCGAGCTCGAACCTGGGGATTCGTGTGATACCTCGTGTTGACCACGTTCTCGATTATCCTAAAGTCATTCGCCGAGGCCCAGTGCTGCGGATCGTCGGGCATGAGGGTGACATCCATGCGCATCTCGAAGGGTTCGCCCTCGGGCACCTCCACTTCCACGCGCAACGGAGCATAGTTGTCGCCCAAAACGGTGAGATTGTGTCGACCGGGTAGCGCCAACTTCCAATAGTCACCGAAGGTTTGACTGTAGCTCGAGTGATTGGCCCCATCCAAACGGACGACGGCCCCGGCGATCGGAGTACCAATGGTGCTGTGCACATAACCATGAATGCCATGATGCACTTGCTCTATGAACTGCAGCAGCGGCTCCCGATGCTCCTCCCAGTAGCGCGGAAGTTCGGCGGCCATGGGGAATTTATCGCAACCCATCTCGATGGTCAGCTCCAGGCAACCTGCCCTCACATAGTTCCAATCCTGCATGCCCCCCGTCACGCTGTACCACTGGGCACCGTTGGTGATGCCGTCGGTGAAGTACTCATTGCGGAAGAGCTCACACGGCTGACCCAGATGCATGGTGGGATGTGCCTTCGAATAGATCCCGGCCAGATGCCTAAACAGAGCATTGTCCTCCGTCGGATTGGGCTTGCGGCCGTTGATGCTCGAGTTGCGCAGCCGCATAAAGGGATCGTTGAAGTCATTCTCGTTGTCGTCGAACGGATAGTTGGCCACCAGGGAGCCACCGTGCAGATTGGCGGACAGAACGAACGGCAGCGACAGGGTCCAGTTCATCAGGGCCGCCACTTCGGGCTCCGTCACCTTGTTGTACCTGTCCGTGCCATATTGATCCGGGAAATTGCGGTTCAAGTCGATGCCATGGGCATTCGCTCGTCCCACACCGCCGGTTCGGTCGCCCTCGTTGGAAATCTCATAGCCATCGGGATTCATGCTGTACAGAAAGTGCATCCGTGTGCCATTCACCAGCTTGGTTATCCTATCATCGTTGCCATAGCGTTCCAGCATGTATTTGGTGAGCAGCAGGAGGCATTCCTTGCCCACCACCTCGTTGCCATGCATATTGGCCACATATTTGAACTCGGGCACTCCGGGGACATGGGAGCCCGGGGTGGCGAAGATCTCCAGTACCCATAGATCGCGATCCTGGACACTCTTGCCAATGCTGTAGAGGCGGGTGATCGAGGGATAGCTGGCGGAAATGTCCTTCAGGAAGCTGAAAATAATAAATAAATTATAATAATTTAGTTTATCTATATATTGCAGCTCAATCCTCCCTACAAGATGGACCAAATCTCAAGTTCTCACCTCTCCATGGCCGTAAAGTTGTGGTGCTCAAACTTGGTGGGGGTCAGGAATCCATTGAACTGCTCCTTGCGCTTCTCTGGCGGCTCCGAGCGTTCGACCTTCACCTTCCGGAAGTTGCCTGCGGGAATTGGGAGAGCGGAAACGGAAATGGGTGAGGATGTGTTGTACGTGTAAGCATGCCTGTTTTTCAAGAGGGGTGGTGAGTTTATGGGTTGGTGTGGGGGGATGCCACATGCGGGGGTGCCTAGTGAAATCGGAATGGTGGGGATCGGATGCAGTGCGTCTAAGACTCAGCGGCGGCAGAAGCTAAAATCAGCAGCAGAATCACAAGCACAAGCGGATGCATAGAATATCCTTCATTTATTTTGCAATAATTTCATAGTTCACATTTATTTAAGATAAAATCCAAGTAAAATGCCAAATAAAATGCTTGACTCTTTTTTGACGATTAAGTGCCATATACACATACATTCAAATTCATATATATATATATAAAACATATCCATTTCGAAATTTAGAAATATAGTTTGACTTTGGCACACACGCTTTTCATTCGTTTTTTTTTGGTTTTAATTTTTAGGTACTTAGTGGAATATACAATTAAAATTTCTTTAGATGTGACTCGACATTTCTCGGACACGCCCTCAACTTTGCAACGATTGCAGGGCAAAGGATATATACAAATATATGAGATCGGCGAAGGAAACTGAAGGAAAAAAGAACAGAGACAGAGATGTAAAGCTAAAACTAGAATAAATAGGAGACAGGAAAAAATCGAAATCAAAAAATACAAAAATCCAAGTCAAAAATGAAAAGAACTATAAATAAATATACTGCTATCAAAAGAATCTATAAAAACTATGGGTTTTAAATATTAAGATATGGGATTGTAAAATGTGGTGACACACCAAACAAGTTAATTTTCAAAATGAAACCAAAAGAAAATGAAATATGAACCATGGATGAAAATAAAACGCACCAAGCGAAAATCAAAATTTTATTCATCCTTAGCAAAGGATTTGTGGAACCCCATTCCATTATTCTTCATTGGATTTTAGCCAGGTCTCGTCAACATCGTACACATATATATATTATATATTAAAAGCCATACACGAGCATGTGTGCTACATAAATAGTCGGATCGTAATTGATAATAATTTCGCTTTACTTTCAAAGGTTAGATTCTTCTTCGTTTTTTTTTCGCTTTTTTTTTGAGAAATGCTCAACAATCGTTTCTGATAGGATTAACCATATGGTTCGCATACAATCTATATCGATAGTGATATTATATAGAGCAGTATGTGTATAATGTGGGTATATATGCGTGGGTTTTTTGTGTTGTTTATCATAGTTTTTTTTGCTCATCATTGCTAAAATACTCCACAATGGGTTTCGAGGGTTTGGGGAAGATAAGGGGACTTTGGAGATCAAGCTAAAACCGATTTGTATTGGATTCTTGTATTCTGTTCGTCTAGGTCATTAGATGACCTTAAGTGGGTTGATTTCTTTATAAGTTCCTAAGTACAATTCGCTTATTCGATTATTGTATTTTATTTCGTTTTTGGTTTGGTATTTCTATTTGTTCGTGTTTTCATTTAATTCTCTATGTACAAATCAAACGCTTCGTTTCGCTGAGTGTGTGCGAGACAGAGACAGAATGGTGTGAAAGAGATAGTAAGAGAGACAGAGATAGAGAGCTAACATAAGCTGGCAGTAAAGCGTGTAAAAATCGCTAGAAACCCAGGAGATTCCAAAGTGAAAGCAAATGGAAATGCAACATAAAAGTGTATGTATAAAAAAATACAGAAAAAATATACACATATATATAAAACAGATTCGAGGAAAACCCAAAAGCCGATACGTTTCCACACGAAAGCCCAAACATTTTATATTTCCCAACGACTCTCGTGGGAAAACCTACCGAAATTCTGGATGAAAGAGCATTAAATGAACATGCCAAAGGGATTTGGATTTGGATTCGGGAAATGACGGAGATAACATATATAGTACAAGGAATTGTGCGGAGTGAGCAGGAGGAGCAGGCCAACTAGGTGCAGGTCATGGCATGTGGCTATATGTGTGTGGTGTGGTGTGCATGTTTCGTTTTCTAGCTGGCGACTAAAATATATATGCGCATATATATATGTATATCCGTTGCAGCCCACTCTAGAAATAATAGGGACTGTATAAACTGCTAATACCATCAAAGTTCGTCTCGACGGGCGTCAGCTTGAAGTCCAGCCGCAGAGCCTCCAGATTATCGTTGGTCACCCGGACTTGTTGGGGGGCACTGGTCCGGTAACTGCATTGAATGGCATTACAAATAATACAACATTAGTTGGGATCTCGAGATACCAAAACTCGTCGAATAACCCACCCAAAGGCTGCCGCATGCACGCTATACAGTCCCGGTGTCAATAGCCTCCAGTATTCGCCGCGCTTCGAGGTGCGCATCGGCTTCTCCTCCAAACCGGCCACATAGATATTGGCATCGGGTATCGGGAAGCCGCTGACATCCGTCACCAGACCCTTGATACCGATATGCGCTTGGCGGAGCAGCTGCAGCAGCGATGCCTTGTTGCGCTGCCATTCCTGGGGCAATGTGTTGGCTGCCGGATATTTGCAGCACGACAGCTCGATGGTCAGCTCAAAGCAATTGCTAAACGCATAGTTGAAGTCCTGCATGCCGCCGGATAGCTCATACCAATTGGCCCCGTTGGTAATGCCGCCCGCGAAGCTGTCGTTGCAATTGTTGCCCTTGCTCATGATGGGATGGTTGTCCGAATAGGTGTGGGCCAGCTGCTTGAAGACCCGATCATCGGGGGTCAAACTCTCCTCGCAGCACTCGTTGTGGGCCCTGTGAAGGAAGTGTATAATCAATTAGTTTGAATGGGGAATGGGTAAGATTGAAAAACCTACAGTGAGTTATCGTAGGGATAGCTGGCGACCACGGCTCCGCCATGAAAGTTGGCGGATAGCACGAAGGGCTTGCTGATGATCCAATTGACCAGGGCCGCCGTTTCCGGCTGACGGGATTGGGCGCGCAACTGGTGGATATGACTCTGTTCCAGGCGATCGGGGAAATCGCGATTCAAATCGATATTGGCCGCATTGCCGCGGCCCACATAATTGGGCAGCGATTCGCAGTTGCCCTCCTGTAATAAGAAAAAATATAAAAAGATTTATTAGATTTATTTGAAAAAGCTTTGAAAATGTTTTAAATTATTTAAAAATAATAACTATCAAATTTGCAATTAGTTAGCAGTTAAAAATAATTTTGAAATATGACTTAAGAGTCATAAATTAGCAAAATAAGTACCTCGTATTGAAAAAAAAAATGTTCATGAGGTATTACAACAAAGAATGTTTATAGATATTCAGAAGTACCGACATCAAAGTTTGAATTATAAATTAGCTTAAAAAGCTTTAAAAATATTTTCAAATATTTGATTTGATTATATTGATATTCCATTAGTTAACCCTTAAAAATAACTTTGAAATATGACTTAAGAGTCAAAAATTAGCAAAGGTATAAGGTATTACAACAAAGAATGTTTATAGATATTCAGAAGTACCGACATCATGTAAACGCTTTATTATACTTGTAATATGATGATGGGAAATGCCCATCTGTTTCATGTTAATAAGTTACAAGTTTCTCTTTCGGTCTTTCACTCTCTGTTATGGGCTGATTGGCATGCAGGTCAGTCCTGACCGGAATTGACCATTTAGCATGGCAGTCAGGTGTCAACCGAGTGATTACACCATAACAATCGCGGCGAAAGAAAGGCCCCCGGATCGATATTCGATAATAATAACATTGTGCAATGGAGCAGGCAAAACAGAACGCATCACATTTTGTCCCCCCTGTTTTCCTGGCCAATCGGAAAAGCAATCAATCAATCAGAGCAAAAACTATACAACTATGTATATGGACATCGGAAAGTGAAAAACAACACAATAAAAGGGGTTCTTTCCCCTGCATTGCATAATTAACAAATTACACCAGTAAAGGGCCAACTTAAATGGATCGTGTCATCATTATAGCCACAATGATCACGCTACCGATCGGAAGTTAGTATGGGAAAACACGTAAAGGGCAGTCGTGGGATAAAACAAATGATAAATAAGGGAATACGTGAAATTGGAAGCCAAATAGTTGTTATAAAGGTCGGGTCTTTCCTTTAAGCGTTATAATCAAAATGAATCACAGAAATTTTGGAAAATTGTACATTATAAATACATACAATGATTCATATTTATATGCGTCACAATTGTATTTATTTAAATATGTTTTGACTACTTGAGTTTTCAGAATTGAGTAATATTTGTCAATTCAAAACCAAGCATCTGTAATCCACGCTTTTCAAATAGAACTCATCGATTTTCAATAGAACTCATCATTACATATAATCTCTACATATTGAAGCCGATTACAATTGGGTTAAACACAGAGATTGTTTTTCAAGATTATACTTATATACTGGTATTTGCTTGCATATTGCTAATCAATTGAAAACACCCGCGAGAGCATCGTATTAATCTGACCTTTGGGGATGTGGCAACAATAATGGCAAATCGTGTGAGATAGACTATAATAACTAACGACGTGTTTGTGTTTACTCCACATTATCCACACGCTTCAAGAAGTTAATGATAAACAAACGAGCAGAAAATGAGAAATCAGGTGTGTTTTTGGTCAATATGTCAACAGTTTGTATGGGGAGTGTGCCTTGGCCTAACGCAATTGATAAAAAAGTGCGAACTTTTGGTTGAGTTGTGTAGTTGTTTGTTAACTTGAAATGTTTTCCAAGCAAATGACACTTTTAGGCATTATTTTATACGTTTTTTTTATCAAGTCCAGGAACCATAAACATTTGTGTAGATAAAATAAGTTATCAAAAAAAAACACTTAACTAGGCAGATGAAAGTGGGGTTTTTGTCTTTCGAAGAACTTTTTTAAATACCATAAATGGTGATGAGTAAATTAAATCAATTTAGTCATCTTTTTTTCGGAAAAAACCCTTATAAATTGAATAAGTTGTGGTTGTAGAATGTGTTCTCATATTACTTAATTTTCTTACCAATAAATAAGAGTCCCTTTTTGTTCCCCAACATGGTCCTTGTTGCCTTTAAAACTCCTTAATTAAGCAGTATTCCTTATGTTCCCGAAAATCCTATAGTGCTCCCGTTCCCACTTCCAGGTCGTAACTTATGCTCCCTATGGCTCTCCCGCTCGCACTCCCCCCCATATTTCCCGAAAAAACCACCCGCTTATCGATTTTTCACCCTGCAAAGTCCGAGACACAACAAAACAAAACAGGCGCCCCAACAGGTGACCCCGAAATCCGTCTGTTCTTTACCTGGGACAATGCATAGCCATCCGGATTCATGGTGGGCATCAGGTAGATGTCCGTGCCATTGACCAGCTGGCCCAGTTCGGTGATCCTTTCGTGGTTGCCCAGAAGATACTGGGCCAGATAGACGAGGAGCTGGCGGCCCACCGTTTCGTCACCATGCATATTGGCAATGTATTTCACCGGGGGAGTGAGGAGATTTCGCGACCTGGTGTTCCTGGAGATTTGCAGGGCCAGGAGATTTCTGCCCTCCAGGGAGCGACCCAGATAGTGGACGCGGGCCTGGTCGGGATAGGCCTTCTCCAGGCCGGCGAACAGATCCTCCAGCTGCTCCTGGCTGACATAGTGCGGCTGCTGCAGGAAGGACTCGTCCTCCTTGATGATATAGCCACTGCTATAGGATATTCCACCGGCCAGAAGGCAGACCACCATGGAGGCGAACAGGAGACCCACGGGAGATGGCATCTTGTGATGATTGGCAATCTTGTCGAGATTGCGTTGTTTTTATCACTGGCGTGCGATTTTGAGCGAGATACAGTTATTTTCCTTCGGCGGCAGCACAGCAGCTCCGCTCTCCTCTCTCCTCTCTCCACGCTCTTGCTCTCTGTGGCTTTTTTGTCCGTCGGGCGTCCGTTCGTCGTGGGTCGTCGTTGCAGCTCAGCCTCGAAAAATCAACTGTTTGAAAATTTGCTGCGTTGATTGGCCTTAAGCGCCCATTCGCCCGCCGCCTCAGCCGCTGACGCTCTGCCGCAGTCGACGTCGCACAGTGGAGCGGAGCCACCGCAGAAAACAAATGACTAATTCACAATAATTTTGTAAGAATATTTTGTAAGAAAATCCAAGATGAATGACTAATTACCCATTATTTTTGTCTTTAAAAAAATCCAAGATGAAAAAACATTTTTTTTACAACTATAATTTGTTGCGGAAACTACAAATTATTGTTTATAAAAAATAATAAAATAAGTTTGCAAATAATTCTTAACATTTTTGATGTTTCCCGCTTGTTTATTTCACAACTTGTTTATTTCTATAATTATTTATTTTTTGAGAGTAGTTTTTTTTCTAATACTTGTGTTAGCAAATCTTAAGGATTGCACTTTTTTTATTGCGCTTAAAAGTTATTAGTTTTTACTTTTTTAGCTGTTTCACAAAATTATAATTTTTTTTTTTACAATTTTGCGGGTCCTTCATCCCACTGTGCGTCGTTCCAAGAGAGCAGCCCCAAAAGCCAACAGAGAGGCGCTAATTGTAGGGAAATTACACGCCGCACCGAGCGCCAAAGCCATCAAAAAACCGCTCACGGAAAAGCTTTACTTTTTTTTCGGCTGCCACGGGATTAATAGTTTATAGTTTATTTAGGCGCTTTTAATTGTGTTATTATTGTGTGCCGGAGGGGGAGGAGTTGCCAGACTGAAAAAGTGGGGCGCCTGCGCATGTGTACGTGTTGTGATGGGGCGAAAGGAGAGAGACCGCAGAGAGCAACGCACAACGCACGTCAACAGGATATTTTTACACGAAAATCGATTCACTCCCACGCCGTGACGTCACAGACAGCCCCTTCTGTGCGTGGGTTACAAGAAAAAAACCCAAACCACCCACACAAATGCACACGCGCCTTATCGATAAACAAACGAAATTGGCACATTCACAAAATTGAGAGCGGCAAATCGCTGTTATCAGTGGAAACGAATGGAAGCGAGCATATGGCCACTTTCCAGCACCCCCTCTCTCGTCCTCTCCTCTCAACCTCTCAGTTCTATTAACCATTTCCATTGATTAACGACTGGTGCGAATACAAAAACAAATGCTTAGCTACGATCTGTTTATTGGAAAGCCGCTCAGTGGCAGAGAGAAGGGGGCTGAGGGGAAGAGAGCGGGAGAGTGGAATGCACTTCCTCGAGGAATTGCGGTTTCTCAGGTGGTTATGTGAATTCGAATCGGTGATACCCTGCGATCTTAAGATAATGAAAAATATTTTAAATGGTTGTACATTTTATTATTTGCCGAATTCTAGTGCTTTGTCATTAATTATCAAAAAACAGGTATTCTAAAAAAATATAAAAAGGGCACTGATATTGGGTGTATAAATTAGTTTTTAATATTGAAGCATTCGGAACTATGTAAGATAAGATAAGGGAAATTCCCAAAGCTTAAAATTCTACATTTTTATGAAAAGAGTAGAGAAATTTTAAAACTTTTTTTAAGAGCGGATAAGAAGTCGAGTACGAGTTACAACAAATACGAGTCACACCTGTAATTTAAATTATCTGCATTCAATTTACACGTCTTCTGCAGATACCTGATTTATATAATCTGCATTATGTTAGCCGAACGAACAGCTGTTGATTGGCAAGTGCACTCGGGCAATAAAAAATGTAAATAAAAAAAGACTGTCAACGCGCGCGTGTGCAGCGGAAATTGGCAAACTTTTTAGCGCTCTTAACTCTCGGTAGCAAAGCCCCATCAACATCGAAAACAACAACAGCAACAACAACAACGATTCGGTTGCGAATAAAGTATCTCAATTGCAGGAAAATAAAGTGAATAAAGGCACGAACGTCATCGGTGGTTTACTTCTGTTGCTGTTATTGTTATTGTTATTGTTGTGACATCTAACCAGTTTTCTTGTAAAGTAATTGCCATTCGCACCCGCTCAATGTTCCACCCCCTGTTGTGTCGTCAGTGGTTTATGCCGTCGCGTTGCAATTGCGACATCATGACGTCAGCGAACCGACAAACTATGTTTACTTTATCACCAGATTATTGAAGAGGCCATAAAACCGTCACCAAGATACGCACGCCCGCACACAGCGAAAAATAGCCATATCCTGGGATTAAAGTCTTAAGATCATTTCAGATATGATATAGTAAGATAAGAATTTAATATTTTCAACGTTTCGTATGATGAAAGCAGGATTAAAGACAGTTCTACGTAGAAATAAAACCATTTTAGTAAGATATTATATCATATCCTATGGGAACTCTAAACTGACAAGGTATTTTTTAGGTTTTAAAATAATATCATGTTAGTTATGGTACTATAAATCATATAGTAAATCAAAGACAATAAAAACAAAAGTCGTAAATTTTCGCTGAGTGCATGTCACATTCAACAGCCTGCTTAATTTGTTTACCAACATTTTAATCTAATCAGAGTCAGAAATTGACCATTGAAGTGTCAAAAACGGCGCAGAACAAGGCCATTTTTAGTATTTACAAGCCAAACTAGAATTCATTGGGAGTGCAATAATTAGAATTCTTGATTTGAACAGCTTTTTCAAACTCATTCAGCCATTAAAGCCCATGTGCAATATACATATACAGTTGCCATTAAGGCAAATAAAAAACCAGACAAGATCCACAGAGATCCCTGGCAATTAGAACGCTGATAAGACTAATAATAATGCCCGTTTAATTGTTTTTACTTTTGCGCTGTTGTTTGCCCACTGAAACTGAACTCGAACCTTGGCAGCGTGTAAAAAAAATTCACCAGTTCGAAATCGTAGTATCATTAGATAAATCTTAATAAAAACAATTGTAGAGATGTGTATATCAAGTGAGCTTATGGAAATATAGAACTGAGTAGCGTTAAAAAATCATACTAATGGGGATTTACCTCGAGTAACAAAGGAATTCCCAATATTTTTAATAATGGTAAGAGCTTTTGTGCAATAAGTCAAAGCAATATAGTATTTTAGCTTCACGATTCTTGGAATTCCTTCCTTATCAGAAGGGAGTTCAAAGAATTCAAATAAATAAATAAGAATCTTTGCCAAAGATTCTTTGGAAACAGTTAAATAATGCTCTTAACCCCAGAGAAAAAAGAATATTTTAATAAAAATTTGTTCGCATTAAAAAAAATTTTTTTTTTAATACCTTACGGACACGTTTACGTTTATATGTATGTATTATCTCTTTCGCTTTCCATTGTTCATTCAAAGAAAATGAGACCTCTTTAAAAACCATCACTTGAGTGCATTGAAGAGCTCTTGGGATCTATTGTAGATTAACCATTGAAGGGGCACTCGAAGGGCACTTTGCTGAGACATCGAGAGCGAAGAGTTGAAATGCAGTATCTCACCTAAGATTTGTGGAGTCTAGATGGAATTCTTGGCTGCTAATTGAGTGATCATACACGTTGGTTAACCGCAAGCCAGAAAAAGTGGGTCAAAACATTCCAAACACACATTCTATGTAGTTGGGGCATACGATCTCGTTTTTCTGGAGATTGTACACTGAGCTCCCCCCTCTCTATCACCTTACTGTCTTTTTTTTTTTTTTCTCGGCGGTAAGCAAAAAAGACCAGCGGGTTTCAGTTCAGACAAAAGCTCAGCAGATCGAATGAGAGAATCGAGAGATAGAGGTGTCTATACATACACTGAGAAAAGGCAGAGATCTAATATGATCTAATCTATTTAATATGGTGAGAAAATATTATTATTCATCGTTTTGTATAAACGACAGAATTTAACTTAATAATTTTTTTATATGTAATATCAGGATCCTTTAACCATAGACTAGTAATAAAAGCAATCAACAGGCGAAATCCTACAAAATTGTTTATTAATGGCTAAGATTTTTTGTTTACTAATGTTTAAGATATTTTTGTTCAATCTATGTCAACAGGTTTTTTGTTCGATGCTGAATGCTAATGAATAAAATAATTCAAAATTAACATTTTGAGAGCAAATATGAATATGATATAGCTTGTGTGAACTTTATGAAGAGAGGAAATTCTATATTAATGATTACAATATTTTTTCTCGGTCTAGGTGATCTATAAACTATAGATGAAAGGGGATTTCTACAATGGGTTGGGGCAGCCTGCAAAACTGGCAGTCGTTTTACAATCACTTTTTATTTTTGCTCAACCAGCTGTTTTTCTCTTGTTCCCCCTTTCTTCCGTTTCTTTCCATCGATTCGATTCTTGATTACAGAGAAATCGTGGGGGAAAAAAACTAGTGACTCACCTGGGCCTTGGCGAATCCATCGGGATTACAGGTGGGCAGGAAGTGGATTTCGGTGCGATTAAGCAGCGCCTGAACCTCCGTATCGCCATCGTAATGGGAGGCTAGATATTCGGCCATATAGAGGACCATTTGACGACCCACCGTTTCGTCGCCCCGTATGTTGGCCACCAGCTTAACCATGGGCCTGAGGAGATCCCCATCCTTGGACTCCCCGGTGGGTGCACTCAGGGCCAAAGCGTGGATAGGTCGATCCTCCAGGGATTTGCCTATCGTATAGGTCTGTGCCAAGTCGGGATAATCCTTGGCCAGCTGCGAGAAGAGTTCGCCGATTTCCTTGTTCTTCAGATAGTGCGGGTTCTCCAGGAAGTTGTCCATTTCCTGGATTATCCTCACCTCACTGTATTCCCCGGCTGCGCAGCCGAGGATCAGGATTAGGAGAAAACCCCACATTTCACAGGGGGGTTTATTGGGATTCTTTGGGGTTCTCGGTATTTCTAGACACGTAGGCAGGCCAGTAAACAATGATAACCAAAACGCAGGCGCGCCAGCTTTCACATAAAGTGATGGACGTAAATTAGGGAAAATTGGGATGATAGAAATTCCCTAAAACACAACTTTCTTGCACTTTCTCAATGCAAATTTTCAAATACTTTTTGCCACAAACACGGCACACACACACACTCGCAGCCAGCAGCAACACCGACACGCCGACGCGCACACCTACACACGTACACACACTCGCGCAGGGCCGCAGAATATTTTGCTTTCTTTTTGCTTTTATCCGTTTGGGTTTTCACAAGGATTTCCCTTCACAACGGCCGACAACGATTTTCACGCTCCCTTTAAAAACAGCTGCGAAAACAAGTCCATTTCATTGCACAGAAGCGGCAAAGCAAATAAAAATAATAAACGTAAAAAGTGACGAAACTACGCGAACGCAACCGCGACCAGTTAACCAGTGGCAACGATCGCACGGCGTTGCCAGATCGTGACTGGTAAAGAGATGCCGGATGGGTAGCAACTTTGAACACATTGGCGGGAAATTTAAATATATTTTGCAAATTCCCCCCTCTTTCTGTGGGCTTAACTTTTTTATTTTCTCTAGAATTCAACAAACGCATCTCCAAAAGTGAAACGAACACAAGATTAACCAAAAACAGGTTGCCATTGTGTGTAGCTTAAAAATATGTAATGGTTGCTTGGTATTATTATTATTTTAAAACGTGTCGTATCAAAAACTAGCTCAAAATACGATTATGTTAAGGCAAATTTTGGAAAAGTGCATTCAGACATTCCGGTTCGTCGTAAAGTACGCCGCTATTCATCCTACTCTAAAAGTCTGTTGTGAAGTGCTCTTCACACTATATTTTACGATCCCTCAGAACCCCAAAACATAGTGTGAATAGCGCATTAGTGTGCTTACAATTGGGTATTGGGTTTTTCTTCGAGTGTATATATATAAAGTATAGGATCTTTTCTCGATTCTAAATGCTTGGTGTGTGTTTGTGTGTGGGTGTTTGCGATATATATATAGTTACACAGTTGATTGCTTCAGATTTTGGTGTCTATATAAGTAGTCCCTACCATTTCCGTTACCCCCCTTTTGACACATTTTCCGCTCCTTGTTAGCCCTGTTTTTCTGAGCGGCCTGAGAGGCCAATCAATAAGGCTCATGGATTATTCATGACCCGACCCATACCCACTCCGACCTGCTCCGTCGAGGGCTTCTCCGGCTTTTTGCGACCCTTCTGGGAGCTGGCTATCCGCTGCTTCAGCGTGTGAAATGTCTGCTGCATGCTGCGCATTTGGTAGCGTATGGAGCTGCTGACGTCACGCTGCAACTGCTGCACCTCGCGAATGTCCTTGCGCAGATTCTGGTACTCGTTGGTCACCTCGCTCATCGACTCGAGCAGCTCGAGGACCTCCATTTCGTCCATCTGCTCCATCGTCGTCTGTTCGAGGCTGCGCTCCACCGCATGCAGCTTGTGGGCCATCGTATAGAGTTGCGAACCGGCATTGGCCACCTGGGGAGACGGGGAGAAATTCTGGGTTACTTATGGGTTATTTCCGTATAAATGTAGTGGATTATTTACCCAGCATTTATAAGATCTCCATCTAAAAATAAGACATGTCGGTTTTACCCCACCCTCACCTGTACAGCATTATTAATAAATTTGTTGAATCTAAAATTAAAATCCTACACTTCATTTAAATTTGGTTGCAAACAAATGACTTAATTGACAAGGATTAAAAAAACAACGAAATATTTTATTACAAAGGAAATTTTCATTAAAGATTTTTAAAAACTTAGTTATAAAAGGATATGTTATAAATAGACTTCGGATTTTTGGTGAAATTTAATGGGTTAAATATTTTTACATAATACCGAAATTAAGTTGAAACTAAAACTAATTTTAATTTTATAAAAAAAAATAAAATACAATCAAATGTGGCTTGAAATTGCATTAAATATTATAAAATCTTAACATTTTAAAAATGTGATTAATATAGAACCATAGGGTACCTTTCCTTTAATTTCTATTAAACAAAGATCTATAAATGTGTCTAGTGGTATCTTGTTGCTTACAGAGTCTCGATTTGGGCGCCATCAGAACTTAAGTGCCTGACGATTTATTGTTGTGGCCTGCCATATAATTGACCCCTTTGGAACGTATCAATTTTCTCTCACTGCAAGTCGAGTGGTTCCTAGCGCATCCCCCTCTGTGCTGATAAGTGGCTATTCATATTTTGCTGGTCGATTAACTCACCGATTTTTCCAGGGCACTAATGTCCTGGTAGCCCGTAGTGGTCTCCATCTTTCCTAGATCCTGGCGGTCCTTTCGGCTTCAGCTTCCTGGCATGACAGTGGGCAGTAAATCAGCGTAGTAAATCCGGAGTGCGCAAAGTAACAGACTTGATTCGATGGTTGTTGCCAAATTTTAGGCGCCTCGGCTGGAGCGCTGACACTCCACTACTCCAAGCTCTCCAAGCAGAGTGAGCGAGTCCTGCGGGTCGTCCTGCTATTTATATGCTCCTGCACACATGTTGGCTTCCGCTTCCGCGAGAGAGAGAGAGAGAGAGAGAGAGGTAGTGGTGGCGTTTTTATGGCTACTATTGAAACCGCTAAAAAAGGCATTCAAAAGTATGCTATTAAAATATATCCTTTTTTTGGGAAGTTTTTTGTTCTTGTTATTTTTTTTTAAATTTAGTCGTTTATTTAATTTTACAAACTATAACTATAACTATTTGCATATTTAAATGCCAATCGATTGGGAATTTAATAACGAGTTCAACAAGGTAGGACACTCCATATTTGGATCATTATTTCCATTTTTATGACAAAAAAACTATTTTTTTTGGTGGAAATCAGGATTTTGATTTTCGGTACAAATTTGATATTTTTCTTACTCGATTTTTTGCTGTAACTTGGACAAAAATGGTCCCAAATCAAAAATGCGCACTGTTTTGATCAGTTAACAAGCTAATAATTAATATCAGTGCTCTTTCCGTTCGATTAAAAAAAAAAATAATTTTGGACCCAATTTTCACATTTTTGCTAAGGGGCACCACATGATTTTTTGCGAAAAATGGCAAAATTAAAAAATGTCTAGGTTTAAATGCCAATTGATTGGGAATTTAATAACGAGTTCAACAAGGTAGGACACTCCATATTTGGATCATTATTTCCATTTTTAGGACAAAAAATCACATTTTTTTTGGTCGAAAATCAGGAGTTGATTTTTGGTACAAATTTGACATTTTTCGTAGTCGATTTTTTGCTGTAACTTCGACAAAAATGGTCCCAAATCAAAAAGGCGTACTGTTTTAAGCTGCTGATAACTTAATAATAAATATCAGTAAACTTTCCAACTGATTTAAAAAAATCAATATTTTAGCCAATTTTTTCACATTTTTGGGGTACTATCATGTTTTTTTGCAAAAAATGGCAAAATTTAAAAATTTCTAAATTTAAATGCCAATCGATTGGGAATTTAATAACGAGTTCAAAAAGGTAGGACACTCCATATTTGGATCATTATTAAAATATTTATGACGAAAATACTATATTTTTTAAAACATTTTTTTAAAAAAATTTTTTTTTTGTTTTATCTTTTCTTGCTATACATTCCGTTGGCATCTCTGTCGAAAGAGAAGAAAGGAGCGCGCCTAGCGTCCCATTGAAAGTCAAAACAAACACGCTCCCCAAAAAAAAAAAGAGAAAGCCAGACATTTGTATGTGGTTCTATGGATTCCGTTTCACTGGATGTAGTAGGGAAAGTACTTTTAATTATGTTGACCAGGAAGCGGAAGTCCGAGCAAAAACTTTGTTTGCCCCGGCGAAAAGCGAAATTGTTATTTCAATAGAACAAGCACCTAAAAGTAGGCAACGCCACTACTTTCATTCACAATCAGATCTGCCAGGCGCTTGCCGTTTTTTAGCACATTCAGCGAATGCGTTTGTTTACCGTTAGACGCTCAGCAGGGGATTTTTAGGGTATTAAGGATATTCAATTAGGTTAATTAACTTCCTTTGCGCAACTTTAAGTAAGCCTCATAACTATTTAATTAGATTTTGTTTTAGTTTCACTTACACAGGAGCCGGTTGACACGTGCCTTGGCATAAAAATACATACATATGTACATTAATGGAGAAATACACAAACACTACTACATCGGATTTTGTATCTTCGCGGGTGCTTATAAATACCCAATAAAGATGATATCAGCCCATCACCGAAGACTTTATGCGCTTTCATGCAGTAAAAAAATGGGTGATGATAAAGAAGCTCACTTAAAAACCTATTTTTTTAATTATTTCAAATAAAAATTTAAAATTTAACTCACTTAATATTTTAAGAACATTTATGATCTTTCGTCACTAGCTTATATGCCCTTTCAGCAGGGAAATGACTGGAAAGACAAACATCGCAAAACAAACTAACACACACTCACTCAACGAGCCCCCAACGAACGGCAACAACCATACTGATAACACCAATAACAATTGGAATATAACAAAAACAACAGCTGGTGCGCCAGGTTCTCAAAGGTGTATGTGTTTTTGTATGGTATGTATGTGTTATATTTTATTTTGCTATCGTTAAGCACTTTTTGACGTCGTGTTCTTCGCCTCCGTTCTCGTAGTCGTACCATCCAGTTTTTTGACTCGTATATCAACAATCACACCACCACACACCATCGCACACTATATAATATAGTGGGACTATAGGAATAATACACAGGCCCCCACATTGGCAACGAAAATCGGCGGCTGCGTTCAGTTCTAGTGGAACCACCGTTTGGAGAGCACGCGATCCCCGCCCCAGTTCTCATCTACAAATATATCCCCAAGATGTCCCTAGTGCGTTTGATCGGTGCTGAGGTGAGTTTCCCCTTTTTCTTTGGGATCGAAATTAATAGATTTCCTATAATATAATATTTACGATAAAAACGATAGAGTTGCCAGATGCTGCAGAGTTATGTCCAGTTAAACCGCATAATAGCTCTCTCTCACTCGCACTTCCACTGAGGATATCTCTCAATTTGCCTAATCAAATGTGTGTGCATGTGTGTGAGGTGGCCGTGAATTCTCCAATTGGAAATGCACTTTTTATACCCATCCCACTCTCACCTTAATCAATCAAGAGCACAAAGTTGTACAAGTGTGTGCGGTGAGAAATCGCCAATTGACAACAACACATGTTACGTAATGTTCCGCTACAAAACTAGAGAGTAAGAAGAAGCACACGAGCAGAGATAAAGCGAAAACAAAAACAATTCTCGTGGGGGGGATTTAGCGGTAGAATGTTTGAACTGGCGTAAAATCCAATAAAACGCGATAAGCGGTATAATTCCATGCGAGGCGTGCCATAAAAATAACGCATGTCTGCCAGATGGACACTGACAAGCGTGGGCGTGGCGCCCCCCCCAAAATGTCCGCCTCCATTGAGGGTTATCAACATCGAAAAATTAAACCTCACCCCACCGAAAACGAAATTGTCCAGGGCGTTGAGGTTAGGATTCCCGGCCAGTTGGAAATTTGCATTGCAAATAAAAGTCAAGTGCAGTAAATTAAGTTGAATTAAATTGAGAAAGTGACTTTTATACTATTTTTAAGAGATATTAAAATTAAGAAATGAAAAAAAAAAGTTTTAAGTTTTGTCCGAAGAATATTTTTTAGATTTAAAGAAAAACACCGCAGAATAGACCAACGCGCAGTCGCAGCGCACTTTGCCGTAGGCAACCGGCCCTGTGGTCGCTATAATTCCCAAGTGCGAATTCCGCAAGTGGTTCGCATAAATAGAGCTTTTGTCATAGGGACTTTCGGCGGTCGAGCGCCTCACAGTTATCAAGGGTTGGCCACTTTCCCGACTAATTGTGGCACCCAGATAGATTGTAAATAAATCTCTAAGGATTATAATTGTAATTTAAAGATCAATCAACTGAAGTGAAAATTACTAACTTTCAAAAATCGAATAACTAACTGTGAGGTGCGCTGGACGGGAGGACGGTGGTGGAGCTTGTTGCCCCCATTCCAGTGATCGCTATTTTACTAAACGTTATTTTTGTATAAGGATAATGTTATAAAAGCCCCAGGATTAATATGTAGTTCCAAAAATATTGAGAATTTTTCAGAATCTTAAGTAATTAGCACCCACATACATATGTATATGAGGTAGTATTAAGTATTACATTATTATTATATTATTAAGTATCCTGTGATACTATTTACTCAACTTGTTCACCTCGTTTTTCCCACCAGGCCCGCCATTTGGCCAAGAGGTCATACTCCTCGGCCGCTCCCACCACCAAGCTCTTCATCGACGGCAAGTTCGTGGAGTCGAAGACGACGGAATGGATCGACGTACACGATCCGGCCACCAACCAGGTGGTGACCCGTGTGCCCAAGGCCACCCAGGCGGAGATGCAGTCGGCCCTGGAGTCGAACAAGAAGGCCTTCCGGTCGTGGAGCAACCAGTCGATCATCTCCCGCCAGCAGGTGATGTTCAAGCTGCAGGCCCTGATCAAGGAGAACATGGGTGAGCTGGCCAAGAACATCACCAAGGAGCAGGGCAAGACGCTGGCCGATGCCGAGGGCGATGTCCTGCGTGGCCTCCAGGTGGTGGAGCACTGCTGCAGCATCCCGTCCCTCCAGATGGGCGAGACGGTGGCCAATGTGGCCCGCGATATGGACACCTATTCCCTGGTCATGCCGCTCGGTGTGACCGCCGGCGTGGCTCCGTTCAATTTCCCCGCCATGATACCGCTGTGGATGTTCCCCGTGGCCATCACCACGGGCAACACGATGCTGCTGAAGCCCTCGGAACGTGTGCCCGGCGCCACCATGCTGCTGATGGAGCTGCTCAACGAGGCCGGCTGCCCGCCGGGTGTGGTCAATGTGATCCATGGCCAGCACGATGCGGTGAACTTCATCTGCGATGCCCCCGAAATCAAGGCCGTCTCCTTTGTGGGCTCCGACCAGGCTGGCAAGTACATCTACGAGCGGGCCGGCAAGAATGGCAAGCGGGTGCAGTCGAATATGGGCGCCAAGAACCATGGGGTCATCCTGGCGGATGCCAACAAGGAGAACACCCTGAACCAGCTGGCAGGCGCCGCCTTCGGAGCTGCCGGCCAGCGCTGCATGGCCCTGTCCACGGCCGTCTTTGTGGGCGATGCCCAGTCCTGGATCCCCGATCTCGTGGAGCGCGCCCAGAAGCTGAAGGTGAATGCCGGCCATGTGCCCGGCACGGATGTGGGACCAGTGATCAGTGCCGCCTCCCGTCAGCGCATCAATGACTTGATCGAATCGGGTGTGAAGGAGGGAGCCAAGCTCGTCCTGGATGGCCGGAAGATCAGTGTGCCCGGCTATGAGGATGGCTACTTTGTGGGCCCCACCATTTTGAGCGATGTGACGCCCAGCATGAAATGCTACACCGAGGAGATCTTCGGACCCGTCCTGGTCATCCTGAATGCCGACACTCTGGACGATGCCATTGGCATTGTCAACGCCAATCCCTATGGCAATGGCACCGCCGTGTTCACCACCAATGGTGCGGCTGCCCGCAAGTTTGTCAACGAAATCGATGCCGGCCAGGTGGGCGTGAATGTGCCCATTCCGGTGCCGTTGCCCATGTTCTCCTTCACCGGCACGCGCGGCTCTTTCCGCGGCGACCATCACTTCTATGGCAAGCAGGGCATCAAGTTCTACACCCAGACCAAGACGGTCACCCAGTTGTGGCGCGAGACGGACGTCACCCACACCCAGGCGGCCGTGGCCATGCCCACCATGAAGTAGGAGGATTCCGGTTTGAGGATTCCGGTTTCCGGATGAGATGTTCCACGTATTGAATTTCTGGATGCCGGCACACAGGACGTATTTAGAAGCTAGATACAAAGAAATTATTGCATTTATTTTTGTGCCTGTTTATTAGATTTAAGAAGATGTGTAGAAAAAACAAGAGAAGCTTGAAAAAAACTGAAATGTAAACGATAACAATAAAATGTTGGAAAATGTCAAAATATTGTTTTTATATTTTAAGATTAAGAAGATGTGTAGAAAAAACAAGAGAGGTTTGAAAAAACCGAAATGTAAACATTGTTACTAAACAATAACCATACACACAAAAAAAAACTATGTAAAATCAACGATTTAATAGTGAAAACTGCCCCAACCAATAAATAATAGAAAATGACCCAAAAAATAGTAGATTACCTAAAAAATAGTAGATGACCTACAAAATAGTATTTTTAACTATTTTTATTTTTAATTTAACTTGTTATATTAATTTATATTGAAGTTATTTATAGACACTTATATTTCACAGATACTTAAATTTACAAATCAGGTTTCTTGCCTCCGCTGGGAATCGAACCGGGGCCGCAATCGTCGGAGTCGAGCACTCTAACCAGTAGGCCACAGAAGAATGATTTTCGTAGAGGAAAATCTTTTGACTTGAAATCAACATTTAAAAAAAAAGGAAAAACATCATCTGCAAAAGCAGGATTTGAACTCACGACCCAGAGATTATGAGTCGGATACTCTAACCACCCTAAGTCCAGAAAAATAGTTGACCTACAATTTATAATTGTATTTTTAAAACAACAAAATACATGAAGGAAAAAAATAGTTTTGTTACGATATTAATTGTGGTGTCACTATTCAATGCCCCTAAAAATAAAACAACAAAATACACGCAAACAAATAAAATAGTTTTGCTACGATATTAATTAAGACCTTACTATTAATTTTCCAAATGAAGAAAACAACCAAATACATGAAAATTTCGTAAATAGGTTTTTAACTATTTTTATTGTTAAATACTATTCAATGAACAAAAAAATAAAACAACAAAATACATGAAAAATTCAGAAAATAGTGAACTACTATTTTTCTATGTTAATTTTACATAGTTTTTTTTTTGTGTGTAAAAAGTTCGAAGATGTGAAAAAATATTCAAATATTTTGAGATTTATACAGATTTATCTGATATTTAATTAAAACAAACTTTACAATATGGAAAACTCTGAATTATTTACGAAAACGGAATATAAAAAATTTTTTAAAAATAATAATATTGAAATATTTTGAGATTTATACAGATTTATCTGATAATTATTTGAAAAACCTGTACAATATTCAAAACTCAGAATTATTGACAAAAACAGACTTAAAACGGATTAAAAAAAATTGTTAAGTAAATAAAAACAATTTAAATAATAAAAAAATAAACCTGTTAAAAATGTAACTAATTAAAAGCCTTGAATATTGTTTATTCCAAATTCTGTAAGTGAAATTCATCGTTTTGCTCACCTGGTCAAATACATAAGATCCCAAGGAAAAGTCACGCGCAATCTTTAACAATGGTCAATGGTGTGTATTGTACAAAGAAATAAAAACATTTGATCTATGAACACATAGCACGGTAACAGTTGCACCAGCGGAGCCACCACCAACCAGCGGTGGGCCCACACCTAAACTAATCCGACTAATCTTAAAACCCGCTCCCGCATCTGCGACTCCAAGTCGTGTCGTCTTCAATCTCGTCCGGCGAATGCCTGGCTGGCGACCAGTTCCCGGAAGACGCCCTCCTGGATGCCCATCAGTTCATTGTAGCTGCCCTGCTCCACAATCTTTCCCTCGCTCAGGACGGCGATTGAATCCGCATTCCGAATTGTGCTAAGTCGATGGGCAATGGTCAATACGGTGCGTCCCTGGACCAGATTGTCCAGGGCATTCTGCACTAGGTTCTCCGAAACGGCGTCCAGCGCACTGGTGGCCTCATCCAGGATCAGGATGGCGGGGTTCTACAAGGAGTTTCAGTTAAGTTTCGGAAATATAAATCAAAGTAAATATAAACCCTTCACCTTAATGAGCGCCCTGGCAATCGCCACTCGTTGCTTCTGCCCGCCACTCAGCATCATTCCGCGCTGGCCGACTAGCGTGTCCAGACCATCGGGCAGTTGGTCGGTGAACTGGCTGACATTCGCCTCCTCCACGACCCGCTGCAGTTGCTCCTCCGTCGGCGTCTCGCCGGGATTGGCGCCGTAGAGGATGTTCTCCCGTATCGAGGACGAAAAGAGCACCGGCTCCTGACTGACGGCGCCAATATTATTCCTTAGCCATTGCGGATTCACCGTTCGCAGATCAATGCCATCCAGCTGGACAGTGCCCGCCTGGGGATCATAGAGGCGTAGCATTAGCAATGCTATCGTTGTCTTTCCCGAACCGGAACGTCCCACCACCGCCGTCGTTTGGCCCGGCATCAGATTCAGCGAGAAGTCGGAGAGAACAGCGGACTCTGGACGCGTGGGAAACGTAAAGTAGACATTCTGGAAGCCCACTTCGCCCACCGGCTTCTCAATCGGTACGATGCCCTTGTCAATGGGTATCGTGCACTCCCGGTCGAGGATCTCCCAAATCCGCTCCGAGGCCCCGATGCCCTTGTTCAGCTGGCTGTAGAAGTTGGACAGGCCATTCATCGAGATGGCCACATAGCCGGCGTACAGCATGAAGGCGGTCAGGGCTCCAATGGTCAGGGAGTCTTGCAGAACCAGGGTTCCGCCATACCACAGCACGGATATAATGATGAAGTTGCCACAGAAGCCAGTCTGGGAAGGGGATTTCGAGATTATAAAGGTGATGCGCAGACGAAATCCCTATTTTGGGTCTCACCAGTCCAAAGAAAATGGCTCTGGCCCGCGTCTCCTTGTAGCCAATTTCGAGAGCCTCGCCCAGTTTGCCATCGAAGGCGGCCACTTCCTGCTGTTCGCGACAGAAGGTCTTCACCGTCTTCACATTCCCGAAACGCTCCTCCGCATACTTCATTATCTCCGCATACTTGTCCAGCTCCGTTTTGGTGATCCGCCTCACGTAGCGTCCATAGACAATGGCCATGCCCGCCATGGCAGGCACCACCAGGGCACTCACTGCCGCCAGCTGGGGCGAGGTGTAGATCTGCAATGGGAAAAGATGGATAAGAAGGGTTTGAAGTATATGGTATATACAAATCCCATACCATCATGCCCGTGCCGACGCCAATCATGGCCACGGAGCGCAGGCCATCGGAGACGTTCTGGCTGAGGGACATGCCCACCATGTAGGTGTCGTTGCTCAGCCGGTTGATCAGTTCGCCGGTGCCCTTGGTATCGAACCAGCCCACCTCCTGCATCAGCATGGATCTATATAGCCGGGATCTCAGGTTGCGCACAATGCGGAGAGCTAAGGAAAAGGAAGAAAGGATTGTTGAAAAAATTATTATTATTATTACTCATAAAAAAAAAAATGTTCTTTTATTGCATTTGTAACTTTCAAATAAATCCGCGCAGTCGCAGCGCTCGCTAATGACGTCATGTTCTATACGCGCCGCCGTCGTCGCTATAATTCCCAAGTGCGAATTCCGCGAGTGGTGCGTATAAATAGCGCTGGCACACAACGAGTTTCGGCGGTCGAGCGCCTCACAGCTATCAAGGGTTGGTCACTTTCCCGACTAATTGTGGCACCAATTTAACTTCAAAGTTAAGCAAATACAAAAAACTTGTACCCGATTGGGACAAACATACAAAACAAAACCTTACTTCACCCCTCGTGGGTACATATTGAAATCAAGTTATCCTTAAGTGGATTAATTAAGCTGTGAGGTGCGCTGGTCGGGGAGGATTCTTCCCTCCTTCCAGTTGACCGCTATTTTATATTAATTTATTTTATATTTATATGTATAATTTTTCCAGCACATTCCATTTTTTTTTAAATTATGATTATACTTTTTTGGAACATGTTAAAGAAATTTAATAAAGTCTTGAGTAATTATCAGGAATAATCATCCCAACCACTCAAAAATATTATTATAAATTATTAAATTAAATAACTAGTATTTAACATAATTATTTTTAAACATTTAAAAGAAGTTTAATAAAGTCTTAAGTAATTATCAGGAATAATTATCCCAACCACTCAAAAATATTATTATGAATAAATATGAATTCATTTCTAGGTACTTAAATTAAATAACTAGTATTTAACATATTTATTTTTAAACATTTTAAAGAAGTTTAATAAAGTCTTAAGTAATTATCAGGAATTATTATCGCAACCACTCAAAAATATTCGTAATATTATGAGTTAAAGGGTAGTTATATTTACATTTCTTTAGTTTATTAAGCAACTATAACATTAAATAACAAGTTTTTATTTATTTAAAAAAAAAAACCCTCGTTTCAAAATGTAAAAACGAATGCAGGTGCTAGAATTCCCTGAGCAATGACCTATTTTGTGAAAACGCTATTGATTTTTCTGTTTTTTTCCCCTATTTCCAAGGTTACAAAGGTACACGCATATCCCGTGCCCCACTCACCCGCATTTCCGAACAGATGGACACGGGCAAAGTTGGCGATCCCGCCAAGAACGAAGATGGCCAGGAGCAGCATTGAGTACTCGCCCAGTTTGGCCATGGCGGCGCTATCCAAGCCGGATTTATTGAAGACCACATCGATGACCTTGCCCAGGAAGAGGGGAACCGACATGGTGATGGCCGAGGAGACAACCAGGCAGCCAATTCCAGCTGGTGGAGTAGAAAAAAAAAAGAAGAATGGTTTAGGTACCGAAAGGAAACCCGAAAGATATCCACTAGCAACCTGAGAGCACCCATTTCTCCGACTTGGTCAGGCTGAGCAGGCGGGCGTACTGGGATCTGGCCATTTTTCCGGCTCCAATTGGAGGTGCTGCGTCCGCCTTGGCATTCCTGGCCAACCACTTGCTGCTCTGGGCGAAACCACGACGCATGCACCACCACGGCATGCGGAGCGTTTGAAGCAGGCGGCTGTTCTCAGGTGGGTGCGGCCGGCCGGTGGGTGGGAGTGCGGTCCTGGTGGTGCGTCGGTGGAGGCACCTGCCCAAATGGTGGTTATATGATGTGGGCGACCTGATTTGGCTGATTTGCGTGACCCGGAGAGTCGTGCAGCCGTGTGTCAGCCTCGTGCAATTCAACAGCATTGTGATTCCTGTCTCATTCAGAAAATTAAACAAAAAAATACAGGAGAGATTTTGAAATGAATTTCGAATTGGTTAGAAAAAACAAAAATAACAAAACGAATTCGCTTCTTCTTCTTTCTCGGCGATGATGGTGGGGGCCGATCAGCTGTTTCTGATTTAGCTCGAAAATAGCTAGTTTTCAAATGTAAACAGAAGGAATTACATATAAAATATAATTTTAATTAGTTTATGTTTAAAGTTTACATTGTAAACTAACTGGTACCTGTTTAGGTACAAAAGAAAACTAAATCATAATTTTCATAATTCATTATACTTAGCTACAACAAATAGGTTATTGTAAACAGAGAATAAATAAAGAAATTAAATGTGTTAGCTATGTTCACCCGCTGTTAAATTATAGATTAAATTATATAGTTTATATTCTAACACATATATTTAAATAGCAAGCTGGAAAAACTACATTTTAACCCTGTCAAGACCACACATAAAACCTATATTAAAATTAAGAAAATCTTAATTTATTTTTTTGGAATACCAATTAATTATCTCACCTAAGAATAGCCAAATTTGGCTAGAAAAACGTAAGCAAACGTAACGTAACGATAGGCCGATAACGTCTTCTGCTATCGATATTTGTTTGGTTTTGTTTTCATTCCGCACGTGGATTTAAATTTCACCTGAAATTTAAGAACATGGACACAGGCGAAGGTGAGTTACAGCAGGAACCCCTTTGGAAAAGAAACCTGTACAGTAATCCCCCCCGCGTGTGTTTGCTCCACCCACAGAGCTCAAGTCCTGGCTGGCGGATCAGAGCAAACCGTTTCCGGCACGTGTTGAATTCGCTTTGAAGGTCTGGCAATCCGTCGAGTTCCTCTATCCCAACAAGTACGAGATCATCACCGAATGGCTATCGGTGTCCTTGGGCCAGGAGAGTCACCTGCCCACCCAGCAGCTAAGGGATTTCCTCAAGCTGAGGGCCCAACCCGGCTGGGTCACGTCGAAGATTAAAACCCAGCTGATCGGCGCGCTGTATCAGTTGGTCTCCCGGGATGAGAACGCAGATGAATCGGCGCTGGAGCTACTGCCCTTGGTGCTCAACTCCGAGCTGCTGCAGGATGCGCTGCGATCAAAGGCCGACGTGCTAGCCAACTGCTTTGGCACCCTTTTCCGGTGCCACCAAAGATGTGTGGAGCGGCGCAGGGACAACGACAACAAGGATGCCCAAGATCACTGGGACGCGGAGTTCATAGTGCCTGTGATCAAGCAGCTGGCCGAGATTGCCCGGCGCTCGCAGAACCAAAAGCTTCTGCTGAAAGAGTACGATGCGCAGACCATTCGTCCGCTGGTGGAGCTGCTGCTCAGCCTGAAGACGCCGTGCCTGGAGGAACTGGTCGAGCTGGAGAAGCAACTGAGTGCCGAGTTTAGCGCGGAACGTATTCAGGAGCATCCGCTGCACGTGAACCTGCTGCTTCTGGAGGCCGCCATCCTGAACAATCGCCACAACACGACTCAACTGAACAAGTTGGTGAAAGTGGTGGTCAGGACAGGCCGCGAATCGGAGGCATCGCTGCCCTTGGTCACCTACTTGTTGATGACGCTGCGCAAGCACGATATACCCCTGTCCCTGTTCGAATTCGTTTCCCAGGAGCTGCTCGAGTTGGTGCGTCAGTACAGGAAGTCACATCTCAAGGAGATCTTGATCTTGCTCTGCGCTGCCTTGCGCCTGAATCCTCTGCTGCTGGAGCAGAGTGTCTACCAGATCACCGTTTGGCTGCTCACGACCAGCAAGGCGGATCCGGAGGAGGAGGAGCTGTACTCGGAGTATCTGATCCTCCTGCTGGACATGTTCCGTCGCCTCAGTCGGGCGGAACGCTTCATCATGAATCTGCTGAAGGCCCTGAAGGAATGGCTGGGCAAATATCCGCTGGAACTAACCCATAGCGAAGCCAAGAAGCGGCGTCTCCAGGACCCCGAAGCCCCCGGTGAGGATGGGCGCTTCCTAAGCCTAATCTTCGCTAGAAACCCCCTGCCGACAGCTCCCTCATCGCACGACGCCTTCAAGCAGCTGTCGCAAACGTGGCCAAGTCATTCCGCCGGCGTGGCCTTCACCCGCTTGGTGAGCAACCTGATGACCAAGCCGTCGCTGGTGATTTGGAAGACCCTGCTGCATTCCTTCGCGGAGCTGCTGGCGGAGGATCAGCCAGCGGCTGTGCTGGCGGAGAATCTGGACTTTGCCCGCGAACTGCACGCTGCGCTGCTCTGTCAGTATCTGAACGGCACTCGGCTGGCGGAGCAGGTGCACTTGCATCGGGAGCAAGTGGAGCAGCAGCTGCAGCACACCTCCCAGGTGCTGGAGCAGTTTGGGAGGCGTCTGCTGAGCCAGGAGCACAATCGCCGGCTGATGAACGCCTTTCTGGAGTGCACCGAACGGGCCAGTGGCCTTGAGCTGCTGCTGACGCACTACTGGCCAGACGGCTTCCCCGCCAGCGAGAGGCCACTGCAGCTGCGCGGCTTCCTGCCCGCCGCCGAGTGGACGCTGATCCAGCAGAGAGTGCACAATTTCGGCAAGAGCTCCTGCCGCCAGCGACTGCAGCGCTTGGAGCTGCAGCTGGCCGAGAGCGGTTGGCTGCTCCAGGATCAACGGGGAGCCACTTGCTCCGATTCGCTGGCCGAGCTGGTGGCTCCGCAGCAATTCTTTAGGCTTACGCGACCACAGAAACAGCTGCGTTTGCAGCAAAAGAGGCTGGACAAGGAATTGGATTCGCATCTGGAGGACGCGGAGTGCGTGGAACTGCTCGCCCTGCAGCTGCTGAAGGATTACGCAGCGGTGGTCAAGGATAACAAGGCCAAGGGCTCGCTGTTGGTCAAACTGAAGCTGGAGGTGGAGCTTGAGGAGGCCTCCTTGATAAGTTTCCTCAGGGAGACCGCATCGGTGGACAAGGAGCTGCAGTTGCCCGCGGCCCAGGAACTGGTGGACTCACTGCAGCGCCTGCCGCTGGCTCAGTTGGCCACCAGCATTCGTTCGCGCCTCTGGCTGGTGATCTTTGTCCTCTACAGGGATCTCAGTCGCAGCCAGCAGGAGGAGCAGGCCAAACAGGTCCTGGAACTCCTAATAGGTTGGGGATTATCCATAAATTCAAACTCTTTTTATTAACAACAAGTAATTTTCCTACAGATCTTATGCACTTTGGCCATCCGCTGCCCGTCTGCAGTTACTTTTCGCAGCTAAGCGATCTGCTGCAGCTAATCCCCACCAGCTCGACGGCCGGTTGGAGCTTCTACGAGACCCTCTTCGCCCGCTGCATTCGACGCCAGAGTTCGGGAAGCGAGGCATTCCTGGCCAGCTGCACGGAGTACCTGAAGGCTCAGTTGGCCGCCACCAACAAGTTGCAAGCGGAGCAGGTGCGCCTCCTGCTGCTGGCCATCGAAACGCTCTCCAGTGTGACTGGCGCTCAGGGCAGACGGCTGCAGCGACAACTGCAGCCTTTGCTGGAGATCTACGGCCAGATGGTGGCCCACAAGTTCCGCTCCAAGAAGAAGGAGGCCGCGGCGTACAAGGAGTTCGTGGACAGCACTCTGTCGGGCTATGCGACCTACGTGAGCAGCTGCATCAATCGCGTGGCCAGGCAGGAGCGGGAAAAGGAGCAGCAGGCTAAGCAACCCGAGGTGGAGGAGGAGCAGGACAAAAAGAAGAAGAAGAAGGATAAGAAGAAGGCCAAAGCCGAGGAGGAGGCCAAGGAAAGGGAGGAGCAGGAGCAGCAGCAGCCCATCGATGACAACTTCCGGCGCATTTGTAAAATCTACATTGGTCACTCGGTGGGTTTTTTTGTTATACCATAAGAGATAGAATGAAATCTAATCCCCACCCAATCTTCTCCAGCTCAATTATCGCAATGCCCATGCCATCCGCCTGCTGAATGTGGCCCTCACCCATCGTCAGCGATTGCACTTGGATCCGGATGAGATTGAGTTCGTGCTGAGCAGCTATTGGCGGCAATTGAATGCGGACATTGAGCAGGCGGGCGACATCTCCGCCGGCTCGGCCTTGGATTGCCTGGAGCCCGCCATCAAGCTGATCATTGGCTACAAGACCAACGAGGATTTCCTGCTGCTCCTGCGACGCCTCTCCTCGCAGGTGGAGCAGATGCCACGCCCCGAGTCGCCCGCCCAGCACACAGCGCTGCAGAATGTGCTCACCCTGCTGGCCCTCTTTGCCAAATGCTCACTGAGCAGCGTCAAGGGAGCGGTAAGAGATCCTCCGTCAACTGAGAACTTCGAATGATTCCCTAAATAATAAACCTACTTTTCAGATGCTCAACGAGTACTTTGAGCTGATCAGCGTGAGTGTGGCTTTGCGTCTGCCCGAGCAGAAGGATCCGGCCTACCGGGGTCATGCCCTCCGCCTGCTGGAGGCCCAACGCAATCTGGCCGGGAATCGCACCGTTCCGCTGACGGGCGAGACTCTGGATTGCCTGCTGGGCAGCATGTTGGATGTGAACATCAAGCACTTGATCAGCCAGGGCGCCAGTTGGCCGGACTTTGTGGACCTGTACGCTGCGCTCACGGATAACTTGGTGGTGCTGCTGAAGCAGCACAGCAACCTAATGTCCGACCGGGCGGCCCAGCTGAGTGCCCTGTGCCAGGATCTCGTCCAGGCCATCGTGGGCTATCGGGCGGAGCGGAAGCAGGCGCAGGACATTAGCGAAACGGAGCTCGATGGTCTGGCCGATTTGGGTCTCAAGTTGGCCACCGTTATGGCCACGGTGGCGACCACTCAGGCGCTGGCCGTGAAGCGAGTGGCGCCCTTCCTGCTCATCTTTACCATCCGGCAAATGGTGGCCACCGAGAGACCCACCACGCTGTTCGAAAAGGTGCGTTTTCTAGTGTTAAAGGGCGTCATTTGGAAGACATTTTAAGGAGGGAGGAACATATAAGTTCTTTTATTATTTAAATTGGTAGAATCTTTATGAGTGTGTCATGTAAGTTTCACGGAAAAATTCGAGCTTCCACCTTCCTTGTGCAGTAGATATATTTTATTACTTTAAATGCATTTTCCTCAGCTGCGTATCGTGTATCTCAAAAAATATTGCTTCGATCATCATGCTGCTTTTTCAGAAATGTTTGTAATGAAATTGCCCACCTTCTAAACCTACTTAATATAGAAATTTCTACGTTTAGGTATTTTTTGTTAGGAAAAAACCACAAAAAAAATGAAAAAAAATTATTTATGACTTTGAAAGAGTGTCACAACCAGAGTTTTTGAGATGTTCAATGTAAGTTAGGTTCAGACAGTTTCTATATTATTTCTCAACAAAATTAACTTGGTTTCATACAAATCGGATCTACACAGCAACCTGTGGACGATCCGCAGCTAACCTACTTTATTTTAATATAGCCTTACAAAAAAACTCCCACGGCCGCCATTTTAAAAGATAAAAAATAAATAAAAATTGCTTAAAATTATATAAGAACAATGTAATCAACATGCCAAGTTACGAAATCCCTTATTGGTTAAAAAAGTCACGAAAAACATGAAAATTTGCAGTTCTATAAGTATCTTCCCTTAAAAACGCTTTTGTTTAATTTCAATTTGGATTTTTTCGGCAAAATATTTATTCATCTAATAGCTATGGTTGTAAAACTAACTCACAACATAAGAATTTTATTTATTTTTATGAGGAATAGCACACATATCCATTTATCCATTCAGTATATTTTCTTGACTAATAATATTAATAATAATAATGTTTTTCTCCTCTCCAGGTCAAGGTTCACATAGTGCGCGTCTGCCACGAGCTTATCGGGATCTGCGACCACCGTGCCGGGCACTTTATCCTGCGCTCGAGCAGCGAGGCAGGCGCCAGGATGTACGAGGGCTTGGTGAAGGAGCACGAGAAGTACCACAAATTCAGGGGCAAGGTGTAGAGGAAGGAATGCCAAACACCCATCTATTAAATGTTTTATATTTCTGCTAAATTTCACAAAAATGAATATATAAAAATAATTGCCCTATTTTGTTGTTTTGTGTGTCGTGCCAAATTTGTACTGATTCAGAACTTAAAATTTAACGAGCACCATGATGAAGAGAGTTCCTCTGTAGTTGACTGTATGGTGGTGAAAAAGGCAGCGCTTTTCTTCTGGTTGGCGAAGATCCTTTTGCCAAAGGCGAGATCGCTAGGCGAAGAACATCTGGCAGTGGTCGCACAAAGGATCTTCGGCTTCATCAAGACGATTACCACTGGAAATGAGAAGGGATATACGATTAGGGTCTTTAATTGGGAGTTCTAATTATCTATCTATTAGAAAAACTAAATTGAACTTTATAACCGAAAAATTTATACATTTTAGCAGTCATTTTAAAGGTTTTTTTGAATAGAGGTTCTTAAGTCATTATGTAAACCCCAACAAAGTGAAATCAATGCCCTTATATGACAGTTCTTAACTCACAATAATGTCACGCAACTGCGGCAAATGAATTTCGAGCATTCGCCGCAGGAATAGCCACACTCCTCGCAGAGATCCATGGTGCAGTTGACGCAGATGTCGTGGATGAGGGTTTGTCGCTGGCAGCAGCGGGATTTGTGGCGCTCCAGGCGCGGATTGGACAGGTCGGCTCGTAGGTTGCGCAGCAAGATGGTTCCATCGCCGAGCAGCTGGTACTGCTCACACAGGGCGGGCTGCTCCTGGCCCTGCTGATCCATGCCATTCGAGGATCCATTCTGACCCTGTCCTCCTCCATTGCCGGCTGCACCGTCGAAAAGCATTTTGGTTGTTTTCTCTGCCGTTTTAGAAATAGAGATTAGATCTAGCCAAAGTTCTAGAGTGTTAGACCGCCTTTCCTATCCGTTCTAATAGAAAATTGTGGAAAAAATTCCTTTTTTTTTTGTTCGAGCTCAGAATAAAAATTCAATTGGGACGGCTAACAATTTTGAGAAAACTGACTGCGATCTGACAATTGTTTTCAAGGCCTGCTGCGTTTTAAAAACTATGATTTATTATGATAAGGGAAAATGCAAATTAAAAATTGTTGGAAACTCTTTTTTTCCACAAATATTAGGTACTTTTAAAACATTTATAACTAAAATATATGCCTTTTTTTTTCAAAAAATAATTTTAAATTATCAAAATATCAAATAGTCTATTATATTATAAATAAATATCTTTCTATATGATGTACTTCATATCAGAACTTGGTATTCCAATAAGAATTCAAAGCGGTAAAATCACGGGAGCCCCCAAAATCTTCTGTAACTACACCCATGTGTAAATACCGGCAAGCTCTATGATTCCCGGATCAGGAAAGTATATATATATAAATTGAAACCCTGAGAATCCTATACATACCATGGACCTCCTTCATTTTCTGAGGATTGTGGGAATCACTCATCTTCTGGTTCACCCAGACCTTCCGCTGGGTAAGATTGTTGTTGGCATCGTCGTCATCCGCCGATCGCGATCGCTTTACCGCCTTTTTCTCGACCATGTTTTCCATGATACTATGATACTGGGCTGGAGAGGTGATTTCGAATCCTCAAATAACTCTGTTATCCGCAATTTTCTGGGCTTCCAATTGGTTTTGAATTGTATGTTTTTTATCCCGTTTTATTTTTATTAATAATACCCTAAAATAATAGTACTACCATATTTTCCAAAACCCAGCGAAGGGATGACCGATAGATGGTCGATCTTATTCTATCGATCGCTAGTTGTTGGGCGCAAATTTTAAAAATCTTTATCTAACGGTTAATCTTGACTAACCGTTCTCTAACCGCTAACCGTAAAAAAAATATTCGAACGCTGAAATTTAAACACAAGTTTTTTTGATGTTTTCTTGTTTATTAGTATAAATCGAGAAAACCAACATCGAAATGAACTGACTTCGTTTGTTTTTCCAAAATTGGTTAGAGTTTTGGAATTTTCGTCACCTGCTTGATTTGATTTTCGGTCTTCATCTTTTTTTTTGGGCATATGTTTTTTGAAATTTGGATTCGTCTATTCATTTTTGAGGTTTTCACTCGATTAGCTGTGTTTAGTGGTCCTATCTCTAAATGGGTTTGAAGTTTAATTTCTCTGATTTCATTTTGGTATTTAAGTTTGGATCGTCGTGTGATCACTAGTTTCTAACTAACTAGCTTGGCTTTACTTCTTTCGGCTAGAACGGATCTTCCTTTGATAGGGCTTTGAATCCGAATCGTCGGATGACTTGGGACTGGTCCTCTTCATCGACGAATCCGAATTGGAGGAGGCGATGGCCTCGGCGGCTGCCTTCTTGGCGGCCAAACGGCGCTGGGCAGCCGCCTCCCGTTCCTTGCGGACCAGCGCCAATCGGGCCAAATCGGCCACCGTCTCCTTGCTCCGCAGCGAATGACCCGACTGCTTCGGCTCCCGCTTTCCTTCGCGCAGCCTCCTTGGCTTGGCGCCATCCACGTTGCCCTCCTTCGAACGCTGATCCCTGGTGGTGGTCATCGTAATCAGGAGATTCAAGGGTTTCTCGCGCGGCAAGCGATTCGGATTGGAGATCTCGATCAGGCCGTGGACACCAACGTGGCGTCGATCGTAGTGGTTCTCCGCCTCCTCCTCCTCCTCCTCCTCCTCCTCCTCGGTGTCCCCCAAGTCAAAGGAAAGCTGACTCTTCACCTCCACCTTGTCGCTGTTGTCGTCCTCGTCGTCCTGGCGAATCCATTCCAGCTCCATCTGCAGAATGTCCGAGGGGGTGAACTGGCGACAGCGACCCTTGTGATTCACGTACTTTCCGCGCGGCATGATCCTTGGAGTACTGCAAATCCTTCGATTCTTCGCTGGCAAAATGATCCTAAGAAATGTAAGAGAATTATAAATATAATATTTGAAAGCCAATACAATTTTCAATTTCAATTGGAAAAACCGCGAGTAAGCGTACAACTTACCCTCAATATAAAATGGTTAAAAAAGATTAGGGTAAAAAAAATAGAGAAATAATTAGGATTTTGTCGGTTGTGTGCCTTGCAAAGTACAATTAATGTATGACTAGAAAACTACAGGGGCTGCTGTGTGTTTGAAAAGTAACATATTTTTTATGGCCAACTATTTGAAAATCTAAATTATTATTAAACTGACAATATTGTTAGCTGCTTAAAAACCTGATTTTCCACCAAAAAAAATAGTTTTTTTGTCATAAAAATTGAAGTAATGATCCAAATATGGAGTGTCATACCTTTTTGAACTCGTTATTAAATTTTCAATCGACTGGCATTTAAACCTGGAAATTTTTAAATTTTGCCATTTTTCGGAAAAAACCATGATGTACCCTTACCAAAAATGTGAAAATTGGGTCCAAAATTAATTTTTTTAAATCAGGCGGAAAGTTTACTGATATTAATTATTAGGTTGTTAGCTATTAGAAACAGTGCCCATTGTTGATTTGGGACCATTTTTGCCCAAGTTACTGCAATAAATCGAGTAAGAAAAATGTCAAATTTGTACCCAAAATCAAAATTCGGATTTTCTACCAAAAAAATTAGTTTTTTTGTCATAAAAATGGAAATAATGATCCAAATATGAAGTGTCCGACATTTTTGAACTCGTTGTTAAATTTCCAATCGACTGGCATTTAAACCTGAAAATTTTTAAATTTTGCCACTTTTTTTTAAAAATTATGATGGTACCCCTTATCAAAAATGTGAAAATTGGGTCCAAAATTAATTTTTTCAAATCAGACTGAAAGTGCACTTTTATTAATTATTAGGTTGTTACTTGCTTAAAACAGTTAACCTTTTAGATTTGGGACCATTTTCGTCCAAGTTACAGCAAAAAATCGATTAAGAAAAATATCAAATTTGTACCAAAAATCAAAATCCTGATTTTCCACCCAAAAAATTAGTATTTTGATCATAAAAATGGAAATAATGATTCAAATATGGAGTGTCCTACCTTGTTGAACTCGTTATTAAATTTCCAATCGATTGGCGCATAAACCTAGAAACTTTTAAATTTAGCCATTTTTCGCCAAAAATCATGATGGGTACCCTTCATCAAAAATGTGAAAATTGGGTCCAAAATTAATTTTTTTTTAAATCAGACGAAAAGTGCACTGATATTATTTATTATGTTGTTAGCTGCTCAAAACAGTACGCATTTTTGATTTGGGACCAATTTTGTTCAAGTTACAGCAAAAAATCGACTACGAATTCTTTTAAATTTAAGAGAAATCCATAACATTTTGTGGCATTTTTTGATTTTATGCAATTTTAAAATACACGAAACCGAAAACTATCGCTGGTGAGCACGAACTTGAATTAAATATCGATAGAATCCAGCTTTGATAACTTAATGCCGATTTCTTAAGAGTGACCGTTTGGCATGTTTTTGGTATATTTGTATTTAATCGCTAATTCACACTGCTGGGCTGCCGAGAAGACGAGAAAACACAAAGAAAACCATGAAATTGCTGGACGCCGACTGCTGATGCGATCGTGACCAGAACCGCGTTCAAGCGGAGCACACAGTGACCCCCACTCAACCAGAACAGAGGCAGATCCGGGCGGAGATCAGGCAGAGGGAAAATGGTGAGCAGCGGCAGCGGGGGCGCTCTCCTGGCCAAACCCACTTTTTTGCGTTCTGTGATTCAGATTCAGATTGTGCGATTTTATCTAACCGAGGGGATTCGATTGATTCGTTTCGTTAGCACGCCGCATCCATGACGACGGTGGAGGGTCTGCTGCAGGAGTTCTACCAACCGAGTACCTCGAATGCCCGCAAGCGAGAGATCGAGACGAATCTCCTGGCCTTCAAGTCGCAGCCGGAGGCGTGGCAACTTTGCCTGCGCGTGGCCACCGCTTCGGATATCACAGAGAATCAGTTCCTGTGGTTCTTCAGCACCTCCACCTTGGAGCACACGATAACGCGCCGATGGACGCAGCTAAACGCCACGGATAAGACCTTGTTGCGCGAGGCGCTATGGAACTCGTATGCCCAACTGGGCGCCACGCCAAATGCGGCCAAGCGGCACAGGGACACGCTGGCCCAGCTGATTGCGCTGGTGGGGAAGCGCGAGTTCCCCGAACAGGATCCCAACTACATGCAGCACTGCATGGAACTGACCAAGACCCGCTTCCAGCTGGGCATCAACCTGCTGAGGATCACCTCCGAGGAGGTGGTGAGCAACCGGGGCGACCTGACCACCGAATGGAAGCAGTACTTCTACTCCTGGTGGGTAAATCGATTATGGAGATGTTTTTGTACTTTATGTTCCTTATATTCCTTATCGGAAATCTGAACTTTTGGGTTTCCTTCACCCATTTCATTGTTATTTTTGTTTTAAAATCTAGTTCTATTTATGTTTTTCGCTTGTTTTATCTTATCCTCACTTATTATAAAGAAATGTATGCCCCTTTTAAGTTAACTTTACCCTAAAAACTTATTTTCTTATCAGTAGTTTTGCTTATTATACGCTCTTTTCCATCGTTAACCTTATTTAACAAGTTGATAACTCTTACTTTACATGTTAATGTGCATTATTATGCATTTCTTATCAGAAATTCTAATTATTTTCGTTATTTATTTGTTAAATTCGAGTTATTTTGATTTCTTATCTATTTCTAATCGATGTTTTTGCTATGTATATCTACGATGGTTATTTTAAATCACAAATTAATCAGTTAATGTAGTAAAAAGCTTACCAATAATTCCGCGGAAACAAATAACAAAACTCTCGGTTTTCACTTTTAATAGGAAATTATTTTATGAGGCAAATATTTGATTTGACAAACTATTCTTTAATCACAGATATGGTTTAAAAATCATAGTCTGCTAAGGTTTTCAAACTTAACAATTGTTTAGGACGTATTTGAACCAATTAATTTAATATTAATGGGCACTATTTAAATGTAAGCTTAAATTTACTGACCTCCAATGGAGTCCTTGTCTCAGCAAAGTTATTTATTCGTTATTTCTTATTTTTTATTTTGATTTGCAACTATCTATTTCTTATATATTTCTAATCGATGGTTTTGTTATGTATATCTTTCATGGTTTTTTTAAATCACAAAGTAATTAATTAATTTAGTAAAAAGCTTACCAATAATTCGGAGGAAACAAATAACAAAACGCTCGGCTATCACTTTTTATAGGAAATTATTTTATGATGCAAAATATTTGCTTTGACAAATTATTCTTTTATCACAGATATGGTTTAAAAATCATAGTCTCCTGAGGTTTTCAAACTTAACAATTGTTTAGGAAGGATTCGAACCATTTAATTTATTATTAAATTTACTGACCTCCAATGGAGTTCTTGTCACAGCAGTGTTCCTAATCCTAACCCGCTTTGTGTTCCCATGTGCCGTGTGTTTCTGTAGCATCTCCATGTGTATACCCGATGTCCTGGACCTGGTCACCAAGTATCTACTAATCGCTGTGTGCCACATCAATGGCAAAGACATCCAAACGACCATACCAAACACCCTCATGGACTTTAGTCTAACCTCAGCGCTGCCAAATGACAATCAACTAAGGTGGGTTATCGTTAAATATATAGAAGAATATATCCATAAGGAAATCCAAATAATAATTTGATTTGAACTCCCTCGCAGTTCCTCTATTTTGGAGCTGCTCGGCTGTGTGCAGCACTTGGTCTCCTGGATACGCACTGAACTGATCTCGGAGTACTTCCTCATGAGCATACTCGACCTCTCCCAGTGGCGACCCGCCCACGAGCCCATCTCCCTGGCCGCGCTCTCCGTTCTGAACGAGCTGCTCTACCTGCAGAAGCCATTGCCCTTCGCTGGCACCTTGATGGGCGGCGTTAGCAGCCTGCTCGAGCAGCACAACAACAATCGGCGGCAGAGCGAGATGTATAGCGACAAGTTCCGGGAGCTCCTGCGCCTCTACACCACCAAGTATGCCGGCAAGCTGATGCAGGAGCCGGAGCTGCTGGAGACCTTCCTCAATCTCCTGTACGGCTGCACCACAGAATGTGAGTCGAATGGTAAAAGTATTGCCTTCTAACGTTAGCTTGTCACAGAAACCCTGTTATCAGAGATTTATGGTTTGATTATATTTTGTTATACCCTTGATTTTAGTCAGAAGTTTGCAACGCAGTAAAGGAGACGTTTCCGACCCTACAAAGTATATATATTATTGATCGGCATGCAGCTGACGAGTCGATCTAGCCATGTCCGTATGTCCGTCTTTCTGTCCGCCAGTTTGTTTCTACGCAAACTAGTCTCAGTTTAAAAGTTATCGGAATGAAACTTTCCCTAAAGTCTTCCTATTATTGCAGGTAGTATATAAGTCGGAACCAGCCGGATCGGACAACTAAATCCTATAGCTCCCAAAGGAATAATCGGAAAAACAATGAAAAAAAATTATACCTTCGGTGTTTTTTGACATTTTACCTTCTTCTCTTAGGAATATTATTTTTTATATATCTCTGAATTTCGGATTAAGTTTGAAAAGAGTCGGACGACTATAACAAATAGCTGCCATAGGAACGATCGGAAAATTAATGGGAAAATAATAGGAAAAAAATTATAGCTTCTTTGGTTTTTAATGTATTCCCTTCTACTCTGGGATATGACATTTTTTTTAATATTTCTGAATTTTGAATTACATTTAACAAAAATCGGACGACTATATTATATAGCTGCCATAGGAAGGATAGAAAAAATAATGTCAAAATAATACGAAATTTAACATTTTTGCGATTTGTAAATTAATAGGAGTGATCTGCAAGGGCATACGAATACGAATTTTATTAATTTTTGGGATTTGGGAATTAATAGGAATGATCTGCAAGGGTATATAAGCTTCCTTTCTTGTTTAAACCCTATATTTGTTTAAACTATCATTAATTTTTTTCTTAATCTTTCAATTAGTACATGGCGCTTTGGACTTCACCGAAAAGCTAGAGATATGGACGCCCATCATCAAGGGCATTGCCCAACAGCCCGCCAAAATTACGCGCTTCAACAACGTGCTCACCCAGCTGGTGGATGAGATCATGCGGCGCACTCAATTCGAGGCCAATAAACCCGAACTGGAGGTGCTGGACAACGAGCTCATGGAGGACGATGTGAGTGGTTCAGTGTTTTGAGGCCTTGTTTGGCGTGTTTGGAGGTCTTTGCGCGTTGAGAATAGAGAAAGTTATAGTTGTTGGGGGTTACATATGCGATTTTGGCTTAAATTGCAATACCAGCTTTCGTTTTCAGTGCAAAATGCCAATATCTTTAAAATTGCGGACATGAAAATGTAATATAATATTATCTTAAATATTTTATTTGTCGTTTGACATTAATGCAAATCAATTATTATAATATATATTACATTATAATAATAATATTCGTAATTCCATAATCAATTATTATTCCAATTAGACAGGGGAATTATTTCATCTTCACCATTTGAAAGGCCAATTAGGAATTTGTATTGCCAATTGCGATTTAAAATACATCTTCTAGTTAGAGAGTTAGAGTTAGTTAGAGTTTTGATCTTCGGTTCAATCCTCTTCATGTGATATACCCCATGACCATATACTATTATTATAACGGAATATTAAAAAAATTTATTTTGATGAAAGGTATTAATCCGAAGATTAAAACTACGTTTTCCCTTTTTTTCTATATTCCGCTGGGTTTGAATAATATTTGAATTTAACTTTTGATATTTATTTGTATAATAAAAATTATTGAATAACTGTTATTTCTAGTTATTCCTGTTATTCCTGATTATTATAAATAAAAAATACTTGTTGAATTGTGATTTTTATATTAAAAATGATATCCGTTACGTATTCTGCATTGAACACAATATAAATATAATAATAATTTGAATATTAAATATTTTATTATATTATTTTATTTATTATTTTTATTCCTGATTATTATGAATAAAAAGTAATTGTTATATTGAGATTTTTATATTAAAAATTATATCCGTTACGGATTCTGCATTGAACACAATATTTAATATAAATATAATTTAAATATTAATAATTTTCGACTTCCAATTTCAGACCTCCGCCACCGAGTGGCAGCAGTTCCTGGACCAATGCTTCGAGTCCCTGGCCCTGCTGGCCAACACCCGCGGTGCTCACATCGTCTTCGCACAAGTCTACAACCACTGGTCCAGGCCGCAGATGTATTTGCTGTCGCTGGAGCACGCCTTGGACCATGGCAGTGCGCGCAGCTATGAGGCGGCCCGCAAGCTGAAGGGCGCCAATGTGGGCGAGATTCTGCGTGACTTTGCCACCGTCTGCCAGGCGGTGGTGCGTCTGGCTCCGCTGATGGACACATCATCGGCGGCGCCCGGGGTGGCGGACGAGATGGAGTGCCAGCTGCAAATGCTGTCCGACAGTTTGCTGCAGACGCTGCAGCTTCTGGCCAGCAATCGCCTGGGTAGCGGCGGTAGTGAAATGGACAAGGCCACGTTTCAGACTGATTTGGATAACCTGTAAGTTGAGGGGATCAGGATCAGCTTCATTTGATTGATTACCTTTATTTAATAACATATTCCAGATACGCTCAAGTTCTGCTGGCCATCAGGAGCATCTTTCCGCTAACGAAAGCCATGAGCGGCGAGGAGCTGCTGCACCGACTGTTTGCCATTTTGGGCAGCATCTTTGCCTGCAACGGCTCCCTGTCGGCCGCCTCGCCCATTGTACAGCAAGCGGCCAGCGAGCTGCTGCTCTTCATCTCGACTGTGATACGGCCCAAGTGCCTGCTGGATATACCGCAAATTCAGAGCCTGCTGCAGGCGGGCTCACGCCTGGGCGCCCAGCTGCCACGCCAGGTGTGCATCAATGTGCACATCAGTCTGGTCAGCTACATGGTGCTGCCGTGGAAGTGTGTCCCCGAACAGCAGCAGGACTATCCGCGACGCCTCTGGATGCTGCGCGAATATGTCCAGGGGCTGGCGCAGAACTTTCTCGATCTGGATTTGGGCCAGGCCAACGAGAGCAAGGTGGCGGCCACCACGCTCAGTCTGTTGGGCACTTTTACGGCTCTCATCGAGTATTTCAAGGCCACGGGCGGCAATGCCAAGGATATGCTGGCGAGCACATTTAAGGTGGATTATCTTGGGTTCCTAAAAGTGCAAACATTCGATCTCATGTTCTATTTTTTGCAGCCCATTTTGACCAAGGCCCTGATGATCTTCAACAGCTTCGGGCTGAGCAGCATTGCCATGGCCATAACGGTGGCCGAATTTAGTCTGAGTATGCTGCGCACATTGCCCACCCATTTGGGCGCCCAGTTCATCAAGGAGATGATCACTTTGTTCATCAGTGTCAGCAGCAGGTGGGTTGGATTGGGTCGTCTCTACCCGTCTCTTTCTTTATCGTGCGATCACTCCTCTCACTATTCTGTTGCGCAGGGAACAACTGACGCTGAGTCGTCTGGCTGTGATGGAAAAGATACTGCAGATGTTCAAGCTGATTGTCGAGCAGCCGGGCAGCGCTTCCCTGGGTTTGCTGCCTTCCATTTTGGACTTTAGCACTCAGCAGATTTTGCCGCTGTTGCAGCAGCAAAATGCAGCCACCGATAACAGCGAGATCACCAGTCTGCTGTACGCCTTGTTCGATAGGTGAGTGGATTTCTTAAGGACTATTATTATATATTATCTATATCCTACTCTCTAATTTCAGTGTGCTCACCTGCAAGTGGCAGTTCTTCTACAAAAATCAGCTCTCCAATGGCCACAGCGGCGGTGGCTCCGGCAACTTCAACTGCAGCGACAATCTGCATCCGGCACACTTTATGGCCATCCTGAATGCCTACGGCCAAATGCTGGTCAGCGGCACGGATCCCAGCAATGTGCGCAGCGTTCTCTTCTCCATGCAGAATGTGAACGAACGGAGTCGGCTGTATCAGCGTGCCCTGTTCAAGGAGCAGCTGCTGGCCTCCTTTCAGCGGGCCCTGCTCAATCTGCTGTTGAGCGGAGAGGGCTCGCTGCACTTCGACATGATTGCCCAGGCCCTGTATGCGATGGGCCAGGTGGACCGACGCCAGTTGCTCGAGAGCTTTGCCCACGCCTCATTGCCGGTGGCGCAGACGGCGCTGGAGGAGATCTGCCAGACAAGTGTGAGTCATTAACTGAATATTAAAGGGGTTAGGCACCACTTGCAAATTAAAAATAATTAATTTTTAAAATTTTTACTGATAAAATAATTGTCCAAATGAATGAATTTTTGATATGTTAACTTTTAATGTTTAGAGACGTTTTCTCGACCGACTGGTAAATTTAAAGAAAGGTTTAAACTTCGATTTCCCATACGATTTCAAGGTTTAAACCCTACTTTTAATTTAACAAACGGACGGGAAAACGGCTCTAGGTGAAACTAAAAATATGAAAAATATTGCAAGTGGTGTTAAGCCTTCTAATTATAGACTATGAGATTTTATGGTATCACTTTTCTCTGGCCAGGACATTCCAACGTTTACGCAGAAACTCACGCAGCTCATGCAGGACGCCCACTGCGTGCATCTCAATGAGACGGCGTAGGCCCCTCCTACCCAGTTCCCCCTTGAACCCGGTACTTCCACTGCCCCCCATCCTCCTAGTCCCCCATTCACCACGCCGCTTTTTTATATTGTTTATTTAAAGAAGTGCATCGTCTAGAGTGCTTGCTTGTACATAGAATACTTACATTTTTTATGTTTTGTGTAACTTTTAAATTTACTTTGCTGTCGCTTCTTGTATGCCATATTTTCCGTCACTGTTGTGTCATCTTGCTCAGTTTTTGTTTCCCCGTGTAACCCCAATTGTAAACCCCATTTCCCCACCAGATTGCGTTTGGTTCTTTCTTTGCGCGAGGTTGTGTTTCTAATTAGAGATCGAACACTATTCATCCCGATTGATAAAAGACATTTATTGTTAATATAAAAAACGAAAATTCTTTAGCTTAAATGCATACTTATCTTTAATTTTATGTTTACTCTGCTTTCTGTGCTGTCACCGCAAATCGATAAAAGTCATACCTATATCTTAGTAGCATATATACATATTATATACATAAATTAATTAGCATATATCAATATGTAAATCGGTTACGTCATAAGCAAGTAAAAAGTATCAAGTAAAACAAAAAAAAAACCGGAAAGGAGACGAAAACCCAGCCACACATTCATGTAATTTATTCTGCGAAAACGAAACAACACACTACACACAAATCCAAGTCGTTTTAACACTTCGTTCTAATGATTTGAATTCTAATTGCTTAAGTCCCTTAAATCAAAAATTCAATAAAACTATTTTTACCATTTTAAGTGGCAATTTTATTATTTTTGGATTTTTTGGTATTACATGGTAATACGTAATTAAGTGGAAATAAGTAGAGGTTTAAAATAAAGTTTATTATTTAAAAAGTCATTGATATATAATAAATATATGTATGTAATATTTGTTTTAGCCCTGCAGAAGGCATAATAATTTCAGTCAGAAGTTTGCAATGCAGTGATGGAGTTATTTCCGACCCGATAAAGTATTTATATTCTTGACCAGCATTAACGGTCGAGTCGATACATATAGCCATGTCCGTTTGTCCGTTCGTCTGTCCGTTCGTCTGTCCGTTCGTTTGTCCGTTCGTCTGTCCGTTCGTTTGTCCGTTCGTCTGTCCGTTCGTTTGTCCGTTCGTCTGTCCGTTTCTATGCGAACTAATCCCTCTGTTTTAAAGCTCTCATGATTAAACTTTCCGAAAAATTGTATACATATATATTATAGGAAGTATATAAAAGGTATTTCTAACTAAAAATATGTAGGTGAAATGTTTAGAATAAAAGAACAAATATGAAAACATAGGCTCTCAAACATATAAGCCAATGTTTGGTTACCACGCTTTGAACACGCGCACAAATAATCCAATTGCAAATATAAATAAATAGTAATGAGGATCACTCGAAATAACAATCGGGATGCCAGGATGGTGATGAATGAGCGGGAGGATGCGAAGGACGAGGATCATAAAAGCGACAGCTTCCTTCCTTTTGTCTGTGGTTTACATATTTTATTGTTTACCCCCACTCGCTTTTCCCTTTTATTTTTTTGATTTTTTTTGCATACTTGTGCTCAGGTGTCGAGGACAAAAGCGCCGAAATTGAATTTAATGAAAAGCGAAAGCAAAACAGAGGAATAGCAAGGATCACCCACTTCCGTTTGCCAGCAGGTAAATGCTGAGGCATACAGGTAGTCGAACTTCCACTGGCTGGTTTGCATACTCCTTGCCATCCTGCGCACTTCCGCAGGAAGCGGGTTGGGTTAGAGGGACTAGGGATTCACTTTCCCTTCAAATGTGCCTAGTATTTTAGAAACAATTAACTATGAAATACATATATAAACCAGATTGAAGTATTTCACAAATATACAGGTTATAATATTTTCTACGTGATTTAAAAACATTTAACATTTATAAAAAAACATTGATTTAAAATATTGATAGTTAGATTAAATAGATTTAAATCCGAAAGGGAATAAAATTTAAAGATATTATAATATTTTGGGTTTTTTAAAGGAATTTAAATATTTAAAATTTGATATAATAAGAATATTTGTTTTATTTAATTGTTTATAAATATAGGACTTAAAATAACCTTCATTCTTGATTTTGCTGGTAAGAAACACATAATACTTGAAAAGTTTTTTCTTCCTTAAAGGATTGGGTTTTTAAAACTAATTCAAATATTTGAAGTTTGATATAATCAAAACAATTAGTTGATCCAATTGATAAATATAATATCGGATTTTAAACACATTTATTTTTGCTGGTAAGAAACACATTTAATAGATTTAAGACCCAAAGGGAATACTACTTGAACACTTTTTTCTTCCTTAAATGATTGGGTTTTTAAAACATAACTTAAATATTTGATTGATTTCAATGATTCTTAATGGTATTAATGCTATTTATCTGTTAGGAAACGTTTTTAAAGCATTTTATGTCACTTGGAAAGGGAACTTGAGGGGTTTTTCTTCGATAAAGAGGTTCCATTATCACTCCATATTAAAGATGAACAATAAAAAAATATATATTTAAACATTTTGAATTTAATATAACTAATATATTAGATTACTTTGAATGATTCTTAGTGGTATTAATGCTATTTTTCTGCTAGGAAACTATTTGAAATCATTTTATGTCACTTGGAAAAGGAACTTGAGGGGTTTTTCTTCAACATGAGGTTCCGATATCACTCCAAATTTAAGGTGAACAATTAAATATATTTCGGTAAACGTAATATCGGCGGATAATTTGAAACCACGGACTGTGCCATCAGTGCTAACACTCATGACCGACTAAATGGATCCAGTGCGCCCTTACCGCAATGACGCAGTGCAGCCATTGGTTCCAAAGGTTCCCCAAAAGTTCCTCCAAGCGAGTACGTGACTGGGATTTGGTTTGCTAATTAGTGGGACTCGGAATGGGAATCGGAATCGGAATGGCAGCGCATATGCTTGACTCTAGCCAATGGCCCCCGGACCTCGGTATTGGAACCGTATAAAACGCTGGACTTGGATGATGTCCAGCCACAGTTGAGCGCTGGCGGCTGAAATAGCAACAGTGCCATCTTGAGAAGACAGAAGCGGAGAAGGAACGACGAAGAATCAGGAGCAACCAACATGGCAGTGGAAACGGTGCAGGAGACGCTGCAACAGGCGGCGGGTAGCAGTTCGGTCCTGGGATTCAGCCCCATGCTGACCACCTTGGTGGGCACCCTGGTGGCCATGGCCCTGTACGAGTACTGGCGCCGGAATAGCCGGGAATACCGGATGGTGGCCAATATACCATCGCCACCGGAATTGCCCATTCTGGGACAGGCTCATGTGGCCGCCGGTCTGAGCAATGCCGAGATCCTGGCCGTTGGCCTGGGCTATCTCAACAAGTACGGCGAAACGATGAAGGCCTGGCTGGGCAATGTCCTGCTCGTCTTCCTCACCAATCCCCAGGACATCGAGCTGATCCTCAGCGGGCACCAGCACTTGACCAAAGCGGAGGAGTATCGCTACTTCAAGCCATGGTTCGGCGATGGTCTGCTGATCAGCAATGGACACCATTGGCGTCATCACCGCAAGATGATTGCACCCACCTTCCATCAGAGCATCCTGAAGAGCTTTGTGCCCACTTTCGTGGATCACTCCAAGTCGGTGGTGGCTCGCATGGGCTTGGAGGCCGGCAAATCCTTCGATGTGCATGACTACATGTCGCAGACCACCGTCGACATCCTGCTGTCCACCGCCATGGGTGTGAAGAAGCTGCCCGAGGGCAACAAGAGCTTCGAGTATGCCCAGGCCGTCGTCGACATGTGCGACATCATCCACAAGCGGCAGGTGAAGCTGCTCTATCGCCTGGACTCCATCTACAAGTTCACCAAGCTGCGCGAGAAGGGCGATCGCATGATGAACATCATTCTGGGCATGACCAGCAAGGTGGTCAAGGATCGCAAGGAGAACTTCCAGGAGGAGTCGCGTGCCATTGTCGAGGAGATCTCCTCCACCCCGTTGGCCAGTTCGCCGGCCTCCAAGAAGGAGGGTCTGCGTGACGATCTGGATGATATCGATGAGAACGATGTGGGTGCCAAGCGACGATTGGCCCTCCTGGATGCCATGGTTGAGATGGCCAAGAATCCGGATATCGAGTGGAACGAGAAGGACATCATGGATGAGGTGAACACGATTATGTTCGAGGGTCACGACACCACCTCGGCTGGCTCCAGCTTTGCCCTCTGCATGATGGGCATCCACAAGGATATTCAGGCCAAGGTCTTTGCCGAACAGAAGGCCATCTTCGGGGATAATATGCTGAGGGACTGCACCTTCGCCGACACCATGGAGATGAAGTATCTGGAGCGCGTGATCCTGGAGACCCTGAGGTTGTACCCTCCAGTACCGTTGATCGCCCGTCGTCTGGACTATGACCTCAAGTTGGCCAGCGGCCCGTACACGGTGCCCAAGGGCACTACGGTCATTGTGCTGCAGTATTGCGTGCACCGACGTCCCGACATCTATCCCAATCCCACCAAGTTCGATCCCGACAACTTCCTGCCCGAACGGATGGCCAACAGGCACTACTACTCCTTCATTCCGTTCAGCGCCGGACCGAGGAGCTGTGTGGGTCGCAAGTACGCCATGCTGAAGCTGAAGGTTCTGCTCTCTACGATCGTGAGGAACTACATTGTCCACTCCACCGACACGGAGGCGGACTTCAAGCTGCAGGCCGACATCATCCTGAAGCTGGAGAACGGATTCAATGTCTCGTTGGAGAAGCGTCAGTATGCCACGGTGGCTTAAGGATCGATCCCAGTACCCAGTGCCCAGCAATCCCGAACCCAGCCCTGTATATACGACCACGATGACGAACCCCAGCCCGAACCCACATATATTGTATATCCGAAAACACCGATGAAGAAGAACCCAACACACAAGCCAGCCAGAGAGTCAACCAATCTTATTTTTTCTTTACTTTTTCTATCTCCTTACTTTTATACTAATCAATACTTTTTTGTTTGTTGGTCTTTAGCGGGTGGTGCCCCTATATATATATACCAAATATCCTTTATAACCAACTATTTTCAACGCAACTGTTTGTGCTCTTCAACTTTTTTATTACTCCTACTTCTTTCTATCTACCAATATCTGTACTTTTTTTTCCTAGCCATGTAGTGTGATTTTTTTTTCCTTTATTCTAGTATTTATTAAGTCAAATGGTTTGAATGAAACCCAAAAAATATGAAAAATACATATACGACAAGGCAAGTAGCCAATGGAGCTGCATAAAAAATGTAATTGCTGAAGGTGTTTTCTTTTTTGGTGGGGAAGTGGGTTCGGATCTTGATGTATGCTTGATATAATAGCATCTTGATATAATAATGTCTTTGGAAATCTGAGCATTCATATCTATTTATCGTGGGATCGTTAAAACAGTTATATATCATTTAAGAATTTTATTTTTGTATGATATAGTGTGTTGATAAGGTATAATATACATAATATAATATAATAATGTCTTTGAAAATCTAAGCATTCAGATCTCTTTATCGTGGCCTCGTTAAAAAAGTTCTATATCATTTAAGAATTTTATTTTTGTATGATATAGTGTGTTGATAAGGTAAAATATACATAGTAAGGTTAGGTTTTTTACAGTAGGGCTTATAATTTAAAAATTATAATAAATTTTGAATTACAAACCCATATAATCATGATATGAAGATAGCCTCGTTAAAAATATATACAAGTTCTATATTATATAAGAACTCTAATGTTGTATAATATATGTATTGTGTTTATGAGGTATATTATAAGTATAATATAGTAAGGTAAGGCTATTTATTTCCGAAATAATATATATTAATATGTATAATAATCATATAATTTCTTTCCGTGCAGGTTATACAATACCTATACCATAAGCGATCCGAATGACCATCGAAGACCTTGTTGGACCTTTGCCATCATCGAGTTAATGCGCTAATGCGAGGCAATCGGCAGTTTGCAAACCGCTGGCAATGTCAAAATATTGATGCAGGGCCACTGTCCTTGGCGAGGTATTTTGCTCCTTTATTTCATTTTCATTTTTATCTGGTTCGAAGCTACCTACCTGTTCGTATTTGTTAGCATTATGCTGATCTTAAGTCGACACCTCATTCGCCGGGGCGATTTGTAATGCGATTAATCGGATGCAGATTGCGATGCTGACAAATGCAAATGCTATTGTGTCGAAATCGATAGCAGTTTATCGCGGGTTTCGGCAAAAAAAAAAGAGAACCAGGAGGAGTACCTGAAATTCTCACTCCTTCGTTTTTTTGTTTTTGATTAGCTGAATTCCGCCTTGGGAGTCGGCTTTCACTTTTGGTCTTTTTCAGCAATTTTCCGTTCGATTTTCGTTCGATTAACAAGCATCGGATTACGAAACGGAACGAAACTGAACGGAAATCCTTTCGGTTTCTTCCGCATTTCCTGATTAATGAACCCTTCCTCAGCATCTCTTTGGTAGACATAAAAAAAGGACATGCAGCAGGTCCCCGAAAAACTGAAAACCGAAAACCGAAAACCAAGCGATACACATCGATTCTGTTTGGTCATTGTCCTTTTTTGCGCTAGGCAAATAGCGGCATTACCTGTGCATCGGATCGGGATCTGTGGATCTGTAATCCAATCCAATGTTTTTCGGCCTCCGGATGTTTGTGCGCATTCGTTTCGTTTTTTATGGCGGAATAGGCAGCGAAAGCAGCATCCTTTTGGGAACTTTGCTGTATGTCCTTCATGCGTGACACTCGAGGACTCGCCTTTGATGACCGCCGAAATTTCTAATGGCATCCCACGTGGTAACCATAAAATTGAGGTTTTTATACTATACCCTTTTTGGCGATTGGCATGGGTTGATCCCATTCTTTTGGCATGTGCTCGGGAGGAAGTAGTTCATAAATTTAGCATAATGTTGGCTCTGAAGGTTTTTATCTTCGTTTTTATGAGGATACCGTTTTAGTGATACTATTGATATTTAGTTAAAAATAAATATAACATATTTTTTTTTAACATTTATATTATAATATATGTTTAGAATATCTATTTAGAATATTATTATTATATCCTCGCAAAGGGTATAATGATTTCAGTCAGTAAGGGGGTACATCATGGTTTTTTGCGAAAAATGGGCAAAAAATACAATGTCCAATCGATTAGGGATTTAATAACGAGCTCAGAAAGGTATGACAATGCATATTTGGATCAATACTTCCATTGTTTCAGCCAAAAAACGAATTATTCTTTTGTGAAAAATTGGAATTCAGGTTTTTGGCAAAAATATGAATTTTTGTTTAGTTATTTTGCTGTAACTTGGCCAAAAATGGTTTTACACCAAAAATACATACTGTTTTATACAGATTGCAATATAATAATTAAATCAATGTTACTTTCCATGTGATTTAAAAAAAATAAAATTTTCGCCATTTTTCATTTTTTTTATTAGGGGTTGCATCGTGATTTTTTGCAAAAAAATGCCAAAAAATAAAACTTTTAGGTTTAAATGCCAATCGATTAGAAATTTAATACAGAGCTCAGAAAGGTATGACAATCCATATTTGGACCAGTATTACCATTGTTTCGCCCAAAAAACGAATTATTTTTTTGTGAAAAATTGGGATTTGGTTTTTTGGAAAAAATGAATTTTTATTTTTGTTATTTAGCTGTAACTTAGCCAAAAATGGTCTTACACCAAAAATACATACTGTTTTAAACAGATAACTGAGGAAATAGCTTAGAATGACAGTCTTTTTGGGATAGAATTGCATTGATTGAGCTGTTTCCGGATTGTTTTCGTGTGGCCTCATTGTGAGTGCTTCTCGAAAAGGACCCCACAGATAGTCGTCAGGATGGTAGAAGAGATCTCCTTTGGGTCCCTGAATCTCTCCTCAAGTTGCATACAAAACAGCTTCAGAGGAACAGAGAACACAGAACAGAGAGAATGAGTCGTACAAAGAGCTCGGGGAATCGTGGAACAAGGACATCTCAATCAATGCAAAACTATCTGCAAAACGCTTCCTGGAGTGCGCTGCCCATTGAATTTGGCCAACAGAATGTGTCAAAATTGTGTGTTGTCATACAATCGAGATAGATTGTGATGACTCAATGCCAGGAGTACTCTACTCTCCATCCTGGAGTGAAATAATCCCTGTGGCCACCCTGGGTGCATTAGTCAAAACATGGGAATATATATATAGTATAGTACCCTGTACGAAGCCCACGTGGATTCGGTGACATCCTGAAAATGTCCTGGAAAACAAAAAACATGTGCAGCCAGGCCGGGGGAGCAGTTTCAATTAAGGCTTCTAAAACTGGAATCCAAAAAGACGACGGCCACATGTGTTGTCCTTATGACTTTCTGTTTTGGGGCTACACTCACAAAAAAATAGCATAGGTTTTTACTAAATTTAGGCCCGTTTTCTCGTTTGAATTTTAAATTTAAAGTACGTGTGGGTATTTTGAGGTTAAAGCACACTTTAAATTTAACATGAGGTTTACAGAAATTGTATATATTCTATATATTCCGAAAATATTAGTGGATTTTTGGCTTACAAAATATGCCAAATAATACATTTTAAAATATTTTTGTAAAAAAACATTTAGGCAAAAATTTTTTTCGTTAAATTATGATTATTCAAATTTTAGCAAGTTTAAAAAATATTTCCAAACATGTTACTTTTTGTATGTTAGGTTAAACGAATTTTCCCAATTAATTCCTAATTTTTTCAAGTAAAATTCCAAATATATTTTCTCAAGTGTGCATTACATCGCATAGTTTAGATCAGTAGGACAATATGGAACCGGGACGCGAGTCATGAATGAAATTAACTCGGTTCCGTCAGCCGCAGCCATACGCAAGATCATCTCTGGTTGAAGTGGTTCAAGAAAATGGGAAATGGAATATAAAAAAGAATGTTGGGCGGGGGGCTTAGGTGAACCACAGGCGGTTCCAGAAAGTGTTAACCTGCTTCTTCTTCTTCTATTTTTATCCTCTCTCAACTATGTTGTCCAGCGTTATCCTCTTGACCTGGTTTCCCAGTCGCTGGATTAACCGCTTAAGGTTCTTAGCCACAAAGCGCACACTTAAGTGCCTCATTGTGGCCTGAAGTGCGTCCACTCGAAGATGGATAGAGAATAAAATAGCTGAAAAAGTATGGAAAATAAGTAGCTGCTTAAGTTTAAGTAGCTCGGCTTAGGCTGTGGTTAATTTCGTAAGCCAGAGCAAGTAGTATAATTGCCAGAGGAGAGTATCTATTGGGTTAAGAAATCACAGCTGAATGAAATCCTTGAATGAATCTAGATCACAATGGATCAGCGTGGTTCAGCCGATCAGGCACTCAGCAAAAGTGGTCAAATCCTTTAAGCACTAAACTAAAGTAAACTGAATGAATATCTGGAAATGAATGGTTCATTCACTGCGTTTCCAGTTTTCACTCAATCAGTCATCTAATCTTGCGGGAATATCTCACAAAAACAAGACTATAATCTCCTAGAAATCAAGAATAAATCGCATATATTTTTTTAAAAATAATTTTATTAATATTATAAATACTGCCTAACTATCTTTCTTAGGATTTCCCCTACTTTTTATTTATTCAAGACTATAATCTCCTAGATATCAAGAATATATTGCCTAAACTTTATTTTAAATTATTATAAAAATATTATTTTTAATACTTTCTTTTGAATATATGAAAGATTAATGCATTCAAGACTATAATCTCTAAGAAAACTTGTGTCATCTGTCGCAATTACAGTCGTTTTTACCCCCAACCCGGCAGCTCGTGTTCGATCGGGTCAGAGATCAGCACCTGGCTGCCGGGATAATGGTAATGCAATATGCCAAGAAATCGGAGGATCGAAGGATCGAAAAATCGGGGAACGTGAAACCAATCAAGTCAATGCCATGGGCATGCGCACACGCTAAAGTGTAGTGAAAAACAGACGGTTCCCCGGAGTAATAACTCATTATTACACGCAATGATTTATGAATATTCAATGGTGACATGTGGGGGCGTGACCCCAAAATATCATAGCGACGGGGAAAATCAAAGCTATGAAACCGAATCCACCGATCGAAGGACATATACATCTATCCCTTTGAGAGATTTCATCTGTCCCCTAAGCCTTTCTCATTCACCAAATAATACAAACAACAACAAAATCCAAACCCAAACCCAACTAACGGCAAAGAGTTCCGAATTGAAACGGGAAAAATGCGAAATACGATCCAAAATCGAAGGTGTACGGTAAAAAAAAGGGCGTGTCGCATTACCAATATTTAATAATTATAACGGTGCGTGAAAAAGATTTTCACTGCTAACGGTGAACGCGGGCACCCACCGCAATCATAGAAAAAAGAAAGGCAGGAAAATACCTTAGCACCTGGACTGGGAAACTGGAAACTGCTCGAAAAAAAGGGGGTTGTAGGCGAGATCTCTGGAGATCTTGGGATCAGGCCAAGAAATACACAGAGAAATATTCCATTATTGGATCACTTTTTTTTACAACAATTAAAGTCTTAAAAGTCTTCAATCTATTTATTTAATAAATGTTATTATAATATAATCATCTAAAATATGAGATATGAGATAATATAAATATCTTGTCAAAATTTTCTACAATTAAAATCTTAAAAGTCTTCAATTAGAGTTTTAAAAGTCTTAAATCTATTTATTTAATACATTTTATTATACTATAATCATCTAAAATATGAGATCCTCAAAATAAGATCATGTTTTTTTTTCTCAGTGTATTACTCAGATTCGTTTGGGTTCTTTAATTTCTCGGGCTCTGCAGATGCACTGCGTCTTCTTCTTCTTCTTCAACAGATCCTTTGGCACAGGCCATCTTTTCTTAATGGCCAAACGATTTTCAATTGATTTTCCTCATTGTTCGACTGTCTTGGATAATTTTGCATCATCTATATCCTTTGGATTGGCGCGTTTTTTCTGTTTATCCTACAGTTTTTGTCCCGTTTTCGGGCAGATGTCCCGAGAGAAAGGGACGGTGAGACAGTTGCGAGGACACGTAGGCACAGGACAATGAGGTCCTGCATACAATTAGCCAGGAGTTGGGGGATGGGAGAGGGAGAGGGGAGAGTCTAGCGCCAAGTCAGCGTGAGGGTAAGAAAATATCCTGTAAATAATGCGGAGAGCAGTCAAGATTTTGCTACTTTAAATGCCAAAAGTATGTGCCTATATATTTTGCGTATATGTAGTTTCTTGGAGATTAGAAATATTTTCAGAAAAGTGAATGAATGGGAACAATAGAGCCTATAAGGGAATATGCATATGTATAAATATTTGTAATAAATTTAAATGATCCTTCATGTTGCTTAAATCAATTGAACTTCCATTTTTAATGAGATCATATCTATGTGAAAACTTTTTATCTCTGTAGATTTAAATAAATTACATTATAGAATTTTTTTTTAAATTTTTTCCTTTTATGATTTCCAATCATTTATGCAAATCCCAAACACAACTCAAATTCCTTTAGATGAACTAATCGATCAAAGATTCAATCCTAAGATCAAAAATTTCGACATCGGGACATTAAAGACCCCGTTTTTTAGGGGCAATCTGTTTGCTTTTGCGGTTGCCCGGTTAAATCCTTAATTAATATGCACTGAGGTCCTTACCCCGAAGGCTTTTCCCGCCCTATTTCCCAACCACCCTAGTATTTTTGGTGCATTTTTTAATTACTTGTGTCATTATGGATCGGGCGCACATGTTTTGGATCCGAACCGTTACAAACGAATCCCGAACACTTGCAGCATAATTCTCAAATTCCCAGCTCTCAGTTTTGAATTCCCACGTTGCAGGGTTACGGCATTCGAATATTTTTCATTTGCCCACTGTCATTTATCAGGACATGAGGCTCATTAGCATATCGGGGCACTGGAGCGCAGTGCCTTGCAGGATCTGCTACCCTCTAGGCCACACTTAAAACAAAAACCTGAATATTAAAGGACATGGATAAGATTTTTTTCTAAAATATAAAAAGTTAATTTTCAGAAAATAATAGGTATGCACAAAAATATATAGTAGATCAATTTTACATTATTTAATATCAATTTTAACTTGATATGCGGCCGCGTAAAGTCGATATGCTCGAAATGGGTATTTCATGTTAAAACGCTATGCGTATAACCAGCATAACCAGAAATTTACATGCGCATACCGATATTACGTTATTATATATTTTCAAAAATTGTTTTTCCTAAATTCCCTCATTTGCCAGAAAAATTTTATTTCAGATTGGCTATCTTAATATCGGGCATATATTTTCCCAGTGCACATATGCAAATATGTTCCGTATATCCTTGTTTCGCTCTCCACTGTCTATCTATCCATCAGGCAGCGAGTCCTTTTGCACGCTTGGACGCTTATGAAAATGAACATGATATTCCGATTCCATTCCACTTTTTTTTTTTTTTTTTGATCCGATGAATGTGCATGTTTACTAGCCATTAACCATTATTTTTGAAACTCAATATGATACGCAAGAAACCGTTAGGCATCGAGATCAAGGCTATGGGAACTATGTTCGATCTCATGCGGATTAATTTTCCTATTTTCAAGCTGAAAAAAAATGCTAAATAAAAATCACAACGAATAATTTGATTTTTCACCATTTTGCATATATATTTGTATATTTTTATATATTTTATATTCAGAGGCATACATATAAAATCGCTTATCAACTCAACATTCGTACAATTAAATCTATGAAAAAAATTGTTTCCTTAAGTGAGCAAAGTTAAAAAATACATTAAAGTGGTTAAGAGACTTTTAAAAACTACGACTGGCTCAACATTTAGCTCTTTATCAGGTTAACTATTTTGGTGGTTGGGTCTTCTTTCGGTTTTCTTTCGATTTGGTTTATATCACTAGATGACTTTCATATTCTTGTTTGTTCTTAGACTCATTAGATTGTTTAAAAATTGCTATTTACACAATGACTCAGTCAAGGCTTTGTTAAAAAAAAAAAAGAAAAAACTTTAGATTTACGAACTCTCTAGAGAAATACGAAATCACTTTTAAAGGTGTCTAAAAGTATGCTACGAAAGTTTTGATAGTTGGACTCCTTTTTCTCTTTTTTAGGACGTTTCATAACCTCTAGAGATCTGTGATAGATTTTAGATCAGGCTTTTTCGGCTACATGGACAGATTGGTGGAGGTGCCATCGGATTTGGGTGTGTGTGCCTCCCACCAGTCGATGGCATCGATCATGCTCTCATCGGAGAGGCAACCGCCGGCTGTGTTGTTGCTGCTGCTGTTGTTGTTGTTGCTGTTGGACTGCTCCTGCTGCAGGATATCGCTGAATTCCTTCTTGAAGCCGGGCAGTACCACATTGTCGTAGAAACTAACGGGTTCCTGGTCGTAGAAAGCGGGCAAAATGGGCGAGGATCCCAGGATCTGAACCTGCTGCTGTTGCTGTTGCTGCTGCTGTTGTTGCTGCTGTTGCTGTTGCTGCGGGGAACTCAATGTGTTGCTGGTACCGCTGACGTATTCCTGTTTGATCAGTTGCTGTTGCAGCTGGGCGGCACACGCCTGCAAGAGCAGCTCATTCGCGGCGACAGGTGAAACTGGCGAGGAGCAGGCACTTCTTGCCACCTTTTGTGGCACGGGCGACGAAGACGAAGTAGCAGCAGCAGCTGTTTCTTGCTGTTGCTGTTGCTGCTGCTCGTGACTCAAATCGCCTAGTAATTCAGCCGTTAGCAACTGATACGTATTCGTACCCGGTATCCTAATGTACTGCATACCATTTAGGGTGGTCAAACTGGGCAGGAGATCGCTGGGGTTACTTTGAATGGCATTCGGCTGCTCCAGGGGCAGGGATGGCTGCTCCTCCATTTCGTAGTTGCTCAGCGAGTCATCGAAATGCTCATCGAGACCATCGAATTCGTCCTTGATGAACATGAAGCTATCCTCGCCCGAGCCGGAACTGTTCACACCCTGACCGCTGAGCGGTGGAAAATCGAAGCCGAGTAGCTTCTCCAAGCTCCTGATATACTCGACGGCCATCCGGAGGGTCTCCACCTTCGAGAGCTTCTTGCTGGCACCCCGGCCGGCTCCCTGCGCCTCGAAGGCCTCGGAAACCTCCTCGGGAATCTTCTCGCGCAGCAGGGCGAATCCATTGTTCACCTGCTTGACGCGATTCCGTTCCCGGGCATTTCGACGGGCCACCGCCTGGGGCAGCGGCAAACCCTTTCGGCCGGGGGTTCCCAAAGTGTTGGGTTCACTGGGGGTTTGGATTTTATTCGGCTGACTTTGAGCAGTGATACTAGGTGCCTTTGGTGTCTTGTCCACCGGTAGCTTCTTCTCCTTCTTGCTCCGCTTGGCGGGAACTGAAGATTTCGGCTGCAACTGATTCTGTTTCTGGGATTCCCCCAGCGGCCGCTTCCTTTGACTGGGCACGGGTGTGGTACTAGTCGTATTGGCCACGGCACTTTGAACCGCCCCCAACATGCCGAAATCGCGTATCTTGCGAATAATCGTATTCTGATTGGCTATGTGCTGTTGCAGAGCATTCGCCCCACTTTCACTGAGCACATTGTGTACGGTGATCTTGCCAAAGGGCTTCAAAGCTTGAGTCTTCAGTCCTTGAGTGGCCTGCGGGGTGGTGTTCTCCTTGGGATTCTCCTTGGGCGGTGGCGATGGGCTGAAGCTCAAGGCAGCCATGGTTATCTCAGGTTCTCCTTGGTTATTTGTGGGTGGTTCTTGTTGGAGCACGTTGTTCCTTGGGCGAATGTTTAAAGGTGACTGATGTAATGTGTGTGATGTGGTTTTTGGTGTTTTCAGTGGCAGGACAGCTGCTTCTGGCTTCTGCGTTCTGTGTCGCGTGCCCCGAAACTCCGAACTCGAACTAAAACGAAAAACTCAACGGAAGTGACTTCGTTGACTGACTGACACACACACACACCACATACAATATACGAGGTATTCGAGGTCCTGCGTATCCCTTATGTAAAAGGCCCTGACTTTTCATCCCCTAGTAATACTGGGGTGTCCTTCGTTCCCTCACTCACTCACTCGCACACACACCTTTATCATAATATCATATATATCATATAGAGTACGGCGGCTTTTGGGAAAACTAACATCTGATCGACTCGAGCCAAAAACTCCACCTGGTTTAAGGGTGGATTTCGCCCCGATCTGATCCGATCTCTCTCTCCTTATTTATCGGGCACACAAAACAGCGTGTTTATATACCGCCCCTCTCGATGCTACTATATGCATATAGAATAATAACCATATATGTATAGAGTGTATTACCTGGGGAGCTTTGGCAGCCCTGGTAGAGAAGGCACCTTGGATTCCCACACACAAACCTTGTAGGTTGTCTAATATACAAAAAAAGTTCTTTATGAACAAGTTTTTTAAAAAGTTATGAAAAAGTTTGATTTTCATATTAAGTGTTTAGCTTACATTGTTATTTGAATTATTTCCGAATTTCGGTTTTAATTTTTAGATTTATATGCCAATTCGTTTTCCTAAACGGTTGATCCTTCCGTAAAAAATAGCCCCTCTTTATAGCTATTTAGCTATTTAATCTTTTCTATCTGCGATCACTTGAGAAGTTCAAGACCACCAGAAATTATTCCCAGTTAAAAGCCTAAAGATTTCCAATCAATAAATCATCGAATCAACGACTTGTCACTTTAAGTTAAGTTTCCACCTAATCAAAAGGCTGTCTTGGGACCATCTTTTGTAGAATTTCCCAGATCCCCTGGATATCTGGTGGAAAATAAAACCAATCAGGACCGGCATTGTGCAAAATCATTTGCCAATTGTCGAGCTAATTAAGGGAAATTAAAGAAAGGCGCGGAGAGAAGCAAGATCCTGGCGAATTTGTTCGGCCATAAATCCTAATTAAAATTGACAAGATGCCGAACCAAAAATTCTCCGAGGGGTGAGAAGAAACACCCATCCTTTCTCTAGCTACTTACTTTTTGTTTTTTTCGTATTTTGTCGAGCTGAAAAATCTCTGGCAATTAGTCTGGTGGGAAAATAATTTTACGAGTAGTCTAGTTCTTTATTTTCTTTTTTTTCTCCTTCTCTTTTTTTTTTGGAAGCTTAGGTCTGTCTGTGGAAACTAGTTTTTCGGTGTGTTGTGTGTGCTACAATAAACTTTTTTTCGGTACCGGGTTCTCTCAGGTAGTTTCCAACCTGAGACCTGAGTATCTATATATACATATATAGAGGAGTTTATGTGTGCGGTACTTGCTGCACAATTTATAAACTTGAGTTCACTTGAAAGGTTCAAGGAAACGGAGTTGAGAGCACAGGATCATCGGGGTTTCGGCATGGGGGGGGGGGAAAGGGGTTTCGACTACCGGTTTTCGATCCAGGATCCTCGTTCGCAATATGCAGACAGGCTTCTCAAAGGGAAAAGGAGTCAACAATTGTGCGTACCGAGTACTGAGTATTTTTCTGAGGAGTACTGAGGAGTCCTTTCTGCTGCTCGGCGTCCTTTGTTGTCCTCGACGCTTTGACTCGGTTGCGTCCCACTTTGACGACGCGACACGACACGCCCCTCTGGCCGCCCCCTGCCCCTGCCACGCCCCTCGTGTCCACTGCGAGAAAATAGGCGGAATAGGCAAGAAAGTATCTATTAATGTAGAGAAATTTTTAAGGAGACGATCATGAATTTTTAAAATAAAATAAATAAATATTTTATATTGAGTAGGAAAGAAAAAAAAATTTTTTTTTTAATTTTTAATTATACAAAAATTTTGGAAACTAAAACCCTTGCCTGTAAAAATTATTTTCTTATATTTAATCTTAATTTTAAATAACACATTTTTCCTTATTGTGTACCCCAGTTGAGTTTTGTAATAAAAATAAAATAAAAATAATAATCATAAATAAATAATAATGAATCTTTTAGCCTTTTTGAACAACCCCCGATGGAATTATAATTTGTCTGATTCCCAACGGGGTTGAAAGTCGCATTAATGCACCTCCGTTCTCCCAAAAAATTCACCGTTTCTCATATTCACACAGATATAGGCGAAGATATGTGTACAGAAATCTGACAATATCACTAGGGGAATTTTCGTAGCAACAAATGGATGTAAGGGGTATATTCCATATTTTGGGGGTTTCGAAATGATAAACTAACAAATGAACAATCTTTTAGAAGCAAACCTTTTTATAGGGTGTTAAGTAGTTGATAAAAAAAGTTTTGATCCCTCAATTTATGGTAGAAAATTTATTTAGATTAAAATTAAGCTTTCAACCCCCAAAATATGGCCGAAAATGTCTCCCACTCTCTAAAAACCTAACATCCTGTTTTCTAATCCTGGTATTCTATTTTTTCTATATTTTTCCATTCTCATTTTATTTTGACTTTCATCTTTGGCGGCTTGAGAAAATACAACAATTCGGGCAAACAAAAACTAATTTCGATCTTGGGATTGGCAAACGCTTCGATGGTTTCTGGTTTATTTGCATTTCGAAAATGGATCGATTTCAATGGGAACGAAATCTTGAATGGGAAATGAGAAATGGAAAAGGGAAAAGGGAGCATAGGAAATATGAATATAGATGATGAGTGAAATTTGAAATGGAAGTGAAAGCGGTGAGCAAACAGGAGTTGTGGAAAACACATGGAACCATATATGCATGTAGATGAAGACCCTGGGAGATCCCACGTCCCTTTTTTTTCGGGTTCACACTCGGCAATCGTAAATCAATCAGGCAAAGCATTCAAAGCACTTTGACTTTGATCCCCAGCCATCAAAATTGGCTTGGCTTTTCCTTTATGTTTTCCTCTTCCCTTCCCTTCCTTTCACATTTATTTCATTTTTTTTTGTAACCGGAGGAAGGCGCCGAGTGAATGGTTATACGAATAAGTATGTCCTCTGTGTGTACTTGTCGTCGGCTCAAGTGGATCCTTCAGGAGCCTTCTTCTCCATTCGGCATCTGTGCGCAGTTGTGCGTTCATAAATTCAGAGCAGAGATCCTCTCACCGAATCTGGTATTATTTCGTTTTTGGATTTATGAGTGGCGGAAACTTGAAGGAACGGAAGTCGAAGTCTCGCTGTGGAAGTCCTCGAAATAACTTCGGGATCAAGCAGCCCAAAGGAAGAAAAGAGGAAAAGTGACAGGACCCAGGCGAAGAACTTCACGAAAGGACCCGATCGCACGGCGGGTGATTTCCAAATGGAATCAGAAATCAACTGAGATCTTAAAAAAACTTGAGATCTGAAAAAAAACTTCCAATAGATTTAATGTCTAACAAATTTTCGGACCAGCAAAAGAAATATTCTCTGAATCTAAAAATCTATTAAAAAAATGGACTATTTTCAATTTAATATTCATTCAAAAATAAGTAAATAATATCACAAAAATTCTTCTCGATTTAATAATAATATTTTCTCATTTACCATCATAATAAACAAATTTCCAAAAAAAAGTGGAAAAAGTAGATCTAAATAATATCTTTAAAATTCTTTACGAAGTTACTAATAAATCCTTTTGCCGATTTTTCCCACCAGCGGAAAACGGCGACCTTCGGCTTGCGCCAAAAGTGTGCGTTTGCGTCCAGTTTCGTTACCGTTTTTCTAGAACAATGAAAAGCGAAATTGTGAATTTCCCTAAAAAGTTGAGTGCAGCTGAATGGAATGGTAAATTGTTGTTGTGCGATCGCGCACGTGCCTTTTGCTCTACATAAGTGTGCGTGAGTGTCTGTGTGATTGTGCGTGCGTGTTGGTATTGGTGTTCTACCTGGGACCCTATACACTTGAAACAAAAATCTGGACTTAATATATATTAATATAAATAAATAATCATTTCATTTTAATATTATAATATCACTAAGATATCTTGTCCAAAGGTATTTGTAAATTAATTAAATTGATGATTATATTGTACATATCATATACTTTTTTCTGTCTGTGTAGAGGACACCATGACCATGCGTTTATATGGGACTATATGGTATCGGAGCCTCTTGGCGCGCTTTTCGGGGGTTGACAAACACAACAATAAATTACCCTCACCCTCACCTGGCTTCCTCTCTCTCTGTCACTCGCTCGCTCCCTCTCTCGCCCCCTCTCGCTCACTCTCTCCCTCAACCGCTCCCTCTTTTTTGGGCCTGGTCCTGTTCCTATCCTATCCGATCCGGATCCCGATCCTGATCCAATCTGGGCATACATAAGTATATCGCTCGAGGCGCAAATGTACAGAAAAAGCGGTAATAAAAATTAAGCAATACACATGAAGAAAATCCAAGAGAAAAGTTTTAAGCTTACATTTCTCTCTTTTTACTCACATTTTTATTAAAACACCTTGAGTTTATATGTAACATGAAATAAAAAATATATATTTTTGATTTATTCGTACTATGAACTTTAGTTTCACCTAAACCGAAATTTTAGTTTGAATTTCTAGCAAATTCTTTTTATTTTTAAAGATTTTATAATTTTATAATAAATGTTTATAGATTTAGTGGTAGATGTTATTTTTTTAAGGTGCCAGGAGTTTTGGCCGCAGGACACCGACCGGTTTGAAAACAGGGCTCGTGGGTCTCCCTCGCATTTAGCCCTGTCTCTCTCTCTCTCTCTCTCTCTCCGTTAGCCCCTTCCCGCTCTAATGCCCATTGTGTTCCGTTTTATATAGAATATATATTCCGTTTATATCGTGTCCCGTGCTGGGGTCGCTGATCGCCACTGATCCTGCATCGTCATCCTGCCGCGAAAAACATCTGCTCCTGCTGCACAGCAATCGCTCAACAATCGCCCCCTCTCTTTCCATAGCCGCTCTACCCGTCTCTTTCTACGCACAGTGTCCCCCACCCCTCTCTCTTTTCAGTCAGCAACCCCTGTGTCAATAATAAATGTCCACACGAAGGTCCTGCTGTCCTGGGCATTAAGTTCCGGCAGGATTAGGGGGTGTTTGCATTAAGGATCGTTGGTAACTTTCGATCAACAGCTAAAAAGCTGCCTGCAAATCGGAAATTCGGGGAGAGTGGGTGTTGCTCATATATCATTCTATATACTGTTCTTTTACGATCCATGGGTCCTTAAGGTTTTATGTCCTTTTTTTATGTCATATATCATACTGCGTTTTTTTTTATTCCAGGGTGTTTGTTTTCTTTAGTTTCTTTAGTTATGGATTGTTTATGGGATCGTCAAGGTATGAATGGATCTATAAATTGATGGAATGACTTGGCTGGAATTTCATTTAATTTGTTCGGCTGTTCCTTCAAAGATGTTACATTTTTTAATGGTTCTGGAAAGGAAGAATTGATGATCTAAGATGGTTCTATAAAGTAGAAGATATGATGGTAAAAAAACTTATTTTATAATAAGTGAAGTACAAATTTAAAAAAATATCTTCTGGAATATATTTTTCCTGTCAGGGTATCGTAATGTCGTCTTAAACAAAACCACCGATCAACCCCCTCGCTATTCAAATCAAAGTTCCGACTACAACCCACAGTTATGCATGGGTAGCTGTTACTTTTGCAATCCGATGATGATTTTCGAGGGTGAGTGCATGAGGATCGTGAGCAACAGGATTGCGACTAGAAATCGGAATTCCGCACAAACAATGTTGAACAATGGTCGAAATTAATGCGCGAACAATCGGAAATGAAATGAAAAATCTATTTGAATAACCGATTATATGGCGAGGGGGTAGTAGAAACAAAAAAAAGGAAAAAGCTTTTCATATAACTTGTTGCCCGGGGGTGCGCAAAAAATACGGGGACGGGGTGCGCACGCGCGAGGGTCCTTGATAAAAGGATTCAATGCCGGCGGCAATGCAAATTATGTAAATTTCACCCTCTGCGCACACTCCGCCAAAAGGTTGTTCCTGTTCCGTAATTAAAGCAAAAACTCGGGATCTTTTTGCACCCAACGCAAAGGGGACCAAAAATGTTTCGCAAAAAAACTTGACAAAGTTTTAAAAGCTGTAAAATTTCTTAACATATTTCTCAGTAAGCCGAAGAGGCAAGTACTCTTAAAATATTTGAACAATATAATATAAATAACAGATTATTTTTTTAATTCTAAATTATATTTGTATTTTTTTGACCCTTTCTAGAATAACCCTTTTCGGAACCATTATTCCATGTTCTAATTAACCTTTATGTAGGGTATATGGCGCAGTTCTTCAGTTTCCACCACTTTAATTTTAATCGTCCATAAAAAAACGATTTCTTAGCTATTACTTTCTAAAAGAATTTTATTTCCTTTGTGCTATTAAAAACTACTTGTACCTAAAGAATTAGTACTTAAGATTTGTCCAGACAATTAGGAAAATAAATCAAAGAATTTATCAGCTCCTTTTTTTAGCCATAAACCTTTTTAGAACCACTTGAGCTCTTTTTTAACCTATTTTCCGAAATCAGCAAGATCAATTGGAGTTTTTGCAACAAAGCGGGACGATTTTCATCTCACCATTATGTGATCACCCTTTTTCGAAATCAAAGGAGAAAAAAACACCCCCGCTTGACTATCAAAATAATGCATTGGGTTTTGGATTCCCGAGATGCTTTATTGATTCCCTGATTCTGATTTCTGTGTCAAGCGTTGATTTCCTGTTTGTGGAAAACTCTTTGAATTTGTACTTGTATTCAGGCAAATTGGCAAAAAAGGTAAATTTACGCGCCGCTGATTTTCCCTCGTTAACGGAGAACCATTTTCCATGTCAACAACCATTGTGTTCGATCTGCAAGCTGCGGTTTCGACAGTCGAAAGGGATCTCTCTGGCTCCGATGAGGATTTAAATGCACTTGAATGATCCTTTAAGTAGGTCCTGTCTGCCGGGGACTCGGAAAATGCGTCAAAAGTGAATTGCAGCTCCAGGATTAGGCGACGATTGAAGTCCGCCGACCGCCGAACAATTCAAATTCCGGCGGCATTAACTATTAATTGCTGTCGCAGCACTTTTGGCATGTGCGGCCTGCAAGGACTCAGGACTACAAGGACTATATGCCAGAGAAGAACTCCCCGCTGATAAGATACCCGTACCATCGTTCTGCGTTTTCTGCTTATAAATTATGACTCTCTTGATTAGATTAGCCAAAAGAACCTAGTCCACGGCATCTGCTACTCATAAATTCAATTCTTTCAATTTTAGAAAAACTGTTTCTTAATTTTGTTAAGCTCTTTAAGAACTGAAAAGTACTGAAGAATTTTAGGAATATTTTCAGAATTATTCAAACTTGAAAATAAGTGAATTTCAAATCATTACTCATAAATTCGATTATCTCGATTTTAGAAAAATTGTTTCTTAAGTTTGTTAAGCCTTTTAAAAACTGAAAAGTACTAAAGAATTTTAGGAATATTTTTTTTAGAATAGTTCAAACTTGAAAATACAGGAATTTCAAATTATTACTCATAAATTCAATTCTCTCAATCTTAGAAAAATTGTTTTTTAATAAAGAATATAAAGAATAATAGAATAGAATAAAGAATATTTTCGTGTGAAATAACTTGAAAATAACGAAATTTTCAATTATCATTCTTAAATTCAATTCTCTCAATCATAGAAAAATTGTTTTTAAATTTTTTCAAGCCTTTTTAAAATTGAAAAATATTGAAGAACTTTTAAATTGTGTTAAAGTACTATAAAAACTTTAAAATAAGGAAATTTAAAAAAATTACAAGATAGAAACTAGTTGACAAATTGCTTCCACAATAAATATTAAAAAAAATACTTTTACATTTTATGACGATTGTTTCTCGGTCTTTGTATTGCTTCACTCCCTCCCCCGATGATTGATCAGAAATGTCCTGTTCTTTGGCGAATTCATGGAATTCAATTTCGGTAGTAGATTTTATTTGTCTCTTTTTTTTGATTCTAGTAATCCTGGAATCGAATCACTCCCCTATCCTTTTGGACATTTCGAATCGGAGGGCCAGTGTTTACACAAAACATGACCAAACATAGCCAAGAAAATGGAAAATAGAAAGAGGAACAGGACAAACGCCCCATGCAAACAATCGCATCCTTGGCCATTCAAGAAAACCTTCTTCTTTTTTTTTCTGGGCATTGTTGCGTGATTTTTTTTTGCACTTGTTTGTATTTCTGATCAATTAAAAATGTTCCCCCGCATTCTGAAAATGTTCGGATCCCATTGTTCCATCATTGCTTATTCACAGTAGTTCGTGATATTTGCTTTTTCCCTACTCAATTTCTGTTGACTTTGCTCGCTTGAATGTGCCCACATGCTGGGTGTTTTTACTATGGATCGATGTAGAAATAGAACCAAATCCAAGCACTGTGGAAAATTGTGAAAAATTGTGCATTGTTGTACAATTTCCTCGGTTAGCATTCTTGGCCATTATGCTGTTTTTCACGGAAATTTCGTAGCAAATAACGAGAAGATTGCGCAGTTCTTGATTCGCACTTTGTAATGATGAGTTTTCTTAAGGGTTTTTCAGGGTCGACTTTTGGGAATACGCTTTAAAATTACCTATAAAATAAAATTAAGAAAACTTGCAATATTTGGGGTTTTATCTTAAAAATTACCTTTTATTTAATTAATTTTTAATACTTTTGTAATATTAAAAATTAAGACAACTTTTAATATTTTTAGGTGATTTTCATAATGATCATGGGGGTTATATATTTCAAATATAACATTTTATTTGTAATTTATAAATTTTATTTAATATTATAAGATTTTAATTATTTCCTGTATCTAAAAAAAATTACAGGTCATTCTCCAGTCGATACTACCTAAATATCTAGCAATATTGGCCTATTTGGAAGATTCTGCCCAGGTTATTCTGGGCAGATTCAGAAAATAATGTTTATGTTTCCTCGGGGACACAGGACTTCTGTTTTGCTCAGCTGATGCCAAATCCTTTTTGAGCAGCAGCCAAAACATTTTCTTAGCTGCAGAGCTCAGGAATATTGCGCAAATATTGCAGTATTGCACACCATTCAGCGTGTGTCAGCCTGTGTCAATAAGATATATCATCGATTGTCTTGGGCCCAGCCACAAAAATGGAACAATCCTCCGATGGCAAAGGGATCCCAGCTTCTGGGAATCCATTTGGTCCCTTGGTTGAATCTCTCACGTTTGGAAAAACGTCTGGGAAAAGGTTTTCCAACTCCACTTTTTGTTGTGTGTGCTAAAAAAAATCTCTTCGCTCAGTTCGTGAGGTTCGATCGAATGTTGCGATTTTGTTGCGTTTCGTTTTTTATGCAATTTCTTCGCAGGATTAGTGTCCTTCTGAATCGTTTCTGAGAACTGCGAAAGGATTAACCAGACAGAAGAGGGCTGAGAACCCTTTTCGAGGATCTGTTGTTGGTCCTTTATGAGGTTTTCGCATGGTTTTTGCCCAATAAAATAGTTGTCCTATTCCCGTAGAGATTTTACATTGATAAGTTTATTTATTCATCGTGTGATAGGGATCTATATTTCAAAATAAATCAGTTCTTAATCTTCATATTGGATTTTTTTAATTTATATTATAAGTTTTAATAATAAGGTCTAAAGATTGCAAAAAAAGGAAGCCTTTATATTTTGATTACTATTACTATAAAAATTATACATTTTTTTGTATAATAGTTTGTAAAATTTCAAGATAATATGAATCACGTTTCCTGACCTTTGTGTTCTGGAAATCTGAGAAACTAAGAACAGCAATCGTTTTCCAAGTTTTGTTTATTATTTTAACTACACTTTTTTTTTGCCCTTACATCTGCTCAAGCATAGAGTTTCGCTTCCTAAACGCTTGAATTATTACAGCACTTCCGATCTTCCGATCTGGGACCAATATATACATATATCTTTTGTACCATGTCGCGTGTCTCTGGGCAAAAGGCGACACTCGACACTTGAGAGTCCTTATCAAAACGTCGGCTTGTTTCAAAAAAGAGATGAAGAGCAGGAGCAGTGTTTCTTCAGAGGACTTTGCCGACAAGTGTCCTTCGGTAGTCGAGAGCTCAAGAGATTCCGAATACCGAATTCCCAATCCCGAATCCGAGATGCTCTGGCATGTTTGTTTATTTAACTGTTCACAAATTAGACTCCCTGGACGGGCGGCTATCTATCCACTTGACCATTTGTACTTTGGGACGCGCCTATTTAGATAAGGATTTTCTCTGTCTCGACTGCTCGGCCGATCTGCGGATCTGCAGGCCAGCTTCACAGGCCGATCATCCCAAATCCCAACTTAATTGTTAATGCTGAGTGAGATGTTCTGTCCGCTGGAGCCCAGCGACTCGTTAACATTTAGCCAACCAGTCGAGCAGCCCACTAATTAAGTCATTTTGCCAGCTCGTTACATGGACAGCGGGTTAAAACAGGAGCACACTGAAAAAAACACAGCTTTTAAAATAGACAACAACTTGTATTTTGTTTGTATTTATAATTGTTTCGGCCAAAAAACGAATTATTATTTTGTGGAATTATGTATTTTTGCTGTAACTTGGCCAAAAATGGTCGTACACCAAAAATACATACTGTTTTGAACAGATAACAAAATAAATATTACATCCATGACATTTTTAGCACGATTTTGAAAAAATAAAATTTTTGCCAATTTTCATTTTTTTTTATAAGGGGTAACATCATGATTTTTTGCGAAAAATGGCCAAAAAATGAAATGTCCAGGTTTAAATGCCAATCGATTGCAAATTTAATAACGAGTTCAGAAAGGTATGACAATCCATATTTGGACCAATATTTCCATTGTTTCGCCCAAAAAACGAATTATTTTTTATGGAAAATTGGGATTGGGTTTTTTGGCAAAAATAGGAATTTTTCTATTTGTATTTTTGCTGTAACTTGGCCAAAAATGGTCGTACACCAAAAATACATACTGTTTTAAACAGATTACAATATAATAATTAAACCCATGTTACTTTCCATGTGATTTTGACAAAATTAAATTTTCGCCAATTTTATATTTTTTTTATAAGGGGTAACATCATGATTTTTTGCGAAAAATGGCAAAAAAATAAAATGTCCAGGTTTAAATGCCAATCGATTGCAAATTTAATAACGAGTTCAGAAAGGTATGACAATCCATATTTGGACCAATATTTCCATTGTTTCGCCCAAAAAACGAATTATTTTTTCTTGGAAAATTGGGATTTGGGTTTTTGGTAAAAATTTGAATTTTTCTTTTTGTTTTTTTTTACACCTATTCGAACTATAAAGAGGTCTGTGATCTTTTATTTTTTTGAGTGTCTTGGGCGTGGGGCGTGGCTGAGGAATGCTCTAGGAGCAGCTCGAAAAACTCGACAGCATAAATTCCGCATTCAAATGCAGCGCGAATTGTAGTTCGCAAATCAGTTTTATAATGGGCCCCGTGGAGGATCCGTGGATTCGTATTCGTATTCGCAGTCGGATTCAGATTCAGATTCAGTTTACTTCGGATTCGGTTTCTTCCGTTTGATCTAAGCCCTCGGCGCTATCAGGCAGAACCTTTTGGGTTAGGACCAAGAGTGAGGGGTTAAGAGGAGGAGTGCGATAAACTGGCCAAGATTGTTGGCGGCTAATGAAGGCAGCGCGTAAAGTGCATGATTGGCATAGACCACACATTTAGCCCGGGAAAAAGGAAAAGGAAAAGGCAAGCTTCCGAACTCGAAATCGAAATCATCCTTCATTCTTTCAGTTGTTGAGTTGTTTTTTTCGGTAGCTGGTTAGATGAAGAGCCGGGGATTCCATTTCGTCGGCTGTCTTGTTAGGCTAATTGATTTGGCTTCCCTGCGTTGAAGAGGGACCACCTTGTGGTTTGTTCAGTATTTCCCTTAATTCCTTGCTTTTTTTCTGTTTTTCTTTTTTTTTGCAGCTCAATTAATCAGGCAGTTAGCCAAGGGATATACGTTTATATACAGGTGCACAGGGGTTGAGGTGAGGGGATCGGGGATCTCGAGATTCCTTACTTGTTCCGAGAATGTTTTACCCCCACCTCGTTTACGGCTATCAATGTCAAACATATCAATTTCGTTTCATTCATTTTCATTGGAAAATGTCATCGAAAGTGAAATCCTATCTATTTTGGCTACTGATTGCACAATAAAACGCCCCCATTTCGAACTCTATCGTGGGTACTATCATACTATAAACACAAAAAAACAAGTGAAACTCCCCTGGGTATTGCTCTTATAAATCAAAAAAAAAAAGAGAAAAACTAGAGGAGGCGCAATCGATGCCCACCTACTGTTTGGAATTCCTAGGCTATCACACACCTGCACACACGAGATGAGATCATATGATGCTACCTGTCTGCTACCTATCTCTATATATGGTATCTCAAGCGATCTGCATCTGGGGACCTTTGGGTTAATTAGAATCCAGCTAGATTGTCCTCGGGTTCCAGCCCATAAATTCATCGCTTTGTTGTCGTTCTGGTGATGTTATTATTGTCATCGTCGCAGCGGGGATATATGTACAATATGCATCTTTTATGGGGGCCGCCAGCTCCTGTAATCTTAATGAAAATATTTTGTAACATAAATTACAAATTTCCTTTTTATCGACTGTTGAAGTGGAAACTTTTGTAAGGTTTTAAAAGGGGGAAAGGAATCGCTTTTATTCCATTATAAATTAATAAATATTAACAGGTTCTTACTAGGTGCTTACTATAATAAAACTGATCTTATAAAACAAGTTCTATAAGGTATTGGTATAGGTATCATATAGGGTATATTAATACACTTAATATTTATTTTGATTAATGTACAATCTTTAGATATAGGAAACATAAAACCAGATCCAAAGAATCCTTTTGCACAAGTCCTGGCTTTTGTCCCGTGTCGCCTCAACTTTAGTGCCCCCAAATCGTTCCACCTTTCCCCTGATCCTTAGTTTTTGGCCCGCAGCCGGGGCAAACGGTAAATGTTGCACCTGCCCCATGAACACGACGATATCCTGGTCCTCCTGGTGCATCCTCTCGATCGGGGCAGCTGCTCCTTTTCCCCTTTTTTCCCGCTACAGGTGCGCGTGTGCCAAGAAAGCAGGAACAAGACGGGTGCACTGAAAACCAAAATTTATTTTTGTTTTTTTGCTGTAACTTGGCTAAAAATTGTCGTACACCTAAAATACAACCTGTTTTGAACAGATAACAAAATAATAAATAAATCCATGACACTTTCCAGGTGATCTTGAAAAAATAAAATTTTTGTCAATTTTCAATTTTTTTATAAGGGGGTAAATCATAATTTTTTACGAAAAATGGGAAAAAAATAAAATGTCCAGGTTTAAATGCCAATCGATTAGAAATTTAATAACGAGCTCAGAAAGGTATGACAATCCATATTTGGATCAATATTTCTATTGTTTCGGCCAAAAAACGATTTTTTTTTTTTGTGGAAAATTGGGATTTGGGTTTTTGGCAAAAGTATGGCCAAAAATGGTTGTACATCAGAAATACATACTGCTTTGAACAGATAACCAAAAAATTATTAAAGCCGTCACACTTTCCGTGTGATTTTGAAAAAATAAAGTATTCATTTTTTTTAAAAGGCAGGTGAAAAGAAGGAGAAAGCGAGATAGAATAGAGCGTGTGCCCAAACTTTTATCGCCCCATCTAATTTACATAATCCTCGATTATTCCCCCGAAAAATTTTATATTATCCCCTCTCTTTCCCCCCATTTCATTTGGTATTTCTTTCTCTTTCTGCTCCGTGACGTCAGCGCTGTTTATTATGAAATTTCCGGCCTGAACGGAAATCACAAAAATGAGTTCGTTTTCCGGTGAGATCTGAAGAAAGGGGGAAATCTCTTGGGTTGCCAAATTGAAATGCAATAAAATTTACACTAGCAACAGCAACGGCAGCAACAACAATTACACTGCACTTGAACATTGCATAAACAACAAAGGCCAAAACAACAACTTTCAGACGGTCCACCCAAATTTCGTGCACCATCCTAAAATTTTTAAATTAAATTGGTGAATAAATGAAAATAAATGTCTGGCATTTAGCTACATTTTTTTAATTCATTTTTTTAATATTTGTTTGAAACCAATTTAAATTTTCAAAAATGTAAATATATATGTACAAACAACTTGTTTTAAAAGTATCAATTATGGCAAATTTTTAAAGATTTATTATTCAAGATTATTTAAATCTATTTAATTTTTGCTGCCTGGCAAAATGCATGCACAGATTGCATCCAGAAGATACAGATGGAGCGACAGCAACGGAGAGAAACGACGCTTTCCGTTAACATCAATCTTGCAGATCAGATTCGAGGTCTCAAAAGGGGGATCCCCACACATCGAAGTCTGTGTACACTTGAAAAAAAAGACCGCCTTTTACCTAGCCATTTATTAAAATCGAAAAAATCAACTTTTTCTTGGTACAAATTTTTTATGTTATTCCACTTAAATAAAATCTCTTGAGATTATAACTTACTTCTCCCATTTTAAAGAGAAATATGCTTTGTGTGAGTGGTTTTTTTTTACAAGTGTAGTGTGTGTGTCTGCATGATAAGCTGCAAGTCTAACTAAATGACCCGAGGACTATTGTGATATTTTATTGTATTAAATCGCATCCGACACACAGAGCACAAATGCAAAAGGCCAGAGCATAAAAGAAAAGCAGAAGCAGACGGATATGGCCAAGTCGGGCCAACTGACCGATCGGCTGAGGATGAGGAGAGGAGGGTAGAAAAAATAAAAAGGCAAGTTGAATGGTCGACAGGAAGCGCCAACTTGCGCCAATCTCTTAAGCGTGTTATTAGTGTTTCGGCATATTTATTTATTATCATTTTTGCTACGAAACTTCCAAAGATGGTCTGTGTGTCTGTAACGTAGAGAGATGACAAACAGAAAAGGCAGGAACACACAAAACTACGGGTTGCAAAGGAGTTTGAAAGTTATGCTCTTATTTGATACCTCTTAATTAGGAAATTTTTGGTTTATTTTAAAATTTTAATGATTTAAAATGCTTGAAATTTTTAAAATTTTAGAGCATACTACTAATTAAGCTTGTTTTGTAAGTTGGTAATTATCTACTGGTTATCTACACTACATCTACATATATTAAATATGTATATTTACGCGTCTGCTCTTTATTATTAAGGTTGTTTTGTAAGTTAGTAATTATCTACTGGTTATCTACAGTACATCTACATTTATTAAATATGTATATTTACGCGACTGCTCTTTATTATTGAGGTTGTTTTGTAAGTTAGTAATTATCTACTGGTTATCTACAGTACATCTACATATATTAAATATGTATATTTACGCGTCTGCTCTTTATTATTAAGGTTGTTTTGTAATTTAGTAATTATCTACCGGTTATCTACAGTTTATCTACCTTATGAAATATGTATATTTACGCGTCTGCTCTTTGTCTTTCCAAAAGGTATAAATCCCATTTAAATCTAAAGCTAGTATAATATATATACCCCACATATCCTATTGCCGGTTATAACAAAAAAAAGCCTCTTCGATCTTGGGGCTCAATCAAGCCTTTTGATTACTTAACTTGCCCCCTGATTGCTGGTCGACAGCAAAATGCCACATTGATGACATAACTGGGCAGCAAGTTGCCGTCAATAATTTTTACATTTTAAAGTGCAAGTGGTGAACTTGAATTGGACCATCGGGAATTGGAATCGCAGTTGGAATTGGATTGGATTCCCGGGTTCAAGATCATTGACCGCGCGCCCAATGAACATCAAACGGATGGCGACGACCCACGGAATCGGGAAACGGGGAATCGGGGAGTCGGGGATTCGGGTATCGGAACAATTAGTTTAATTATGCCGCGAGGTTCCTTGGGCTTTTCTGCGGCTCCTGCGACGAGGGAAATGGGGGGTTAAACATGGGCAATTTTCGGGCATGAGGTGACAACGATGCGACATGATGAAGAGCTCCAACTTCTGATGTCTCAGCTGCTGTCAAACTTTGTTTCCCGCAAACAGTTTAGGGCAGTTCGTTAGGATGGAAAATAAATAAATATTAATAGAGAATATTTGTCAAGATATGGAACTGAATAAGTAAATATTTAATTTTAAAATATTATAAAAATTAAAGGAAAAGTGGTATTCAAAAAGTATGGTCTGAAACCTGAAATCAATTTCCGCCAATGAATTTAATTCGTAGAGATATTCCTTTGCAGTGAATGTCATTAGGCCTAATAGTCTTCGACTTAGCTCCTTGGTAATGAAATTTCTGTAATTAACAAGCGCTGTGCTATTATTTTAACCGCTATTGTGTGCGCTCATGTAGAAGGCCCCGGTATATTCGCCAGTTTGCTCGCCGATCTCATCATCAATTGGGCAATTTCAACCGGGGTGCAACTTGTTAGCACACACGGGTCCCGCATGTGGCGACGTCATCTCAGCTGTCAGCCAAGTCAAGCTGCCATCTCCATTGCCAACCCATCACCATCTCCATCTCCAGCCAGAGATCCCGATTCCGATCCCCATACCCATCCCCATAGCGATCCCGCTTGGCAACCTCGTCTCCATATCATTAGTTGTAATTGATCCTGTGTGATCTTTTGATTTTGCGTCAACGCTGACGTTTTGCATATGGACAGCGACGATCCCAAACACCAGCAGCGACAGCAGCGACAGCGGCATCAACGGCAGCAACGGCAGCAACATCCACAGCGGCAACGTCAACGGGTTCTGGGCTGCGGCTGCACCGGAAAAAACGAAGGTTGTTAAACCTGCCGGTTATGTGCCGGTTAAATAGATATTTGCATTGTATAAATGGTTTTTATGTAAAAATAATATCCAAAAAAATTATATATCCTCTCTATCCACTCTTACTATCCTAAATTGAGAAATTCATGCATATAAGGTTATAGTTTGGTGGTTAAATCCCTATAAAGGATGTTTATTAAACTTTTTGTTAACCCTTAATTTTTACGTATTTTTTTGTATCATACTTATGAATTGCGAAAACCTTCAGTACCTTTATTATCATACTCCAAACCCATTTTCTTTCTGTGTGCTCCTGATTTTGCCGCTGCCTGGGATTTGCCCTGCCCCTCATTAACATGATCATCAACGCTGTCGTATTTGCTCGACTGCCGGTGAATTAAAAAAGAAAGAGTAAAACAAAACAGAAAAGTAAAGCAGCAAAGTATGCGAAATGAGGGAAGTAAATTGGGTAGCCTTAGCTCGAACAACGGATACTCACGAAATATAACCTTTCGTTAACTAGAAGTTAAAGAAAAGAACATAATTTTTTAAATACTTTAGAGTGGTTTGTAAATATATTTTGTAGTATTTTATATTAATATATAACGAAAGGTTATATTTCGTTATATAACCTTTCGTTAACTAGTAGTTAAACAAAAGCACATAATATCTTAACATATAGTTAGGTTTAATAATATTTTTAAATATTATAGAGTGGTATTTAAATATATATTTAAATATTTTTCATTAATATTTAACGTCAGGTTAAATATAACCCCGAGTATATCACAATAAATGATTATACCACTTTGATTTTAGGAATCATATTGCTCAATCACACTTGTAATATTAATAAAATGCTCTATCAAACGACACAAAAATCAATTAATAAATGTCAAAAAGTGGCCCCTGCAACGTTTAGTCCCTTATGATAATATCTCATTTAGTACCAATAGATTGTGTATCCCTACGACACCTTGCTCCTTCCAAAGATCCCTATCTACCCCATGGAAGTAATAACTGATGGCAAAACTGATGGCGGCGGCACTCGACTTCACTTTGCATGCGGCCCACGTTGCGTTGCGTGTGCCTCCTCTCAGGAACTGGAGATCCCATTTCCCTTTCTCGAACCCCTCGCAAGCTCCCAAAAACTGGCCGAAGGAAGCCCAGGAAACCCCCCATTGGTCCTTTCCCGCTGCGCATTTATGCTGGTGCCCGTAATTGCCCAAAGAGAGTTTCAGAGTTTCAGGTCTTTGGCATTATTTAAATAGTTACTGCGGGCGAATACTTCGCTAAGTGCTGTCGTTTCTGTTTCCAAAGGGACAGTCTGTGTATATTAGCCATTTCAAGTACCCCAAAAACAAAAAAAACCAAAAAATGAAAGAGCCAAAAATAAACATTTTCAATTTGCATTTCATCTCTCTGGCTTCCTTTCTTCCTGTTCGTCTGGGCCACATCCTTTAATGTTATAATTTATGAGCTGCAAATGCAATGAAATGGGGCTCTTCAAATCCCAGAATCTTATGCACCCCATGGGGAGCATTTAGTGTCATTTGGCTAATGGCTTTTAAATTGGTTCAATCGATTTTGGCCAACAACTTGTTCGATTTCGACCAAAATTTGACTCGAAATCGGAATCGTTCTCCAGAGGCGACTGTTTAATTATATCATTAGCATAATGGGTTTTCTTGGGTCTTCCAGGGTTTTCAGCAAACAGCAAACTGTTTGATTTATTGATGTTTTGAATGAATAAATATTACTTGAAATATTTAGTCTTATTAGGGAATATTTTTATGACTTAATAATGCTTATAATTATTAATAAGCATTAAAACCTATTTTCCTTTATCTCTAAATATTAATTAAATATTTTATTAATTTTAAAATTTTTTTTGTAAATTTGTTATTATTTAAAAGTTTATAACCTGTATGATCTAAGTAACTCATTAAATATTTAGTCGTAATTGGAACTATTTTTTAAGAAACATTAAAACCTGTTTTCTTGTGTTTCTTAATATTATTTAAATATTTCATTATTTTTTCATATTCTGGTGTATACTATTAATCACTTTAAATTTAATATTAGCTCTTTTTTTTGGCTATGATAGATAAGCTACTGTTTGCCTTCGAGTTGCCATAATTTTCCCCGGCCCAAAAGACAGCCTCTTACATCATTTCCCCATCAAGATCTGGTCAATTGAAGCTACCGTTTCAATTTAGATCTTCTGGCTGGCGGTTAATGTTTTTCCAGAGAAGTGAAAAAAGGGGAAGTTGCGAGATGGCAAATCTGAAGCGCCGTTAGGCAATCCGAAAAAAAAACCTGATGACCAGGGGCCTCGAAAGCCTGGGGTTCTTTAGCTGTCTTCTTGGATCTTTGGATCTTTGGGTTATTTTCCCCGGGGTGGGCGTAGCGAAGTCAAATAAAACAAACGGTACATTCGTGGCCAGCAGAAGACTCCGAATCAGAATCAGAAGAAGAAGGTTACCTTCGTTCGCCTCTTGCGAAAGAAAGAGAGTGACTGACTGGCATCAAGATCGGCTATCGACAGAGGGATCAGTAAATTTGTGAATTTTTACGCTGCGGCAACACGCGTTGCCTTTAATACGAGTAATCGGGATCGACTCATTCCTTTTGGCCAAAAAGTGATGGACACTGCACAGAGAAAAAAATTATGTAAATATTAGTATATATATTTTTTTTAGATTTTTTAATGGCAATTTAAAGTAAAAATAGTTCGTTTTCAAGAAAACGTATATTTAGTCTGTTTATTCTAGGCTACCTACATTTATTTTTCAATTAATAGAACTTACCGAATTTATTTCCGTGTGACCACTGATGATGATGAGAGTCGGGGTTCCGAAAAAGGCAGCCTGAAATCCCAGAGACTAAGCCCGCGGAATCTCCTGCTCCTGTTGATGGTGTTGATTGTGCGCCAGTCAAGTGTAAGCTGCACATTAGTCAAAGAGAAAGAAAAATACACAACAAATACAAAAAGCACACGATAAAAATGTGAGCTGGTCTTGGCAAAAAACAGCGGGAATACAAAAAAAAAACGGAAAAGGAAAATAAAGAGTTGGTCGGGAGAACTTAAGCGGCTTAGGCCCGCGAAGTCCATGAATGAAACGCATCGAAACCCGATTGCCAAGCGAAACTGGAATTGCAGCTCAGCATTGAGACTTGCCAGCTGGCCAGAAAGTCCATTCACTAAGTTATCTTGATAAAAAAAATGTATTTTAAAAAAAATTTAAATTAGATTGTGTAGAACATTTTTTTACGAGTTTTTAGAGTTATAACACTTTATAATCTGATTGAGATTGGCAAAGTTATGGGCTCTAAAACTTCTGTTTTGGGTCACCTTTCTGCAAGCTATCGAAAACTTACTTAAAATGGGTCTAAAAAAATGTATCATCCCTACAAATAAATATTTTGCTGCAGATAAAAAGTATTTTTACCCTAACATATTATGAATCATACTTTAATTTCTGAAAATATGATAAAAAAAAGTGCATGTTTGGGTCACCTTTTTACCTATTAAACAAAAGAAATTAAAATCTTCCCATTTTTTTGATCAATTTTTTTTTAAAGAATAGTTTTAAAGAATAGTTAAATATCGTTTATAAACCTTGTTTATATGACCCTTTTTTTAAGGGGTTTTATAGTTTTTATATATAAAATAGAGTATCTACAGTTCTTATCGCCCATTCGAAATGACCGATTCCTGTTTTAATTATAAAGAACGGCAGCCGAAAGACCTGTCTGTGTGTCTGGATTCGCCGTTTCAATCCGTTTCCAGATCGCTCCTTAATCCACTTGTTCAAACGCTGTTGATATTCATATGCTTTGTCAGTTGATTCGCTAATATGACGTCTGATGCGGCTGCGAAAATTTGCACTTTTGACTTGGGCGCACCGAACTTTTAATTTGGGACTGTGAACTGAGGACTGAGGACCGACGACTATAAGGGTCCACAAAATAAATAAAGCCTGAATAATGGGCTAAGCTACCTCAGCAGCAGCCCCATACCAACCCAACCTCTTATCCCTTTATACCTTTCCCTTTGGATCTCGGGGTTTGGGTTCTGCCCTCCAAAAGTCACTCATTAAACACAATTTTGAGCAGGGATGTGTTTGATTTGGAGGCGATTTGATGGCGATGCACGTGTTGCGAAGGAAGTGGCTCCATATTCCAGCCCATCCTGGCTCTGGATGGATCATCATCCACGATGTGTTCGCTCGCTCATCAGCGATAATGATGGGCAATTATGTGCACAGATAGAAAAAATACTGATATCAAGATGAGCAACGTTTGAAGATATTACCCTTGCTAATTAATAGTTGAATTTAAAATCACATAAATTTGATATTTTTTATATAAAAAATTTAAATATACTATCATCATTAACATATTTTTTTTCTGTGTACAGATAGCTTACCTTTCACAGGGCCTTCGATTTATTTTTTTTTTCACTCCTCTTGAGTTTGTGAGTTGGCAATTTTTTCCTTGGCAGTCGCGTGGCCTCAGATGTCACTGGGCAAAAAGGCTCCATTGATATATTGGGCTGCCAATTTGGCACTACTCTCTTTTTTTATGCAGAAGTCCCCCGTAATCTAATGCCGGGCTTACTTCATTAGGCATTCGGATCTTTTAATTATGCTCGGGACTGCAGAAGAATTTTAATTTGAACTCGGTGAGTTGAGTGTGCAATTCATTGTCAGCAAACAAATGCGAAAGTCAAGTGATGAATGCTTTGCAGCCACGCACAGTTTTTTTTTGCGGATCGGATCTGCAAGCTTTGGAGACGAGGATTCTATGGCGCATTATGCACACAAATTAATTTATGTGCACTGCTCGAGCAGCAGGACAGACGGCATCCTGTAGTCAAGGTATGATAGTTTTGATTTTAGGTAGCCTTAATTATTTATTTTTTTTAGGAAATTTAGAAATAATTGTAATACAATTTAAAGAAAACTTATATCTCTTTTATTTTCCCCTAGTTTTTATTTATTTTGCATTCATTTTCAATAACTCTTTAAGAAGTTATAGGCTATTTACCATCTTCTTAAAATATTGTACTGCAGCTTCGCCCGCTGCCCGCTAGGTGTCGCTGCCTGTACAAGGTATCCTTAAGGTCCATATGAAAACGCGATTCATTATGGCATTCCTGTCTGGTTCACACCGCAATTTGTGCCGGACTCTTCGAGTGCCTCTGTTTGTTTGTTTGTTTCTGCGTCTGCTCCCGATTCCGACTCCCGATTCCCGATTCCCTATCCCTATATACCAAGTTCCTATGGCACAGCTCCTGCTGCTGCAATTACGCGCTGCACTTTGATTCCCAGCTCCTTCTGATCCCCACTTAAACCTCCTCTCGTCCTCCTGACACTGCCACACAATTCAAAATGTTCGTGTTTAAGCGCTATTAAGTGGCAAAAATCGCGCGCGCATCAAGTCCACAGACAAGCTCGAAGATGGAGCTGCGCTTTGGGTTTGGCGATGGGTTTTCGGATGGGTTTTGGGTATGGGAATACAGGGAAAAAAATAATATCCAAAATAAATTGCACCAATTTTTAGGTTTCCCTTATCAAAATGACTTTGCATCTTTGAATACCATTATCAGAATTCAAATGGTACACACAAAAAAAGCATTTCGTCGTAAAATCGATATGCGCATGTAAATTTCTGGTTAAAATCATATCAATATGACGTTAAAATTGATATTATTATTAAAAATTATTAAAAATTGTGCAAATAATTATGGAAAAAATGAAATTTTTTTCTCAGTGCCTGATCCAGTAGAAAAAGGGGCATTTTGTCGACGTGGCCACGCGCATGCCCAGTGAATGAAGACTTGCGGATATTCTGGCCAAATGTGGTGGCCGCCTGCGTGTTGCTTATAATTAAAAAAAACATGCCCAAGGAGCCCAAGAAACCAGGGGGGATGGAGATTTCGGTGGGGCTTTTTCGCCGCTCTTGCACAACAGCAAAATCAACTTATTTGCCTTTCCATTGAAATAATTAGTTCAAAGTTAAATATTGACTGCCCAGCCGGGGTCCCCATGCCCAGCAAAAAAAAACAAAAAAAAAAACAAGAAAAACACCCAACCGATTTCAATCCCAAGCCCACAGAATCATCGGGGTCTTATCGCATTTAGGAGCGGAATTAATCGATTTGCGGGTGCGAAAACATTGGTGCGGCTTTAATTGATGCGAGTCCAGCACGACAAAATCGGGGATCTTCCAGGGGGAAGGCAACCAGTAGGAGACCTCTTCTCGCCTTGATTGGACCCAACTGAACTGAACTGAACCGATCGATGGCTTATCGATGGTGTTGACAATTTGTGGAACAACTACCGACTATCGTTTATCGGTCAATTGATCTAATATAATATAAGAGAATGCCTCATTTAATGGAAAGTAGAAACGGCAGCAAAAACGGTTTGACATAAAAATCTAAAAATAAATCCGAAATTCTTAAATAATCAAATAAACATAACTATAAAATAATATTTATATAATTTATTGTTAAAATAAAAATAATATATAATTTCAACTTTAACAACAGTCTTCTTAAAGACTTCCTTTTGATTAATGTTCATGGATCCTTTGGTACCAATTTTTGGCCACCACTTCCTTCGCAGCGGGAGCGATACAATGGATCCCAGGAGCAGAGTTTGTGTGGTCCTGCAGCAAGGATCTCGAGGAGCAGCAGGATATGCGGGGTAAAAGCAGGACAACAATGCACGGCCATGAATTGCATAAAGAGCCGGCGACCAAGAACAACTCAATTAACTGACCCGGCCTGAAACTGAAAACTGAAAACTGAAAATGCATAAGTAGGCAGTGCTGGTGACCCAAGGAAGTCCGCTGTCGGGGTTTCCGGCCAGAAAGAACAAAATATATATATGTACGAAAAGTACAAACGAAATAATTGAATTGTCAGCGAGGGAGAGAATAATGATGAGTCTCAAACTGAATGGTTGGCCCTCGAACTTGGACTTGGAACTTAATTGTGCAGATCCTTCGGACGGATGTCCGGCCGCAGAGGTCAGTAACCAGACTTTTTTCAATCCATAGTCCTACAGCCAGAAAACCAGTCCAAAACTTTGAACAAAACACGAAAAAAAACAAAAATAATACCTTAAAATTTATAGTTCATAGATCATCGATCGATCGCCTTTGACACGCGTTGCCATTTTCCCTGGAAATGGAAAATCCTTAGAGGGCAAATCGAAACAAAAACACTCGATTCGGTATGCCCATTGTCCGGTGAAAAGTGCACAATGGGCCAAATACGTTTTCAATTAGTAATTTACGATTGTTCGGCGCAGGATTTCCATTGTCCTTCCGAGCGTGCTGCATATCAAATCCATTTCGAATGAGTTTCGAATCGCTTTTTGACCCAGATATTCGCTTTGTTTTCTTCTCCTTTTGGCAAAGTCAATTGTAAGCCAAAATCTACGGGTGGAATATTTTTTTTTTAAAAGAATACAAGGAGCTGTCTTAAATCTTTTTTAATCGATTTTTTATAGGTAATATTTTTTAGTGTGGGAATATTTTTAGTGTCAATAAACATCTTTTAAATAAGTTATTAACATAATTTATATTTTCTTCATATTTTTATGATCTATTTTTGCGGTACTTCCATCTAATCTGGCTCGTTTTTTTTCCCTTCTCCTTCCTGTTTTGCGCAATCAACATACACACATATTATATTTAACTACCATTCGATCCACGGCAGTTGGAAATCACTGAACCGAACTGAAAACTGCGTTTCTGCTCGTTTCGCACATAAAAATTAATACGCATTTTTAATCGCCGGCAGTCCGGTTTACTGCTCAACTCCTCTCAACTCCACTCAACTCTTCAGTTAATGTTTAACTGATTTATGAAAGGGAGTTGCTGCCTCCGGTAGTCGGTAGTTCATAAAAATTTGTCAATTTAATTGAACTTACAATTTTTAGAATTTTTGCGCTCACCTTAATGGTTCAGTTGGTTCATTGTCGTCATTGCTGTTGAACTTTAGAATTTTTATCATGATTGAAATGGGCATTGCAAGCACATTGAATAGCAAAAAATAAGAAAAAAATATTAAGTCGAAAAAAATACTTAAGATGGAGGTCATATTGTGGGAAATAACTCAATCTTAAATTATATTAAAATGGAAATCATTTGCATAACTATCTCTTTACTGAATTTTGAAAATTTCAAAGCCCCAACCATTTATAATAATTTGTATAACTATCTCTTCATGATTCCGTAAAGTTCAAAGTATTTTTCGGGAGGGGCACTAAAAGGCCATTAAAGAACATCTCTTTAAAATCAATTCCCAGACCTTGATCACTGATCAGATCGATCTGATTGCTGCCTTATCGATGCAAAGAATGTCGGCTCCTCATTTCCACAATACCTCCCCTTTTTCTGCGTTTTTATTACTTAATGGCAATGCCGCTCTGCAAATTCTTTTATTTTCTTTCTTTTTCTTTTTTTTGCATTCATTTACGGCGACTAAACGATCACTTAAACGGCCAAATGCCCAATCATTTCCACTCACAATTATCCGCACATTGTTGCCATCACTCAGGCGGCTTTTCAATTTGGTCATCCATTAGCTTTTATTGATTTTCGTGCAACATTTTTCTAATTTGCAGCCCCCCGAAAAAAATAAAAAACGAATGCTTGGGGGCTTTTAAAAGAGACAGAGAGAGAGAGAGATCTTTACCAACCTTGGTGGCAAATATCGACTGCCTGGGTGGTCCAACAGCCAACATACAACATACAACATACAACATTCACAGGAGCCATCATCTTCCAAGTGAAGTGCTCCTTCGAACGATCGCCTCAAAAAATCAACTCAATTCGCTGGCATGTAAAGCAAATGAGGCGCGTTTTATGCAAAAAGAAAACGAACCACAGCGAAAACGAAATGAGAAAAATGAAAAGAAAAACCAAAATGTAAAAATAAGAGCATGAAAGTAAGGCAAATATCGGAGGATCGAAATCGGAAATGCCCTATAAAACTTGATTAAAATAAATAATCAAAAAATCTATAATTACTATAAAAGAAGGGCTATTTAAAAAGGGAAATTCAAAGCAAAAACAGCTCGACATAGAAATAAAAAAAGGAGAAATTTGTAATTAATTTTTGAATGGTTAAGTAAAATTATAAATATTAAAATTTAACGTTTGGACAGCTCTATAATTATAAAAAACAATTTGAAACAATATTTCAAAGAAGAGATTTAAAAAATGTTTTTTATATGTATATTTGAGATTAAACTTAGCCTACCCTTTAAAGAGGGTATAAAACAGATTGAAAAAACAAGTTGGCCATCGAGATCGCGACCATCAACCGAACCCAGTGATGGCTATCGATCAACGCGCGGTTCTGGCCGAGAGTCCTCGTCTCTGTCTCCGATTTTGGACTCCAAAACCAAAACCACTTGATTGCCATCAATGGAGCTGTGGTGCATAATCCCTCACCGATCTGGGGGATCTTCCTCCGAGAAAAAAAAAAACAGTTACAGAACCGCGCGCGCACTAATAACAAACAATTAGTAACTATCAGTACTGGCATTAAGGGTCTTCCGATCCCGGGATCCCTGGATCCCTGGATTTTCGGGTACGACTTACAATGTGGGTCAGCCCAGCAGACATTTCATTAGGTTACCACAAAAAAAACTGAAACAATGTTACGTACACAGAAAAGAAAAAACTTTGAATGCATTTCAAATTTTCAACTATTCATAATGCATATTATATCATAATATCATTTGCAATATAATATTATAGGTATATTCATTTTACTATGGTATAGGGTCTGAAAATCTTTTCAAAAACTCCCAAATGATTCAGATGATCTTTCTGTGTAGCAAGTGGATTCAAAATTTAATTACAGCACTTTCTTCGGTTAAGGATTCTGCGTGTGCGGTGGGTCCTTAATTAGTAGTCCTCGCAGGCGATACAGATCGCTCGAGCAGGGCGCGTGTCCCTTTTTTCCCCTGTTTTCCGTGGCTTCTGTGTATCAATTAGTAGCCGCTTTTCCTCAAGGGTTAAGAGTTGTCAACTGCTGCGGTAGGTGAAAGTCGTTAAATCCCGAGGACATTAGTTATGCTCGTAAAAGATTGCGTGTTAGTTAGCATCCTTCGAAGCAGAAAAGAAGAAAATACCCAAGATCAGTAGCTACTTTAGTAGCTGAGTAACATTAAAGTAAGTCCCGATAGCATCAAGTTATGACTTGGTTAAGGGGTTTTCGACATTATCCTGCGGGTCTCCTTTTTCCTTTGCCTAGCCTGCGTGTGTGTCCTCTATCAGTGAAAACAAATTTCTCCAGATAATGGTTAGAGAGTTTACTAATTGTTACGATGACTCACAAGGAAGTGATCCTAAAAGAATAATATCAGAATATTACAATGATTTTATACTTAACTCTACAATTTCATCAAGAAAAAGCACTAATAAATAAGCCACAACAGGGCAACCAACTTTAATATCTCCCCAAGAATCTCCAGATCCCCCTGCCTATAAACCAGAATCCAAACACAAGTCATTGGGCAAAGCAAATAAAATTATCTCATTACAAATTATGCCCCCAATGCAGGAGAGGATTGAAGGAGGAGGATACCAAACCAAACCATACCGAACTTCGGTTCGAGTCCAGAGAATTCAGAATTCAGAGGAGCACGAGAGCAGACGCTAAATAGATTATGTCAAATGATCGAAATCACATCATAAATTCATGCGGAGGATGAAGTGCAGCCGCGGGCGGCGGAATGAACGCATCCAAAATCAAATAAGCCAGGGCGGTGCAGTTGTGGGCGTGATCTTAACCCCCTCTTAACCCCCGCCTAACCCCCTGTGAGAGACTCTTTAACACGTTTTTAAATGGAATGACTGCGGCGAGCCTCCCAATTGCCCGGCATCGATTATTGTTTTGCATGTGGCCGAAACTGAAACCGATATGGGTTTCCCCTTTCCCACTTAGACCCCCTCTTAACCCCCTCTTAACCCCCACTTAACTCCCCCTTGCCGACGGCGCTTTGAAGCTGCACCTTCGATCTCCTCAAAGTCCAAATCCAAAAACTGATAACGCACCACGAGAACAGCGAGAGAGAGAGAACCACCTCGCAAAACTCCAAGGAGGTGCAGAAGTTTTAGCGAAAACAATAAAATATTGATCGGACTGCACAATAAATTCAATGCCTAAGTACAGAGGCACTCGGGGGTTAACAGGGGATTGGGGATCCGGGGAATCGAGGCATCGAGGAATCGAAGAATCGGGGGACTCCCTCACACTTTGCGTGCAAAAATCGATCAGGCGAAATGAAATTGAAGTTAAAACGCAGCGCCCCGAGGTCCGAGGGCCATATAGCATGCCCAAGATATATATCTCCAACTCCCAGCCAAACAGAACCGAAAGTCTGCACCCACTGCAAAGATATTTCACTTGGAGAAGAGTCGGGGAACTTGGGATTAACAATTTATAAGATGATATATAATAATAATATAATAGATATATAATATAATATATATAAAATAAATATAATAATTTTAATAGTATGAAATTACCAAAATACATACGAAGTCATCGAATTATTTGTGTATCTCAATTTTCGAGATTATTATTATAAAAATATTATCAATTATCCATCCAAAATTAAGTAAAATTTTCTTAAATATTTTATATCATTCAATTATTAAATGCCAAAGGTTCTCAAAAAATCTAGTAAAATATGTTCTTTCTTAGAAAGTTTAAATTAGCTAGCCTCCTTTATAAACTCAACAGCAAGGTCGCATTTCTTTCAGTGTAACCCCAGTTCACAGCGGGCCAATGACTTCCACGAGCTTCGCCAGTCGGCATTTGCGTGTGAAACTCCTTTGAAATTGGATAGACCCGAAAAGTCGGTAGGAAAAATCCAAGAGAATTATTCAGAGAAAGGACATTGTTCGGTTGACACATTCGGGCAAAGCGAAATCCAAATCAATTTGCGAATGGTTCAGTGAATTTGTGATCGCCACCGTTGCAAGTAGCAAAGTGTAAAAAATGCATTTTCCTTGGCACACAAACTCATCATCGGTTTTTCTCCTTGCTGCTTTTTTTTGGTTTTTGGGTACGGTGTGTGGTGCCTTTCGCTTCGGGTGATAAATTTTCAATTTGTTTGACTTGAGCGCCCACGCAAAGAATCGATGGGTGTATATATACATCAGCGTCTGAAATAATAGAATTTTAGTGAAATTTTACAAAATTATTTTTAGTTAATTTATTTGGTTTTTTTGTTAGTCATTTAAATATGAATTCTAATTTAATGCAAAGTTTATAAAGGTTTAGATTACTTTAAACAAGTAACATTATTTTGATTTTAACATAAAAAGGAAACGAGTACATTTAAAAAACATTTTTTAGGAGAATTTGTTCTTAAAAAGTTTATTATTTAATCTATAAAATTAATTATGATGAATCATTTTTGCAGTGCTATTTTTTCTACCGCCACTGTGAATATATATACATATAGACTGCTTAGGATCGGTTGGTAGCGCAACTAATCCAAGTTGACACTGCCGCACGGGCGACAAAAGGGCTCATCATGGCCCATTGTGTGTAGTGCAACATTAGGTCATGGCTAATCAAGTGGCTGACACCTAGGCATACGGACCTATATAGCACACACTATATATATACACTCATATACCCACCCGCCGAGGACCTCTGCTGTGTCCTTTGACCTTTGTCCTCTGCCTCTACTCTCTGTGCATACATTAAAAACAATAACTCTTTGTTTTTCCCCTGGCTTTCTTCATTCATCTTGGTACTTCTTGGTGGGTCTGGTTTTTTTTCTCTTTGGCCCGGTCAATCCATAAATGTTCCCACACCTTCAAGCGGAACCTGACATCTCCATTAGCAATGGCCAGCCAGGCTAATTAACATTTATCCAGCCCAGGTCCCATAGCAAATTTGCCGGACAGGAAGTTATTTCCATTTGAATATGGTTGAAAAAGGTTCCTAACTCATCTTCCTTCATTAATCTTAATATATTACTATATAAATTCACAAAAACTGAAAAAAATTAAGTTATTTCCATTTGAATATGGTTGAAAAAGGTTCCTAACTCATCTTCCTTCATTATAAATAATATATTACTATATAAATTCACAAAAACTCAAAAAAATACAGTAGATAGCTACAAAAAAAAATATTAAGGTTCGTCATACCATTTTCTTAAGCTTTCTAAACAAAAATGCACTTTTGAATGATTTATTGAACACATATTGAACATATGACGTATGCTATATGTCATGAATTCTTGATAACGAAGGTCTAAAAAAATAACACTTTCGGTTTCCAAGGAAAACAAAGTTTTCATCGTCATTTCCTAAAGGATTAGGTGACTTCTTCGATCAACGCACATTGAATCATCATTTGATAACGAAAAGATATGAAACTTAAGGCCAGTTATCGCAGTGAGTAAGTAGAATGGTGAAATGTATATCACTAGGCGATAGCATAAAGTAGCATGGCTTAGGATTAATTCTATAAAGTCCATAAATCGTTAGAATTAAATGAAAAAAAATCATTTAGATAGTAAAAATTGCATACATTTGTGGAACTCTTGAACTCGTCGCGTGGATATAAACAATTTCTTATCGAGCTGAGATTTTTGAAATACTTTTTTTGATTGATTGTTGTATGTACATTTGCGGGAAGAACACACGCGACACTATTATCGTTATCGCTACGGTAAGCTACCCATTATTTGTGGAACCTTCTTTATAAGAACCCCATTAGATAGCGGAAGCCCAGTTAGTCGTGTTTGCCATTTGCTACTGGGAACATGGTTGGTTCTCAAATCACAAAGTTGGCCTTTTCGGCCGGAATCCTGCTGATCCTGGTGGGCTTGGGCAGTTCCGTCCTTCATCGCATACCCGTCCAGAGGTCGCCGAGCTTCAAGCGCAGTCACAAAATGATTGTCGCCGAACGGGATTTTATTCAGCAGAAATACACGCGTCAATACACCGCCAACGGTTATCCCGCGGAGAAGCTATCCAACTTTGATAACTTCCAATATTACGGAAATATCAGTATTGGAACCCCGGCCCAGTACTTCCTGGTGCAGTTCGACACTGGCTCCTCGAATCTTTGGGTTCCCAGCAGTGGATGCACCAGCACCGCGTGCCTGGATCATCAGACCTACTATGGAAGTCAGTCGAGTACGCATGTGGCGAACGGAACGGTGTTTTCCATAACCTACGGAACCGGCAGTGTTTCGGGCTATCTATCCATGGATTATGTGGGCTTCGCTGGACTGATTGTGAAGAATCAAACATTCGGGGAGGTGACCACCGAGGTGGGAACCAATTTCGTGGATGCCTTCTTCGATGGAATTCTGGGCATGGGCTTCCCCAGCCTGGCTGTGGACGGAGTTACGCCCACGTTCCAGAATATGGTCAACCAGGGCGTCGTCCAGAGTCCCGTCTTTTCGTTTTTCCTCCGCGACAATGGCACTTCGGTCAACTACGGCGGTGAACTCATTTTGGGCGGTTCGGATCCCTCGCTCTATCGCGGTGGCCTCACCTATGTGGATGTCATCGAGACGGCCTACTGGAAGTTCCAAACGGATTTCATTAAGATCGGCAGTACCCTGATTAGTACCTTCGATGCGGCAATTGCGGATACTGGAACTTCTTTGATCGTGGCACCCGTTGCGGAATATACTCAGATTGCTGCGCTATTCGGTGCCGATTCCGAGGGTACATTCCAATGTACCAGCTTGGACTCCTATCCCGATCTGGTGATCACCATTAACGGCGTGGACTTTAGGATCGAGGCCAAGTACTATATCATCCAGGAGAACTACCTGTGCTCGCTGGCCATTCAATCGATTTCGGGCCAGGACTTTTGGATCATGGGCGATGTGTTTTTGGGTCGCTTCTACACCGAATTCGATGTGGGTAATCAAAGATTGGGATTTGCTCCGGTAAATTCGGCAATTTCTTTGAGGCAAATGGCTCTGTGGCAGATCTTCACTTTGGCACTGGCTTGTGGAATTTGGAAGCTATGGCATTAATGTGCCAAGAAGTATTTTTCTAAAATTAGAACAAACAAAAATGCATTAAATAAGTGAGATAGTTAATAAATGTAAAACTTTTTTTTTTTGGTTCTCCCTCCCTAGACTTAAGATCTTGTCAATGTACAAAAGAAATTGAAATAAATCGATATCGAAGCAAAAAATCTAGTTTACTTGAAACTCATATCTCATAAGACATGAAGTTTATCACGAATTATAGATAACTATGTACAGACCTTGACCAACCTTATAAGTCATGTTGATACTACTGATAGTTATTTCGCTGCCATTATCATTACCATTATAAGAAAGGAATACAGTCGATTCCATAACTTAACTAATTGAGTTGCAATTGGAGTTTTTGGAGGGGCGAATGATTCTTTGGGTCTTTTCGAAGCAATGTCTTTTTTTAACTCCTCGCTGAGATCAGTGATCGCAAATTGTGCGGACCTAATTGGCCTGTCGCGTGATTTATTGTGAAAAAAAGGAGAAGATGCTGAGGGGCCCGTAAAAACAACTCGATCCGAATTTGGAACTCAAACTCAAACTGAAGTGAAGTGAAGTGGAACTCAATGAGCGCATTATTTATGTGATGTTATTTTTTGTGCTTTAACCGGGGATTAGGACTCGCGTCTCCCACAAGAAACGCACCCGGTGGTCGATTCCCATCCAGATCAAGACCTGATCCACTGAAAGAACAATATGTTATTTGATATTTCTAATTGAGTATCATTTAAATAGTACTTACGAATTAGTATCTTTCATTTTGGTTTAGTTAAGTAATAATATTCACAGTATTACATTTATTCTTAATGATCTTGAGTTTATAACCCATTTTAGATAAAAGTATTTTTAAAATGGTGAAAGTCCATTTTTAATCCTTAAAAATATATAAAATATTGATTATAAATTCTAGAACTTTTATAATTCATGCCTTTTTTTGCAAGTGTATAACCAAGATCGTTCTCTAATGAGCGATATCGAGCTTAAAATTTATTGACCCACCAATTGCATCAACGGCCGATGCTCATCAAATACCAATAAAATATCATTTGTTGCAATTGCGTTTGGGGATCGGATCGTATCGGATGGGTTTCTTTATCGCAGGACCTACAGACCACCGGCATTTGACCCCCAGAAGAACGTGGCCAGAAGAATGGTGGTGTGCTGTGTGGTGTGGTGAAGAGAGAAGAATCCCGGCGAAGACGGGGCAATCTGTCTCATTAGCCGCAAAAGCTCCGCCTGATTTATGGCTTGATCGATCGTACGATCCTTGTTCTTTCGCTGTTGTTAGTCGGGCAGATAAATCACATTAAAATATTTCAACAGCCGAATCGGAATCCTCGGCCAAGTTGTTCGGCTGACAAATCTCTAAACGGAATCAGTTAACAACTTAACTAATGATAATCAATACGCATTTAAACAGCAAACAGGGTTCGCATATCGTATATCGATAAGACGGCGAAAAAAAAACGAAATACAAAAAAAAAACGGTGGAGAGGATCGAAGAAAAAATCTTTGATAACGGCTTTGTCGCTTCGCACATCTGCAAATTGTTGAAGAGTCCAATAAAAAATGTTAGTACATCGATCCTTTTATAAACTTGAAGTAAAACTTTTTAAACTAACTAAAAAATACACAAGTGTTGATAAATTACAAAGTTGTCCGAACGTAAGCAAGATTGCATTACGTAAGCATCTTACGCAATACCGTTCGCCAAACGGGAGTAAGAGAGATAACTAGTGCATGGCTAATGGAATGTCTCCAAAAATCACCCACTTTCTATTGCCGCTCTCCTTGCACTCGATCGCCGCTCCGAAAAGTTAACGGCGCTTTCCACATTCCGCTTTGTCCTCATCAGTGGAGAGTTGCCAGAGTTCTCCCAGTTCTTCTTTTGTCAAGTGCGCGTCGGTTGCTTTTTCTATCGCGGATCGGAAGTTAATTAAAATCAATTAAAATCGCTTAAAATAGTGAACAAAATGTGCAAATAAACTAACGCGAGTGTAATGCAAGTGTTTGTTGCTAATTAACTAACATTTTTCGTTGAGGGTTTTCGCGTTCTGTGCTTTTTTCGCCGTATTCCGTTTTGCTTGCATACATCTGTGTGTGTGTACTGGCTGAAAAATGCAAATGTAAGTATGTGTGTATGCAAATAAGATTTGCAACTATTAGCAACAAGTCATTTAACTTTTTTTCCTGCATGTGTTTAATAAATTTTAACGAACATTGTTTGTTTTTATTAATTTCGCAGTTCTGCGGCCGATCTCTGCCTGCGTGACGTCAGCGACGCCATTTCTTGTGTACATACATATGTACTTACATATTTACATATGTGTGTCTAGGAAAAAGGTGACGAAATCCATTCAAAAATGGGGTAAGTTTTATTTACACTTCTGGAAATCACATTTAATGATATTTATAGAAATTTAATAATATTTATAGAAATTTAATTTAATATTAATTAGAAAAAGTGGTTTTTAAACATTTTAAAAGTAAACATGTGTGCAAAAATACGTGAATTTTCAAGGAATTTTTATTATTTATTTATTTATTATTTTAAAACCTCATTATGTAGAAATTCCACAAAAATTCCATTGGCAAAGCCAGCGAAAGTGTGCCTTAAAATCCAATCAGAATCTATCAGTTCCAATTTAGATAAGCCACTGATTGATTTCGAAAGGGGAATAGAAAGCCCCACCTGAGATATCGATTATTTTAAGCCCCAGTTGCAATTATGAAATTGTTTATTATGACCGGGAAAAGTGTGGCCCTTGTAAAGTGAGAGATAAATCAAGGGGATAACGGCGATAAACAGCGTTTTCTGTGGTGGCGATTCACCAGCATCTTCGTTTTGGTTCGTTACACAGAGAAAAAAATCTATCTAAGATCGAGTATATTTTTTTGATAGCAAGAAGAAAAATCTGTCAAAATTCAAATAGTGATTTAATGGGCTTTAAGATTTTTAATGCACAAAACAATACTAAGAATATTTCTTAATTATAAAAATGGTATATGGTTTTCATTAAAAATAATTTAATTTAATTTTAATTTCCATTTTAAAATTTGATAAACTTACAAGTAATATATGTATTACATTCATCAACACGCAAATAATACTTTTGTAGTCCAAATATATATTTAATCCTTAATATTAACTAGACATATAAAAAGACAAATGTAAAAAATCAAGACGAAATCTCCTAAATCAGGAATTTGGTTTCCTTAAACATACAAGTGCTTTTCTTTCAGTGCGATTCGATTCGATGCGATTGGAAATCGAGGAGTTATGTGGGGAATCATTTGCGAACTTGGGTAGTGGAGCACATCGATAAGGATAACTAGTTTCGCGGCCTGCTGCCCGGCCTGCTGACCTAAGTGATTACAGTTTATGAGTTATTGTAAAGCAGCGGACACATGGCACTACCATCAGATATTATTTACTTTAATCTGCTGCATCGGCCAGAGCTTAATTACAAAACAAAAAACAAAAAACAAAAAAAAGGGGGAAAAGTTGCCGCGCTGCCCTGTCACGCATGCGGCACACTTTTGCGCCCCGAAAACTGTGTAATTTGTAGCAATTTTGCTTGAAAGCCAACTGCAACTGCCAAATATTGAGGGAATATCTGCGAACGCATACGTATATATGATAACAACCAGCGAGGAAACTGGGTCAAAGTTTTATAGTCAGCCTTTTCTGAATCAAGCGAGAGATTGCCATAAATGAAAATGACGCCGATCTTTGGGATCGTCTGCTCCCAGTTTTTTAATTCGGTCTCTCTGGTGTGGTGGCACAATAAAAATTTAGTTTAATGAAAGTGTTTTCGGTTGCAGCGATATTTTGATGGCTTGATTGCCTCCGCTGGATTATGATATAGTGCATAGCTGCACGGGAAGAAAATAAAAGTACAGGTTTTACAACTATAATTATAAATTAGAGATAAAAAATATAATATTTATTCGATATATAAATATATTTTTACTTCTTAATAAAATATATTTTAATACTATATTTGTAGATTTTATCTTATATAGATCCAAAACCTTTTCTCCATGTAAGGATATTACGAGATCAGCCGCCTTGAAGCAACGATTTAGTTAAGCTAAATTTCGACCAACTTTACCTTGGCATTTATGGCATAATTTTGTCTCATCAGCGGGGACAGATACACAGATATTCATACATATATACCAACTATGCAAGATCGGGGCAATGGCAATCATCATCAACAGTAGCATGTCCTTCGGGTGCCCAACAGGATGTAGATTAAATGGAAAGTTAATCAATTGAAATCGTTTATCCAGCTATGTATATCCAAAGCCCTTCTTCCGATGGGCAGCCGAGCCACACGCCCATTTAATCGGACCTCGTTAACTGGAATCTGGAATCCGCAACTGGGCATGGGTCTGCCCTTCGGTCAAGTGACTTAATTAGCATGCCAAAATGCATCCTAAAGAGGCTCCCCGCGCGATCGAATCAATCAAAAATGCAAAAGCCAAAAAACCGTAAAGAAATCGATGATATGATGAGCTCCAAACGATGAATGCTACAAAGTACTGAACACTGAACTGCCCCCAAAACTTTCTTTCCACTTGAATGATGGGAAAGTTTGCCAGCAATTTAGCTAAAGGAGCAGGATCAGCAGAAGCCGAAGCAGAAGCAGAAGCATGCGGAATATAACTCTGGAATAAAACTCTGGTGATGGATATGAAGGTGGCACCCAGCATTATGAGCGAGCTAATTGAAATATTCTTAATCAGATTCCCCCAGCGTACGCGATCTGATGATGAGGCCCCGCGATGCATTTAATCCGCAATTACCAACCGAACGAACCAACCAACCAACCAACCAACCGACCTACCGAACGAAGGAGCCATTAGCCACGGTTCAATTTAGCGTTAACTAAAAATAAATCCCAATCCACAAGATCCCCGGCAAGTGTGCGCCTCGTTAAAGGGGCCCTTTTATACCAGTTTCAGTTTCTGTTTCAGTTTCCCAGCGAGTCCTTAGCGCTTAACAAGGTGGGCGAGGCTGGGAGCCCAGGCCCCAAACCCCAAAGAAAGTTCATTTTCATTTCTTTGACCACACAGAAAGAAATGGGTTCTGTCACACAAATGTTTAGTTTTATTATTTTGGATTCGATAACAACATATAGTATTTTAGATAGAATTGAAATGGTATATTTTCTGAAATTAAATTAGAATATTATGAAGCTAATGGATTTTATTATATATATAAAATAACTGAAACTAAATGATGTTAAATTTAATGTGATTATAGATATATTATTTGAAATATCTATACAAATCTAACTATCTATACATACGAGTATACTATTTTAGATAGAATTGAAATGATATATTGTCTGAATATTATATATCATATCATATTATATATCATAAAGTTAATCGATTTTATTATCTGTATAAAATATCTGAAACTAAATAATGTTAAATTTAATGTGCTTATTGATATATTAATTTAAATATCTATACAAATCCATAGATAAATACATTTACCATATTAGATAAAATTGAAATGGTATATTATCTAAAATTAAATTAGAATATTATGAAATTAATCGATTTTATTATCTGTATAAAATATCTGAAACTAAATAATGTGAAATTTTATGCGAATTTTGATATTTCTATTATTTTAAATATCTATAGAAATCCATTTGATGTGTGATTAATATGGACCTTATTTTTTTTCTCTGTGCAACCAGTCAAGTACTGGATTTTTTCTTTCTTTTCAGACTTTTTTGTTTTCTTCTTGGTTTTTCGGGGTATACGCGCCAAGTCGTTGAGATTAAAGAGCTGCCGTTTAGTGGCTACTTAGGCGGCGATAAAAAGCGACGTGAAATTGCATTAAACGGCATGCCCCCAATGGTGAAATGAAGCGGCAGCAGGATTTGGGGCAAGCTTAACAAGCTTGTAAGTTGAAATGGCTTTTTAAAAAGCTGCCGCGCAGTGTGTGCGCAGTGGCCAAATGCAAAGCCCACATTAACAGCCATATCATACCGATCCGGCGGGATCCCGAGTTAATAATCCGCACAGCATCAGAGAGCAATTACAAGTAGCTTTGAAGATTGGAAATTGTAGATCGATAGTCAGGAGCATCAGGAGCATCAGAAGCAGCAGCAGCAACAGATAAAAGGCCAAGGCTTCGTTGGCCGGCACAGTGGGTAATTTTTATTGACATCCCCCCAGAAGCAGAAGAGCTCAGCCTAATGCTATTAAGCCTTCATGATCATCAACATTCTGGCAGCAGGTACATCACTCACTCTGACTGCAGATCGGACACGATGACGGCCCAGCCAGCCAGCTAGCCAGCCAGTCAGCTTCCCATCTCATCCTCTGAAACTCTGGAGATCCATTGGATCATTGGACCACTGGACCTCTGGACCCCGTCATGCCAACAATCTGTCCAAAAGCGATAAAGTTATAATGGTGCAAATGTCGGACACAGTTTTTGAAATGGACCAGACAGCCTCTGAGCCATCATCATCATCATCATCGTCATCGTCATCTAAGTCGACGCGTCTTAGGCTTAAAGCAAGTTCAACCCGTCAAGAGGGAGGAGGTGAGGGGACATGGACTTTATCGCGATGCGGTTTGAAAACTGTTTACAAACTGTCTGACAGAGTTTTGACTGCTGTTCGGTGGTTCGGTGGTTCAGTGGCTCACTGGCTTGGCTGGCTCCTCGGTTGATGTCGCCGCTGTTGTTTTAGCCGCCGCTGTTGTTTTAGCCGCCGCACCACCACCATTACCACCACCGATCATCCTCTGTTGATGATGATAGACGGATCTTTCGGAGCCGAAACAGAGCCACAATAATGCCTTGATCTGGATGATGTACTCCAACTAGCTCCAGGCGACTACACGCTGTGTGCCGTTTGCTATATGCTATATACTCGTACAATGCAATGCCATACTACCATACTACCATACCATTCGAGCCATGTGAAAAGGGGCGGCACAGTGGGCGTGAAGGCGTCAAGCCGGCGCTCATTAAAATCCACAAACCGAGAGGTCACTTTCGGTATCGCCGGTCTCAAAGAGGACATTAAATTTCATTGATTTCGGCGGTAGGATAAGGCAGAGATTTGGAATGAGATCTCATGTCAATGATGATGCAAAAGTTAAAGATAAATCATCAACGGATCATATGATCTATAATAACATTATAGATTATTATTATGATATATTATTGTATATACTATGGAAGCACCACTGTAGTACCGAAAAAAACGGTATGGATCATCATTTCAATTACTTTTGCCAGCTGCATTAGATAGCGATATATATATATAATCGTTGGGATGCTGGGATCCCTGGGTTCGAGGATTCAGAATCGAGGATCACTCAATTGGCGGAAGATTGGAAGACTGGAAGCGTTGGACTGCGCACACCTTCTCGGAAGTCTCGGAGCCCCACTGACCGATGCCCCGGGACAGAAACAATCTGTCTCACCTGGAGACTCCGGAGCAATTTTGTCTGTAGCCCCAAGGAGCTGGCGGCTATTTGCACTATGGAGATTTGGATTTGGGATGCCATCATAATTTAGGTGCGGGCGAGTCATATATCAAGATACAGAGTCAGAGTCCCTGTGATATATGGCAGGGTCCTAATGATAATGACGTGTCGAGGAGTCTAGAATCTCTCGGAGGGGTTTGCTGTCCAAAAAATAAAAAAAAGTAAAGAAAAGGAAAAGGAATAAGTGTGCCGTGGCTGCAAAGTGAAGTGAGGTGAAGTTAGCTTATCGCGTGTGCCGGGCATGTGGAATTATTGATTTAAATTTGCCGTTTCTTCTTCATCGCATTTATGTATATCGTATGTATATATATTGATCGACGCGCGTTTGACACACTCGGCAAATGTTGACTCGTCTCCTTGTGTTGACACACCAGTCGACACAGTTATGCAAGTTCATAACACCCACGCAGTCACTTAACCGATTCTCATTCCCGTTCCCGTTGCCGATATATATATAAATTTATTTACATAATAAAAGAGACGGCATATTATCGGCGATGTGCAAACAATTCCAACGAAGTAACCCGGGTCACGGCGATATCAGTGGACCTCCTCCACGACTGCGACTTGAAAATGGTATCATAAAACGTAAAACGTAAACCCAAACCTCGTGCCAAATCTTCCTCAAACACTTTATCTTGTCTTGTTCAAGTGAATTTCAATTTCCATTTCAGTTTGAGTTTGAATTTGAGCAACAGCCGATAGCCCAACGGTGTGGGTGTGATTATCTCTGTCCATATCCATAGAGGAATTTTCTAATTTATCAAAGATATCCCTATCTAGCCGATCTGTATTTGCATAACCAAGTGGTTTACATTGCATTGGACTTTAGCTGGGCGGAAATGGCAAATAAATGCCCGAGAATTGTGTCATCCAATCGATTGGCGATCGATCGATCGATCGCTTGATCCCAAGTGCCTAACCTACATGGTTAAACTTCGGGTGAGCATTCTCGATCAGTGGTTCCTCTCAGCTTCTCAGTGATCCTCAGCGACAATTTACGATGCGCCCCGCACAATTCAAATTCTAACAAACTGTACATCATGCGATGACATCGTTATGATCACGAATCGAATCAGATCAGATCGGCTTGGCTTGGGGCTCATGCATATATCCTGTATGCATACAAAGAAATGAGGCCGTAGTTTATCACATTGCCCACATCAAACGCTCATAAACTATTTTGTCTTCTGTCACAGGAACTTTTTTGAATTGCCACAGCTACCGCCTGGCGATCGATCGATCGTTTTGCTGTTTGCATTTTTGATTGATCGCTTCATACGTTGCACAAAGAAATGAGAGTACAAAATGTAAATGGCTCTGTGACCAGAAATGAAGAAAAAAAAAGAAAGGATAAAGAAGCCAAGAGGAGACATTGGCATCGATCATCATTTGGCGGTTTGACGATCAGCACGTCGACGATGATAATCAAATCAAAGAAGCCTGATCAAGATCGAGGAAAAAACCATGGCATTGGCAACCATCATAATTTCACCTGTGTCCTGTTCTGATCTGTTCGGATCTGTTCGGTCCTTTCCCTTAAGATTTTCGGTCGTTTTTTTCTCTCTTTTTTTATTTTTCGGGGGAAACGGGAACGGATCTACCTACGCAGCGATCAGCGTTCAGCGATCGACAATCGATGCATAATTAAATTTAAACAAATCAAACTGCCAGTGCAGCAGAGGAAACAGAAATCAAGTTGTACATTGGGACCACCAGCAGATCGTTCGAGTGGTTGGCGCAAGTGAAATAATTTGCTGGGCCCACGATCCATCCATCCATCGATCGATTCGGCCCAGATCAGCCTACACATACTACAAATGCGGCGCAAGAAGAAGCTGCTGCAGGAGCAAAAAACAAGTACAATCCGGTCCTCTTCAAGACATGTACACTGTTGTACACGGATAAAAAAAAATTTAAATTAGTTTGATATCAAAGAGATCTTACATTGAAGAATGAATGGGTTATTTAAAAATTAAATATTATTTTAATGGATGATTTTGAGTATAAAGTATTATTTTAATGGATTATTTCTTATGACAATATGGAAACTTATTATTTTTAGGTATATTTTAAAAATATCCTATATTTTTTTCATAAATTCATGATTATATCATAATTAAATCAAAGATGATAGACAACCCAGGGTTTTTAAGAAATATGTTTCAATGATGATCAATAAAGGTCAATACATTTAATTTTCGCTGTGTAGTCTGTCGAACTCGTAGGACGACGACTACGTCTTTCGGTGGCTGTCTCCGCTGATCGTTTAATCTAGCGCTAAAGATCAAGCGACCTCGTCGGTCGTCCCACGTTGCCAGTTGGCCATAGGGAGTCCAACTCCAAGTCCAAGTCCGAGTTCGAGTCCAAAGCGAAATGATTGAATTGTGTCTCGCTGTCGATCAGTGCGTGAGTCGTCGAGTCGATCGGGTAAGCCAGAAGAAGATCGCCAGCCATTGATATTGATATGGGGATCGGATCCTGGGCTCCTCTGATTCAGTTTCAGTTTCGGTCTTCGGAATCGGAATTGGAATTGAACTACAGAAGTGCAGGGGCAGAATTGCAGAATTGGGGTTTGGGTCTGCGTTTGCGTTTGCGTATGCAAAGCAATGAGTGCGGCGGCAACGGATCTTTTGCATAATGTTGCCTCGATCGCATGCAAATCGCTATATATCTCCGCCTTTGACTTTGAGTCCTGTTTCCGATCGCTGTCGCAGACTTTCACAGTTTTATAACAAATTTGATTGAGCCCCCTGTTTCTGTTTCTGTTTCGAGTCTTCGAGTCTTTGAGTCTCCTGGCTCTTGGCTCCCTTTCGATCTTTCGCCTGCTGTCTGCACCTTGCAAATGGTTATGAATTGATTTTTGATTGCAGTTTTCTTCTACTCTGCCGCAAAATATGCATATGAGATTGATATGGCGATTTCGATTGGGACACAGAGACCCGGTTACCGTTAATACTGAATGGCCGAATGGGGCTGGCCTTCGATCTTCCATATTCCATCTTCCATCTCCTCGGGCCTGCATACATTATGCATTTGCATTGGCGATCGCTGATCACTGATCACCGGTCACCGATCACCTTGGACTGTAACTGACTGGTAATTAGCACACACACGTGTGTTTTGCAAAAAGAACTATGGGATGTCCGGTTGTCCAAGATCCATAGATCCAAAGATCGTTGCCCAATGATTGAGTCATAGTGTTCGCTATATCTCTGCGGTACCATCGATCATGCCGGGATCCTTTGTTTAAGAAATACATTGCTTCCCAGGTAGCCAAAATATGTTTTAATGAAGTGCCAATGCCACTGTTTATGCAAAACTCGTGTGTTGTGTTGCGTTGTGTTGCATGTGTGTGGATCGTAGATCACCATAGATCACATAGATCATCACCATAGAGATCATAGTGCTCTGGGGAGTTGCAAATTGCGATTTGCACGTGCTATTCTCCAGGGAGAGTTTTACTTTTGAGTCCTTCAGGTAAAATGTCTTTCGTATTCCTCCGATCGCGATAACAAAAAGATCTTTCGATGTCACTGGATGTTGGTACCAAGGATTATCTGCCAAGCTTTTCGCATTAACTGATTATTCCTGGCTATCTGTTTGATCTTAGATGTGATCTTCCGATGGGTTTCTTTTTTGTTACCATGGATAAAGTTTTCTAACTCCTACGATATAGCAAGCTAATTATTGAAATCTCACGATCTTTGCTCCCATCGAGCTTCTTGTGTCCCACATTTGTTTCCCTGCAATCTTTGAACTTGTTGTCCCCTATCTGATGGACACTCTGGATGCGATAGTTGCACATCCACTACATCCACTACCAGCACAATCGGTACCGGGATCTCCTATCTGCTTGACTTATCCCCAAGCTCATTGCCGGCTGATAAACTTGCATGTAGACGTCAGAGATATGAATGAATGTCCCGCTCTAGAAGAGGCGGCTTAAATCGATTTCTCATGTTGCCGCCGCTCACTTGCAAAGCAAAGAAAAAGATGAGGGAAATTAAGAAAAAATGGGGGAATATTGGGAGGGAAGCCGTAAAGAGGCAAACTTTAAGATTAGCCAAGTGCCAAGTGCTGGTGTTGCTGGCTGATTTCATTATCAATATATGCGAACGGCCATAAGATGATGTAAGATATACCAAGCGATAAATAATTGCAACAGATCGATGGGTTTGGAGAGAGAGTCTGTAACTTTTGCGATAAGGAGACAGGCAGCGAACGAGCAACTTTATTAGAGCCTCTTAACACGATCCCAAGTTGATATTCGATGCGATGCGATGCCTTGCGATTCGATTCGATTCGATTGGATTCGACTCCTGCTGCTGCTGCCAAAAGACATTAACAAACTGGCCAGAAGATCAAGCGATCATCAGATCAACAGATCAGCGCAATTAAAATGTTATCGCTGTTTGTTGTTAACGTTGACGAGCCGATAGAGAGCGAAAGAGAGCGTGCGAGTGTGCGAAGAGGCTTCGAAACACTTCCTGTGATGATGCTCTTCGGCTGAAAGGGGTTACTACGGCTCTAAGTGGGCTTATCAAGAATATCTCTGGGGTCGGAACAATGAAAATATTATGAAAATATAATGGTCAAAGCGTAAAGTCTTCTAGATTGTTCTTAAAATGACTCTCAAAGTCTATTACAATTTATAGATCTCTCTTTTCCAAATTTTTCCAATATGAAGTTTATATTATTAAATGGTATAGTATTACATTTAAAGCTTTCGCTTTCTATAAACAACAAAAAATTGTACAAAATATAAAAAAATGTTTTGGTGTCTTATAGTTTTGATTTTTTTATAATCTATATATAGTTTCTGTTAGTGATTGACTTGACCTATATATATACTTATCTATCTATATATGTTTTTGAATCTATTTATTCAAAGGGGGTAAATAGCGAAAAAGAACAAGATTTAAATTTTAAGATCCAAAATATTATTATTATTTAAAAACCATTGAACTAATTGAGAAATTTTTAAGAACTCGTAGATGTACACTCATAGAAATTTTTCCTAAATACTAGAAAAGTCGCCCTAAAACCGAGGTCGCCCTAAAACTACGAAAAATTTTCTGATTATACAGGTGGCTAGCCCTAAATATACGAAAAATCGCCATGGAAAATATTTTTTAGGGTTAGTTTTTTCAAAAAGGCAAATTTGTCCTATATTTTAGGGCGAATTTTTATGAGTCGACTCCAAAAGTAATTCCTTCTTTTTAGGGCGAAATCGCCCTAAAACGTTGAACAAAAAAGCACAAAAAATTACCCTAAAAACTACCAAGATTCAAACGAATTTTAATGGATACATACATACATGTAAAACATGTTATGAACATGTGTGTGTAGTTGACAGGTCAAAACAAGTGAGTTAGAAAATCTACCTAACTTCACAGGCGAATCGCCTTAAAAATCGCACCAAAAGTTTGAAAACGGGTAGCCCAGCGGGCTAAGCACTCGCACTTTCAGATTTGCTGTTTGAAAATACAGGTCGTGGGTTCGATTCCTGTGTGGGTCAACACTTTTTTTTTTTGTTATTAGAGTTTTTATTACTAGTTAAGTTTTTTCGTCCGCATGTTAAATTTAAAGTAGTCTTTAAACCTTAAATAAATATGGAAATTCTGAGTTTAAAGACTAATTTAGGTTAAGCATGCGAAGGAACGGCCCGAAGTATCCCAGCCATCAGTAAAAAAATACAAGTTTTTGTTTGTATAACTTAGACCGCAAGAAAATAAGATGTGTACAGTGTTTGTACGTTGCTTAGCGCGATGGGAATGTGGTGCAGCGCTAGAGCGTTAGACTCCAGCTCGAGAGGCCGTGGGTTCGATCCCGCGTAGTGACACCTAATGTTTTTCTCAAGTAAGTTGTTTTTTCTCCTTATATATATCTCCTAAATTCGATTACAAAGATGATTTTTCAGTTATAACCGGCGGTTATACAAGTCTGCTGCGTCCTGCCCCCAACGGTAACGTCCAATATAGCGCCGACAATTCAACAAATAAATTAGCTGAAACGATGTTCGTGTGTGTGTGTGTATGTGTTGAGTCCAGTTCCCAGGAAATATCAACCACCCATAACCCCCCCCCCCCTCGACGAAAAATTAATTGATATTTTTGCTTTTATTTGGTTTTATTTTTATGGCGATTCGCCTTCAAAAATAGAAAAAATTTTTTAGGGCGATTCGCCCTAGATTTGTTGCCTAGTCGCCATTGACCCCCGTTTTAGGGCGATTTTCCTTGTTTTTAGGGCGATTTTACCGGAAAATTTCTATGAGTGTAAGAGTATTATCTATTCGTCGGTCTTTCATTTGCAAGACCTACGCTTGTTGCTTCACGCCTTTGGCCTTTTCGCTGAAAACTTAATTTAATTAATTGCCAAACACACACATTTCGCATAAAAGCGGCGCGACCTTCCCTTCGAGGCGCAAACTTGAATAATTGGAACTGTGCAAATGGAAATGGAGATGGTGATGGGGAATGGGGACTGGGTATACGGACTTTGGGGACTTGGGGCATTTAAAACTGATTCGCTTTACGAGCGCATTGCACTGCCTTTATGATTGGCAATTAATTAGGCCAAAACGCACGAATGCGAATGCGAATACGAAGATCGAACTGCATCGATCGACTGCAATCGTGTTGCCCTGGGTTATTTGTTTTTACAGCTACCGTATATATACGGCTATATAGCCGGTCTCGATTTGTTTGCTTAATTAATCGCAGCTGTAATAACAATAACAGGGCGCGCGCGTTGTTTATTCGTCTGACGTCCGATCTCTCCGGGCATGAAATTAGTTTCTCCTTAATATCTGGACTATGGGACCTGGGATATGATGGGTTTGGGCTTGTAGTTTGGGTTCAGAGATAGCCCCGATTCGCCTGCGAATCGATTAGTACGCGCAATTGCATTTCAATGGCCAAAGTGGCGCATTCGTTGATTGTTCTACCATTGTTCAACGGGTCCTTGGCCCATAATAATAATAATAATAATGTTGGGATCATAATACGAGTAACTGCACCACGGTCATGCTAATCCTTAACCCCTATTCTCCAGAGAGACGTGTGTGGGCTGCGCCAGCGCGGGATTATTCCCCGAATGTGAGATGCATTTTTTTTATTTTTATTTTGGCATCCAAAACAAAACGAGAGAATGCCCAAAAGAAGATCGCTTCACAGAAGAAGAAATGCGTTTTTTATTGTAATATCGTAGCGTTTTTTGGGTTTTAGGTTTTTGGTTCTTGGTTTTTGGTTGGTTTTTTTCTGTAACTCCTAAGCCGAGGCCAAACGAACGTGCCAATGAAGGACCACCCCTAAAGTCCCCGGTCACACAATTTATTGCCCTAGAATAACCTAACCCTGAATACCGACGGGTTTACCGGGTTTACCTTTACCTGTGTGAAAGGACCTTCTTCGCTGCCCTGCATCTTGGGCACTTCATTTCAATTTTAATTAGAGCATCTCCCGATCTGCATTTCCACATTTTTTCCTTTCATTTTCTTTCCTTAGTTAGTAGTCGGCGGCACCTTAGATCGTTCCGCGTTACGATAATAATTAGATGGCAAAATGCCGCCGAACCAAATTGATTGTGAAATAATTTTCGAGTGCCACCTTTGCTGCGGTGTTGATTGGTCCTCATTTCAGAGGTTCAGCGAGGTTTAATCGAAAGGTCCCGCTCTTGATGTCAAGGGCAGGTAATCGTAATCCCGGCCATAGGATAATTGGCTGGCCTGGCCAATTCATAAATGGAATGGAAAGTTGTGAAGGAATGTCTTTGATCTTCGTTTAGGCGGCGCAAATAAGAGTTTTTTTTTGGGTTTACAGGGAAATTAAAAAATATTAGAAAGGTCTGGTAATGTCTGATATTTATTTTGCATTTAACTAAATTTCCATAAACATAACTTTATAGCATATAATTTAGTTAAATTTTAGTTAATAAATTAATTTATTATGTTTCTTATTTATCTTTTCATTAATAAAGTTTACTTTGTTTCTTTTTAGTAATCAAGCAAAATAAGTAAAGAAATAATTCGGTAAGTGGTAAGTTAGTTTAAGATTTTGAATGGATATTGCTATATATTGAAATATGATTATTAAATTATTTTAACTTGTGTAGCTTAGAAAGCTTCAAAAACAAGTTTAAATTTATTCAAAAAATCTAAAATAGTTTTTTATAAATAAACAAATATTTAAAAGTATGATGATTTTATATTGTGCTATTTGAAATTACTTGTTTCTTTTTAGTAATCAAGCAAAACAAGTAAAGAAATAATTCGGTAAGTGGTAAGTTAGTTTAAGATTTTAAATTGATTGCTATTTGTTAAAATATAATTGATAAACTGTGTTTACATTTATTTAAAAAATCTCAAATAGTTTTTAAACAAATATTTTAAAGTATGATGATTTAATGTTTGGAATTACTTGATTTAAAATGAAATATTATTATTAATCTTATTTTTAAATAAGAATGACAACTTGCAGAACTTCCCTCGCATTCGGTAACTTTATTGGACTCATTCCGGCATAAGCTGATGTATGCAAAATATGCCGACACAAATCAAAATAAAATCGCAAATCGCCGGTCTGCACAACAACTAACGAGCTTAGCGACTTTATTCTTATTTGCTTCTTATTTTATTTTTATTTTTGTCTGCGCATGCGCGGAAGCTGCCAAAGAGGGCAGAAAAATTAGTTGCAATTTTTATTGGCTTGGGATATTTTTATTTTTGGAATTTCCAGTGGGGAATCGAATCCCTTTCGAGCTGTTTTGGTCGAAAGACAATGGTTAAGACACTTAAGTGGTCGCAGCCCACTGGACAAACAGTAGTAGTGGCCCAGTGTTTTCCCCCGAAAAGTGTGAATGTGAAAAAGGATTGTGAAAACCACAGAAAATGTCAAAATATTTCGAAGGAAAAACGGAAGAGTTAAGGGGACACTGGCAGTTCCGATTCCTAGTAGATCGAAAGGATTTCTCAAACAGGAAGAAGAGTGCAGATATCAATTGACATTACCAGGAACTCGAAAATGTCCAGATACAAATAGATACCAGCATAAAATTTGCCTGGCATGCGTCGTCGTCGTCGTCTGGCTCGTGTTTATATATGTATATTTCTTTCTATTTTGCGATGATGACTTGGAGATGCTGGTAGAGGCCTTGACAAGTCCCAAGTGGAGAGGAGATCTCTCAGGGTTCCAGGGTTCCATGGTCCAGGTGTTTGGTCTTCAAAATCAAGGCTGTGCAGCTGGTGAACTCGTGCCAGTTTCGCTAATTGTGTATAAATATTTGGCCAACAAACAAGCGGGTCACCAAGGCAAGTCCTCAATTAGAAACTGTTTAGCTTTGTGTCCTGCGGGGCTCATCCCTGTATATCCTGGGATATCCCAGAATATCCCAGCATGCTAATGGCAGTTAAGAACTCGTATATTCCTTGCTCATTTCAAGGTATTTTCATTTTCGAGGTATTTGAGGACCGAGTAAAATCCCGTCGTGTTGGGCGGTCCCAAATGGCATTGTTCTCGTGGACAATGTTTTGACCGCATTGCCAAACCAAAAATGTATATCTATATAGAGAGATGTGCCTATATAACTGGCGAAAAGACAAAGGGCAAAAAAAAGGGAACTCACTCCTCCGCATTGGTGGTCTCATCTAACTGCAAATGTATCCCAGATCTCTCGTTGTTTTTCTCTGCTGGTCGCGTTTTTTCCTTTGGATGCGTGACATCTTATTTGTTTGACAGTTTTCCTCCACAGTTCGTGTCTCTATTATTATGGTTTCTACGTCTTTGGGCTTTTCCACGCAAGGAAAATCGTATTTCTTGTCCATTCTCAATTCAATGCAACTCAATTCGATAGCCTTTCAATTCAATTTACCTCGATTTCGGTGGGCGTTCGTCAATTGTTATTGAGTTCTCATTGTCCGAGCGATTCGAGATAAAGATGCATTTGGCCAGTGGCACATTTATGGTCCCTGCGCGGCGCATCTGCCGCCGCAAATTGTCTGTCTATCTGCTATATAGAAAATATATAGCCTTTAGTCCCCGGGGACTACTGATGACTACTTACAATTGAGGCGTGATTGCGGTGGCAATCGCCGTGTGCGGTGCAAAAATATACACTTTAACGGCAGCAAAATCATTCGGGGAGTGAGAAAGTAATGTGTGATTTCTGGAATTTTCCCAACTACCGATATTTCATAGAAGTTTGTAGGTTTTATAATGAACAAGAGAGAACGCTATAGTCGGGTGGGTGTCCCGTCACTCAGCTAAAAGGGAGTGCAAAAGAGATGGAGATAGAAAACTTTGATCGGGTATAACTTTTTAACGAATGGTCCGATTTGAAAATTTTCTTCTACATTTCGATAGGTATAACAAAACACAACAAAATTGAATTTATACTTCTCCGAAATCTTTAAGAATGTGAATGTTTAGAAATTTCTATGTTACCTATACCTAAAATACCTATAATTTTACTTCTCCATTTAAATATCATAATATAATGAGGTCATTTGTTCTCCTATCTCTTCATATTTTGGTAATTTGCATAAATTAAGATGTTCTCCTAATGAAGAGAATAAAGAGTCATAAGCAAAGATTCCTACAGCTGATTATCTCAAGATGATGTCTAGATAATTTCTGCACAAAAACCCATTGCCTGGGATTATCCTAAAATTGCGCATCATTCGACTGGAAATTATTATTAGCCAGATACCAAAAATTAGGCATTTCAATTTTCGACAACTCACTTCTACCGTATACCGTAAGTATATAGGTGCGTGCTGATTGTAGGGTCTAAACCAATTACGTCAGGCATGTCCAGTTCAGTGAGAGACGGAGAATTGGGCGTGAAGAGAGTCTTCTCGGGGAGAGAAAGCTGTTAAGCGCATTCGATGCGCATGTCGCCTGCGGGATCAAAATTAATTAGTTTGGAAATGGAGAGAGAGAAAGGTGTTGGAAATCTCTGATTACGCTGACTCGCCTCGAAAAGTGGATTTTCCGAAATTTTAGATTTTCAATTTTCGATTTTCGACCGGCGGTAATGCGAGACTCGTAGAATTTGACACAACAAATTTTTGGGGTTGCCGCCGCTGCTTATCAATAATCATATTTGCCACGCCGCAGGATCGTGAGTGTGCAATTTAAGTCGCAGGAAACAACTCAATTTGCTGCATGCGCATATCCTGTATTTTTCAGGTCCTTTTTTTTCACCCCCGCCATCGCGATAATTTTTGTGGTTTTCCTCGGCGTTTTAACACCATTTTTGTGGCATTTTATTTCTCTCTCTTTGTGTTTGGAATGGTGGATTCAGAAAATTATGGTCTGATAATTATTTTTGTTGGCACTTCCTTCCGCTTGGCTTGTAATTTCAAGCGTAGCGAAAAAATACGTGGGGTTGGCAAGTGTAATAATCCAGGGGATCCCTTATTAATCGATTTTCTAGGTTCAACCACAAAATCTTCTTAAACAGATGAAAGAAAATATATTTTAATGATCTCAAAGAAATCTAACCATATTCTTCCTATTATAAATACAAAAATCTCTCTAATCTATAAGCTATTAGCTCCAAAAATGTTTTCCATTGAAGAAATAGTAATAACTTTGCCTCACGGACTGGCTTTCCAACTCAAGTGATTCGAGATTAAGAGCTCTTCTAGGACTTTCCACACACAGTAAACTCCAGAGCGATCGAACCACTTGACTGGGATCTCTGAGATCTCCTTTCCCAAGCATCTGCGCATGTTTCTTGTCCCGTGTTCATGTTGCATGGTAATGGTAATGGTAAAATGGTATGGTGTCTGTCTTCTGGGGCCTCTATTGGAATATCTAAATTTGTTTGCTCTCGAAGGCGATGACAGGCGATGGACGAACGCGTGTTGCCTGTCAATTAGACGTCACGATATGCACGGCTCGAATCGAAACTCTTTCACAACTTCGTAGATACTTTCGGTGGGACGTCAATCAGTTAACAAGTTGTTCGGCTTTCGGGCAGGGGAACTACTGGATTTAACCTTTGCGTTGACTGAGTGTTTGAGTTTTGTATTCAATGAAATAGTTTTAGTTGCTTGGGTGGGAAGTACACGGTTTACTTCTTATATTGATCTTTTCTTAAGGTCTAAACGTTTTTATTAAATTTAAAAGAATATGAGATTTTTAATATATAGGTATTTGACTTATAGATAAGTAAAAAAATGTACTAATAAATATAATTATTTATAGAATTATCCATATAATTTCTTGGATTCTCTTTATTTGTTCTTTTTAAATTTTTGCAGAGGGTATTATGATTCCAGTCAGAAGTTTGCAACGCAGTGAAGGAGACGTTTCCGACCCTATAAAGTATATATATTCTTGATCGGGATCACAAGCCGAGTCGATCTAGCCATGTCTGTCTGTCCGTCTGTCTGTCTGTCTGTATTAACGCTGAGCTTTGTGTTTATCAATACCTATCGAAATGTAGAATACACTTTCTAAATCGGACCATTCGTTAAAAAGTTATGCCTGATCAAAGCTTTATATCTACATCTCTCTTGCACTCCCTTTAGCTGAGTAAAGGGTATCTGATAGTCGGGGCACCCGACTGTAGCGTTCTCTCTTATTTTTTCAACAAAAATAACACTACTAAACTGACAACACTGATTGCACGGGTAAAAAGTACACGGCAATGTGATATTCAATAAGTATGCAACACAATTAATGTTCTTAAATCCCCCCTTACTGAGTAAGGGGTAGTATGTATTACATACTATTTTTATTTAATGGAGCGATTGACGAAAAGCTGATTTCTCAATTGCGCGATTTCTTCTTCAGGTTCAGCTTCCTGATCTTAGACTTCTTTTGACCATTACGTTGCATCATCTCCTTGAGTAGTTTCTTCTTTTCGTCAACTTTTTTCATCAGCTTTTTCACCACGCGCTCCAGTTTTTCGATTTTTGTCTTCTGGTAGCGAAACTTCTCTAGAATAAAATCGATTTGTCTGCATCTTTCCGAACGTAGGTCCGCTTCAACTACTTGCAAAGTATCCATTCTTTATTTCGATCTATAAGTACAGGAATAAATTAATTATTTAGCAAGCAATTTAGTAGAAACTTACCGGTGCTGTTTCACGTCGGAATGAAAATTGGGAGAACTGACAAGGAAATGACAGAACGACTAAGGGCGATTACTTTCACAGAGGGCTATCGATGATTATTTCTTACTCAACTTTTCCAAACCTTTTAACAAAACTAACACTACTAATTTTACAACACTAATTGCGAAAAAAAGGGTCACTTTTGGCAAACTTTTTTGTAAATATCTTTAAAATTTAGAGCCTAGCTTAGGTGTATTTCCTTATAATTCTTTTTTTTAAACAATTTCTGGTTAATCATCCAATTATGTTTAATTTTTGTTTGACTAAAAGGCAAATTATCATAAAATTTAAGGTTATATCTAGCTGCCTGTGTTCTTTAGAATTGTATCTTTCTTTCCTACGAGCCCATCCACATCTATCTTTTATCACCGTGCACCGCAACATTGTTGCCATCAGCATATTGCAGCAAGCGGAATACAAGGAATATAACGTCTTTTTATACCCTTGCAGAGGGTATTATGATTTCAGTCAGAAGTTTGCAACGCAGTGAAGGAGACGTTTCCGACCCCATAAAGTATATATATTCTTGATCAGCATCACTAGACGAGTCGATCTAGCCATGTCCGTCTGTCCGTCTGTCCGTCTGTCCGTCTGTCCGTCTGTCCGTCTGTCCTTCTGTCCGTCTGTCCGTCTGTCCGTCTGTCCGTCTGTCTGTTTCTACGCAAACTAGTCTCTCAGTTTTAAAGCTATCGGGCTAAAACTTCCCCAAAAGTCTTCTTTCTGTTGCAGGTAGTATATAAGTCGGAACGAGCCGGATCGGACAACTATATCATATAGCTCCCATAGGAGTAATCGGGGAAAAAAATTTAAAAAAATTATATCTTGTGTGTTTTTGAACCTAGAGCCACCTACTTTTGGAAATGCCATTTTTTATCTAATTCTGAATTTCGAATAAAATTTTTTCAAAATCGGACGACTATATCATATAGCTGCCATAGGAACGATCGGAAAATTAATGGGAATATAATAGGAAATAAATTATTGCTTCGTTGGTTTTTATTGTATTCTCTTCTACTCTGGGATATGAGTCTTTTTAAATGTTTTCGAATTTCGATTTTAATTTTATCAATATCGAACAACTATATCATATAGCTGCCATAGGAACGATCGGAAAATTAGTCATTAATATGAATTATCTGCAAGGGTATATAAGCTTCGGCTGGCCGAAGCTAGCTTCCTTTCTTGTTTCCTTCCTGTTTAAGCGATCGAATCGATCTGCTGCTTCTGTTCAAAATTCAGATTCAGATTCCTAATCGCTGCAAGCTGCAAAAATCGTTGCACATGTCGGGGGCGTTTTTTTTTATTTTTTAATTTTTTTTGTCAACTGGCATTTGCTCCTTCATTTCGATTCCGTATAAAGTATATATGTTCTTGAGCATCACTAGACGAGTCGATCTAGCCATGTCCGTCCGTCCGTCCGTCCGTCCGTCCGTCCGTCTGTCCGTCCGTCTGCCCGTCTGTCCGTCCGTCTGTCCGTCCGTCTGTCCGTCTGTCCGTCCGTCCGTCCGCCCGCCCGTCCGTCCGTCTGTCCGTCCGTCCGTCCGTCCGCTCGTCCGTCCGTCCGTCCGTCCGCCCGCCCGTCCGTCCGTCCGTCCGTCCGTCCGTCCGTCCGTCCGTCCGCCCGCTCGTCCGTCCGTCTGTCCGTCTGTCCGTCCGTCTATTAGCATTATTTAATACAATACATTATTGTAAGGATATTAATTTTAATTATTTTTTTTTTGGTAAGATATCTTATCATTCTATGATTTCTAAGATCATTAACGATATCCCTATCGAATGTTTAATCATCTTTCATTGATCACTTCCCAATATCCCCCCGGTTCCGATCCTCGAATTCTTCCCACACTCTTGATTGCAGTCGGTGAGATCGGCAAGCGTATAAATGATTCGCCATGCTTTGTTAGCTTTACCATTTGCGATCCGTTCTGGTTCCGCGGGGTTTATGCAAAGTGTTTGCTCTTAGCGCCGTCTCGCTGGCTTCCTTCGATTCACGCCCCCTTGAAAACGGATCGAAATGGATCGGATCCGCAGAGCGGATCGAATAGAACTAAAATAGAGTGGGATGGGCTAGTAAGAGTCGGTTGTTGTTTCTCAATGAAAAACCGCCTTGGCACTTGTTCTACTTCCACGAACTTGCGATGGCCAACCTAAATTAAAAAACGACAACCTGCTGCGATGATGCTCTGAATTGAATGCTCTAAATTGGCGGAAGCACTCGGAATATTGGGTGTGGCCAGTGTTTGACCCAAATGTTTAGGGCATAATTGTTCACGCCTTGGCCGCTTAATAGAAACGCTTTGATCCCGGCGGCTACGGCTGCACCATTAATAACCAGGATCTAGGATACTACCTAAAATAAATATCCCCTAGTTTCAAATCGATGGTCTATGCAAAGCGCCGCTAAATGTTGAAGCGTGTGCGCATCGTCCGATTTGAAATAAGAACAGGTATAGCGAAATTATATACATAGGTACATGGACCAAATGGGGGAACCGAAAAAAAAGTAAGGAAAAGGACCGACCTGCTGTGCAATGGGTCGTCGATCGCCTGCTGTTAGCCGTAATTGCAGCTACAAGATACGGTATCTGCGAGATATCATTTTGCTGGGCGAAATTAACAAAATTAACAGGAAAAACAAACTTGCCAGCGATTGAAAATTGCGATTATCTCAAGGGTTCCCTTTTTTTTCTCTGGTGTCACCAGCATAGTTTCGATTAGATAGTCCCGCATTATCAGGAAAACACGTGTCTATTTGGGCAAGTATCTGTATTTTGGAAATGTGTAGTTTCGTATCTTCAGGTGATTACTACCTTGTTTTCTGGGGGCAGAAAAGATAATTATTTTAGTTAAACGAAATGTATTTGTCATACCATCTATGGGAATCTTTTTCAATAGCTATTTCTAGCAACTATTTCAATTTTTGTGGGCTTGAAATATATTCTTCTTTTGAATATATCTTTTTGCATTCATATATTTCCTTTCAGTCCTGTCCACGTGCATTCTACTAGGAGAATTGCTCTTTTTGGGGTGTTAAAACGTAGACGCCCCGTTTTTCGGAGTCTTTTTCCCTTTTTTCCCCGGGCCCCTTCTTCTTTTTCGGTTCCTTTCACATTTTTCCCGGTGGGTGTGGCATGCGGTCCATGAAAATTCGGTTGCATAAATGCCGGCAGAAATGAGAGCGGAAAATGCCAAAAGGAATCGGAATTTCGGCTGGTCTGAGAATCTTCTATTCACATGGCTTTCGATGCTGTCATCGCTGCTACGAAGACCGCCGACTGCTGCGATCGGTACACTGAGAGAAAGTTATAAAAAAAACATTTAAAGAAAAATATTTTTTCATAATAATGTTTTGTTCTTCTTCAAAGTTAAAAAAACATTGAATCGTTGTAAAACATATATTTTGTGCAATTAAAATTTAAGAAAAACAAATTTGCGTCATAAGATTGAATTTGTTATTTTTTCTATTTCGAGATTATATGGCTTAATTTTAATGTTGTTTTTTTTTGCCTTAATAATATTTATTATTTATTTTTGGTTTCTAAAACATTTTTTTTGTTCTGTAGAACGGATTTGTAGGTTTTATTATCCTTCGAGTTCCGAGTGGAACTTGGTCCGAGATGCTCTCTTTGCCATCGCCGTTGTATGTTGAATTCTCGACTGTGGGCCATTGCAACGGTGACAAAGGCCCAAACAATGGTGACAATTTCACGTCTTAATGCACCTCAATGTGCATTACAAATTTGCTGTCTTGGGCGGCGGTTTGCTTTTGGAGTTTCCACAATACTTTACAATACTTTTGCCAAAGCGCATTTCGCACAGATCTTTGGTTTTTGCTTTGCTGTTTTTGATAAATCGATTATCGCATCGTAGGATGCAGTCGCAAAAACAAAGCGGCGGGCAGAAAAAATAGACTAAAATCGGGGCAGATCAAAGGTCGGTGGGGTCGTCGAAGGAGAATGGCCAACGTCATCATCTCGATCATTATCCTGTGTGCTCTGAATGAAAAATAAAGGGAATCTCGATTGTAGATCGTCATCGATCGCCGCAGTCTTGTGGTTGACATTTTTTCAACTTCTTCTTCGTTTTGGGTCGGTGACTTTGCTTTGAAGATATATGTATATGTATTGAAGAAATGACACCAGCCATCCGCAACCTCAATTTTTAACCTAAACCTCGATTTTGACCCCGCGCTCGGGTTATTTTTTGTGTCTTTGTGGTTTCGCTGCCTTTGTGTCTGCATTGATTTTTAGGCACTGATCTGATTTTCCCGATCCGATTTTATGTTTTTTTTTAAGTAAATCTCGGACTTAGTCGGTTCTTTTTTCCATTGGTAGTATGGTTCCCAGGGTTCCAAGGGTCAAGATAATTATACAATAGATTATGGTGACATCTTATGGCCAAAAATTAAAATTTCCAGGTTTAAATGGGAATCGATTAGAAATTTAATAACGAGCTCATAAAGGTATGACAATCCATATTTTGACCAATATTTCCATTGTTTCGCCAAAAAATCGAATTATTTTTTGTAGAAATTTGGGATTTGGGTTTTTGGCAAAAATAGGAATTTTTCTATTTGTATTTTTGCTGTAACTTGGCCAAAAATGGTCGTACACCAAAAATACATACTGTTTTATACAGATTACATTATAATAATTAAATCCATGTTACTTTCCATGTGATGTTGAAAAAATAAAATTTTCGCCAATTTCCATTTTTTTTATAGGGGGTGCATCACGATTTTTTGCGAAAAATTGCCAAAAAATAAAATTTCCAGGTTTAAATGCCAATCGATTAGAAATTTAATAACGAGCTCAGGAAGGTATGGCAATCCATATTTGGACCAATACTTTTATTGTTTCGGCCAAAAAACGAACTATTTTTTCGTGGAAAATTGGGATTTGGGTTTTTGGCAAAAATAGGAATTCTTATTTTTGTATTTTTGCTGTAACTTGGCCAAAAATGGTCGTACATCAAAAATACGTACTGTTTTATACAGATTACAATATAATAATTAAATCCATGTTACTTTCCATGTGATTTTGAAAAAATAAAATTTTCGCCAATTTCCATTTTATTTTAAAAGGGGTGCATCACGATTTTTTGCAAAAAATTGCCAAAAAATAAAATTTCCAGGTTTAAATGCGAATCGATTAGAAATTTAATAACGAGCTCAGAAAGGTATGACAATCCATATATGGACCAATATTTCCATTGTTTCGCCCAAAAAACGAATTATTTTTTGTGGAAAATTGGGATTTGGGTTTTTGGCAAAAATAGGAATTTTTCTATTTGTATTTTTACTGTAACTTGGCCAAAAATGGTCGTACACCAAAAATACATACTGTTTTATACAGATTACATTATAATAATTAAATCCATGTTACTTTCCATGTGATGTTGAAAAAATAAAATTTTCGCCAATTTCCACTTTTTTTTATAAGGGGTACATCACGATTTTTTGCAAAAAATTGTCAAAAAATAAAATTTCCAGGTTTAAATGCCAATCGATTAGAAATTTAATAACGAGCTCAGAAAGGTATGACAATCCTTATTTGGGCCAATATTTCCATTGTTTCGCCCAAAAAACGAAATATTTTTTCGTGGAAAATTGGGATTTGGGTTTTTTTTGGTAAAAATAGGAATATTCACTTTTGGTTATTTTTGCTATAATTTGGGCAAAAGTGATTTTGAAAAAATAAATAGTTCACATATTTTCATTAAATTGTTTTGAATAAGTTTTACTTTTCGCAAGGAAATGTACCAAAGTTTCTATAGATACGTTGACCTCGTCTTAATTCATCATTGATGTTTATGTCCATTAAGCCGAAGTCCATAAATCCGACTTAACACATACTTTCCTCCTCCTGTTCTTCCTTCTAAAATCTCCCACTTTCACAATACCAACTATAAGATATCCGCTGATATCTGGCTGTGTTTTCGCTGCCGGAGATCGTTAGTCCGTGACATTTGTCGCGCCCTTTCTGGACAAAACAACAAACACGTGTTCGATGGTCTACGGTTTTTCACGCCGTTTTCACTTGTTCGTTTCGCAAATTTCCACGCGAAGCAGGAGTAAAAACCCCGAAAGTTTCCAAAAAAAAAAAAAAACAGGTAGAGGATTTTCCACGCCCAGTGGTGGGCAATTCCTAGCGACACCTTCGCATCGGATACGCTTGATTTCGAATACCCAATGCTAATGTCCTGCGGAGGAGGAAAGCCATAAAGCTGCTGGGATTTGGGATTTGCGTGTAATGGAGTTTGGAGAATGCCGAATCTTGAGTCTCCCGCATCTTGACCTTTTGATGGATCCTCTTAGATCCTCCGAGATCCAAAGATTCACGCATCAATGAACCATTTTTTGTTCTTTTTTGTTGTTGTCGTATTCTGGTAAAGTGAAACGCGCACTTCTCCTTTTCATTTTTTTTCGGCGATGATGTCGTGAAATCAGCAGCCGAATAAAAGATGAAATCACTTTTCATTCGAGGACAATGGGCCACAGGATATTCCAGCGAAGTCTTTTCAATGGAGGATCCTCTTCGATAGCGCATCGCTTTGTCTAGACTCTAAACTCTAGAGTTTTGAATCTGGCTTTTGCTTTTGCTCTAGAAACGCTCTGACATTGATTGCCTCTGATAGTTTATTGGACCCGTAGAAAAAGCAGAAAAAAAATAAGAAAAATCGAATCGGACACGTGTGTGCAGCATTGTCTCATATGCGCCATTGTTGATTCTGCGGTTAGTTTCTACAGTTTCTTCAGTTTCACGATGGGAAATCATGTCAACAATCGAGTCAAAGTCCCGAAACCTAGAGATCCTCGAACGTTGTAAAGTCATTTAACTACCGTCAATTCACACAGTGCTAAATGTAGCGTAGTGATCGATAGAAAACTGGACCAAAAGTGAGATGAAATAAATCCGTATGGGCAAAAGAAAAAGATTGCGAGGGTGAAGGCCGCCAGATAGCAGATTTCTGGTGATCCACGGCGGGTATCATATCATGCTGTTAGCTAATCACTGGAATGCATGTGGAGCTGACAGGCGAAATGAGATGTTCGGTTATGAGGAAATCGCTGTTTTCGACTGGGAGAACTTGATATTGGTGAGATTAGATTGTTCTTTCTTGAATCCTAAAATACAGATGGGGTTGCAACAAGTAGTAGATCCTTGGAGTATTGCAAAAAAGGATCATATAAGAGTAAAATCTATTTATAGATCATTGATTTTGCTTCTTCAGGTTATGTTTAGAGGATATAAATTAATAACTATGTTGTACTTACATTCTTAGAACCAATTTCCTTGTTAGTTTAAGCATTAAATGCTTTGTATTAAAACGATCCTTCCTGGTATCCAAACACTTCGGGTACTTCGTTCGAATTGCTTGGACAAGTCAACTCAATTGGATAGCCAGTATATAGATGTATAGATATTGGATACTGGATCCTATAGACTGGTAGCACTCGGTGTCGCCTCATTAACGAGCTACCAGGAAGGAAAGTGAGTGTCCAGAATTCAAGATGCTGCCACTTGACGCCTGGTTAAGTGCGAAATTTAACAAGAGGAACTCTGTTCCGATCAATGGATGGTCCAGAAAGAGAAAAAGTAGGAATGGGAACTCTGGGGATCGTATTTTGACACATGGGTCATAAATCTTGGCCAGCGAAGCGATCGCGACGGCGACGCCGTCATAAAGTCACATAACTCAAACTACAATTTATACAAGAACAAGAACATGAACAAGTACATGTACAAGTACAAGTAGAACTACAAGTGTCCTGGCTGTCCTTGGGTATTCGTTTCCTTTGAATTGCGACATGATAGAATAACATTTGGCTCGTATTTCCTAAGGGGCGCATCTACAAAAATAAATAAACGACCGAAGGGCCGAAGGACTTTTGTGTCGTCTGGTCGAAGATGCAAAACAAATATGCACTTCCTGCGACAAGGACTAAAAGAAGTTACTTCCTGAGTGAGAGAGAGAGAAAATGAAAACGAAAATGAATTTATTGCAGCAGTTCAGTGATCTCTGTCATTTGAGATCGAAAGCCTGGGATCAGCTAGCGAAAATGGATCTCTTTTTCAAATGTTTCATTTTTTTTTGTTTGAATTTGAAACAGTGAGCTAAGATTGCATAAAATTCCGGGGCTAGCCTATTAGGGGACATTGGCTTAGCCTGGTATTTTGACACCTATGCCAAAAACCGGACAGGTCCTGAATCTAGCAATCCCGGATCTCTTTGGGATTTCAGCGCTAAGCTTCTTTTGATATCCGGTAACAATGGGCCTCGTCTTCGTTTCGTTTCCTGGTTTTATCTTAAGCTGACATACAATCACATTTCGCATTGTCCTCGTCCACTACCTATATATGTATATCCTTCGCCTCCTTCTCCTTCTTCCTCTTTCCCATTTCTTATTTCTTATTCCTTATATTTTTTTTTGAGGAAAAATATTGGAATTTTTGGGCAAGACGATATGCTTCCTGTCTTTATAAAACATCCTCCTCTCGGGGATCATTGCTCTCGATCCTTGGCGTTCAATTTCCCTTTTACCTTTACCTTTCCTTTCCTTTCCCCGCATTTAAATATGTGTCTGCACGTGTCCAGCGCAATTGGCAATTTGCATAATGTGGGCGTGGCGCATTTGCCCCTGCCTAGTGTGGATGTGACATTCCTGCATATTTCCAACATCTTGTGGCACACGCCCGAAAGTTTTTCGGGGTGGGTTTACCTAGTATTACTAGTAGAACTCGGGGGTTAGCGGAAGTGCATTTCACGGCTCGTCGTCCAGTTTGATAATAAAAAAAGCTATATTGCGCGGGGTGCGCCAGCCACGTGGATCGATCCTACGAGTCCTGATCCTTGGACCGCCAGGACCAGGACCACTTCATCCTCTCAGGCGTGACTGCCTATTTCCGGGCAATTTGAAAACTCGTTAGGGCAACGAAACACGAAAATATTCGCTGTTGTTTCCGGTCGGGTGTTGAATTCCTTGTGGGTTGGTTGTCATGGCATTATTTTATTTTCTGCTGCTGAATATAGTGAGTCATGTCCAGGCTTTCTCAAACTAACTAAATGATTCGGCAATTTAGTGGGGGGAACCACCATATATTATGAATTTCGTATTGCCTAGGCACTTGTTTTAAGTACTAAAGTGTTTAGTCTTAATCCTGGGATCTCTAGATAAAATTGCGGAACTTCCTTTGAAAGTACTCAAGAAGTCGTTTGCTTATTTCAAATTTCTGAATTTCTTATTTCTCAATAGGTAAGTAATTTTTTTTTTTTTTTGTAACCCTCGAACATTTTGTTTCAAGAACCCATGGTAAATATATGTTTCTTGAATGATAAGGAACATTTTTTATATTTCGTTGGTTAAAAAATTAAATTATTAAAAGTTATTTTTTTAAAACTGGAATGAGTTAAGAAAAATATTTCTTGATTTTTAAAGTCAAATAATATTTTTTAAACATTCCTGTTGAGCTGCAAAAACCTGTAAGAGAAAGTGATCCTGAAATTGTAGAAGCGTTTTCCTTTTTTTTTTCTCTCCATATTTCAATAAAAAGATTGTGTTTGAATTTTTGTTTTGATATTGTTTGTTTGTTTTTATTTTAGCCTTAAAACTAGTTAGTTTAGTGTCTTCCATGCTTATAACAAACTTAGAACTATGAAAAAAATATATGTTTTATATCATTGTCTTCCATGGTCTTAAACTAGTGTCAAAAAAAAGAGGGGGGTTGGGTTGTAAAACTTAGGAGGTAAATTAGAATCTGGGACTTGGTTTCTCACTCACTAAGGCAACAATTTGAGGTATTTACAATTTGTACAAATTTTTTGGTGTTTTTCTTTTCTTTTAGGGGGAGGCATTCGTTGAGATCCACTCATTACTGCTCCTGCCAGGATGAAATGTAGTCGAGGAGCTCCTCATCATCGGGCTGCTCGTCGCTGAAGCTGTCGAAGGACTCGAATTTGAGATCCTGCTCGGGCAGCTCCTGCTTGACATAGCCACCGCCGGAGATTTCGGAGCCCGAATACGAGGGCGTCGGCGAGGCGGAGTGATAGGAGTGAGCGGGCACAGAGTTGTTCAGCTGGTGGTGGTGGCCAACTCCCAGCAGGAACTCCTGGGGGCTGCTGTCCAGGCTGTCGTTGTTGTAGTCGTTGTAGGAGCTGCCATCGTTGCTGCTCTCGTCGGCGGAGTTGTAGATGTGACGAGGAGCTCCTCCGCCGGTTCCATCGTCCAGCATGTCCTGCAGTCCACGGATATACTCGACGGCAATGCGCAGGGTGTCCACCTTGGACAGCTTCTTGCTGGCGCCGCGTCCTCCGTTCGACAGCGAGTTGATCACCGTTTGGGGCAGATGCTGGCGCAGATTGACGAATCCGTTGTTCACCTGCTTGACGCGATTGCGTTCGCGGGCATTGCGCCTGGCCACCGATGGCAATTGCTCGCCATAGGGCATGTTATTGTAGTTGAACTTCTTCTGCTTCTGGGCGGGTCCAATGTTCGATTGCTGATTCTGCAATTGGCTGGTGCCCAGCGGCATCTTGGGGGCAATCAGCTGGTGTTGTTGCTGCTGATGCTGCTGTTGCTGAATCTGCTGATGATGATGATGGTGGTTTTGGTGTTGCAGCAACATGTTGATGTTGCCGTTGGTCAGCTGATAGTGCTGCTGCTGGAAGTTGGTGCTGCAGATGCTCGTCATGGTAATCCTTGCGAGATATTTGGGCTGTGCAGTGCTTAGATGTTGACTGTGTGGAATCAGATTCCGTAATGATATTTTACCGTCCTGGTTTAGGGCCTTAAATACCCAAAAGGGGCAGAGGCAGTGGCACAGGCAGAGGCAGAGGCAGCGGCAGCGACTTGGGCAGAGGAGCAACAGGGGTTGAAGAATCCTTGCTACCTGCCCTCGAAAAACCCGAGTCCCCGGGTCCCCGAGTCCCGAGTCCTTTGCACAAGTGATCGGTACCAAAGGGATCGTAATAATATTTCCCTCTCTCTTTCTAGGGGTTTTATATTCTGTGGTGGGTGCCTATTCTGTCCCTCTCTCTCTCTCTACGGTTTACCTACCCATCCCTTTTCTTTGTGTCCCTTCGACGGGGTCTACGAAAAAATATATATTTTTCCTTTCTGAAGGAAAATCGAGACTTAAATCTCGGATCTGCAAGATCCTTGTCATGGCCAAAGGAAAAAAGAAATAAGACTTTGAATGCACTTCCACTTTTGTCGAATGTCGAATGTCGTTTGCATTGAAAGCGAAAAATAAAGGAGAGTGAGGGTGAGGGTGAGAAGGAGAGGAACTTGATATAAAATGTGATCCATCATGTGAAAGAAAAGGAAACGAAATGAGAAGAGAAGAGGGGATATACTTTCACTGTCTCCAAAACTGCGTATCCACTTGGTTTTTGTTTTTGTTTTCCCTTCCAGTCCTTGAACTTTTTCTCCAAGGGTCCAAGATATTGTTTACCCCAGCTTAATCTTTTCTTTTCTGGTCCCGCCGCATTTGACACGTGCTTCCGATCAGTCCGATATACATTAACATAAGCTCCAGAACAATAATAATATCGCCGGGCGGCGGCAGACAAATCCCACAAGTGTGTGCTGTATCATGAATATCAAAACCAAGGGCACAAGAATATAAGGGGCTGCGAATTGAAATAAAAACAGAACGATCAGCCAGGCATTGGAAATTGACAGCAGTCGGCGGAATCAGAATTGCACTCCCTCTAGAAAAATACCGCGTATTTGTGATCACCAGAAAAGAGTTCGGCGCTACACTTGAAGAAACAATTTTATTAAAAAAATTTAATAATGCAGTATTATTAATTAATGATATCTACAATAATCTATCTAAAATTTAAAAGTTTAACAAGATACATAGTATACCCAAAAAAAATCGATATGAAACGTAGATCGATTTTACATTATGTAATATCAATTTGAACTTCGATATGCTCGAAATGAGTATTTCATGTTAAAATGATATGCGTTTTGCATAAGCAGAATTTTACATACGCATATCGATTTTACGGTGGTATGCTTTTTTGTCGAAGTGCAGGAATTGCTGCTCATTAACCGACTTGCTCGTGACTTGTGACTTTGAATTTTTTTTATGCCCGCCTTAACAAGTGAAGCTGTTCTCCTTTACCTCCCTCAACAACAACCCCGTGCCATAAAGCATTCATAAATCTGTAAAAACTTCCGTAAACGAAACAGAAACTGAGGCAAATTTCTCAAGTTGCGAGTTGCAACTTTGTTTCTCTGGGCGCAGAGGCCATGCCAATACCGTTAGGGAGGGGGAAAGTCGGTCGGGTAACGAGATTGCACCCATAAATGCATAAAACCTTGATTAACCCAAAGGATCCCGCCGAACGCAGCTGTCCAGAAAGAGATCAGAAAATAGAAGGAGGATTCCAAAGATCCCACAAAAAAAAGAGCGTTAAAAATCCAAATAACAAAAAAAAAGAAAACAAAACTCCATCGTTTACATTTTAATTGGTTTTTAAAAGCTGCCACCGAAATATATCCATTCCTAATGCATTTCTAATATCCTGAATGAAAATCCTTTGCGTCATCACCTGTACGCCTCCACAATTTTCGTTTTTTTTGTGATTCGTAGCAAACCCCTTTTCAAAAACCCTTCTTTAATTTGCTCCAAACACACCCACCAAAAGAGAAATAATCGAAAAGTAAAAATGTTTTGGTAGCAATTTAATTAGCCGCGGATTTTATACCCCAAAATCGCTTGATGATTAATTAAACTGCATGAGATGAGGAAAGTGTTGATCCTTTTTGTTGCCTTTTCGGGGGTTGCACAGGATCTATGAAGGATCAACAGCTGTCCAGGGTTGTCAGGTGCATTCCCAGAGTGGCGCCCTCTATATGGTTTCCATTTTCCAATTGGTGACACTGCAGCGACATCTGTTGCTCGTAATATTTTGTTACAGGATTCTGCTTAGAAGATGCGGAAAATTCTAATTGGTAAGGGAAATGAAAATGTATAGGGGATGTTTTTCGAAGCCTTTTCTCTAGGGGTCGCTGTAGAGAAACCAATCGGTTTGTAAATAATTTTATAAAAATTGGGTATATAACAAGTAATTTGATTTAAGATCAAACAAAAAACTTTCCGATATTTACAGCAGAATTGGTCAGGGTTCGTATTTTTTTTTTGTTCCTATCCCATTCATTTATAAAATCCTTGAGATTCCCAGAAGAAGTCAGTCGCCCAACGGAAGCATCCTTGAAAAACCCCGAAAATCTTATCGCCCGTTGACACAATTAATTATATATTTTATGTGCTCGCTGTTCATTAACACTAATTGGAATTCAAAACACCAGCTACCGAACCAAGTAAAACGCGCACGACGACCTCTGAACCCGGGGAAATCGGAAAGGGAATATGCGATATAACACCGAGTCCACTCACGTACGACCTGGACAAGTGTAAAACGTGATGGACTGGATCGGCGGTGGGCTACTGGCGATATCGTAAGCGTGAAATCTGTCAGATTCGAAAGGCCCTCCAGAGATCCCAATCTATTGTCATCACATTAATTTGACTTTTTATGGGTGTTCCATATATCAGCTGCAAGGGATCGAAAAGCGGAAATTGTCACTTTTGCTTGTGAGGGATTGGCCGCGATTGCCGGAGAGACTTAATTTTCGTTTCGATCAGAAGGTGAAATGAAAGCGAAGTGAAACCGCTGGCTATATGCAGTTAAAGTTAAAGATGAATCCGAAAGATGCTCTTTTTAACCGAACTGAAGTGCCTTTCGCACGATCACACCTAATAACGGTAATTTACACGCACGCTACTTGCGATAATTGCGACGCCAAATGTGCTGACAGGCACACAGGATACGGACTTCGCGATCCTCCGCTGCCCCCAAAGGCCAAAAGCCGAGAAACTCAAGCCCCAAAACCATAAGCAAAACCAAACCGAATCCTCCGTAGCCAAAGTCAAAGTCAAAGTCGAACCGCGCATCCGATGAACTGAGTGAGATAACAGCCAGCTAAATCAGCAGCAAAAGCGGCAGAAGCTTCGGTTATTAAAAACGGCAGTCGGAATCGGACCTTACCTGATGAAAGCCGTACACTAAGCTAAAAATAGGGCTACAATCTGGAAACATCAAATACTAGACCATAACAATATAACTAGTATTGCTCTATTAAAAGATGTACATTTTTTAGTAATGTACTTCCTTTGATGTCGCGAATTCTTCAGCTTTATACCATTCATAGAATAGCCAAAAAACATTTTTTCCAGATTTAATCTAAAAGTTGAATTTTTTAAGCTGGATAAGTTGGATAACGCGAATTCTTCAGCATTGTTAACCGACGATCCATGGGATAGCTAAATATTATTTGTATAATATTCCAGATAAAACCTAAAATGAAATCACTACTACGACGATTATAAATGGTATAATATTTCCCATCTTCCTTTTTTCCCAGTGTATTTCCATATCGTGGCGGTGGCGGCAATGCTTGATTGTTGTGGTAACCGAATATGCCGCACCAAGTGCGAAAAAATGTTGTCGAGGTGTGAAAAATAACTGGCCAAGAGTGCGTACGTGGAGGGTTAAGAAGGGGGTCGGGTTCAGGATCGGGGGATACGGGAGGGTTAAGGTGATCAGCAGATCGGGATGATGAGAGGGGCTGGAGGTGGAGGATAGGATGTGCTCCTTGGGTTGTTGGGCACGCATCGAAGGTGTTGAAAGCTCTGCGCTTCTAAGAAACGTTTGTCGTTGTTGTTGCTGAGATTTCGGTGGCCTGATAGCCGCTACTATATATATATATATATCCCTGTTCCTTGTGCACGCGCAAAGACCCCGCTCTCCAGATGATATTTGTCGATGGTGTCGAGGTGTTAAAATTACCCCAAAGGTACATAATAATTACCTTAAATTGCAAAAACAGCGAAATAAATTTCCAAATGGTGCGAAAGAGACGGGGCGAGTGTGTGTGCGAAAGAGACAGGCGAAGGGTTGCCGTTGCCGTTGCCTTTTGGTAAACTGAACCTTTGGCGGTCTTTTAGCTTTTTGAAGCGTGCCGCAGCGTTGCCAGACTTTGAGAGAAGAAGAAGGGCATGCAAATGGGGCGTGTGTCATCCATAAAAATTGAATGCTGTCGCCGTAATTAACGGGCGGCTGAAAGGTGCGAAAGAGACGGTCTGACCGACGAGCGAAAGAGACGGCATGAAAAATGACAGTCGAAGCGGTTTTGGCCAGCGGCCGATCTATTTAATTAATTGCTAACAAGTTGAAAATGTTTAAATGGTTTATGGCACAGAAAAAGTGCAAAAAAAAAATGGGCTAAGAAAGGAAGGCAGGGAGCAGCATCCTTGGTGGTAGCGCTTTGGGCCGTTTTTTTTTTTTTGTTGTTGTTCGGACCATCAAGACAAATTGTGATGGCTTTTGTTGTTCTGCTGGCTTTTTGATTCCTCCTTTAGTGGTTAACCCTTTGGTGACTCGGAAGTGTCGTCTGTGGGATTTTTTTTAGATACCTGAAATGGAAATAAATTGGGAATATTAATATAATAATAATAAGGAAAAATAACATTTATATTATATTATTATGAAATTACATTTATGTTTTGATTTAATATATAATTCTCATAATGTTTTTATAGGTTGGCATTACTTTTCATTTATTTTATGGACTTATTATATATTTGTTTTCAATTTGATTTGTGATTATCATCAAAAATCGCAATGTTTGCCACCTGCTGATTAAAGCTCAATGTGTTGACAGTTTGGCCTCGTAGCTTCACATGCAAATCTCCCAAAGAACCAGTCCCCGGAAAATGCAAAAAAAAAAGGGGGCAAAAAAACCCGGCTCAGAAGTGGCAACATCGATGCCAACGCGACTCGGTCGTGCGAATCGCATTTATCAATGTGAAAAATGAGTTGTGAGGCGGCAATTATCATTAAAAGTAACATGACTGCCGTCAACGAGCGATGTTGTCTCCTGTTTCGGTGCTTCAGAAAAAAAAAAAAGAAATAAACCAGGGGAAGATCTGAAGATCCCCAGAGAGATGAAAAGAAGTAGATTGATCTAACGCTAATTAATGATTAAGTGCCCCCGTCGATCGGTAAAAATTATGCAAAGACCAAAACAAACACGAGAATACCAAAATACCGAATGATTTTGCGGTTCCCAATATTGATGGATAAAATCGCAGCGGGATAAGTAAAGAAAAAAAAACAAATATACCCAAGACGAGTAGCACACGCCGACAATTCGCAGAAATCCACGAGATACAAAACACAGAGATCCTTGGGTTCCTTGATGGGATTGCGATTGGGATTATTTCTAATGCCTGGCGCTCTTCTGTTACAATTTCGATTTCCTTGGAAACGGAATTATGATTGTTTTGTTTGGTTTGGTTATTTTTTGTGGTATCCCTGTCTTTCCTGATGTAATTTTTCATGTGCAGTTTTTTTTTTATACTTTGTTCGATTCTTGCCGGTCAAGATGCAATTAATCTAAATCCAATTATAAGACAAAGCGGGTCAGGCCAAGGGCCATTAACCGAAGTCAGTATATCCAGTATCCGTATCTGTATCGATTCCCTTTCCTTATTTCTTTTTTTTTTGTATCGAAATCAATACGTTTAGCAGAGTCTTTTGTTTTGGGGCAAAAGAAAAAGTGGGGGAGAAGAACCACCAGAACAGCAACAACTACGGATCACTTCCTTTCGCCGGCCCCCGAGGGAATATATATCGCCAAGATTCGGACTTTAAAAGACGAAGGAAAACGCTGCATATCATATTACACTTCCACTGGGATGAGAATCGGAATGGTGGGGATTGGAATTGGTATTGGGGAATGGTGAATCGTTTTGCTGCAGCTAACAAGATGCATGAAGTGTTTAAATTGGTGTTGAACCATATTACCCCTTGACTTGCCTTCGGGGTTAATGAAAATAAAAGGAAAATTATGATCAGAGTCGTCGGATCAACTGGTGCGTTGTGCTCTATGAGGAGGAAAAACTGGGGAAATATTTTGTACTTGAGCGCTCATCTTGTAAGTTCATAAGGTGGAGATAATAACATTTTAGGTAAGAACTTATCCTTGACAAGGTAACTATGATAAGTGGAAGACATCTGCCAAGTGGACCCACCTCAGAGAAGTTTCTATTAATAGAACTGAAGACCCAGGGCCTACTTAAGTAACTAAGCCGATTGAAAACCAATCTTGCGAGCCAGTATATTTCTTACCGTACTCCACACTACTTACTCGTACTTATCCCCCCAAAAATATAAAAGTTCAGACCACACAACCTAGAAATATTTGAGAGCGTAGCACTCCAGCGATAAGAATCTTCAATTCGACGATTTATGCGACTTGATTCCCTCGAAAAATCGAAAGGATCCCGCATGATTTTCCTTCGAGAGTGTGGGTGATTTTGATTTGACCTTTAGGCAGCCCCAAAAAGGATTATTAAAGGACAATGGTGTTAAATATGAAAAATTGATAGACTTTCAGGATAAAGTCAATGAAATTTATGACTTGACTAACATCTCTATTTCTCTTCTGAATTATATAGATATCTCCCCTCTATGACGCGGCATTTTTTTCCCCCCGATCCTGCGGTCGTTAATAGCCTTTGGTATTTGTTACTTTTTTTATTATTATTTCTCCATTTGCTTTATCTGCCCGGAGGCATCGGGACTCGGGGGCGGGGGGAGGACGAAAAAGGACGAAACAAGGATAGGACAAGTCCTCTTGTAGTTTTAATAATTTCATATTTCTTCCCCGGGTCCTTGTGTTTTGTGTTTGGTCATCGCAGTTTGTGGAAATTTACACCACACCACATCCACCGTATATCGGTACCCTAGAATCTCTCTAGAGGGCTATGGTTATGATATACCCCGCCCCTTTCGAAAAGTCTTTGTCTTTTTTTTTTGTAGATCCCAAAGTGCTGGAACGTGTCGCTGTCTTTAATTGCCATTTATGCGGCCTAATGATCGACGTTCATAATGGCTAAAGATACAGGCTGCTTCTTAAATAACTTGTGGGGTAATATAGAGCAGATAAGGTGGAATTTATAATGAAGATATATTAAATGTAGGTATAAGTTACGAGCTAAATATATATCTCAGGATTAATATTTTATTTTAAATTAAAATATAGAATGAAATGCATTTTTTTATTATATTTTACGAGTTATATTTTATTTGCAATTATTTTTGCTGTTTCTTAAATAAATTATGGGGGTAATATAGACCAGATAATGAAGATATAATAAATGTAGGGATAAGTTACGAGCTATTTTTACATCTCGGGAGTAATATTTTATTTTAAATTTAAATATGTGGAATGAAATGTATTTTTATTATATTTTACGAGTTATATTTTATTTGCAATTATTTTTGCTGTTTCTTAAATAAATTGTGGGGGTAATATAGACCAGATAATGAAGATATAATAAATGTAGGTATAAGTTACGAGCTGATTTTACATCTCGGGAGTAATATTTTATTTTAAATTTAAATATATGGAATGAAATGTATTTTTTATTTTATTTAACGAGTTATATATTATTTTTAAATAAAAGTCTCTGGCATTATTTGTTGTAAGGCCTGAAAATCGGTCATCGGAAGCAGAAACTTTTTCCTTTTCTCCACATTAATTGGTTTCCTCAGTCCTCAGTAGAGGATGCTTTCTCCCCGAGATCTTTTATGCTCTGTGGTGCCCATAGCCATCGATTCCTGATCCGTGGGCTCGAGCTATTTGCGTGCTCGCCGGCTATTTAAATGCCATCCTCGATCTCCTTTCAGTGGACACGCGTGGCTGTCATGCGATCGCAGGCCAATTAGCCATCCTCAATCCACAGAAGAGCCCGAACCCCCAACCAAAATAATAAGAGAAGGCTAAGGAGAATTTGTGCCAAAGTGTTGATAACTTCATTTCAGCCAACCGAGCGGGCTAGTTAAATACAAAAAAAAAATGGAAAAATGGAAAATTAAAGGGCTTGAGAAATACAACAAAAATATTGAGTGGACCCCACAGGAAATGCGCTAAACACATTTTAATTATACACAATAGAGCTGATTAAAATGCAATTTGCAATCAGAGGCAGAGGCGCAGGGGATTTCAATTGTTGTTGTTCTTCTTGGATGAATCTTCTGGTTTTCCTCGCTGGGAGCAGCAGAGCAGAAGCAGCTGACTCTTGGGTAAATAAAGTCATTAAAATGGGATCAAAATTATGGTGCAATTACGTTTTTGGGTGGCCAGTCCAGTCCAGTCCAGCGAATTGAGGCGAATTCAATTACCTTTTGATCATGGCCATTAGCCAGAAATAAAAGGATCGCCTGCGAATAAAAATCTGTAGAATCGGGAGAAATTTGAGATCACCCCTAAAGGCTACAGAAGGCACATGCCAAATTTGCCACGGCCATGAAAAGAACAAAAAATACAAATAAATGAAACTAGAAGAAAGATCCACGGTAGCTGGCTAAATATCTTCGGTTGGCTACTGTGCAAAACGAATCTCTGAAAAACTGGACAGCTGGCCGAAGAAGCAGTAAGTGCACTCTGCACCTCACAGATGTTTGTTTTCAAATCGAAGCTGACCTTGCGACCAGAACTAAATTGCTGGCCATGGATTTCATGGCTAGTCCAAATATTGACACAAATGTGAAATTAATTTCACTACAGTTGGGTGAGAATCCGTTTCGCCCAGTGGGAGATATTCTCGAGGTCGAAACTACCGATTGCCTGCCTCCTCATTCGATGCTCATTCGATTCTACCGATACTGATACTGTTTTTTTTTCCAGCGCTGCCCCACTTGAAATAAAAATCCACAACTTCAATGGACATTTATGAATGAAAATTTCGCACGCTTTCAGGCAGCGAAAAAGTGAAGACTGGATCCAGATCCAAAGAGTTTAAGATGGGGGGCAGACACGCGAGTCTGGCTCTCGGAAGACTGAAGACTGTTGTGAAGAGTCGGAAGACTCGGTAGACTCGGAAGACTGGAAGACTGAGGCTGCACCTGATAATTGACAAAACCTGCCAGTTTTGTGGGCTTTTTTCCGTCTCTTGTTTTGCTTTTTGGGGGCCCTTGGAAAGGGAAGTGGGCAAGACAGCGACATCAACTGCAAAAAACAGGAAAGGAAGTGGATATCTGAACGAAGAACGAAGGGGGAATACTCTAAAATGACTTGGGAAATACAATAAAATATTTAAATACCTAATATTAGATTGATTTGGGGAATAAAATAAAATATTTAAATAACATTCGAAAGATTTTAGAAAAAATGCAGAACGAAAAGAAATTAAAGATCTAAGAAAGCTTGGGAAATAAAATATAACTTTTAAATAATATTCGATTGATTTAAAAAAAGCGGAACGAAAAGGAATTAAAGATATAAAAAAGCTTGGGAAATAAAATAAAATATTTAAATAATATTCGATAGATTTTAAAAATGAGGAACGAAAAGAAATTAATGGTCTAAAAATGCTTGGGAAATAAAATGAAATATTTAAATAAAATTCCATCCAATATACTAAACAAATTGAATAAAGAATATCCTGTAAATAAAACTAAGCCAAATAAATATTTTAAGTATTAAAAATGTTTTCCAAAGTAAAGTTTAATATAAATTCTACAATACAAGCCAGCTTTATAAGTAAAAAGTATAAATATAGAAGACAAATACCATGTAAAGATTTCCAAAGAGTTTTGGTTTTTTAAAGCAATTAAAGAGTTGTTTGAAAAATGGTAAAAGGGCAAACAAAATGCCACAAATTTTGACCGACTAAATCCCAAAGCAAACAAACTCCTGGACAGAAGAGTATACATATATCCCAGAAAAAGAGCCACCGATATTTCCCAGCATCCTGAGAGTTTCTCAGTGCAAGCGCCTGCATTTCATTTGTGCAAATGATTCAATATTGAGGTTTATTTTTTTAGAGGCTGCGGTCGCCTGGCGATGATTGCCTATAAGGGAAAAAAGGAGATATATTTATGAGAAGGGGCTGGGGTTTTCGGGGAACTGGCGCACACATTTGTTTATCCAGTGCCATCTCGTCTCGGCTAACATGTCGTATCTATGTATCTAAATATTTGAGCAGTGAAAGGATCATCAAAGGATCTCTCGCAACCTTTTGCATGGCTATCTATCACAACAAATATGCATATCAAGTGGTCTTTTATTTTCTTTTTGGTCATGGCGCAATCCTTTCTTTTCAACTCCCCGAGAGATAAACTCTTGAACTCTTTTGGATTTGGTTTCGGTTTTGGGCTTGGGTTTTGGGTTTGAGTTTCGGGATTTCTTTGTACGCGTGGCTTATGTGGAGATGCCGCAGCATCCTGCGCCAACGGGTAATTACAGATCATGATTTATGGCCAGCTGACCCGGCCCCACCAAAAAACAGAAACAAAAACAAAATAAAGGCAAAACAAAAATACGGCCACAAAACCAAACCATCGATCGATCAGTTCAGCTCTGTCCGCCCATTTTGGCCCCTTTGGGCAACTAAAAAACTCCACTGCAGATGCGTCTCTCTCTCTTCTCGGTTTTCGTTGGGCCTTTTCGCCTTTTTTATGCAAATAAAACCAACGGCAGTGCAAAATCAAGCGAATGTGTTTGACAAAAGTCGAGAATCTCGAGCAACAACGCCACCGCAGAGATTGATGGTCCAAAAGGCCAGGGGACTTCAAAACTATTTGCCGCTTTTTCACACGCAAAGAAAAAGGGGATGGTCAATCTAGGATTGAAATAAAATATATCTAAATCGAATAAATATGAAATCCGAAAATTAAATAAATATAATATTACAATACATTAATTTAGATTCTAGATTCATATCAATTTGTATCTTTGTTAGATTTAAAAGTAAAAGGAAAACTTATCTCATATCATCTACCTTTGGTTTGTTTTTAATAATAAATACTTAGTTTTTTTCTGTGCATCGAACTAATTGTTTGGTGTTTATGGGCAAAATACATATAATCCATCAAAAAACATCTCAGACGTTTTGCGCTACGTGTTGTGGAATTTCATTGCGAGATCTGTGTGCAAATTTCATTATTTTTTTCATATCGTGTGATTTGAAGGAAGAGATGACCAAAGATTGGGTTGTCATCGTTGTCATGGTTGCGTTTAAATTTTTTCTGGCTCTGAAAATCCTTTCAAGTGGCTGGCAATTAGGTTTTTGGAAACTACTTTTCTCTAGTGCGAACTGGAACACGCCCAGTGGCAACTTGTTGTATGTTTATGCTGCCACGCTCTAATGGGATTATTTCTAGACTATTTCTGGGATAATCGGAGACTCAAGAACGTAATTGGGAGACCAACGCTGGTGGTCGGTGGAAAGAAAACTAAATAAACAAATGTTTTGCTGATGGGAGGTGTTTTTCAGGGAGGAATTGCTCAGAAGGCGGTTATACTTATTATGGGATTATAGAAAACATCGGAGAATTGGTCAAAAACAACCAAAATAATTTGAAACTATTAAAAAAAGAATATATTAATTTAAAAAAAGCGACAAAAAACATAAGAAATTCCTAATTACTTGTGAACATAAATTCTGTATTTTTGAAAAGACCTCAGGAAGAGGGAATAACCCAGAGAGAGGGTCATAAAAATTATTATGCTGATCCTGGATTTTTATTTCCAAATAAGCCTGCCAAATTCTAAAACAAATCGGCGACAAGGTGCAGAAAAAATGGGGAAGGGTTAATTTTCCGCGATTTACCAATTGTCCAGGCGCCGCGTTCCCGCTTATTAGGCCCCTTTTTTCGGGATTCAGGTAGTCGTAATCCCCTTTTCCACCCGGCAGGTGGAATCTTAGGCCCTCTGGGCGAACAGGTCAGTGAATAAGTAAGGGAAGTCAGGGTCACCAGATCGAGGGTCATAAAACCGAAGTACCGAAAAACTAGCGAAAACCAGGCTCTAGGAATTTCCCGGGCTCCGCGAAACCGTTTTGAATGATCGCAGCGAAGAGTCCCGCGGATCATCATCATCATGGGAAGGGGAACTACTACTCTGCCGAGGAGGCGCCTACCTAAAACCAGCTGAAGAACCCGGGCAATCCAAGGGACAGACAGACAGAGTTATCACATTTGGTATGTAACTACATTTATCACAACCTAATATGACAACTCAAATAACTTTTGCCTGGCGGATTCCGATTCGAGAGTTTCGCTGCTCGGTGCCTTGATTTCTTCTGGATGGCCGGCCTGTCACATTTGGCTTCGCTAATTGGAACATATTTCTCCCCTTTCGGCTCCCCAGATGATGAACGTTGTTTGGCCCAGCAAGCGATTTATGCATCCTCTCCCCAAAAAAATGAAGATATCAGATGGGGGTTTATATCATTGTGTGTTTAATAGTTTTTAACAAAAAAGTGCTGGGTCTACAAATCTGAAAATTGAAATTGTAATGGGTTAAAAGTGAATATATAATATAAATTTGTTAATAATATTTTTTTAGTGATCCTACACATTCACTTGCCAAATAGTTTTGACTCACGTTGAGATTATACAAAATATATAATATATATATATTTTTTTTTTGGAAAAAGGGTTAGTGTGTGGGCGATTTCAACCCGAGGGTCCTGCATCAATAATTCATAACGCTAATTAATAACGCCCCAGTTCAAATGCGTTGCGTGCGCCGCGAGATGAAAGGCCCGAAATGCCGACATAACAGGATAATGAACCCCAAAAACGTTGGGCCTTATTGAAATTCAAATAAATCGGTAACGCTGAACGATGCCCGCAACGTTGGGCTGTTTTTGATTGCCTTGTTCTGTTCGATATCCTAACTCTTGTGGTATAATACTAATATGAAGAAGTTGGAGAAAACTGAGGGGAAATAATTCTTAAATTAAATGTACTAAATAGTGAAAATACAAAGTACAATAAAGGGGTCACGATAGGTTTAAAGTGTTTAAATTTTAAAGATGTTAATTTTCCAGTTCTTCAATATTTATTAAAATTTACAATACATTTATTAAACAATATTGGGATATATTGCTAAGGAAAAAGGTATTTAGAACTTCGTCTTTTCCTTTCCCAAATTATTCCTTGTATTATTTAGTTTGTGTTTCCTTGTTGGTTGTTCTCCTCTTTATTTTACTTTATTTTTTTCTGCTGGATATCGGGGCGTCTGCATCGCGCCTAAGGTGTAAAAATAAATGTTTCAAGTAACAACTTCTTAAAGAGCTGAATTATGAGCTAAGCTGCGACTGAAAACTGCGACTCCAGCCATCAATCTGCGGTCCTTAGTCCTCGAAACCTTAGAAGAACCTATAATTTGGTCAAATATCTGGGGCCTGATTGATGCAGGCGGCTGTTTTTTAGTTTTTTTTTTATGTGCTACAATGTTGCTGGCGTGGCGCGTCGAGAAATCTATTAAACAGCAGTTTTAATTCAAACCAAAAAAAATACTAACGAAAGCAGAAAACCGAAAGCAGCTGAAAAAAATGTATGTTGTAGAGGAAAGGTGAAAGTTCTTCCGGCGCTGGGGAGCGTTAAGCCTTGCCTACAGTATTCCCAAAAAAAGAAAAAGAAGAAAATCCCAGAACCCATTTCCATGATCCGAAACAATTGCATTGAGTTGTCAAGTGTCAGCGTTGACATTGAAAGAAAGGATCCACGATCCCCGATTCCCGATCCCTTTTCACTTCCTTGTGGAGCATCCAGCGATCCCGAAGGACAATACGATCCTTTGTCCGCGATGCCCTTTAATGTGTCAAAATATAGACTATAGTCTATGGGCCGCATTCTCCCAGGCGTTTGTTTTTCTAATGCAAAGTGATTTATTGTCTGGCCAGCAGAAGAGGTTTTCATTCCAACGATCTTCTGACATCTTGGTGCGTGGGAGCGAAGCATTTTGTTTGGATTGTGTGGAGAAAGGCTTTTTTTGTCGAGAAATGGAAAGTGGTGCAGGGAACTATATTATAAAGCCATCAATTTGTAGGCAAAACACTCGAAACAAAGGTTTAAGTAGAAGAAATGCCCAAGAGCAAGGACTCGAAAGTAAAATGGAAATTATAACACATGACATTGAGACGGGATTATAACAAAATGCTATATGTGGGGATTCTAATTTTGGTATTTACAGGATTTTTATACCCGTTACTCGTAGAGTAAAAGGGTATATCGTATTCGTGCAAATATATTCTTGATCATGGTCACTAGCCGAGTCGATATAGTCATGTCCCGTCTGTCCGTTCGGATGAACGCTGAGATCTCGGAAACTATAAAAGCTAGAAGATTGTAATTTTGCATGCAGATTCTAGGAGTGCCACGCGATTTAAAAAATTTAAATATTTCGGAAAAGTAAAAATTCAGTTTTATTGTGTTTATCAATACCTATCGAAATGTAGAAGAAATTTTTTAAATCGGACCAATCGTTTAAAAGTTATGCTCGATTAAAGTTGTATATCTCCATCTCTCTTGCACTCACTTTATCTGAGTAACGGGTATGTGATATTCGGGGCACCCGACTATAGCGTTCTCTCTTTTTTTTTACTAAACTTTTCAACAAAAATAACACTACTAAACTGACAACACTGATTGCACGGGTAAAAAGTACAAGGAAATGTGCTATTCAAAAAGTATGCAACACAAACAATGTTCTCAAATCCCCCCTTACTGAGTAAGGGCTAGTATGTATTACATACAATGTTTATTTAATGGGGCGATTGACGAAAAGCAAAAAAGCAGATGTCTCAATTGCTCGTTTTCTTCTTAATCTAATTCATCATGCATCATCTCCTTCAATATTTCTATCGTATCGTCAATTCTTTTTATCATCTTTTTCACCACGTCCTCCAGTTTTTCGATTTTTGTCTTCTGGATGCGAAGCCTTTCTAGAATCAAATCGACTTCTCTGCATGTTTGCGAACGTTGGTCAGCTTCATCTACTTGCAAAGTATCCATTCTGCTTTATTTCGATCTTCAAGTACAGGAATAAATGAATTATTTAGCAAGCAATTTAGTAGAAACTTACCGGAGCTCTTTCACGTCGTAATGAAAATTGGGAGAACTGACAAGTGACAGAACGACTAAGGGCGATTACTTTCACCCAGGGCTACTGATGATTATTTTTTTTACTATTGCAGAGGGTATTATGATTTCAGTCAGAAGTTTGCAACGCATTGAAGGAGACGTTTCCGACCCTATAAAGTATATATATTCTTGATCGGGATCACTAGCCGAGTCGATCTAGCCATGTCTGTCTGTCTGTATGAACGCTGAGATTTGTGTTTATCAATACCTATCGAAATGTAGAATACATTTTTTAAATCGGACCATTCGTTATAAAGTTATGCCTGATCAAAGTATATCTCCATCTCCCTTGCAGTCCCTTTGGCTGAGTAACGGGTATCTGATAGTCGGGGCACCCGATTATAGCGTTCTCTCTTTTTTTTCAACAAAAATAACACTACTAAACTGACAACACTGATTGCACGGGTAAAAAGTACATGGCAATGTGATATTCAAAAAGAATGCAACACAAATAATGTCCTCAAATCCCCCCTTACTGAGTAAGGGGTAGTATGTATTACATACTATGTTTATTTAATGGGCCGATTGACGAAAAGCTGATTTCTCAATTGCGCGATTTCTTCTTCAGGTTCAGCTTCCTGATCTTAGACTTTTTTTGGCCATTACGTTGCATCATCTCCTTGAGTAGTTTCTTCTTATCGTCAACTTTTTTAATCAGCTTTTTCACCACGTCCTCCAGTTTTTCGATTTTTGTCTTCTGGATGCGAAGTCTTTCTAAAATCAAATCGATTTCTCGGCATGTTTGCGAACGTTGGTCCGCTTCATCTACTGGCAAAGTATCCATGCTTCTTTATTTCGATCTATAAGTTCAGGAATAAATGAATTATTTAGCAAGCAATTTAGTAGAAACTTACCGGTGCTGTTTCACGTCGTAATGAAAATTGGGAGAACTGACAAGGAAGTGACAGAACGACTAAGGGCGATTACTTTCACCCAGGGCTACTGATGATTATTTTTTTACTATTGCAGAGGGTATTATGATTTCAGTCAGAAGTTTGCAACGCAGTGAAGGAGTCGTTTCCGACCCTATAAAGTATATATATTCTTGATCGGGATCACTAGCCGAGTCGATCTAGCCATGTCTGTCTGTCTGTATGAACGCTGAGATTTGTGTTTATCAATACCTATCGAAATGTAGAATACATTTTTTAAATCGGACCATTCGTTATAAAGTTATGCCTGATCAAAGTATATCTCCATCTCCCTTGCAGTCCCTTTGGCTGAGTAACGGGTATCTGATAGTCGGGGCACCCGATTATAGCGTTCTCTCTTGTTTTTTTTTTAGAACTTACATCTAAAGATATGGAAATCAGGCCTTTAAGCAGTTCTAAGCAATATAACTTTCTATTTCTATTTAATAAATATGGAAAAATACTCCTTTAAATTTATACTATGTATACTAATCCATTTAACTATCTATATATTTTAAAATATTGTAAAAAAGGTATTATAAATTAATTTTCATTCCAATTTGTTTCAATAAATTTGAATACCTATATATCATCCATCAATGGACATATCTCTTCCGGGGAACTCCCATACTTGACCTTGGCCATATTTCTAGCGATTTCTAAATTAGAACTTCTTCATTCCAAGGCCACGCCCATTTCCGCTTCTGAATTCAGAATTCAATTGAATTAGCATATAGCAGAAATGTTTGCGCTCAGTCAATTGCGATAAGGTTTGCCAACGAACGTTACTCCCTCAACTTTTCAACTTGTATAGCACGTGTCACTTGAAGTGAACTAGGCATGTTATTTGGCTGTAAATATCTAGCTGATTTTACCTGCGGCAATTTGAATTTCCCTGGCTACCTGAAAGGGAAAGGGCCGACTTTAAAGGTCTTAGTTCTATTTTGGATTAGTATTAACGCTTTACGAGGAGGAGGAGGGAAACCTTCGCAGTGGATCATATAAAAACGATGCCCCAGCGATCTTCATTAGCGGTCGTATAAGAACAACCCGCACATCCTGTCTTCGGGTTCTGCATTATAATGCCACCTTTTGGATCTCCCGGTGCAAATGCAATTAAAGTGCAAGTGCTACCCGCATATCTTACCAACTTGATTATAAGCGGGCTCCCCTTTTGAGAACCCAAGCCCCAAACCCCAAACTCCAAACCCAATGAAGAAGCATGATTCTCATAATTTTATGATTTTTCGCTTTATTTCTCGTCCAACAACTAATTAACATATAATTGTATTTGCAAAAAAAAGGTTTTTTCTTGTATGCTATAATTATTTTATAAATATATATTTGATACTGGTCTCTGGGTTCTTAAGTTATGTAAAAAAAAATGTTAACTTATAGTAGGAAAAAAAATGTGTGTCTGCATGAGTGTTATTTACAATTTGAGGCACTTGGTTCAACTCAACATTGACTAGAAGAGAACAGGATGGTGGGTTGTGGGATGTTTGGGATTTACTGCTCCTGCCAGAGAGAAATGTAGTCCAGAATCTCCTCGTCGTCGGGCGTGCAGTCCTCCTCGTCCAATTGGAAGTGTTCGTAGGGCTCGAACTTCAGCTGGAGTTGCGAGTGCGTGTGTCCATCGCCATGAAGGTGATCGAGATGATCCAGGTGATTGGACAGTTGCTGGGGAGCCGCCTCATAGGTTCCCGAATCGAAGGACATGCTGGAGTTGAAGGAGGAGGTGGGCGAGTGGCAGGTCTGCTGATTGGTGGCACTAATGGATCCTCCTCCATTTCCACTGCCTGGCAAGGAAGTGGCAACCAAATTGCTATTCAGCGAGATGGCCGTCAGCGGTTGGTGGTTGAACTGTTGCCTCTGCAATTGCTGCTGTTGCTGGAGAGGATTATTAACCGTTGTTGTTGCATTGCTCGTGGTATTTTGATAGTAGGCATTGTGGCCCGAGGAACTGCAAGTGCTGCTGCTGGAACTGTGACTACTCGACTCGTCGTCGTCGTCCAAGCAGAGTTGCAGCTGGGCTACCGCATTGCTGGCGACTCCAGTCGAGGGACCACCGTTCAGGTCATCGACCAGATCCTGAAGTCTTCGGATATACTCGACGGCAATGCGCAGTGTGTCCACTTTGGATATCTTCTTATGGGGTCCTCGACCACCGCCCTTGGTGAGATCCGAGATGATGGATTGCGGTATGTGTTGGCGCAGTCTGGCGAAACTATTGTTCACCTGCTTCACGCGATTCCGTTCGCGAGCATTTCGCCGCTGGACGGACTGGGATTGGTCCACATTATAGGGAGCCGGCGAGGAGCCCGGCGATATGGATGATACCGAATCGGAGGAGGATCTGGCGGCCAGGGCCATGCCCCTCGGCGTATACTTGCGGGTCTTGATGGGCATTCCACCCGGTTGATTCTGATTCTGATTCTGATTGCCACTGGGAGCCGGCATTATGTGCTGATAGCGAAAGATCTTGGTGGCCGTGTTGATGGTGGTGGGGAATAGATCGTTGTGGTTCGTCGTGGTCAGCACGCTCGATGACATGGTTATAGGCTTTCGTTGGATTTTTGTATTATTTTCTCATAAAAACACACACAGTTTGTATTATTTTGTATATTGTCAGTCTGAGTACGATCAACAGAAAAAAATTAAATATTATACTACAGTGTGATGAGGTGGAAGAGAGGTGGAAGGCTTGAACTTGATCGTTTGACACCTTGCACAAGAATGAGTCCCTTCGTCCTAAACCCTCACGTTATGTACCCTTGAAGCTAGAGAGTTTTCGCGTTGAGGCAGAGAAACCGGTGGGAGAATCGGAGCAACCGGACGAGAGAAAGAGAGGGAGAAAGAGAGCGTGAGAGGGAGAATGAGCTACCTGGACAGGTAGGCCAAATGTGAGTGAGCCACAGGTAGTCTCAGTTGAAGTTGCTCTCCCTCTCTCTATCCATTTCTCAGGTACTCAAAAATCAACAACATATCCCCCAGGAAAACTGTTCCCAACAGAGGAGAATCACTCAAGCATTATAACTCAAAAATAAAAACTCAAAAAATACAAAAACCACGATCAACTGCGCTTCGCCGAGTGTTTTCTTTTCGCTGCGGCACGCCAGCAATTTGATTTCCGTGTTAATTAACTTAGCAAAAGTCGCGATCGCCAATTTCATGTGCAGCTCACGCACGCCCCTATTCATTAGCGCCGGAGATCCATAGGAGCCAGCCAGGAGATCCCGGGATCCTCCTTATTAGCCATGCAGAGTCAGGTCTGCGAAGGTGTTCGAACAATTTCACATATTCCTCTAATTAAATGATCAAAAGGATCACGGCTTTTTCACCCAAAACACGCCACGAACGAGCGAAGACTTTCGAGAGATGTGACAAAAGTTTTGGATGGCACAGGAGGGGTTACAGTGAAGATTTGCTTTTGTTTATAGAGAGGTTCTAAAATTTGCATACTTGTAAAATATTTTACTAACATATAAATATGAAAACATGTTTTGAAATCTGTTCAAATATTTTTATTTGTAAAATATTATAATTTAATTTTGCGTTATCCTTGAAATAAAGGTAATTTTTCTATTATAAGTACTTTAATTCACTTTTAATTCACTTGAGATAATGTAATTACTTGTAATTATTTTAATATTCAATTTTAAGGCAAGATTATATTTATCCTTTTTTTTTAGAAGAGGAAGCTGCCACTTCCGAGTGACCACTGTATCGATGCATTGGTCATCATCAGCCATTGACGATCGTGCTAAACGCCGACTGAGAATTGCAACTTCCGTTCTGTTCGACAAAAGTCGCTTCATTTTGTCACGATCATCAATCGATGAGCGGAAAAAAGAAATGAAAAAAAGAGGGAGAATCGGCGGCCAGGTGTAAGTTATATTTTTATTGTCCTCAACTCGTTCCCTTTGTTTGTTTCAGCCAGCATTTTCCTTTTTGCCAAAATCATCATCCTCGGCAGTGGCACTTCTCCATTTCCATTTCCATTTGCCAAATCCCAGATCCCCCGAATTCAGAATCAAAATCAAAATCAAAAACCAAAACCAAAACGAAAACCGAAACCGAATAACCAAAAACCTTTTCAACCATGACCAGCAAACGGCGCTTCTCTGTGTACTTTCTATATGTATATATGAGAATATTGTCCTTTGACAATTTCCATTACCTTTTTTGCATGCAGCACTTTGTTTGGAATCTATACTCCTTTTTCCTTCTTTTTTTTTTTGCATTGTAATGCCGGTATCGGTAGTTGGTTTCCATTATTTTGGCATCATTAACACGTTCATTGTTCCCGAGAATGTCGCCGAATTTTTGGCAAGCCAACTTTCTATTCAAATTTTCGCATTTCCCCAGTTTCCATTGTGGCATTTTGATAAATGCTACGGGAGACCGAGAGAGAAAAACCAGAAGAAATGCTGGTGAAATGCCCAGAATAGGGTTGAAGTCCTGCTTCCTTTGTGGACTGGATGATCTATTGTGTGTCTGCGGATAGTTTCTGAAGTCTGAAGTGGAATGCATTTGCGCAATGATTGATAGTTTTGATTTTTGTCTTTCTGAAGTGGCAGGACCAAGATCGGCAGGATCGTGTGTTCGTTCTTTCCTTTGTTTCAGCACCTTTGATCGGTCAAAAGTCAAATCCCGGCGAAATCCAAAGCGCTCACATGTATGTAAATCTCACTCGTGCCAGTTGATCTTTAGCCTCGATCATTATCCGGCGATCGTATCGGATTCTACCTGATTCTCTGTAATCTTTTCTTACTGGCAAGTCTGTAGATTTTGCCAGGATAATGATCAATAGTAGTAGTTTCAGATCATGGACTTTGTGATCTTGCATGGATATATCTTCGCTTGGCGATCTTATGTTTGGGCAACTATATCTTAGTTTGTTGATCATACGAAAAGGACTATATGAAAATCTGAAATTATAATACCTACAGTAAAATATTACCTTGTAAAAGTTAAACTACTTGAAATATTACAATATTATTTTAAAAAAAAACTCCTGGATTTTGTTTCAAGTTCATTGAAATGTGAATGTTTTAAAGTTGTAATCCTTTGGTAATTCCCCCCAAAAACAACCCGAAAACCCAGTGATAACCTGTAAATTTGGCGTTGTCCCGACGACCGGTAAACAACTTTTTTGTGCCACTTTATTTGTTTATATCCTTTTTCGGTCGGACTTGCATCGCTTGGAAGATTTAAATGCGTAATTACTTTGATATGAAGCATAGTTCCGGGCCGCGAAAACGGGAAACGGAAAGGACCTGCAGAAGGTGCGAGCGAGATGGAGAGCAGGGCGCGTGCGTTAATTGCGTGCGAGCGGGATAGAGCGATACAGGATATGTACCATATATATATATATACATATATAATATCCTGATCGCGACCGAGGGGCGACGCGTGCGTTTTTCCAACGAAACTTGAAATGCAAAAATGAATGTTGAATGTTAATTGAAACGAGTTCCCGTTGCCAGGACCTGCAGAAGAGAGCAGGAGATCTACAGGGGAAAAAGAGAAAGAGATGGGGATACACATATTGGGATATATAGACACACCACGTGCCGCGTTCGTTTTTTACACTAAAAGAAATATTGTTGAAGCCCCGTAATTTCTATGTTTACTAGAACAAATGCTTTTTAAATTACAATTTTTAAAAGCTGTTCAAAAAAAATAAACAGGGTATTTCCCTAAACTGTTAAATTTCTGAATTGTTGAATTTTGGTCAGCTGTTCCATACAAAGTCAACATTCAGAAATTTCTGCAATTTTTTGAATAGATCAAAACCAGAGTTGTCACCATATTTTACAAAAAAGTCATAGCAACTCTGCAACATTTTACTATTATAAGTTCGCATTATTTACTTAAATTTCAAATTAGCAAGTCAATTAGTAGTTCTTCTTTTAGTCAGTAACAAACAATAAAACTTCTGATTTTACATGTTTTAAGTTCCGTAAAACTTTTCCTTGACTACATTTTCAACATTTATTTTGAATATTCTTATAATTGAATTTAAATGAATGAAAACACCTTTAGAAATATTTAGATATCCAAAGTACTTATATTCCTTGGACTTTCTTTCTTTGTAAAATGTCCGGTTTCTAGTGATATTTTTTTGAGTAGTGCAGTCGGCGTGGCGTAGTTGTTTCTCTCTCCCCACTTTTGGCTCAGTCATTTTCGTAGTTAATATTTTAATTAAATGCAGGAGCAGGCGCAGGACTCGCTCCCTGCATTCCCCTGAAAACCTAAAACTCCTTTGGATTTTTCTGGGCTATGGCGACGCGCGTGGCAGGTGTATTTAAGCGAACGAATTGGGATCGCGAAGGGAAAAACACTGGAGAGCGCTGGAGGAGAATGGGGAAGGTGGATGGATGTGGATGTGGATGGTGGTTGGTGGATGGGGAAGCACACGGGCTTAGACAACCGAACGACTCAACTGACTTCTACCTTTCTTTCTCCGCTGCAGCTGAAAAATAAACGAGCGCAGCACAAATAAAATGGAAACACACGCTCATTTGCTAGGGGTTGCTGCCTTTGCTTCATTTGCCCCGAGAGATGCATTTTCAGTATCTCGACGCGACGCCACAAAATAGGGGAGCCACAAGTCAAAGTCACTGCCAGAAGATACAAAAGACCGACGTGGGTAAAGATACTAAGATACAGATACCGAACGGCAAACGGCAAACGGCGAACGGCGCATTGAACTTTGCACGGCCCAAAAGTTCAGCTTCAGCTCGTCATGCCAAATCAAACAAAAGGGGATCGGATCGAGAGGGGCTTTCAGATTTAGCTTCCCTTTTTTATTTGGGCCCTCCATTTTGGGGTTTGAGGGTAGATTGACTTGGCCATAACGCTTGTTCCTTAGTTTTTGCAGCTGTTTTTAAGGGAAGAGCCACTCCCAATTATCAGTTCTAAACTGTAAACTGTGTACAGGCTACAAAATAGCAAATAGGGAGTGTCTTCTTCTTGAAATATGTCATGTCATTATTAGGAATTTTATAAAAGAGGGTAGCAAACTCAATAAATTTGTTATAATAATTTAAACAGTATATATTTACTTCATAGTCGAGACATCAGAAACAGATCTTAACTAGAAAAATTTAATCAGAAATCATCAATTCATATCGATATATTATAATAATAATTATTATAATATATATGAGGGCATCCAAAGTTCGAGCTTTAAAGGCTACCCTTTTCTTTTTCTTAGGGGTTTGCTGCTTTATGAGTAGTAGTCGCGGGCCAAAACGGAGCCAAGCTAAGACTTTTGAGATCCAGACGAGGTTCGATAGACGGACGGCTGATAACTATCATTACTCGGAGAGGAGTGTGTTTTGTCCATGTGGATTCGAATCCCCAGTCTCGTCTTTCTGCGGTCTCGAACTGGATGATCATTGGACCCTGCCCATGGCCCATGGGATAATGATGGTCATGATCATGATCATGATCATTCGATCCGATCCGATTCGGAGGGAAAGAGAGGCAGCTAAGCAAAAAGGCAGTAGCACGCACCATTAGATGCGGTCAACATGGAAACATCTGCTCTTCTGTGTTTCTCTGTTTTCTTGGTTGGGGTCAAAGACAATAAACGAGCGATAGAGACGGATAGAGGTCTGCTGAGAAACTAAGAAAGAGATGGTGAATATATAGTGGCGTGCGCCATTTTTTCCATCGAAATGAAAAGTGTTTTGCGATGTTTCTACGATGATCTTTGGCTTTGGCTCCACAAAAACCGATCCCAGATCGCCATGCAAATGAAGCCATTTGGCTGGCATATTTATGGCCTACACAGTTGGGCCTCATTAAATTTTAATCAATTTTTCGTGCTCCGCTTCCACGGATCGCGGGCCGTAAATCGCAGTTTAGTTCGGGATTAGTGCATAATAACGTTTAATTTAAAAACGCATAAAATTTTGTAACAATGTCGTCGTCGTCGGCTAGATGTCCAGATGATCTTGATCCCCATTTCCATTCCGATTTCCATTTCGATTCCGAATCCCAGACGGCGATCTTTATTGAACTTGACTGCGAAGTCGAACTCGTTTGTCTGTTTTAAAAATGCCCTTCTTAGGGGTTTACTACTTTATTTGACTGCATTAAATTTAGGTAACTATTGTATAAAAATTAATTTAGATGTCAAAACATTGTTTTCATCTCTAAATAAAGGAATATTTGATAACCAATATTTTAAAAATAAAATTATACTTTAAAGTGTATCTGAGATATTGTATAGGGTACATATTTCCTTACATTTTATTCAGACCTTTATTGATTTTAAATGAACCGAATGGCAAGCAATGCTTCCATGGAAGAAGAATGAAAGGATCTTGCAGCAGATCAAATTACAGCCAGTGCGCCAGTCGACTCGACTACCGTCTAGCCAATAGATTTGCCAACAAATCATCAATCAGCAGCGGTATTAGAGCCAAATTCGACACCCCAGGGCCTCTAATTTGTGCTAATCCCCTGGCAAAAATTCTCCGGAGGTGTGAACAGCCACACGAGACAAATACAGGTGAGAAAATCGAAAGACAAATACAAAAACAAAAAGAAAAACAAAAAAGGTTAATGAAAGACGAAGATTCAGCGATTCTCAATGGCAGAGAGACTGGCATCCTATTAGTGGCAATTTTAAGCTGATTTACGTAGCACCATGTTCCAATTAAAGTTCTCGCCTGAGCCTCTTAAAAACTCATTAATCACCCGCCTAACTACGTTCACGAATGGTTTTTGAACTGGTCCCCAGATCGATTTCCAAATATTGCAAAAAGACAGGAAAAAAAATATATACTCAGACGCCTGGTGAAAAAAAGGTGCGAACCAATTTGCACCTCAGACGTGGCAAAAAAAAAAAGGAATGAAAAAGAAAAAAGGGCAGAGTCGTCCTTTGTCGAAGGGCAAGCCCAAGTAATTTCTATGAATTTCACGCCTACCAAAATGGAAATTACCCTGGGCAAGCTGCATTTGTGCGCCGACTGATCCTGGCGCCAAGTTAATGGATCAACCTTGGACTTTTCAACTTGGTTTCAGGGGCTCCTCCTTTCTAGGATTCCAAAGCCAGGACCCCAGGACCTCATATATCGTATATATTTTACGATATATACCCGCAGCTCGCTCGGAAACTCAATATTCAGCAGCCCCAATTAAACCATTAAAATCTAGACATGCACCAATTTAGGTGCCTTCAAATTATTCAACGACCACACATTATAAATTTTAAAGCGCGCAGACCCATAAAAACGGAAACCTTCTCGGGATCGGAATCGGGATCCAAACGAAAGCGAATGAACTTTTGTCACAAGATGTCAAAGTCGGGGTGATTTACTCCGTTGGCCCGAGAGTGGCAGCAAAAACTTGAGCCACTGTCTGGCCAATGCACTGAAAAAAATGAGCATAATATTGTCGCTTATAACGATTTTACAAAATTTAAATATTTCGGAAAAGTAAAAATGCAGTTTTATTGTGTTTATCAATACCTATCGAAATGTAGAATAAATTTTTTAAATTGGACCATTCGTTAAAAAGTTATGCCTGATAAAAGTTTTCTATCTCCGTCTCCCTCGCACTCCCTTTAGCTGAGTAACGGGTATCTGATAGTCGGGGCACCCGACTATAGCGTTCTCTCTTGTTTTTCAACAAAAATAACACTACTAAACTGACAACACTGATTGCACGGGTAAAAAGTACATGGCAATGTGATATTCAAAAAGTATGCAACACAATTAATGTTCTTAAATCCCCCCTTACTGAGTAAGGGGTGGTATGTATTACATACTATTTTTATTTAATGGAGCGATTGACGAAAAGCTGATTTCTCAATTGCGCGATTTCTTCTTCAGGTTCAGCTTCCTGATCTTAGACTTTTTTTGGCCATTACGTTGCATCATCTCCTTGAGTAGTTTCTTCTTATCGTCAACTTTTTTAATCAGCTTTTTCACCACGTCCTCCAGTTTTTCGATTTTTGTCTTCTGGATGCGAAGTCTTTCTAAAATCAAATCGATTTCTCGGCATGTTTGCGAACGTTGGTCCGCTTCATCTACTTGCAAAGTATCCATTCTGCGTTATTTCGATCTATAAGTTCAGGAATAAATGAATTATTTAGCAAGCAATTTAGTAGAAACTTACCGGAGCTCTTTCACGTCGGAATGAAAATTGGGAGAACTGACAAGGAAATGACAGAACGACTAAGGGCGATTACTTTCACCCAGGGCTACTGATGATTATTTTTTTTAATATTGCAGAGGGTATTATGATTTCAGTCAGAAGTTTGCAACGCAGTGAAGGAGACGTTTCCGACCCTATAAAGGATATATATTCTTGATCGGGATTACTAGCCGAGTCGATCTAGCCATGTCCGTCTGTCTGTCTGTATGAACGATGAGATTTGTGTTTATCAATACCTATCGAAATGTAGAATACATTTTTTAAATCATTCGTTAAAAAGTTATGCCTGATCAAAGTTTTTTTATATCTCCATCTCTCTTGTTCTCACTTTAGCTGAGTAAAGGGTATCTGATAGTCGGGGCACCCGACTATAGCGTTCTCTCTTGTTTTTTTTTTTAAAATATATTTTACCAATTCCAACTTGAATAGTTAAATAATATGAGGAATTTTTATTTTGCTAAAAGTTTTAAAACCACATGTTTTTTTTTTACCAGTGCAGTATCGAATTCAAGATCCCATCGATGGGTGTCTGGTCTGTTTGATTGCCGGGAAATTAAAACGTTACGCTCGTTGACGCAATGCCCAAAACGAAGTTGACATGGCGATGGGTTTTGTTTTTAATGTGATGCCCCCTACCAGGATAACTTGGATCTTTGGATCCTTGGATCGCTGGATCGCTGGTGCCATCAATCAACCGAAATCACCCACAGGGATGCGAAAAGATTCGCTGGCGAGACTCTGAATTGACTGTATGTTTCTTGCAATTTTCACTAATAAAATTGCATAAAATATATGCAAAAGAATTACTCAGCAGCCGGAGTGGTCTGGAGAACTCATGCCCGAGGGCCAAAAACAAAAGAAGCTGTAGAAACTTTCAACACCTTCGCAATGTTTATGGGGTCTGCTGAGTTGCCCAGGCAGCACTACCTTCAAATTGTTTCTGATTAGGGATATGCATTGATCCCACTTCTCCAGAGGTTTGAATTTTTCCTTTTCTTTTTACCAGTACCCCAACTCCAGGGCACAAGTTGCGTGTGCGGATCGTTCTGGAGTCTGGTGATATATCTGCCATTGCGGTTCTTGCATATATAATTAAGGAGCCACGGTTTGCTTTTGCCTTTGAGGCCAGTGGGAATTGGATAAATTAATACAAACGTTTTTACCCGAAAACATTTGGAATTCCGTTGTGTTTATAAATTTAAAAAAATACCACTTTATTTTTAAAATACAACTATTTTATTTTGAGTATATTTTTTATATTAGTATTTTTTTGCATTTTAGTATTTTTGTATTTTAGTATTTTTTGTATTTCAGTATTTTTTTGTGAGCATGAGTACTGCCGTCCAAAAACTTCAACCAAAATGTTGCCAACAAAAATTTTGTGTCGTTTTTTTTATATGAAGTTTTTGGTTTTGGACGACTTTTTGTTGGGTTGAGTACTAGCCCTTACCAGAAATTTACATATCGATAGCATATAGCATAGCATATCGATTTTACGGTTTCACGATTTCATATAATTATATTTTTTCTGTTAATTATTACATATCAGAACCTTTCTTTCATTTAGTGGCCATTCTAAAGCCGCTTCTCAAATTCACCATTGGGCACCAAGTTAAATCTTCCAACTCACACCTTTCCCGAGGATGGCGATTCGTTTTCCTGCGTTTGGCTGCTGACCAGATTGTCATCACCATACCGCGAAGTGGAACTTTCCTGTGCTTCACACCTCGTTTTGTTCTGCTTTTTTTTACATTTTTTTTTTTTTGAAGGATGGGGAATACGAATGGGGGGAATTGCCTAATGCAATAACAAATATTTATACTTTTTGCGATAAATGTTTGCGTTGGTTAATAAAGCGATTTGTTATTTGTGTATTCGTGGCCATAATTTATATGCCTAAATTGGATTAAGTCGTTGGGTCACGCAGGCTCCACTTTAATGCGGAGGCGTTGGTGTTGAGTGGTTCGAGTTTGGACTCTCGGATTTCATCTACGGATCGGTAGCGCCGCGGGCATACGCCTCGCAAAAGGTGTGAAAAAGTTGAGAAACTTTTCCTTTATTACTTATTTGTTTGAGGGGCTCCCAAGCTTTCCAAGTGCCCGAACCCGAAGTTCCGAAGTTCCCAAAGGTACCAAAACGGACCACGGAGCTTAATGGTTTCTGTGCCTGTACATGGCAAATTACTTAACCGGCAACCTAATGACAACACCTACAAAACAGAGCCCCCTTTTTGCCCATCATCCGTTCGATTCCGATTCTTCGACTAGGTAGCAAAACACCAGGGTCTCTGGCTCTTTCTGTTTTAGCGGCTCAGGAACGAGGCGATCATTTACAGGGCACGATCATTTATTTAAAAATTATTGCCACATCGATCACCGGCAGAGACACACGATCGGTGGAGAGAACTGCAGACTGGAAACTGGAGACTGCACGGGGAGAAATGAATGGGACTAATCCATACATGTTTAGTTTATATTGTAAAGTTAAACAGTAGGTTACTGAGATTGATGTGTGCAGTGTGACCATGCTAACGAAATTATGGTTATTTTCAGAGAGGACAGCAGTGTTACCTTGCATTAGGAATAATGGTGTTTTCTATTACTTTTTCCCTAACCCCTAATTGTCGACTAATCTCGTTAACATTTTTTTTCTCTGCGTGTCGACAATGTTCCCTGTGCCATTTCATTATTATAGGGCACGCTCGATCGTCGATCGCCGATCGTCTGCCTGAGTTTTCTTCAGCTTAGTTTAGGTTTTGTAGCCGGCCCTCCTCCTCCGCCTCCTTACTTTTTTTATTTTGCACATTTTGATGAGGCTGCAGCGTATTGGACCGGATATGCTGCACACGCAGAGAGTGATCTACATTTATTTATGGATCCTGGAACTTGGAGGAGCCTCAAAAAGCCTCAGAGCGAAAGAGATGCATGGAGGAAGAGCCACCGAAAATCAATTGTAACTTTTTGATTTTGATGAATTGATTTAAGATTGCTTGGATTTCGATAACAGTTCTTCCTGTTTTTTTTTTTGTATTATTATTAATATATATTTTTTTTATCATTCAAATCGAGGCGGGCAAGCAAGCTGTCATTAGACCGCAATTAGGCAGCATTTTTCAGAGCCACAGAGCACACACTTCGGGGCGATAAGCATAGACATTATAGGCAATTTGTTGTAATTGAAAATTAAAGTGTCAGCCTGTGGCATCCAGGGACAAACTGGATGGTCGCCCGAATAAACCTCGAGTCCCCATCCCCACCCCCCGCGATAAAGCCTGTCTGGATGGCAGAGTGGCCGGCATTTATGCAGTTTTGTCCTCATGACATGATCGCCGACGCGATAACGCCGGGCCTTACAAAGTGCAGATCCTGCGCTTACATTAAGCTGATATGCAAATTATGCGGCGGGCTTATTCCGGCGAATACAAAAAAAAGATACGCTGAACGTTGAACGTTCATCGTTCGTCGCTCGATCGCCGATCGTCGATCGGTCGTTTAAATTAGCGTTAGCAAAAGTATGCCAGGGTCTCTCGAGATTATCGATGCCCCCCGATCGATCCAACGCCGCCCCGTGTATTTGTATTTAAAATTTACAACTTTTTGCCTTTTGCCAACGTTTTAATAACGTTTTGATGAATTTTATATGCACCGCTTGTCGTCGATGGCTTTTGGCCATCCCAACCCATCCCGATCCCATCCCGATCCGATCCGAAGGCGAGTGTCAGTTTATGGGTTTCATTAAATATTTGCCCCTTGATGATATGGCCATCGAGCTGGGGGAACTCATTCATTATTGATCATCGCGATGGCATCTGGCACTTGTCGTTCGTCGTCTTTCAAGAAGTTCTTCTTCTTATTTTTTAAGAGGGAGGGCGTCTATCGGGATCGGAATCGGGGGACTCGTTTTAATAGTCCCCGCGATAGTCGATCGATCGTGATTATGTTGTTGCCATTTTTTACGATCTCAACGTTCTCGTCCAGCCCTTTTTGCATACAAATATACATATGTATATATATATCGTCTACCTACTCGTATGTAATCTGGATCATTTGACAATATCTCTGACTGGGCACTAATTTACGAAACACCGAATGCGAGGCAATTTAATCGATTAAAAGTTGCATCGAGGGCTTTTGTCTTCTCTCCTCATCGGATCGCTAATAAAGAACGTGATATATTACACGCCGAAAGTTTAAAGTCTCGATTCTCTCGATGAGTCCCCCGAATCTCCGGTGGTGGCCACTACTGTAGAGCAACTTAATTTCAATCGCTTCGCTTATTGTTATGGCTCTGTTGTCGTGTAGTGAAACAATGGGATCAACAACGGCAGCAACATCAAAAAACCAAAAAAAAAATATAAAAAATAAATAAACAAAAAAACCGGCAGTAGCAACAGCAGAAGCACACCAACGAAGCAGCAATAATAAAATTTAAGGATCCGATCGATCGGGGGCCATCTGATGATCTTCCAGATCTCTGGCCATCTTCCGATCTTCCGATCTTACGATCCTCCGATCTCCGGACAGATCCGATCCGCTCGATCCAATTATTGTGTGCGTTGTTGCAATAAATTCGTTTATCGCCGCCGTCGCAGCGGCAGCCAAAATCATTTAAAAGCGATCAGTTTAGCCTGTTGTTGCTACGTTTTCAGATTAAGTGATTGCCGAAAAATTGTTGCCGCGCATACAGTGCGTTTCGCCAGTGGATGTCTAGATTTTAATGAGCTTAAAATAATAAAGATGGTATTTTAATATGCGATTTTAGCGAGTTCAACTGTTAAGACTCGAAAATAATTTTATAAATCAAATTTAAATGGAATTTTGATGAGATTTTGCTAGCTAGATTTTTTAGCCTACAGAAATTCAATTTGCCTTACACTCATTGCATGCACTGTTTAGTTGGCATAGCCAAAAGGACCGCCTGAAGCCGCCTTTTCAGACTTACAAATTGATTGAGTTATGTAATTGCAATGCAGTTCAGTTTGGGTCGAGTTCAGCTCGCTGGCTTTTACATGACTGCGCTTTACATTTTAATTAAGAAAACTGGCGTTGGTGAATAATAAATGGATGGAAAAAAGGGGGATCAAAAGGGTATAAAATGCGACGAAGGCGCTTTCCTTGGCCGCTTGTCACAACAGCGCTTTTTAGTCGATCAATGCCATTTCACTTGATGTCGAAGTGCTTGATGCCGTTGAGGCTGCTGCTGCTGCTTCTGGTGCTGTTTTCACCCAACTCTCGTTCGGCTGACTCTGAATCTGTGTGAAGCACATCATAAATCACCAAGCGACAACGTATTCAACTCCTGATTTACACGTAGAGAAACTGCGAATGGAGAATAATAAAGAGTTTAAAGTAAAAAAAAAGGTGACCCCAAATCTGCACTTTTGTGTTCATAACTTGATCAATTTATATCGGATTTTGAAATGGTCTAGTGTTAATGTATTCTGTTTCACTCTAGTAAGAATCTGAATTACATTTTTGTAAAATTTTCGTTTGCTTGCCAAAAGGTGACCCAAATTTGCACTTGGTGAGGTTAAAACTGGTCCAATCGGATTGATTCCACTGTAACTCGCCAAGGTGAGTTAAGGAATAGGCTGCTAAGGTTGAGATTTAGTGACCCACAAGCTTTATTAGAAGTTTTACCAAAAGGTGACCCCGAATAGTACTTAATATGGCCTGTTAAACTTTTTTCTTGCTGTGCAGTTTTTCCAACTCACCAGGTTGGTAACTCCATCTCCATGTCGATGTCTCCGTGTCCAATGCTCGTGTCTCCTTGGCATTTCTGCCTGCTGATGCTGCTGCTGCTGCTGCTGCTGCACTTGTTGTAAATTTCCTCCGAAACTGTGAAGCGTCCGTTGCACAAGTGCTGGAAGTCTGAAATCTGAATCTGAATGTGCAAGTTGGTAGCTTTTTGTTTTTGGCCTGGCTCTTGGCTCTTAGCTTTTGGCTTTTTAGCCGCGCTTCTGGTTAGCAGTTGGCTGTCATGACGTGCGCACAATGCGTGCGCATAATTCAGAGTCTGGAAACTCAACTGCTGCGTTGCATGCAACACGTAGCAGCAAGGCAGCGAGCGAAGCTCACTCACTCATTCATGCAACGCAACCTGCAACCTCCCCACCTGCGATCCTCCTCAGCTGTCATCACTCTCGGCTCATTGATTCGAGCACGGCACACATTCCTTCGGCTTGCCACTTGTCAACACTTCATTTCAACAACTACTCCTCTTTTGTGGATCTCTGGATCTCAGGATCTGCCTTACTGGCTCTGGCTCCCTTTGATAAGTCAATCATGCCACAAGTGCCACATTCGAGTGTTGCTGCTGTTTCGCTGGCATTGTTTGTTTGTATCAGCCACATAAAGCAAACGGACTTTGATGGCCCACCTTTTGTTTAGCTTATTGTCCTCCGATATCCTTTGATGAGCCCTTCGATGATGATCATCCATCGTTTTGCATTCGCCTGACATATCCACTTGTTTACGGGCTTTTTAGCAGCAAGTGCATGAGATCCTTTTGTGTGTGTGGGAACTGAGGATCCACCAGGATCGGATCCATTAGGGCTTCATGAACATAATGCTTAAAGCTTTGAGGGTCAAGTAATTTGCTTCCACTTAACCGCAGTTCCAAATCTCTCGAGCCAATCCGCCCTTAAAAGGGTATAAACAAAATTGATATGTTTTAAGTCAAGACTTGAAGATACCTTTTGTCTTAATTTGTGATGATAATTTTTATTAGATATTATAAACTTTTTTAAGGAATTTTGAATAGATATATACATATATATATATTGGAAAATGATTAATAAATCTAATAATAAAACAAATTAACCCTTGATTAATTCCATTATACCCCTGATGACATGCATACTCCTTATAAAACGAGTACCCGAAAATCTTCAGTACAATCTTGACTTGATCTTCTCCGCTGAGTGGTACAAATATTTTTTCACAGCTCATTAAAATGTAATTTGAAGAGCGAAATGCTTCACGACCAGGGCAACCGTAATAAACCGTTGTTGCATTGATATTATCGCAAAATAAAAAAAACCGAACCGGATTGTTTTTTCTTTTTCAAGGGGGCAACAGTAAAGTAAAGTAATGCAATGTAACACCCGAATAAGTGAGGATACCAACTAAATGGCAACTTTTGCGCGGCAAGTTGAGCATTCAACAATTTAATTAAAATGAAATTTCCGAATCACATTCTGGGAGCTGTGAGCTGAGATCCGCGAAGGGGGGAATAACTGATCTTGGCAGCAGGTTGATCGTGATTGCGAGACTTGCCGCCAAAGCCTTGCACCTCCGATATTCCACGGGGCTAAGCCCAGACCACTTCCCCAACTGCTGACGATGATCAATGATCGCTGAGCCGACCGACGAGTCCCCAGATCTCGATCTCTCATCCTCATCCTCGGCGGATTCGAGTTTTACTATAGGATATATTCGTATGTATATAATAGTATGTAATGCGCCATGCATTACGTGTATCTGGCGTTGTCATCGTGCCAGTTTACCCGCATATTATTAATTGGATAGCCATAGTTGCGATCTCCGCTAGAATTTATGTGTTAATTTGTCTCGCCGCCAACTGTTGATTTATTTCTGCCCGCTCTGCTCTGCACTACTCTGCTTTTTTTATGCTTTTTTAATACCTTTTAGCTGGCGTTTTTGTGATTATTGCCCCGGTTACTCTCTTATCAGAACGTTGTGACCATTAGCGGAGGGCCGCGGCAATTTGTTGGCCGCCTGCCTGCCAGACTACCGGCGACATAATCATTTCCCCTACGCCGCCGCTGCAATTTGTATTGTTCGCATAATTAAATTGACGCTTGACATTCCAGCCAGGCCAACTCTGGTCCACTCCACTGACATTGACACGCGCAGTCTCCACACAGGGCGAAAATGCAGCGATTAAAAACTAGGAATTAATTTTATAGTACTAAAAAAATATTAAAATTCGAGTTCTTCTTTTAAATATACCATTTTTATTTTGAAATAACTATTGTCATATTTTTGGTTCATGTTATTTATTTTAAACAAATAAAATCCGAATTTCAATTGATTTTCGTGGTCCTTCGAGCCGGATTTGGTTCACATGCAATTTACATGTTTCTTCCTCATTTCAGGAATTAATTTTATAGTACTAAAAAAAATATTAAAATTCGAGTTCTTCTTTTAAATATACCATTTTTATTTTGAAATACTTATTTTCTTATTTTTTGTCTTGTTTTTTATTTAAAACAAATAAAATCCGAATTTCAATTGATTTTCGTGGTCCTTCGAGCCGGATTTGGTTCACTTGCAAGTTACATGTTTCCTCCTCATTTCATGCTTTTCATATTTTTTGCTCAGTGCCCTCGGCTGCAACTTATTCGATCGCAACTCCATCTGCGACTCCGTCTAGTTGGTATAATTAGCGACGATTAAACACTTGTCGGTCCCACCCAGCTGCGGTTGAGAACAAAAGCATTTCATTGCTTTTGTCGGCCGGCTCTTGGGCTCTTTTGCTATTTTGCTACTCTGCCAGGCTGCTGCTGCCTTGCTTTTGCTATTTCGCATCGCGGACCCAATGGAATTTGTCAAGCGCAAGGACACATTGCTGTTGGCAATTAGGCGCCCGCCGCTCCTCCATTCAATGGCAATTGTTGTCAGGCTTGTTTGATTAGTCTGTAATTGGTGGACGGTGGATCGAATGGATCGAAGGGATCGGGTTCTTCTGGCTTCGATTCAAGATCGACCCAAGATCGATCGCCGTAAATACTTAATTATGAATTTATTGATTTTAATGAACATTATCAATTTGCCATATGGAAAATGGGCACCTCGGAGTGGAGGACAGGACAGGAGACAAAGCATTTCAACAAAATATTAATCAAGTGTGTGGCACGATCAAGGTCGCCGATCCAATGGGATCTCGCATAATGACAGGCTGCAACTGGCGATCTTCTTCTTGAACTGGAACTGCAACTTTATGCGATCGGAAGCACAGAGAGAAAAAGTTATAAATATTAAGAGTGTTATCTGAATAGAAAGCTTCTGATTATAATCATGTTTCTTTCAGTGTATACCCATAGATTGCAGTTCATCAGGGACATTAGTGATCTCTACTAGCAAAGCGATGATCGCTGGCGGTGCAGAAGATCACGCCCTAATAGAAGATCACCACCGATCAATTTGCCCCCGAAAGGCATACAATTAGGCTGCCTAGCTACTGAATGGGTGGGAAAAGGGGTTGGAGCCTTAAATACCCTGGGAGATGGTTCGTTTTCGATGGCAGAAGAGGTGTGTGGAATTTAATACAATTACAATCAATTTGAGATCTTTGTATTTTAAAGTAAAAACCTTAAAAACTGGTAAAAGTTTTTCATAATTAATTCTTTTTCTTGGTCTAAAATACAGATACATTGAGTGGGTGATCTACAATCTTCAACAAGTTCTCCTCCAAGTGTCGCTCTATAAATCGATATGCGCCGACCGAAAGCTGAGCAAACACACACAAGGACTAGAGCAAGGAAGTGCAAACAAATAGACAAACACGAGCTCTCGAGTATCTGTAGGGGTCTTCGGGTCCCCTGTGTATCTGTGAGGTAGCCAAGGACACACACGCGTGTCCTGGACAAGCTGCAACTGCAACTGCAACAGGAAGACGTGCCAATGTGCAACGCGTGCGCCTGTCTCGAGTGATAAGGCCTCCTCAACAAACACACAATCGCCCATATGTGTGTAGAGAAGACATACGCGCAGCCGAAGGACACGAAGAAAATATTAATTTACTCTAGGCAGAATGTCAGCTGCCCGCTGGTGGCATAAAAAGGGTACAAGCCCCGACAAGTACACTGAAAAAAAATATGTACATGAAAGGAATAGGATAAATTTAAGTAAAGAATATCTAATATTTTCGATTTTTATTCAAATATTTTCAAATTAAATATTAGATTTTTATACCCGTTACTCGTAGACCAAAAGGGTATATTGTATTCGTGCAAAAGTAGGTAACAGCTAGAAGGAAGCATTTTCGACCGTATAAATTATATATATTCTTGATCAGGGTCACTAGCCGAGTCGATATAGCCATGTCCGTCTGTCTGTCCGTCCGTCCGTATGAACGCTGAGATTTCGGAAACTATAAAAGCTAGAAGATTGGCATTTTGCATGAAGATTCTAGGAGTTCCTACGCAGCGCAAGTTTTTTTCAAAAGGGTGCCACGCCCCCTCTAACGCCCACAATCGCTTGTATACGATTTTAAAAATTTCAATATTTCGGAAAAGTAAAAATGCTGTTTTATTGTGTTTATCAATACCTATCGAAATGTAGAAGAAATTTTTTTAATCGAACCATTCGTTAAAAAGTTACGCCCGATCAAAGTTTTTATCTCCATCTCCCTCGCACTCCCTTTAGCTGAGTAACGGGTATCTAATAGTCGGGGCACCCGACTATAGTGTTTTCTCTTGTTTTTTTAATTTTAAAATAGTTTTATTTTATTTTCTGGATTTTCCAAAAATAAATGTGCGATTTTAGAGCCTTTTTTCGAGTGCACTAGAGTAGGGGTTGCCAAAGACACAAAATCAGAATGCATCTGCAGTCGTGGCACGCACGCCAAAAAATAAATATGAGAACCAGCCATTTGCTAACCCCATCGCACACACACCTTGCACACACCTTGTGCACCTTTTCAGGAACCTTTAACCTTAACATGGTGACATAAGAGTCGCATCCCAGAAAAACGGGAACTACTTATGTATGTCTATGGAAATAATATCAGTGAAATCGGGGAAACGGAATCGAAATCAAGGAGCAAATGCCAGTTGACAAAAAAAAAAATGAAAAAACGCCCCCGACATGTGCAACGATTTTTGCAGCTTGCAGCGATTAGGAATCTGAATCTGAATTTCGAACAGAAGCAGCAGATCGATTCGATCGCTTGAACAGGAAGGAAAAAAGGGGTTATATTCCTTCTATTCCGCTTGCTGCAATATGCTGATGGCAACAATGTTGCGGTGCACGGTGATAAAAGATAAATATGGATGGGCTCGTAGGAAAGAAAGATACAATTCTAAAGAACACAGGCAGCTAGAAATAACCTTAAATTTTATGACATTTTGCATTTTAGTCAAAAAGAAATTAAACATAATTGGATGATTATCCAGAAATTGTTAAAAAAAAATAATTATAAGGAAATACACCTAAGCTAGGCTCTAAATTTTAAAGATATTTACAAGAAAGTTTGCCAAAAGTTGCTCTTTTTTTGCAATCAGTGTTGTTAGTTTAGTAGTGTTGTTTTTGTTAAAAAGTTTGGAAAAGTTGAGTAAAAAAACAAGAGAAAACGCTATAGTCGGGTTGGTGTCCCGACTATCTAATACCCGTCACTCGGCTAAAGGGAGTGCGAGGGAGATGGATATATTAACTTTGATGAGCCATAACTTTTTAATGAATGGTCCGATTTAAAAAATTTCTTCTACATTTCGATAGGTATTGATAAGCACAACAAAACTGCATTTTTACTTTTCCGAAATATTTAAATTTTTAAAATCGTGTATAAGCTATTGTGGGCGTTAGAGGGGGCGTGGCACCTTCTTGAAATAAACTTGCGCTGCGTAGGAACTCCAAGAATCTTCATGCCAAATACCAATCCTCTAGCTTTTATAGTTCCCGAGATCTCAGCGTTCATACGGACGGACAGACGGACAGACGGACAGACGGAGAGACGGACAGACGGACAGACAGACATGGCTAGATCGACTCGGCTAGTGATCCTGATCAAGAATATATATACTTTATGGGGTCGGAAACGCTTCCTTCTAGCTGTTACATACTTTTGCACGAATACAATATACCCTTTTACTCTACGAGTAACGGGTATAATAAATATCGATAGCCCTGTGTGAAAATAATCGCCCTTAGTCGTTCTGTCATTTCCTTGTCAGTTCTCCCAATTTTCATTCCGACGTGAAACAGCACCGGTAAGTTTCTACTAAATTGCTTGCTAAATAATTCATTTATTCCTGTACTTATAGATCGAAATAAAGAAGCATGGATACTTTGCAAGTAGTTGAAGCGGACCTACGTTCGGAAAGATGCAGACAAATCGATTTGATTCTAGAGAAGTTTCGCTACCAGAAGACAAAAATCGAAAAACTGGAGCGCGTGGTGAAAAAGCTGATTAAAAAAGTTGACGATAAGAAGAAACTACTCAAGGAGATGATGAAACGTAATGGCCAAAAAAAGTCTAAGATCAGGAAGCTGAATCTGAAGAAGAAATCGCGCAATTGAGAAATCAGTTTTTTGTCAATTCCACTATTAAATAAAAATAGTATGTAATACATACTACCCCTTACTCAGTAAGGGGGGATTTAAGAACATTATTTGTGTTGCATACTTATTGAATAGCACATTTCCATGTACTTTTTACCCGTGCAATCAGTGTTGTCAGTTCAGTAGTGTTATTTTTGTTGAAAAAAAAGAGAGAACGCTATAGTCGGGTGCCCCGACTATCAGATACCCTTTACTCAGCTAAAGTGAGTGCAAGAGAGATGGAGATATAAAACTTTGATCAGGCATAACTTTTTAACGAATGGTCCGATTTAAAAAATGTATTCTACATTTCGATAGGTATTGATAAACACAAATCTCAGCGTTCATACAGACAGGCAGACAGACATGGCTAGATCGACTCGGCTAGTGATCCCGATCAAGAATATATATACTTTATAGGGTCGGAAACGTCTCCTTCACTGCGTTGCAAACTTCTGGCTGAAATCATAATACCCTCTGCAATAGTAACAAAATAATCATCAGTAGCCCTGGGTGAAAGTAATCGCCCTTAGTCGTTCTGTCACTTCCTTGTCAGTTCTCCCAATTTTCATTACGACGTAAAAGAGCTCCGGTAAGTTTCTACTAAATTGCTTGCTAAATAATTCATTTATTTCTGGACTTATAGATCGAAATAAAGAAGAATGGATACTTTGCCAGTAGATGAAGCGGACCAACGTTCGCAAACATGCAGAGAAATCGATTTGATTCTAGAAAAGCTTCGCCACCAGAAGACAAAAATCGAAAAACTGAAGGTCGTGGTGAAAAAGCTGATTAAAAGAGTTGACGATAGGATGGAAATATTGAATGAGATGATGCATGATGAATTAGATTAAGAGGAAAACTAGCTATTGAGACATCTGCTTTTTTGCTTTTCGTCAATCGCCCCATTAAATAAACATAGTATGTATTACATACTACCCCTTACTCAGTAAGGGGGGATTTGAGAACATTGTTTGTGTTGCATACTTTTTGAATAGCACATTTCCTTGTACTTTTCCCCGTGGTTCCAATCCGCGCATGCCCCCTGACTAGAGTAGAGAACTTCTTTCAGTTTGCTGCTAATAGACGAAGCTCCATAAACCCTGTGCTTCTCGGTTCATACCGCATTTATGGAATATGGAACATGCGAGATGAGATTGGAAGAGGTGAAACGAAGGCGGTTTGGTTGGTTTTATGATTCTTGCGGTGGTCTCTCGGTGGTCTCTCGGATCTCTGATCTGCTGGGATCTTTGGGATTTGCATTACGCGCAGCCGCAAATGATGCAAATTTCCTTAGAGATTGCCGCTGAGATTAGGCAAGAGATCCTGGCGGCTTAGCCGCAACTAAATGCGGCTTAAACAATGTTCTTAGGCGTGAGATTTTCATTACGATCTGTTTCAGGTTTTGCTCTGGATAGTTTTGGTTCTGGTTCTGGTTCGGTTCTCCATCTCCATCCAGTATATGTATGTGTTGTCGGCGAAATTTCAAAACCCGCTTCCCGGGAAAAACGGAGGCTGAGGTGAATAGAAAGAAGAAGAAGAAGAGAAAACACAATGATTGGTAGATTTTTCAGCGGGTTTTCCTTTGCATTTCAGGTCCTTTTTGTGTCCGTCTGCCAGGATATGTGCGTGTCTACGGATTTGTTTGCATGCAAAACAGTTTGCAGACGTGTGTGGATATGAAACCTGAAACCTTCCTGACCACAAAAGTCAGTCCAAAATCCAGAGTACAGAGCTCCAGAATGAAGAAGAACCTTTAGTAGATTACATCATCATACATACACATACATATATTCCGCGTGGAATTAAATTATTCCCAAAGGAATAAGAAATAAGAGCTCCAAATGGCCGCGAGACATTCTGGGCTGGCTGCCAAAATAATTAAGTCGTTTGCTCCGACAATTAAATAATTCTGAAAATCGCTCTTCACAAACGTTCTGAACGTTTTTGTGGCTCCCTGTTTTTATTTTTGTATTTCTTTTTTTTTATTATTGTATTTTCTCGTCTTTTCAAAATGCCTGCGAAATTTGTTTAATTGCGTTTTGGCTGCGAGCGACAGTTTAACATACGAGATTCGAAGATGCCGCGTGCAGCGTGAGAAAAATGCATAATTTTTGTAATGTGATTTCGTTTTGGGTGCCGGGTGCCCGGCAACCCATTGCACATTCATCATGGATCACGCAAGACAGTGGTTTAAAATAATTGCCAAAAAAATATATTTGAACTAGTTTGAATTGAAGGTATCAAAGGTGATCAAATTTGATTTAATTTTTTTCTTGCCGAAATTAATAATAATAATTATAATTCATTGTACCTAATTGTAAATGTGACTTCAATGATATAGTGGATCAATAATTATAGTCTAGATTATTCATTACGTCTAACAGTCGATATAAAATTGATTTATGATTTTCAAATAATATAATAATAAGCAAAATCAAATAGAATAATAATTATGTAAAATCAAATAATACAATAATAATGCAAAATTTAATAATATAGTTATAATGGAAAATTAAATAATATATTAATAATGCAAACTCAAATGATATAATAATAAAGCAAAATAAAATAATATAATAATAATGCAAAATCAAATAATAGAATAATAATGCAAAATCAAATAATATATTAATAATGCAAAATCAAATAATACAATATTAATGCAAAATCAAATAATATAATAATAATGCAAAATCATATAATATAATAATAATGCAAAATCAAATAATATAATAATAATGCTAAATTAAATAATATAATAATAATGCAAACTCAAATAATGTAATAATAATCCAAAATTAAATAATATTATAAGAATATTGATTTTCAAATAATATAATAATAAAGCAAAATCAAATAGAATAATAATTAAGCAAAATCAAATAAGACAATAATAATGCAAAATCAAATAATGCTAAATTAAATAATATATTAATAATGCAAAATCAAATAATGCAAAATTAAATAATAGGTATATTAATAATGCAAACTCAAATGATATAATAATAAAGCCAAATAAAATAATATAATAATAATCCAAAATTAAATAATATTATAAGAATGCAAAATCAAATAAAATAATAATAATTAATATATTTCAGAATTTATCTCTTCGATTTGGAACCACTGTTGACGTGTGGCGCTGGCTTTCACTGGCGTTGGCAGTCGGCGACTACTGTGCCACGCCCCTCCATATATTCGGCACAAAGGCGGTAGCGCATAATTACACTTTTGTTTTACATTCGGCCAGTCGGTGAATTCCAGGAGCTGAGCTGGGCTGTCGTCCACGTCCAAAAATATCCCACAATTCCCATTTTGCCAGCTGGTCAACAATTTTTATATTTTTTTGCCTCGGGCGTGAGTCGCAATCCTCGGCGGAAAAGGAAAATACCAAGGCATTTGTTTGTGCATCTCCTTCGGGGACAATTGTCATTTGAGGCTTTGTTGCGACCTTTGTGTCCTTTGTGGCACGCTCATTGTCCTTCATGTATTTCATGGACCACTCGAAAGCCATTCGAATCTGATTTGTGGGCGGACAACGCGCCGTAGAAATCGCCTTTGACCTCAGACTTCTTTTCCGTTTTTGTCAAAGGCAATTAGGATTCTTTAATTCTTTGACCGACAGAAAGGCGAAGGCGTGTGTGCCAAGCGGTTTAGGGCGAAGAAATCTCTGGATGGAACTCGGTTGATCTAGTTAGCGATTGCAATTGTACCAAATTGGGTTACCCCGGCGGTTTGTCAACATTTCTCTTCTTCTCTGCTCTGCTGGGATTTTTGACTTTGTCACCCTGCCCTATGTTTTGTTTCAATATCCGATTTTGCGGTTTAGCTCGCGTCACGTGTGGGCGTGGCATACGCTGATTAGCCCTCGAAAGTCGCTTACTTCTTTGGGATTTACGTGAAGACCTAGAGAACATTCATGCATTTCTTTTGCATTCATTAAGGGAAGGGAAACCAGAACACAAATAAAAAAAGAAAACAGAAACAGAAAACCGTCTCGACTTTGAGTCGTCTGCATCAAATCAATCAAATTGATGCGCTTCGATCGGGGAATATTTAAACTAACAAAGTTAAGACCTACGTTCGATGGTCTGCTTTTAAGAGGCCCATAATCATGAAAATGTCACAGGGTATATTAGGCTTAAAAATAAATACCTAGCTATATAACACATTTTGAGTCCTGAAATCCCATTAAAAATCTTTGGTAATAATTTTATAATATCCTGTATTTAAAGATTATATAAATATTATAAAATATAGAACTGTAAAATCTATTAATATAATATCATATAATATTTAATTTTCCCTTCAATTTTTATGCAACATTTTAACATAATGGGTATCTCCTAGCTCAATTCCAACAAAATGTTTCTTTCAGGTTCTCCATTGAATGCCTTTTCTGTTTTAGCATAAAAGCAATCATAATCCGCACACACTGAGCGCTGACAAAAAGTTGTCAATTAGGTTCATCAGGAGCGCATGGCAAAGACCCAATCTTCTCGATCCCGAAAACCCGATTCTCCGATCCGTTCCGATCCTCTGGGTTTATATACATATGTTAATGCAATAACCTGCATGTAGTCAAATGGAGCAGCCACTGGATCGGATCCTCCGCTGTCTTCAGGGTCTTCCGTCTTTAGTTCTCTGGCCCTCCAGACTATAGCACCGAAAGAAAAAGAGCTAGTTGACCATTATACAATATTATGTTATCATAGTAATAATATAAAATGATACAATTTTTGTTATTTTGCTAGCAGATTTAAAAATACAATTTTTATTTTTATTATATTTTATAAATTAACTGTGCTATGGTTAATAATTTTTCTTTCTGTGTGGTTATCTCCTGAATGTCGATGTCGTCACCACCCAGGCAGCGAGCGCATTTATTATGATTGCATTTTGGCCAAAAATGTTGTGTTTTCTGTTGTATTTTTATTTTTTTCTTTTGCCTGACTGGCTGATGTTGTTATTGGTGTCCCGCTGCTTAGTTAAATGAGACATCAGTTTGGTTTAGTCCCTGGGATTCTCGAGCGACCCCATCATCCAGCAAACTGGATTAACTTGGCTACCGGTTGGTATTGGTGGTGTGGTACTGGTACTCCTTCTTCTCATGCCATATGTATAAGTATATTTTCCCCTGGCTCATTTGGGTGGGCGCACTTGCTCTTGTTATTGTTGATAATGATGATGTTGAAGCCGCTGTTCTCTGGGCTTTTTGTTGTTTTTGCATGTAATACTCGAAAGGGGGAAAAATCCCTTTCGCAAATATAAAAAAAAAGAGAAGAAGAAGAAGGAACCACTTCATGGCTCCCACAACTCGCAAAAGACTGTGAGAAAAAATAAAAAAGGGAAGCTGCAGTTTTAATGTCTTCATTACGCGCTACCCAGCGAAAAAGACAGCGATATGTTGCAGAGAATATCGAGAGGACCAAGTCTTGCAATATATTGTTTATTTATGAATGTCATTCAATTTATTATATCATTGTATATTTCAGCCGAGTTGCGTTGAGAGGGAAATGAACGCACAGATCTGGAATCTCCTTCAGTCTTCGATCCGCAGTCCTCAGTCTCCAATCTTCAGTCCAGTCTTCCGAGATTCGAGATTCGAGCTTCGAGACTCCAGACCCGAGACTCCAGAAGAAAGGGCGCTGACCAGCTATCGAGCATCATCATCATCATCGTTCTCCTCCGCACTAACGGGCTTTTGTGGCAGAGGCCTCATCGTCTTGTCTTTGGAGCTGGGACATTTGTGGACATCGGTTATCGTTCTGCCACAGCCATTTGCATCACTGACCAGCCAAATCGGATCGGCGCTGCTCTAAACTATATAGGGTATAGTTATATACCCTAAGACATTGTATTATGACATTATTTGTAAATTCCATTGAAAATCTATATGCACATGTAAATTTCTGGTTATGCAATACGCATATCGTTTTACCATGAAATACTCAATTCGAGCATATCTAATTTACAGGGCCGCATATTAAGTTAAAAATTATGTTACATAATGTAAAATCTATCTACTTTTCATATCGATTTTTTTTGGGTGTACAATAATAGAATTGTCTAGCTATAATATACCATTCAAGAGTTCATATACATAGTTCATATATTCCAATTGGTCTAACATTCATATAAACTTTAAAATATCATAGGCAGGATGGTATAATAATAGTGCATCCTCGAGTCACCTTTTCTGCCAACCCCAAAAGTCATGGCTCCCTGCGATTTAAACTCGTTTCTCTTCTGGTTAGTTGCTCGTTTAGCGCAATGTTCTGATCGCTGCCGCTGCCCGATTATTGTATATCATCATGCCGGCGATTCTTCGATTCGTTCCGATCCGTTCCGTTCCATTTCGATGCGGTTCCTCGATCCGCGCGACAAGTTGTCAATGTTTATAAGTCTGGCCATACGGCCTCCTCCCTCGCTGCGACTGTCGCTGTATTGCATAAGATAATTGGTGATTTTCATATCGATTTATGCATCCGCTGCTCCAACTGCAAATGCGACTCCGACTGCGACTTATTCTCGTCGTCGTGAACAAGTTAAACATTTACCATTTGGCCATTAGAGAGCGTTTAACGCTCAGCGGGAGCAGACCAAAACAATAATTAAATCATAAATTTTCATGCTTAGATTCTGAGATTCTGAGGGGCAAGTGTGGTCACGCCTCCAAAAGTATCGAACTAAGCTAAATCAACGTCAACACTTGGAAATTTATTGCTCTATTTGGTGAAAGTTCGCCCCAATCGAATCACAATAATAAAAATAGTCACACGCCCCTTAAAAATAAGAGCTATGGGCCAATGAACAAAAGGACACTGGGAAAAATTGGTTAAACTATTTCAATTCAAGTAATTAATAGGACTGATTAAATTTTAAAATTAATTATTTTTAATTTATTGATTTAACTATTATTTTTTTTATTGTAAAAGTTAAAATTTTGAACTCATTTTATTTCTGTTTGGATCTTTAAAATCCAAAGGGAATTTCTGAGTGTACCCACCAGATTTGAGCCTTAGATAGTCCTTAGTCCGAGTCCTAGTTGCGGTCATAGTCTTGGGTCATTGGGTTTTCAGAGGGTCAAACGTTTGGTAAACAATTTCGAAACAAAAACGCCCGCTGCGATCACGTTTCACTTTCTCCTTGGATCGCGAAAGGGTGGACCGATGCCATATAGATGGATGGTGTACAAGTGCATATAAAGGGAGCTGCGGCCGAGGCCGGCGTTCTCGGAAGGCCGAGATGATGGCTTGTTAATGGCATTTTATGGGTGCCTCATAATCAGCGCAATTATGTTGCATTTTCAAATTCCAAGAGCTAACAAGTGCCGCGAGTTCTGCGGCCGTTTTCCTTTGTAGCCAGCCGACCGATGGCGTCGGCTGGTTTTTCAGTTTTCCAGTCTACCAGTTGACCAGCTTGCTTTCGGTTTTTCTGGTTTTGAGTATTTCGGCTTTCGGTGGCATATCCTTGTTATCCTGACAACAACCGCAAATGTGCTAACGAATCTTGCCGCCGACGCGACCCGCACACTCGCCCAATTAACGCGAAAACCCCGAAAAAAAACTGGAAATTGTCGGGGGAGAGGCGTTAAACGATCTCGCACCTTCGCTGACTTGGCGAAAAATTAAGTGAAGTCAGTCGCTCGAGCCCTCGACCCCAGGGCACATTAAAGGGTGTTTACTGTGATACCCCTTAGAGGAACATTTTTGAAATTTTGTTGAAACAACTATTATGTTACCTATAATACATTTTTATAGGACTTTAAAATGTGATTGGCGATCACAACTTTTAAGATTTTTGAAAAGTATGAATGTAATGTTGTGATGTTTAAAAATACCTATCAAAATGTACAAGAAACTTTTTAAATCGGACCATTCATTAAAAAGTTATGAGCAAAAATTTAAATAGGCTCTAGATGAAGCCATCAAAAATTTCAACAGCCGCTAGATGGCGACAGTAGCTTTGATGACTGCATATCTCCGTCTCCCTTGCACTCTCTTCACCTGGGTAACGGATATTTGATAGTCGAAGTTTTCGCCTATAGCGTTCATTCATGTTTCTAATATTAAATAGGTAAAAAATATTATAAAAATATTTATAATATTAAATAACTAAAAACATAGTAAACAAAATATTAGTATGCATTTTTACCTAAACCGAATTAATTTAGAATATTTTTAGGCCCCAAGACCCCTTCGATAGGGTATTTAAATTGAATTTCGCGATTTCTTCTTAGCACTTGGAGCGTATTAAACGTGTCATTCTTGGTTTATTTCTTTGCCCCTTGTTGGATCGCACTTTCAGCGGAAATCTCCCTTTCTGGGTGGTGATCGTGTCCAGTTGCTTGTTGGCTGCCCCCAAAAGCGGCCGGCTTACAAGATCGCCAGAGTGATCGACACTAATCCGGCGCAGAATCCGCTTACTGACAGTCCGCGTCATGGTGGCAAGTCGATCCGATCGCACTAAGAAGCTGTTGAGTGGCCGGGTGACAAGTGAGCGGATTGCAAAGGCTTGCTAAATAAATGCAATCGATGCGATGGGAAAGTGGGGGAAATTGTTTAATGAGTTCCAAATTTATACAAAAAATTGATAAGTTTTTAATAATTTTCCGTGTTATTTCAAACAAAAATTCTATACTAAACGATTATGGTTTGGAATATAATTAATACATTTAAAATGATTTCCGAACAAAGGAAAGACCCAATATCCATGTATCATTTGTTAATGACCCAATTTCACCGTCGAGGTTTATTATTCTGGCATTTTAATTGTTATCACTTGTTGCGCCAAGTCAATTTTTGTGCCCTCGATGGAGTCATTATTCACGATTATCCAATTGACTGGCTCTCAATTGATGCTTGCCCGTGTTATCCTGCGGCTTTTTTTTCCAATCCATTTCTTTGGTTCGATTGCGGCATTTCTATTCATTTCTCTTTCTTTTTTTTATTGTCGTATAAACGGCTTTCGAATCGCGTTGCATTGATCCCATTAGTACGCCCCATTTAGCACCTTTTTGTGGCGGATCGCGGGATCAGGTGCATCGAGCTGCTTTGATCTTGGGCCGCAGGAGCGTGAAAAAGGATGCTTGTTAGGTCCTGATTACCACGGTGATCTAAGGACTCATTGTCCTTGAACTGCACGCCCCACTAACGTTCAGTTAAAGGTGTACTTCTTCTACCCACTAATGACATCGCATCGAATCGAATCGATTCCCACGATTCCGAATCGACCATTCGTTCCGTTGGCCAAATATTTGCATAAGCCTTTGCGGAAACCGGAAATCGAAATACCGAAAGATAAAGATTCTTCCCCAGTTAGCGGTTTTCACAGCTAAACAAACACGAAGGATAAAAGAGGAAGTGCTGTTTATGGATCAACCCACATCAAAAAAGAAAAAGAAGATAAATCCCGTCAAGCAACAGATTTCCTATCGATCCACTGACTCAAAATTGATTTCTACGCCCACCGAACGAACGATCGAACCCAATTTTTATTCGAGTCCCAGCTCATCAGCATAACAATCAAACTCTCGAAACCCTTTTGGCACTTCCCCGCCCTTCTTTACCCTTCGGAATTTGCCTGTTCTGTTTTTATAATTCCATTTTTCACACCACTCTTTGGAGATCCGATCCATCCGATTGATCCACCTGTTGAAACAACGCAGAGGAACGGGAGGCCTAGGCCATTAAAAAGGACTTTTTCGTAGAAACGCATCGAATGTGTTCGATTTGCTTAATTGAATTTTCGTATCCCAGTATACCAGGTGGAGGAGCAAAGGAATCAAGGGAGGAATCAGCAGAGGATGCTGCTGCTTTAATAGATTCACACGCACGTCGATTTCGGATTTAGAGGATACCGGGATCTGGGGAAGTTAGGGGAAGTCGGTCGACTGTTTACAGAACGGTGTGTATAAACCACTAGGTGAAAACGGTCAGGAACTGAAAAAAATAAACAGATTAGCGGAAATATTTGGGTGGGAAAATTCAATGTGTATTTTCCGAAATGAGAACTATTTCATTGTGAAATTAACCGTTTTTTTCTATTCTTGGGTTTTGTATATAATTATAATAGAAATATTATAAAAATATAACATAAATATAATATAAATATAATATAAATTTAATATGAATATAATATGAATATAACATAAATATAATAAAATTATAATATAAATATAATATAATTATAATATAAATAAATGTAATATAAAAATAGTATACAAATAAAACGTAAATATAATATAAACAAGTATAATGTGTACATAATTAATACAAATACTTAAGATTATAATATTCTCGAAATATCTAATAATAGGTACTACTATTTATATTTTTTTTTTGGATATAGCCCACCAACTTTTATTCTTTGTCACTTGGCGCTTATATTTTCGGAACCTGCCTTTGAAGCCCCCGCAATTTGCAGTTGTTCGAGGGAAGTTTGGATGGTATTGTTGGGCAACTATTATTCATAATGGACATTCAATTGAGGGGCTACCCACTGACTTCCTCCGAAGGCGCTGGTTTGTCCTGTCCAACTTGAAAGTGCCGAAGGATGTGGCTTCTGCTCCTGCCGCGTGTCAGTAATGAGGAAACCTGGAAAATTCGTCTCCTTCCTCCGGAGCAATTAGGGCGCAACCTCTGAAGAGGCTTACAAACGCCTTACGCCAATGTCCCTTTCAAAATCTGCACAGAGCCTTATGTAATTTGCGTTGACTACTTTTCATTATCATTGTTGCGTTCACAAAAGGAAATGGGATTCTGTTTCCTTTTGGCCACGTGCAAAAAAAAAAAAAGAAAGAAAAAGGATGTGTTTGTTTTGTTTTTCCCCGCCCAATGCCAATCGGTTTCTCGGACATTCGCAGCACGCTGCGTTAGGGACAATTGTCCAACCGAAAATCATATGCATATCTGTATCTGGTTTTGTTTTTGTGTTTGGTTTTTGGTTCACTATCTGTTACTGTCACACAATGTTGGCCAAAAAGACAGACTAACTGTCTCTGTTCATCACAGCTGGAGGCGCAAAATCCCAAAAACTGGCTTATGCAATGGGGCACTGGGCACTGGGCACTCATCTTCAACGGAAGGAGCTTCAAAGTAGCCGCTAAAGATATTTTATTTGGAAACGTGACCTTCGAGGAGGAGTTTTCTGGCCCAGTAATGCAAGTCGTCTGTCACGGGCGCGGTCATAACATTTCATTGCCATAATTTCTTATGCAAATATCCTGTGGCAGCGTTGCGAATTTATTAATTACTCGCCAAATGCCCGCAACAAGTTGTGATTCCGTATAAAGTCGGTGATTCCTGTGGCTGCACGGGGAGAAAATTTTGTTTTGGGTTTGATATTGGGCAAGAATCTAGTGGTAGCCATAAATATAGTACTAATGATCCTATTAAATGGTATAATATTATTAAAATTAATTAAGGAAATATTTAAAACAATACCAAGAAGGAATACCTATTCTGTCTAGATTCCCGGAAAGAAACACTTATTTTCTGCGAGTGCATTCGGCTACCGGTTAAGACGGGGCGCCGCTGAACATAGTGGTATCTTCCGAAAATCTCCAATCCACAACCAACAAAAAAAATATATATCCCCCGTCTGTCTGTGTGTGTATAATTAAAATGTTCAAAAAAGCGACAGTGTTCATTTTTTCATCATAAATTTCAAAAAGATTGCCATTTTGGCGCTGGACGCGCGCGTCTCCCATTTGAAGTAAACCGCGGCGGCAATGACAACGGAGTTCCGACGATTGAGGATCGGGGATTGGGGGTTTGGGGATCTGGGGATCTGGGGATCGGGAACCTCGGAACTCGGGGAACAGCGATGTGGACTGGACCACATTTAATTGGCATCGGCTGCAACCCGTTTTTGCTGTTTTGCAGTTTATATACCCTTTTTCTTTGTTGTTGTTGTACCTATATATTTTTTTAATTTTTTCTTGGCTGCTGACCGTGCTTTTTGTTTTTTTCGAGTAATTTTCAAATCAAACCAAGGTCTCTTATCTCCACCTTCAAGAGTCGCTGCCTTTTTGGCATGCGCGTGCGCAGCGGCAATTTGATGAAATGCATATGAAATCAAAAGTGAATTTCGACGGCCGAGATCATTTATACATACAGCTGCGGCAGAGATAATAGTAATTTATGATGGAATCATATGTTTAAAAGAATTTTAAAGGTACTAAAGTCCAATACCCTTTTTTATATTTTTTTAAATGTGATTTTGTGTGTAAAATGTTTTTATTTATTTCTTTACATGATTATAATTTGGAATCTACTTAATTATTTAATTTTATTATTATTTTTTAATTTTTAAAATATTTTTACTTTGCTGTTCTATTATTTTACCCGCCAATGTTTATCTGTACATCTTGGCCAAGCGAAGAGAGAGTGTGCAGGGCGACTAATTAGCCCAGTCACGCAGTGAATGCAATCCGAATCCGAATGCATTTAAATATATAAAAGACTCGATTTCAACGGCGCAATGCCACGCGACTTCTTCTAGTCTCGCGGATACTGGAATGCCCCGCCAGCAGTTGAATATGTTCGCAGCTCTTTTCTGAACCAATTAAATGTCATAAATTTCATTATAAAAGCGGTTCTGATGGTCCCTGCACAGCCTCGGGACTTGAAAAAGCCATAGAATCCTTCTAGGAAAGATACAAAAATGATAAACAAATGCAAAATCCAAATTAAAATAGAATAATCAAAATAATCATTGGGTTAGCTGTTTAAAAGTAGGTATTCACTAGGATTTAACAAATACTTATTTGAGAACAAAAGATTATTTTTTTTAAGGATTCATTTATTTTTTAACATTGCCCGAAAGTTTCTCCAGCCCACCAGTGTCCCCATTTTATTTATTTTGTTTGCTCTGTGGCAATTAAAGAAAGCTGCTGCTCCCTGCACGAGTCTATAATTAAGGAAAGAACGCTTTTGATGATCACCGTGTGCCGCACTTAAGGTAATTAATTTAAATAATTTCGCAAAGTGAAAGCCCCGCGGTTGAATTGAGACATTTTGGCGTGGTAATTAAGGCATTGCCAAAGTTTTTTTTGTGGCAGAAAATTAATGAACGAAAGGAAGAGTCGTGACAACTATATTCTTTAATAAATGTTTTAATATTATCTACATCACTATAAAATAGTCCCTATAAAAAACGGTCAGTAGCAAATATTACCCAGAACGGATTGACATACAAATCTAAAAAAAATCACATTAATTCGTAAAATAATAAAGCATAAAATGTAATTATACATTTATTAAAATTTAGCAGACATAATTGGTACTTTCTTTATCTAGTCAACTTAAATTTTTCTCTCCAAAATCATAATCCCTTTTGATAGTTTTATTGGTCCCATTTGTGATCTTTTTCAATAATTTTTAATGGCCTTCAAATGATGACGCAACCCAGAATAATCCTCTTGAATCGATTCCCATTATGAATTACGTTCTTTGCGAGGGACCAGAACGCATCATTATCATTTCAGCTGCATTGTCAAGTATAATCAGCTTAACTAATGAAAACTTCAGAGTTCTGAATTTCTGATCCTTAAACGCAAACGCACGCAACATGATTCAGAATTGAGGATCCTTTTTGAAAAAAAATCGAGTTTGGTGGGCGTTTTTAATTGTCGGGGCTGGGAAATTGAACATTTTTTTTTGTTTGCTTGCTGTTGAGCGGGGAAACTGGAAACCCGGGAAATTGTAACAATGACAAGTGCACCTTTGTGTGGAAAATGGAGGAGCGGTTTTCAGTTCGTTTGGTAAGGTTCTTTATTGTATTCCACTTTGTCGCTGCACTTGTTTTTCGCAAGAAGTTACATAACATCACAATTACGTGGACAATTGTGCACGCGACGCTATTGTCGGCTTTTCGTTTTTTATCTTGGGTCTAACGCCCAGTTTTAGATACTCCAGATATATATATATCGGTGCGAATATCTCTAATTGCAATGCGGTGAAATCTCTAGCACTCTTTATTTTATTATTTTTTCTTCGGGATCCTGGGGCGAAATTCTTCCCCTCTTTCGATTTTTTTTTCCGCCTTGGAGAAATCTTGGAAAGATGTCAGGGCCGAACATAAATTACATTATTCTTTGTCAACATTTGTGAGTCAAAAAGTCGCGTTCATGTTAAACAAATAACTCACTTGTTGCTCCCTGGAAGTTATTTACGAGACATCAGTCAGCATCAGACGGTGTCTGGGGAACCATGGTTGTGTTGTAATCAGAGCATCCTTAATAAATCATAAATTTATTCGCCCAGCGTTGCATGTAAAGAGTGCCCTGCATTGAACACATACAAAAAATGAAGAAAAACCCCAGAAAGAATGAGCTTTTCTGAGGGTTTCGACTAAGAGAATATCCTCTCGTTTTTTGGGCATGAAAAAAATTATTAATTTATTAATGAAATAGTCTTTAGAAATTCTTCTATTTAACCTTAAAAAATAAATAAACAGAAATATTGCATATTTACTTTGTAGACCCAAAAAAATCTATATGAAACTTAGATCGACTTTACATTATGTAATATCAATTTTAGCTTAATATGAGTATGAGAAATATTGCATTATTCATTTGTACACCCAAAAAAAAATCGATATGAAACTTAGATCGACTTTACATTATGTAATATCAATTCGATATGCTCGAAATGAGTATTTTATATTAAAACGATATGCGTATTGAATAACCAGAAATTTACATGCACATATCGATTTTACGGCGACATGCTTTTTTTGTGTGTATACCATACTTCCAATATATCCTTTTCCCTCTCAACTAAGGGGTACCCAAACGCAAACCCCAAAGGGGTTTTCAAGCGGCCCCGGGGCGATCTGGAGCGATCTTCTACATATTTCTGCATATATTTCTGGGATCGATCCCCTTTTCGGGGCCATGTCAAACGTATTATTAACTTCACACAAAAAGCGTTCGATTTTGCACCGTTTGCTGTCGCCGAGACATTGTGTCGTATGTCGTATGTCGCCCATTGGGACCGCCAATGGAGGAGATCGACAACATAACACAGCCAACCCCCCTTTAACCTTTTTCGCTTTCTCGAACCCAAAGAGACGACGGACGGGGTCTTGAAATCAGCATCTCCCTCGCTGGGAGAATCCTTCCTTTGGTGCCTGAGTTTTCGATTTTTGTTGTTTATTTTTTTCTTTTTCGTTTTCCTTGACTTTAGTGCCAAGCCGTTTCATATAGTATGCAATGCAAAAACAGGAAAAACGCCGGAAATAATAATTCGATAAATGGGCCATAAAGAGAGCTGTAGAGCTGTGGGCCCCAGAACCGTTCGATTCTTCGCGCCAAAGTTGCCCCCAGAACAGAGTGCGAAATGAAAGGTAATTCTTTGTAAACTTTGGAGTTAAAAAATATGTAAAAATATTTACAAGAAAAATCGGTTTGCCATTTTAACACTCGGAAAACCTTTAAAGGTCGCAAAAGTACAAGAATTATTTTTAATACTTTTTAAAACATTTTTTGTTCCTGTGCAGCACCGTTCAAATTCACCGCTCTTCTTTTGCACCGCATAACGAATCGATTGGCATATGGGAATCTTGCCCGAAACAGGAGATCAGTTATATAGCTTCGAGTTCCTCCAGTTCCGAAGTGACGGAAGTGCGTATCCCCCCCATATTCATTCATCATTCATTGATCTATCCATAAGGTCCACTTTGCAGGACAGGAAATGCGCGTGGGATGTGAAAAACATAGGAGATGGGAAAAGAATCCCATAGGAAAATCGCCATGGACAAGTTCAATGACGTTTGGCATTTGCCTTGCTTTATTTATACATATGCGGCCCATGTGAATTTTATCTGTGGCAACTTCATCGCGCGACAGCTTCCGTTGCGAAAAGACCCCAGCAGATTCCTCCTTATTTTTCTCAACTCTTTGTCGGGGGCGATCTGAACAATTGCCGACCTGTGTTTCTGCCTCTGGTTCGCGGTGCATTGCTGGAATAACTCAAAATTAGTTCAACAATCGATCGATCGATCGCTTGGGAATTGTCGGAACTCGGTCTCTGATTAACTTTTGCTCTGACCATATGCAAAAATGCAGTAAGTAAATTACCAGGCTTCTTTTCACCCAACTTAATCCAGCTTTTTTTTTATTTATGCAAAGTGGCCTTTTCAATCCAAAAGTCCTGACAAATTGTTTGGATAATTTACTGTCGATCGGTGATCTTGTAAATGCTTAACGGTAACAGTTTCAGTATAATTTTTGTTATTTTTGGTAGTGAAATTGTTTATTGAAGGTAAATAACTAAAATAATAACAGAAATTAAAGCAGATAATATAAAAAATCAGTCAGGAAAAATTTAGAAACCTAAAATGTATCGAAAAAATCAGCAGAATTTTACTTTGATAAAGAACAGATTGGTCGGAGAACCGAAATAATTTATTATTATAATAATATAACAATATAATAATTAAATATTTATTATTATAAATTATTTTCATGTAAAACGGTTTTATTTTTATTTCCCAGCCCCAAACCCAAACCATTCTTCCGCATAATAAAACTCATTAAAGATTTCATAGTTATTAAATATCAGTTTAATGTCCTCCATGTTTGTTTTAAAAAAAAGAGATTCTTAAGTATACATTGTCTTCCATTTTTACAAGCTAGTCCTATAAACTATATAAAAACTTAACAACTATTTTGTACAGGCAAAAAAAAAAGTGTTTCGTTTTGGGTTACATAAATACTTTGTGGCTGAGGTAATACTTGTTGGCCCATCAATGGTTCGTTGTGTGCGACTAGCAATTGCAGGAGATTTTTCAGGGGCTTTCGGAATGGAGATCCCTACAGATCATCCTGCCACAGGGAAATATAGTCGAGAATGTCCTCATCTTCAGCGCCAGAACTGCAGGAATTGTTGCGGTAGTCTTCATAGCTGTTTTCCAACTTGGTAACAATATTCGAAGAAGGTGTTGCTGTCGCAATCGTTGATGTTGCTGGTGTGTAATAGGAGTTGTTGCTGCTGTTGCTGTTGCAGGAACTCACGCTGCCAGTGGGCGATTGCAACTGCAACTGTTGTTGCCAGGCGTAAAAGTGTTGCTGCTGCTGCTGTTGCTGCTGAAGTTGCTCATGTTGCTGCTGCTGCTGCTGCTGGAATTGCATATGTTGCTGCTGCAACTGCAACTGTTGCTGCTGCTGCTTCTGCTGATCGGTTTCATCAATGACTTTCTGCAAACGGCGTATATACTCAACGGCCATTTTCAGTGTGCTGACTTTGCTTAGTTTTTTATTGGCACCCGGGCCGATTCCACGACGACCATTGCTCAGATCAGCAATCACGGCCACGGGAATGTGCTGCCGCAGTTGGCTGAAGCCATTGTTGACCTGCTTGACGCGATTGCGTTCCCGGGCATTCCGCCGGATGACGGAGGGCCCAGTGACCGGGGACGATGATGATGATGTCGACTCCTCATCGTCGTAGAAGAAGGACTGATTCTCGCTGCCCAGAGCCATTTCGTATATTTTTTGTAGAGTTTCGAATATAGTAGAGATATATATATGTAGAGATGATCTCTTCTTGAGCGCTGGCTCCGTTCTGATGCCCTTCCCCGTTCCGTTTGGGCTATTTATAGGGGTTCCAGGGCCTAGGGATCTCACCTGCGTTATTATCATCATCTACCTGCCTGCCCCTCGAACAAAAAAAGGTGCAACAGCATCATCACTCAAGGATCGGATCGTAGGGTCTCTTGAGTGGAGTGTGGAGTGTTTTTCTCTGATTTTATATATCTCGCTCTTTTCTCTCTACTCTCTGCAAATTGCAGCTGCCTTTGGTACCGAGTGTTCCCTGCTTTCAAGTTGGGAACAGAGTTTCTTGGGTTTCGTCTGAGTGTTTTTTTGCCCATTTTCAGCTGCCTGTGTCGTCCGATGTCTGCGTAGCAAAACTTAAAACCCGGCTCTGTCGCGTGCCGGCTGCCAACCGGTTTCAGAAGAAAAAAGCAAAACGATGCAGACTTTAGATCCCAGTAGACAAGAAGCAACCCCTCTAAAAAAAAGGAGCTCCACATCCTAATGAAAGTGGCCAGCCAGCTTTTATGACTCTAATAGTTGAGCCACAATAAATCAGAAGGTCTAAACAAATACTTGAATGTGAAGTGTGTTACGTTTAGTCATTGATTTAGGGCAGGAAGAGCTTGTAAAAAAAATTAAGATAAAGGTAGATATATAAAATGTACAAATCAATTAAAGAAATCATTAAAAAATGATATACGATCTTGTTAAAAAATGAAATTAGTAAAAAACTACAAATTGATTTATTTATAAGAGATACTTGTAGAAGTATAAGTTTTAAATTTCTAAAAATAGAAAAAACATTGTATACTCCTTTTGTCCTCAGCGATGACCTTCTGATCTCCCTAGTTATTTCAATAATTGAAAATGCGACCTTGGTGCTGCTGGAATCCAAAAGTTTTATGATGATCCTCCAAGGCCGTCGGCTCGTCAACACCTCAAACGGTGATCCATTCGATGTCATAGATCCTATAGATATTCTGCCCAGAAACCTGATCAGCCAGAGGCACTTTTCTATTAACACTCCTAATGCCCCGGGGTCCTTTATGCCCAGCGTAGCAGTTGGAGTTCCTCGCTCTCCCAGTTCTCAATTCTGAAAGTCAAAAGCATTTCGAAAGCATTTAGGATAGGAAATTCCATTGTCCAAATCGATCGACGCCGCTGGAGGATTTTTGGTTGCACGCTAGGAAACCGTGCCGAAATAGATTTGAATTGGCATTTCGGTATTTGGTATCTTTGGCATTCTGCAGAGACGCACGCTGGGCCTCGTTTAACACTTCGTTGCTGCAGCCGCGGGAGATTGCATGGCATTGCATTTGGAAAGGACATTCGAGGACATCTGAGCCTCAGTTTGAGCATAGAAAACAGGTCGCAGGGCATCCCCGATTTTCAACCAGATGGCCAAAGGCCGAAAGAATCGATCGTATCCGGTCGGTCATGCAAAATTCATGTTGATGCAATACAAATTCGCTGTGGCTCGTTGAAAGGGAAACTCTGTCGTGGTTTTTGGATTCTAAAAATATGTTACCAAAATTAAAATGGATTTTTCGGGTATTTTAAAATTTAAACAAAATCAGAAGGCCCAAAAGATGAAAAAGTAAAATTATTGACTTAAAAACAAGGAAGAAATTAATTATTTAGTTCTTTTAAAATATTTATTAAATTAATGATAAATGTATTTTACTTGACTAAATGAAATACATTGAAATGTTCTACGTTTTTGTGTTCTTGCAATTATATTTATTAAGAATTTCCTATACTTTAGCACTCAAAAATCGTATGCAAATTGTTTTAAAACGAATTTAACTTAATAATTAAAACAATTAATTGATTATTTTTTTTAAATATTAATTAAACTAATAATAAGTGTATTTGACCTAACTAAATTAAATATATTTAAATGTCTTATATTTTTAGTATCAAAAAATCGTATGCAAATATTTTTAAAATGAATTTAACTTAATAATTAAAGCAATTAATTGTTTATTTTTTGTTAAATATTAATTAAACTAATGATAAATGTATTTGACTTAACTAAATTAAATACATTTAAATGTTTTATATTTTTAGTATCAAAAAATCGTATGCAAATTGTTTTAAAACTCTGAAAGAGCATAAAAATCCCAGCTTGTTTCGCCATATATTTTAACTGTTTCTTATATATATATACATGCATTTCGGCCCGCAGCTCCATGCAGATATATTTTGTGCGAGGATCGGCGGCGATCGGCAGCATGAGGCGCTATCATTATCTGACACAAAAATTTAATATAAATTATGTTGACATGTTGGCTTAAATATGTACGTATGCACGACGTATGTATGTATGTATATGTCGTGTGGCTTTTGCCTTTTGCCTTTGGCTTTTGCTTTTTTTGATCGGCTGCGCTGCTTTGCTTACGATCATAATTGAACTCCAAAATGAATCGAGGATCGTCGTCTGCTTTTCTGTCTTGGGGCCGACTAACTAGTTCAATAATTGCTAGTAAGACACGGCGACAGCAAAACGAAACGAAACCTGGGGGATAAAAATCGAAGGGGGACGGAAAGGAGGGAAAAGGCTCTGCATATATGGCATATCCAGGCGAATGAAGATGAAGTCGTCATTAATATCGACTCGGCCTGTCAATAACTTGACATCGCATCATTTTTTCCACACTTCTTTAAAGCGGCACCCTTTTGGCACAGTGGAGCCTCGACTAAAGGCAACAGCAGCAGCTACCGTATCATTTTTTCAATACAAGGTCAGTTTATTGATCTCAGAGAAGCTGGGTCGGGTAAAATTAAAATTTTAAATTTTGAATACGGGAATCGTTTGTCCACCGTTTGTCCACGTTTGACCACCCTTTAGTTTTTTTTGTCCACGTCCAGTTTCGAAAATATGGAATTTCGAAAATTTTCGAAAATCAATAGGTTGAAATTTTCAAATTTTTTTTCATGGAATCGTTTGTCTACCGTTTGTCCACGTTTGACCACCCTTTAGAATTTTGAAAAAGTCAAAACTTTAGAAAATACACCACTTTTTCGTTTTCACTGAATTTCGAAAAACTTAAAAGTTGAAATTTTCAAATTTTTTTTCATGGAATCGTTTGTCCACCGTTTGTCCACGTTTGACCACCCTTTAGAATTTTGAAAAAGTCAAAACTTTAGAAAATATACCACTTTTTCGTTTTCACCGAATTTCGAAAAACTTAAAAGTTGAAATTTTCAAATTTTTTTTCATGGAATCGTTTGTCCACCGTTTGTCCACGTTTGACCACCCTTTAGAATTTTGAAAAAGTCAAAACTTTGGAAACTGTGGCCATTTTTCGTTTTTCTCAAAATTCGAAAATTTTAAAGTTGAATTTTTCAAAGCTTTTGTTTGTCCAATCGTTTGACCCCCAATTGACCATCATTGCCCACCCTTTAGAATTTTGAAAAAAATTAAACTTTAAAAAATTGTACACTTTTATTAAAAACGAATTGAACATCTCTTAAAATTAGTCAATTAGTTTGTCTAATAGCTTAAAGTAGTTAGATTCGACATGGGTTATGCAAAACAGGTAATTCAGCAGTCAAATATCTGAATGGAGAATTATAGCAGGTAGTGAGTAAAATATTGGAAATATTTTGAAACCCGAATGGTTAGACAATTTTTTGTGTTTTGCAAACCTTGTTACCTGTGCGAAAGGGTTAACATTTTTTATGATACTTTTTAGGGGTTTTACGTAACAGGTATCTTTCGCAACCTGCTTCAATTTTAGACCTGAAACACTTGTCTGGATTTGAAAATCGCTTTCCTCCTCGAATCTAATATTAGGTATAAAAATCGACACCCAGAACGCACAATTAGTCTATTTTTGTGTGAAAAGTGAAGTGAAAAGTTGTGCGCGATATTTGAAAACGCTTGCAGTGTACCAAAACTATTGTGAATCGTGAATAAAAGCGAAGTGGCATTGTACGAAATTCTGCGTCTTAGTGTTTGTGCATCCTTGTTAATTTTGTTAAGAGTCTTTTTTAAGACTTGCAAAATTTTCAAGTTTGATTTGTGACTTAAATATCAATTTGTCTTGATACCAGAATTTCGTGCTGTGTCATAAGTGTTGGTGCATAAGTGTGATCAGTGTTGTGACTATTCCTTCGATTTGTTTCACAAGGAATTGAAGTGACGTTGCACAAAATTCTACGATATTCTCTGTCATTGTATTTTTTTCCCGAATCCTTTGAATTTAGTTTATTGTGTTTTAAAGACTTGCAATTTTTTAAATTTCATTGAAAATTTACAAATAGTTTTTTTTGATCATTTTCTAAATTTTTCTGAGTTGTTATTGCGTATGCTTGTGAATTTTGTTTAAAAAGTTGCCAATTTTTGCTTTTTTTTATTTAACTTTTATTAAGAGTGTTTTTTTCACAATTTCTTCGTGATTGGCCTTGCGCAACATTTTGAATTAAATACTTAAATACTTGCGAATTTTTCAAGTTAAATTTTAGATAAAGACCAGTTTGTTTAGGAATACTTTTACTTATACCAATTTAAATATACATTTTTAGTTTTTCTATTTTTTACTTTCAATAATTGACTTGATATCAGAAATTTGTGCCACGTCAAATTTACAGTTTTTACAGTGCAGTTCAATATAAAGGAATTTACCGGACTACTACTGGGAAAACTGCAAGTACACTACATACATTTATTTATCTTTTAATATATCTTACCTTTGACATATAAGAACACAGTCTTTATAAAGACTTACTCTAGTATTTTTAAAATATTATTTTAATATCAACCTACTTAACAATAAAATAAGTTTAATTTTTATTTTTTTTTTCAAATAATTCATTGACAAAAAAAAAACAAAAAAAAAAAAAAAAATTAATTTTAGACTAAATATATTTTTTTAAAGCAAAGCATTGTACGAATATAAGTCATACTTTGGTTGCCATTTTTTTATTTAAGCGATTAAGATATTTTTTGATAAGTGCGTTAATTTATAATATCCATTTCGTCGCGAGGGATATTCAATTATAGCTTAAACAATTTATATTTTTGGTGTAAAGTGCAAAAAAGTTTAAAACAAAGGGTGATATCCGTAAAAAATTTGTTTTTATTTTAAATTGTTGCTGCAAAAAAAATTAAATTTACACACGATGCCAGCCAAGCCCGCTGTTGATGCCACCGCCTTGGTGGATGCACTTTGCAGTGTTAATATATTTACGGAAAGTGGAACTTTGAAGCCAAGGAGTGACGATGTTTGGATGCAAGCCAGCAATCATTTACAAGGACGAATCAGTGCTAAGGCTCTAAATTTATATACCCGAGTGAATAGAAATGATATTCTGACCGCTGTAAAACAAAGATGTGGCATATCGGAGGCGAATAACACTGCAACTAATAGTACGTTAAATTCCACGGCACCTGAGGACGACCCGGAGTTCCTGATCTGCGAACCCACAAAAAATGGACCTCTTCCCATTCTATACTTGAATCTGCAGTTGGATGAGGAGGCATGGAAATCAATTGCCCCTACGGCGGGACAGAAAAAGGATTTGCGATCAAGGAACTATTTGCAACCTAACTGGACGGATATTATAGCCAAGTCAGTGTATGAAAAAGTGCCACTTCCTTGTGCGTTTAATTTTAAGAAGGCCAAAATTTCGGACAAAGTGGACAATATATGGCTTAAAATAGAAGGATATTGCAGTGAGTGCAGTTCAATATTAAAAGGACATTGCCTTGTGGAACCTGAAGAGCAGTGCGGTATCTCGATTTCCGTTTCGGTACCAGACACACGAGGAATTCCACAACAAAAAACGGCGGTGCACAGGATCCAGACGAATTGAAATCGGAGAAGAATTGATTTTAAAAAAAGCGGCACTATGGAGAAAGGAAGCAACCAAGGAAATGAAAGAAGACGACCCAGAGCCGAGCTACATCCCGAAGCTACCAACTCTTCGAAAACTTCGTGAAGAGGCAACTAACCGGCACCTAGGAATCACCAAGGATCGTGATCCAATTTCAAGTTTATACCTCAAGAAGTATGAGGGTGAATTGGCTGGCTGCATCCTTGATATCGGACTGGACGAATTTTTCTGCATTTACTGCACAGGAGCCCAAATAAAAACCTATACCTCAAGGATACGGAGCATTAAAAAAATTTCGGTCGACGCAACTGGAAGCGTTGTGTTACCGATTGTAAAACCGAACGGAGAATCCAGCTACGTGTTTTTATACCAAATTGTGATGGAGGGAGACGACAGCATATTCCCAGTGTTCCAAATGCTGTCGGCGAAGCATGATACTGCCAGCATCCAATTTTGGCTGAGCAGATTTATTGGTAAATCGGGACAATTTCCACTGGAGGTCGTGTCCGATTTTTCCTTGGCGCTACTGAATGGAATAAGCTTGAGCTTCAATGAATGCCGCCTGAAGACATATATTTCGAAATGTTTCCAAAACATTTCATCGGAGGAACCGACGGAACTGCCGCGTTGCTTCATTCGGCTTGATATCGCCCACATTATTAAAATGATGTGCCGGAAAAACGTTTTTAAAGGAAAATTGCCGAACGTAAAGAATTTTTATATTAGATGCATTGGAGTGGCAACGACATGCGAAAGGAAGGAGACCTTCGCAGAAATAATAAAAGCAGTGCTCATAGTTGCACTGAGCGAATCCTCCGGAGAAGATGAATCAGGAGATTATCTTTCGAGCCACAGGAATGAAAAGTATCTCCTTACCCGAATAGCCACATTTTCTGCTCTGGACCATGAAGAAAATGGGGAAACCGTATATTTACCGGAAGAATCGGAGGAAACTGACGGAGATGTCTCGGATTTCATCTCCAGCATTAAAAACAATGCCGAAGATGAAGCGTCGAAGTGCAATTCTGCAAAGTGCCGGCCAAACCCATATCATTTGCCGGAATTGATGCCACCTCTTCTAAAATTGTGCCAGTATTTTGTGTTATGGACCAATGTGATGAAGGCCAAATTCTCATCAAAAAATAATGTCGGCTCATCAGCACTGGTGGAAGCTTACTTCAAGGATCTCAAAAACACGGATATGAGCATATTCCACCGACCAGTGCGTGCAGATAAATTCGTGGTGCAACATATACGCTGTATCGAAGCTGTGTGCAAATTGGAACGCGCCGCCATGAAGCGCAAAAACTTAAAAGTTCCAGAATTTATAAAAGAGCAACAAATTAAAAAACAAATCCGAGAAGAAAAAGGAGTCCTGGATGATATTTCTGAAGAAAGCGACGTGGAATACCTTTTAAAAGAGGAAAACTGGAAGGTGAAAAACAATACAAAAAATCCAACAGATTATAATGTCAAAGAAGACGTGGAAAATGAAAGCATTTCTCAGACAATGGATTTGGAAGACGAATATGAAGAATGCAAAAATAAACGAAGAGGAAAATATCTTCAGAAGTGCCCTAACGTCGAATTGATATACAATCGCCCTCATCGACGGAAAAGGGATGAGATCCTACATAATGGCGGAGCAATGGGCCCCATATGGATTGGAAACAAATTGATTCAATTTAAAAACACTTGTCCTATTGATTCCCTAGTGGAAATATTATCGACCGCATATATGGATAATTATTGTTATAAAAACAAATTGGATTCGGATACGGATAACTTAACCGTGGCTTTAATAAAAAAATATGCCGTCGAGGGAATTTCTGCCAGCCTTTACTGCGATAGAGGTCTTATTTTGATGGCTTTTTTTAAGGAAAAAAACAACACAGTACTGTGCCACACAAATATCGGAGCATTTATTGACCAAGCTCTTGATGGAATACCGAGCGCAACAAGCCGCCGTTCACATAAAGAAAGGGACACGAACGAGTGCGAGAGCCACACATCAGTACACCAACGGCTGGAGCTAATGGATTCAGAAAAGGTCAAGGATCTCGGTGTTGCCAAGGCGTTGCTCACCTTTGTTGGCGAATTTTTTGAGGAATCCGAAGACATATGCAGAAGATGCTACGGAGAAGAGATCATTGAAAGAGATCCAGGACCTCATGTCATAATAGACATCGAATTTGCGACGGATAGTGCGTTCCACCAAAAATCCTCAGCCGGCTCAACAGGATCTGCAACCTTGCTCCAGTTACCACAGGAAATACTAATACAGAATAGAAAATACATTCTGAGTGGTGCCATTGAGTACCTTCCAGCGTCAGGAGATGGAATTGGGCACTACATTTCTTATTGCCGCAGACTGACAGGAAATTGGGAAGTTCACGACGATATGTGTCGAAAATGGAAAAGATTAACGGCTGCTACCACGAAAATGACTTTTCATATCGTTGTGTATACGCAAACCGAGTAAGATGATGTATTATTGTATATTAATTTTAATTCCCAATTTTGTAAAGTTATATTTAATATGATTCAATGTTACTTTGTTTTAAATAAAATGTTATTTTGTTAAAAAAAATTTGTTATTTTGTTTAAAAAAAATTGTTATTTTGTTAGGAAAATTGAAATTTGTTAAAAAAAAAAATAAATTGTTATGAAGTTTACGAAGTTTGTTTTTTTTTTTGTGGGAAGCAATTTTGTTTGCCAATTTTTTTAAATTCTAATAGCTAAACTAAAAATTTTTGGCTTTAAGGGATTGGAAAAAAAAGAGGTTGACAGTAGTTTTTTTTCAATATTTACTTATAAGGTGTGAAATTAAACTATTTCTAAGAGTTTTGCAGTTTATACTTAAGGGGATTTTAATTATTTGTAAGTGGTGGACAAAAACTGTTTATTAAAATAGGAATATTTTCTAAAGTTTTGACTTTTTCAAAATTCTAAAGGGTGGTCAAACGTGGACAAACGGTGGACAAACGATTCCATGAAAAAAAATTTGAAAATTTCAACCTTTAAGTTTTTCGAAATTCAGTGAAAACGAAAAAGTGGTATATTTTCTAAAGTTTTGACTTTTTCAAAATTCTAAAGGGTGGTCAAACGTGGACAAACGGTGGACAAACGATTCCATGAAAAAAAATTTGAAAATTTCAACTTTTAAGTTTTTCGAAATTCGGTGAAAACGAAAAAGTGGTATATTTTCTAAAGTTTTGACTTTTTCAAAATTCTAAAGGGTGGTCAAACGTGGACAAACGGTGGACAAACGATTCCATGAAAAAAAATTTGAAAATTTCAACCTTTAAGTTTTTCGAAATTCAGTGAAAACGAAAAAGTGGTGTATTTTCTAAAGTTTTGACTTTTTCAAAATTCTAAAGGGTGGTCAAACGTGGACAAACGGTGAACAAACGATTCCATGAAAAAAAATTTGAAAATTTCAACTTTTAAGTTTTTCGAAATTCAGTGAAAACGAAAAAGTGGTGTATTTTCTAAAGTTTTGACTTTTTCAAAATTCTAAAGGGTGGTCAAACGTGGACAAACGGTGGACAAACGATTCCATGAAAAAAAATTTGAAAATTTCAACTTTTAAGTTTTTCGAAATTCGGTGAAAACGAAAAAGTGGTATATTTTCTAAAGTTTTGACTTTTTCAAAATTCTAAAGGGTGGTCAAACGTGGACAAACGGTAGACAAACGATTCCATGAAAAAAAATTTGAAAATTTCAACCTATTGATTTTCGAAAATTTTCGAAATTCCATATTTTCGAAACTGGACGTGGACAAAAAAAACTAAAGGGTGGTCAAACGTGGACAAACGGTGGACAAACGATTCCCGTATTCAAAATTCAAAATTTTAATTTTACCCGACCCAGCTTCTCTGAGCTAGTTTATTGTCATTACTTGCGGAATTGTGTCATTTTTGGCTGCGAGAAAACGCTGCTTCACGATTTACTTGGGGTTTCATTTTGATTAGAGAGCGGTGTTGATTTAAACAGATTTTTTTTTGTTAATCGGAGATTGCATATTAAGCTGGGACTTAAAATTATTATTATAGAGATCTACTAAACCCTAAGAATATTATTATATTTTTACTACGTAAAAAAAATCACCGGTTATAATTTATCAAATTCATATTTGAAGATCTCTTGTTAAAGTTTTTGTTTCTTAGGGATATCTCTAAAGAAACAGCTAAGATTTGAACTCTCTTTTGTCTTGGCTTGGAGCCTAGATATCATTGAATCTTATTCCTCTTGCTGATCAAATCAAAAGTCAACTGTCAATTGTTCATGGCCATCAAATTGCCGCCTGATCACCGATCGCCGAGCGATGAAAGGACAAAAGCCGCTGTCGATTTTGATTTCGATGCTTCTCTACTCCCACTCCTGATATACCAGATACATATATATATATATTTGATTTATGGGAACAATGCGAATATGTCAACGATTCGGTGCGACATCTAAGGTGAGCTTTTTGACGCCGCCAATTCTATTTGGCCAATGGTCTCAAAGCGACATATCGCGCCAACTGAGAATGATATTTATGGCCAGGAGCAGAAAGCAAGCAGCCAGCAGCTCCTTCAGATATCCAGAAATCCAACCGAGAAGAAGGATGGCGATTTTTGATTAATTGTAATGCGAGAACTTTGATTAATTGCGGGCGGCAAGCGGCCCCAACATAACAATTTGTTTTGGCATTGCATTAAATCAGCCAAGAGAGGCCAAAGGATCGATGGGAGGGGGTTTTCGGTTTGCAGGCATCATCACGGCGTGAGATTGTAAGGCCAACACCTCGATAGCCTTTGCTGCCGTATTTATGAGTTGGCTCGAAATTTATGAATGGTCCACGGCGTTGGCCTCGACCTAAAACACTGCGAGAAAAAATAATTTAAAATTAAAAAAGTGTAATGGGATGTCAATTTAATATTTTTTTCGAAAAGGTAATATCACCTATAAAAAAATGGTTTAAAAAAAGGTCTGTTTCATAACTAAACGACACCAAAATTTGTATTTATTAAAATCAAATTCGTATTTATACAGACCCTATAAAAACTATTAAATAATTCTAATTTTTCATGCTGAAATATATATTTTCTTCCGAATACTTAAAAAAAAATATAAAATTATAAAATATATTACACAAAAATATTTCTTAAAGATATATACATTTTTAGTTGTGCATTCGCTCTTCTTCTTCGTCTTTCATCTGCTGGCAATTGCAATTATGCAAAAAGTTGTCAAATACGGGAGGCATGGGGCGTGGCAGAGCATGACTATCAACAAAATACAATCAGCAACAACAAGAGCAGCCGAAAATATTGCCGAAAAAGAGGCGAAAAATTGTACCAGTTTCTGTATTTTCCGGCAGAGCTCTCAGCAATTTACATGTCTCATGGAATCAAGAGCGCTCCGCATACTCCTTACCGTACCGTACCGCCCAACAAAACCAATCAACGCGTCTGTCAAAGCCGAAATAAAAAAAGTTTACAAAAAAAGAGGCAGCTTGGAAGCGGTTGCTTATCGGTAGCCGTGCTGAAATCAGCTTCTGGCACTCACGATCAGCAGAAAACCCGCCAGTCGACGGTGGACGGTGGACGGTGGACAGTGGAACCCCCTCCCCACCGCGGTAATACAGGTGACCAAGTGCACCTTCAACTGGAGATCGACCCTTTAGCGATCCGTGCTCGTTGCTCCTGTCACAATTACAACAGCAAGTGCAGCGGACTAATGACAACCACGGTGGCAGTTGCCCTCGCACAGTGGGACGAAATATTTAAATAAGCCCTGTTATTTGCATATCGGTTTGATATTATGAATTCCTAAAAAATATATCAACCATCTTGAGATCTACAAAGATAAAACATTTTAATACTAAGATCATTGGTATTAAGTACTATTATTATTTTTACATTATCTAATCGAGAAATAAATATGACTCTTATTTGTAAAAAAAATATACATATATTCATATATATATATATTTTAAAATTATATTATTTATGTACTGTTTTATAATTTTTAATATTATATTACAGCAATCTTATTATTAATATAATTTTTATTTTTTCGTATACTTAAACCACTGTGCAAGTTGACATGGAAACCTGATATTGCACACACGCGCCTCGTGGCCCGAGCCTTAAGTTGAGGTCTTGAGGTCTGGAGATGAGATGGAATGGGATGGGATTGGTACTGAATACTGGGTATTGGGCACTGGTTACTGGATACTGGATAGTGGATATTCCTGGGGATCGGGAGCCTGTCGTCGAGACTCGAGCCTCGCGACTCGAGACTGTTTTTTACCTTTTGGCGTGCGCGTGCAGTGCAATTAACTTTTGTAGTAAGTCAGCCGGGGCAACACTTGACATTGACTTGGCTGGAAAAACAGAAGAAAAAACAGAGGTGGGGATCGGGGATCGGGGATCGGGGATCAGGATCGGGATCCAAAAGCGTGGACTTGGGGCGACAATTTCACCTGTTGCCTTTTGCCGCTGACACAGTAACATATATTATTTGCATGCCTCGAACTGGTTTATATTGGTATGTAGGTTTATGAACGAAAAAAAACGATGAATATGGCGGAGACTGCCACGTGCAAAAAAAAGGAATGTTGAGAATGGTCTAGTTTCATTTTTTAGCAGAGGGCGTGGACAATTAGGGTCAGAGTTCAGGGGTCATTTCCAGTGGTCGCATGCTGTGAATTGGACATGGGATTATAGTGAGGAATATCGGTAGGACTAAATTTCGGGAGGCGTTCACCCATGTCGACCAATTTAATGTGGGTCACTCTTGTGACCCCGAGGCAATTACAAATGTTCTCCCAATTGCCAGGTTATTTATTCTCCTTCAGCACATCATTAGTTCATTCGGATGGGCTGCAATTAATATTGCGTTCTGTGGAAAACCGATCAAGATTACTTTGCAGATCAAAATTGCGATAATTACAATTCATATATATGAATAGGTGCGTAATTTCAATTCGCAAAATTGTTTGGCAAAGTTAGACCCGAAAAACTGTAAGAAAAATTCATATTTTTCACAAAAACCCAGGACCGGATTTTTTGCATCAAAATATCAGTGTCTTTGCCCATAAAAATGGAAAAATTGATCCGAATATAGAATGCCATACTTCGTTTAGCTTGTAGTTAAATTCCCAATCGATTGGCATTAAAACCTGAAAATTTTAATTTTTTGCAAAAATTTGTGATGTAACCCCTTTCTAAAAATGAAAAAAATGGTCGACAAATTTATTTTTCTAACTCAGTCAAAAAGTAACAGATATTTATTTATTGGATTGTTACTTGTTTAAAACAGTACGTCTCACCGATTTGCGACAATTTTTGGCCAAATTAGAGCAAAAAAACAGAAATAAAATATCCAGTTTTTGCCAAAAACCCAAATCCTGATTTTCCACTAAAACAAATCAGTATTATTGTCGAAACAAAGAAATTAATAGTCCAAATATGGAGTGTCATACACCGATGAACTCGTAATAAAATTCCCAATCGATTGGCATTAAAACCTACAAATTTTAATTTTTTGCCATTTTTTGCAAAAAATTGTGATGTAACCCCTTTCTAAAAATGAAAAAAATGGTCGACAATTTTTTATACCCTTGCAGAGGGTATTATGATTTCAGTCAGAAGTTTGCAACGCAGTGAAGGAGACGTTTCCGACCCCATAAAGTATATATATTCTTGATCAGCATGACTAGACGAGTCGATCTAGCCATGTCCGTCTGTCCGTCCGTCTGTCCGTCTGTCTGTCCGTTTCTACGCAAACTAGTCTCTCAGTTTTAAAGCTATCGGGCTAAAACTTTCCCAAAAGTCTTCTATCTGTTGCAGGTAGTATATAAGTCGGAACGAGCCGGATCGGACAACTATATCATATAGCTCCCATAGGAATAATCGGGAAAAAAAATGTAAAAAAATTATATCTTGGGTGTTTTTGAACCTAGCACCTCCTACTTTTGGAAATGCCATTTTTTATCTAATTCTGAATTTCGAATAAAATTTTTTCAAAATCGGACGACTATATCATATAGCTGCCATAGGAACGATCGAAAAATTAATGGGAATAATAGGAAATAAATTATTGCTTCGTTGACTTTTATTGTATTCTCCTCTACTCTGGGATATGAGTCTTTTTAAATGTTTTCGAATTTCGATTTTAATTTTATCAATATCGAACTACTATATCAAATAGCTGCCATAGGAACGATCGGAAAATTAGTGAGTAATAGGAATTATCTGCAAGGGTATATAAGCTTCGGCAGGCCGAAGCTAGCTTCCTTTCTTGTTTTTTTTTAATTATTCAAAAAGTAACAGAGATTTGTTTATTGGGTCGTTAGTTGTTCAAAACAGTACGTCTCACCGATTTGCGACAATTTTTGGCCAAATTAGAGCAAAAAACACAAATAATATATCCTGTTTTTGCCAAAAACCGAAATCCTTATGTTCCACTAAAACAAATCAGTATTTTAGTCGAAAGAAACGAAAATAATGGTCAAAATATGGAGTGTCATACATCGTTGAACTCGTAATAAAATTCTCAATCGAATAGCATTCAAAGCTGAAAATATTACTTTTTGTAAATTTTTCGCAAAAAATTAGCCAAAAACAGACTAAGATTCATTTATTTTTATTTATTTGGAAAGTAATGGGTGTCTGATAGTCGGATCCAGTATAGAGTTCCTTCTTTTTTAATATTAAAAAATATTATTTCAGCGCTTATTTTAACAAATAATATTTATTTCAACTTACCTACTTAACTAAAACAAAAACGCACCTTTCCCTGCAATATTTCCACCTGAGGTCCTCAAATCGTCTGTCTGCCTGGCAATTTAATGTGGGTCACTTGACTCCGGGGCAATTACAAATGTTTTTCCATTTGCAGGCAATTAATTTTCCAGAGGCCCAGCCACTTCAGCACATCATTAGAGTTCGCAGATCTTGTTCAATTTTTTGGTGTCTTTTTTTTTTTTTATTTTTTGCTGGGTCTGTTATTTTATTTTTCAGTTATATTCTGTTTTTTTTTCTCCCTGAATGGGCCGATTGCGTGCGCCTCGTGTGCTGCAGGTCTTAACTGATTCTCATTGATTAATTGCCATCATTAGCATACGGCAACGACGGCATGATTGATATGGATATGGCCAAGTACGCGCATATATATATATATTTTGTATATATATATATATTTGGTATATGCTATATATGGCTGGACCACCGGCGAAGTTTCACCTCGGTAAAGTGGAATGTGGAGCTCTTAATGCCATACAGCACCTTAAAAGGCAAGTGACTCTGAGTTTTTGGCATAGAGAGATCCAATGGGCGCTAATTGTTAACAAATTGTTGGCCAAAAGGGAAAAAGAGGGGCGAAAAACACGCAAGGTTCTCCTTTGGTATCGGCGTATATAAGTATCTCCCCCTGCTTCATTTTTTTTTTGGCGACGCACGCAATCTTCGCGTAACTGAGAAAATCCATTACAAGTCTTACACAGGGTCACGCAGCCCAAATCCTGAACCCTTTTCCGATTTTACATACTTTTATGCCAAGAAAGTCGGTGGAGAGCGGCATTGTCAAGTTTATTAGATCATTCCACAGGATAAATGGCATAATAATAATGATGAGGCACATTCCAGGGATAATTTCCAGACCCTGGGAACCGTAATTGAATATTAAATGCAAATTTTATACTAATTTGAGGCACCTGAAGGTTCTGAGACCGCTAACAACATTTTGATTAATCTCATTTAAATTGCAGGTATTTAGCTTTGAGGTTTTAATGTTTTTTTTATATATATTGCAGCTTTAAAGTCGGATCAGTTAAAGATCAAATCGAATACTCACAGATTATTTTTAACAGTTTATGAATTTTAAATAGCACTTTGATTGGAAAATGTATTTAGATCCGTTTAGCAGTGATAAAGTCATCACCCTAACCATCAAGTTAACCACCAATTCATGGCAATGATCTAATCCCAAGATCTTAGGGCCTCATCTGTGGAGGGGAGTAGCAGCCCCATAATATTCCCCCGAGATCGCGGAATGTCCCGCATTCAGAGTGATGGATAGACTCATCGAACGGACTCAATTTCTCGTGGATCTCATTCACACGTTCTCATATTTCCTGTCCCCACTTGGGCAACAATTTAATGGCCTCCACCTGCTCCTCCTCCATTCTCGTCTTCCATAGCATATGTGATCGATTGAATAGACTGGGCCGCCCCATAATCTAGAGCCATCGTGATGATCGTGGCTCGTCATCATTATGCGGCCCATGGAGCGAGCTGCCATAACTTTCCATCAACAGTTTCAATTTCAATATATAGTCCAGTCGCCCGTGGAAGTCCCCCGATATTATACTTCGTATCCCTCGTCCACTGTCAACGATCGGGTAAAAGTAGCTAACTACCAGTTTTTCCAACCTTTTCATTTCATTTATGTTTCTTTTTGATTTTTAATACCCTGCAACACGAAGTATGTAAAGTTTTTACAAAGGAAGTTTTGCAAAAAATGAAATAATATCTTTACTTGATTTATTTCATAAAAAATTGTTATTTAATAATATTAAGAAAATCTTGTATTTTTCTGTTATAAAATTAAGATATTATAAATAGAAAATAGTTTAAAAATTAATCAATGTTATTTAGTTTTTAAAGGGTGTTAAAAGTCCCCTTCTTTTTGGTTTTATATATTTTTGTTTTTTAATTTTTGCCGTTTGTGTTTTTGCTGCGGCCGTTTTGAGGAGGATGAGCTGCTGCTGGGGACCTTTGGACACACCGCCTGGGGCAACAATTTCATTTTCACTCCCGAGGCACCAGCTTTTTGATGATTATGATGACGAGGATGATGATGATGAGGTTGCGACGACCGCAGGCAAAAGTGTGCCCCAATTTAATTGAAAGCGGTTTTCGATCGGCCTTGGCCACTCATTTTTTTTGTATTTCATCTTGTTGTTGTTATTCACTTTATGCAGTTTTATTTCGAGGTGTTGCTTTTTAGCTTTAGCTTTATTGATTGAATTGACGAAATGGAAATTTGTCAATTCTCACCTGGCCATGTGAATAAATATTTGTGGTTCACCGTTTCCAGATCTTTGCGGTCGACTTTCAGTTTTTCGTCGTTCGTCTTTCGTTTGCCACACAGGCAACAGGCAAGGTCAGAAAAAGTCTTTAAGATAAGGGACTGAATAAATACCCTCAACGCAGCAGACAACTCAATCGCATCCTTGCGGCCAGAGTGTTATCCTGCCTACAAGAATAACCTTTTAATTAAACCATGACGATAAGGGCTCCTCCCAAAAAAATAAAAAAACGTTTGACGCTCTTCACGCGTGTTTGTCATATCGGAAATGAAGAACCGGACTTATCGCCACGGTCCCCGATGAATGGAACTCTCTCACATTTGAGGAAGGAAAGGATAAAAAGGGATGTCGAGGGGCAGGGGTATCGCCTCATGAATGAAACTCGTTTGACATTTGGCAAACGATTAGATTTGACTGCAAGTGCATTAGTTTTATCCAGCTGCACAAGTTGTCTGCCTTCTTTTTTTTCTCTTATTTTTTCTTACCTGTAGATACAATTGTATCTTCGTTTTTTGTGCGGCTACACGCTACACGCTCGCTATCCTTATCGCTTTTTTTTTGTTACTGTACTGGGTTCTTTTCTTTACGATCTTACCACCAACAAAGTCTTTTTGGCCAGCAATTTCGCGGTTGGCCCCTCTGATGTCATAAACTGCGGCCATTAAAATGAAATTTCAATTGCAGCCGAATAATCATCGCATCCCAAGGGGCCAGGCGATCGCGAATTGAGCGATTAACTTGCACTTTCCCTGCTCCCAATCGAGATCTCTCTTCCTATTATGCTCAATTAATGTATGAAGTTATCGAAAAAATTGGAAATATCTTAAAAAAAATATTAATGTTGCAGGAAAAATATTGGGAAAAATAGTAGATCCCTAATAAAATATTTATATTTTTGTAAAAAAATATATTTTGGATCTTAAAAAATATTAATGTTGCAGGAAAAATATTGGGAAAAATGGTAGAGCCTTAATAAAATATTTATATTTTTGTAATAAATGAAATAATAATTAAAAAAAAAAATTCTAGTATTTTTCCAAATATATTTTTTGTGGCGCCGCTTTTGATTCAACCCTAGTAAAATTTTCGATCCGCTCCTTAAATCAACTTTTTATGTGGCCCCCTGGCTGAGCTCGCATTTCACGCCTTCCCGTGACCTTCTGCAATCAATTAAGGCTTTGATTAATAAGCATAAAACTTTTGATTTGCTATGCCTGTAATTGAATTCAAAGTGAACTGTTGAAAGCCCAGTTTAAAAGTTCGTTTTAAGCCACATGGTGGCAAAACGAAAGACTGAAGCGGCGAACTTGATTTTTTAACAGCTTGTGAGATAACTTTGTTGCCACTGCCGTTTTTGTGTTGTCGTCTGCACAGCGGTGTGTCAGATTTAACTAGGATTGAAACGGCGCCTTCAATTAAACTCCAAAAAAAAATTCGGAAAAAAACACTGATGAAGCCGAAAAAAAAGGTGGCGGTTATTTCTTTTATTTTTGCGAGCGTTATTATAAAACCGCAGGATATTCAAATTGAAAATGCAAATCCAAAAGAACCGAAAAACTCATTCGAAACGGAAGCCACAAATGGCAGCGTGAAATTAAAGGGCGTCTAACGTGAAATTAGCAGCTCGTTTGCTTCAGCGGATTTATGGCATTTGAATAACTCAAATTATAGGGCCTACTACTGACTGACTGACTTTTATCTCAATATTTGTTTTGGCCAAGCAAAATCCCCAAAAAAAAGGAAAGGGGAAAATTTCTATAATTTGCATGGACTGCGGTTTGGCTTTATTTTTTGGGCAATGTAAATCATGTGCCTGCCTTAACCGCAAATTAGCCACACGTACGATATTCTTCGTTTTTCGTTAAGCCGCGACCGAATATCCGCCTTAATGTTGCCCAATAAATATCAGACAGTCTGGCGTGTTAATAGAGCAAGTGTTGTTTTGCTCACTTTTGGCGTTAAGTGTTTCGCGCAGGAGGCTTTTTTCCCTCCATCCTTCGAATGTCCGTCCGTAATCACTAAGTAAATAAATGTTGCCTGCTCCTTATTCCTCTGTTTGTTTTTCGAAAGTTGGACAAAATGCCACGCCCCCGAAACGGGGGGCATAAATCATCGCCTGGGATGTGATGTGGGGTGTTGTGAATAATCGCATATGCACAGGAAAAAAAGATGCTCTTGATATAAATTTTATGAAAAAGATGTGCCAATTTCCTGTTGTTTTCATACATTAAAAAAAAGTAAATAAAAATTCAATTATAAAATAAATTGAATACACAAATAATAGGGTCAGGTTCGAATCCACCTGCGAAACTTTTTTTTTTGTTTATAATCTTCTGAAGTTATATTGTCTATTTTCATTTAATAATATCATTAAAATTTTGAAGAAGCGAAAATAACTTCTCCTTATTGTTACTTTTCAAAATGCTGTGTAAAATCAATAAAGGTATAAAATATGTAATTTTTTGTCCAGTGTGGTTTTGAAGGCCCTAAACCGCGAGATCCCAGATGTGGGGCCACACTTGTAATTATGTGTGAAATCCTTACTTTCGGAGGGCGTTGAAAACGTAGCATTTGCATGCCAAAAGGCGGGATATTGAAAACGGGTTTAACTTTCGAACTTTTTCAGCCCCAAAAGTAGGTTGTTTTCTTTATAAATAGGCTGTCTTACTATCTACCTGGAATGTAAAAAATAAAAAGCGCCACCTATCGGATGTCAAAAATGCTATGTAAACTTTAAAGAGCGTCATTTATAAATAATTCGTATCCAAGTGATAAAATTTCGTATTAAAAGTATGCAATGCAAGTTAAATTAAAATAAATAAAATTTTTAAATAAATTATTTCTTAAAATATAAAGTTATTAGAAGCCATTCTTATATGTATACTTACATTTCCGATTCCCATTCTTCAATAATCTCATAAAAAAAAAAATGATTTATAAAAAAAAATAGTTTATTTATTTCTTGCTTAAAAACAAAGCTAGGGGAAATTCTTAATTTGCCGTGTGATTTTTTGTTTTGTCAAATAACCGCTGTTGCCCTGTGTTTTTGCTCTTGAGAGTGTGTTTTTCTTTGTTTGTTTTGTTAAATATCCTATACAAGAAGCGAGAGTGAGTGGGAAGATAACCGCGTACCCCGTGTATGGGTTAATGTTTAACCCTGATGCTGATGGTGCCACCATCCAGATTGGCGTGCGTTCACATAGGTTTTCAGGCCATCCTGTCCAATCGATGGAGCCGGTTGATGGGTGGGAAATAGATGGGGACCACCGCTTGTCTCGTAATTAATGCCGTTGTGCTGATTGAAAATGTATGCCTTTGGCACCTCAACGCCTGCAGGACCCACGGTATTCGAGGTCACACTGATGCTGGATACCACATTTCCCGGATTCCCAGCGCCGGCCGGCAAGTAAGTGCGACTCGGAGGCGGCGGCGAGGAAACCCAACTGGTCTGCGGTTTCTGCGGCAAAACAGGACGATATTGTTTGGTGTACAACGGTGGACCAATGGGCAGAGCAGCTTGCTTAGGTATCGAAACCGTATTCGGTGGTCCATAGGCATTGTTCCTCAAATCGCACACGGTATTCTCAATCAACGTGGCCAGCGGTGCAGTGTAGATACGGAAATTGGTATCAGCATAGTCCAAATCGGAGAGCAGGAAGACGGGCATGCGATCGGATAGAACCCAGACATTTTTGTTCTCATCAATCTTGACATCGGCCGGGAAGACCAGGCCAACATCATCGCGATCCACAATGCCGTGGAATTGCGGTGAGTAGGGCATCGAAGAGTGCCAGCAACCGACGGCATTTTGATCGATTAAATTGAACAGTTCGATGCCATCATCGCTCATTACACGCGAAGTGGTATGGGCATTCGGACCACGTTCATCCAGGGCCACAAAGTCATGGTAGCTATCCTCTGTCCTCGTTTCATCCCGCAGAATCCTGGTGGAGACGGCAAACTGGCGATGACTGGCCAAGGGACTGAAGTACAGGGTACGATAGCCGTCCGATCGAATCGGCGACAGGGACATGCCGAAGATACCCTCCTCGCCCCATTGGAAATTAATGCCGGCCACATTGAAATCGCCCCTCAGGGGATCGGGGAAGAAGTACGAGTGAGCTGAGAAGCGCCAGGATTTGTTGAGTTCCCACGAGTAGGCAATTAGGCCATAGCCCAGTTCATCGGCAAAATAGGCATAGGCATCGTCGCAACTCTTGCCAATATCTACGGCAATATTGGCGATGAACGTATTCGGATTGGTGTCCACACCCGGAAGTTCGTACCTCCGAATTCGCGTATCCGTGGTCAGATCGAAAACATTCACGGCATACGGGCAGGGATTGGTGGTGGTGTTGCCAATGCCCACGGTTCCCGTGTCCAAAACCCACAAGCGACCGCACTCGTCCACTTTGATGCGATACGCGGTGGTTATGCTGTTCGCGCAATCTCCAGCGGTATTCGAGCGCCAATCGGGATAGGGAATCAGTTCCGGTGAGCCCGTCAGGCTGCGGTCCATATTTATGTAAGTCAGAGTGGCTGGGATTCCTGAAAAAAAGAATTTAAAGATGGGGTCATTATAAGGGATCAATACACTGATTAGTAGTACATCCAAAGATTTCATATTTAATCAAAATATTTTTCGCTTTGATTTTCATCCATTGCGGTTTTTAGTTAATTTAAATATGAAAATATTATATTTAATTTTTATAGTTAATTTTAAAAACGTTTATTTTTAATTTTCATAAGAAAATATTTTTTTAATGAAAAACAATAATATTTTATTCTTGATTAAAATATTTCCATTCGTTAAATTAAATATTCAATTATTTTATTTTATTTAATTTTTTATATAATTTAAATATTTAGTAGGAATCTTTGCATTCAATATGCAAATATTTATTTTCACTATTTTATTTTTTTATCAATGTACAAGAAAATGAAAACAATTGATATGGAACCTAAATGATCTTTTATTGAAACAAAAAACATAGATTTAATAAATTTATCTTAACAAATCCCCATAAATTATAAATTTTCATTATATATTAATAAAAATATTTTATTATAATATTAATAATTGGAAATTCGAAAAACTGGCCCTGGATATTTTGTTTCAAATTGAATAAATTAAATATAATATATAGTATGAATATATGCAAATATTTCTTGTATTAATAGTACAACAATATTACATTTTCTAATGAATCCACTCACTTTGAAAAGTGCTCTGTCTGCGAGATAATAAAAATGTGATGGCAATAATTACCCACATTTCTATTAGTGAAAAAAGCTAATAAAACTGTTAAGACTTGTCCTCAAGGTGTTGTCTCTTGTCATATCTTTTTCAACACCCGGAACTTGAAATTATGATCCATTGCGCTGCGCTAACGACACTTTTAATTTCTGGAATTGTATAATCTCTGGAAGTTCTATATTTGGAGAGGTATGACTTAAGTGTAAACTTGAGTCATGAGTTGGCTCATTAATTTGCACTGTTGCAAGTTGCGTGCAATTTCGGATGTCATTAGCCGGCAAAAAACTGAGGCAACTCTCGGAGGCTCTGACATCATCATCAATATATATATATGCGATATATATGCGATATGATGTACAAGTGTGAGTGTCTCGAGCGATTTCCGCTCCAGTTGCTTCTCTTCTATATCTCTTGGTTAATTGAATTTCCAGGCATTTCTGGTTTCTTCGTATGGTATTTTCTTTTTTAATGCAGCGGGCGAGCGACATCGCAACGCCCCCTTTGTGGACCGAACCGCCTCATTCGATCCGCCCATTTATCAGCGATTAAGCGATACAGTTGACAGCGATTTTTCCGCCCCATCAGCAGCTTTCAATTTGTGTGTGTTTTTTAACAAATTAAGTGGCTGGATTGGGGGAATTCAATTACATGGAAAATTACAAAGATATTATATGGAGTTTGATAGCAAGGTGGAACAAATATGGAAAAATTATAGAAAAATTATGGATAAATTATGGAAAAATTATGGTGAAATTTTATTTGAAATTTTTAATGTTAATGTTTTTAAGCCGAAGTTTAAAAAAGAGGAATTTCTTTGGAATGTAATAGATTCATGTTTTTGTCCACCGAAAATATTTGACAACCGAAAACATGTAATTGAAGTATCAACATTCTTGTTTTTTGTGTTTCCATCTTTTTTGCTTGCAACTTTGTAAGCCTAATCTGTAAATCAGATTTCAAGTCACCGCCCCCCTGAAAGTCAGCCATTTTTTCAGCCGATCTCATTTGTGATTGAGATTAAGACTGCGTCTTGGAATGGGCCACACATATCGTGGTGGATATATAGTGGCTAATGCGTCCACTCGGTGGCTCAATGGCTCAGTGGATCAAGTGGTTCAAGTGGCTCAAGTGGCTAAATGACCGGCGGTCGGTGGTCGGCGGTTGGCGGTTCAATGGCTAATGGTGGCCGCCTAATGAATCTGTATGAAACACGAGCTGTTGAGTCGTTATCCGGCCAATTAATGTTGGCAATTCTTGGTTTTTAGCTTCACTTGCAGTTTCTCGATCGCATTCGTATTCGCATTCGCATTCTCATTTCAATTTCATTTTCGATTTTGATTTCTCAGATTCGATTTCAATTTGTAATCCTGTCGTATAGAGCTCATTACTTATGTGGGAATAAAAGTAATGCCGCAATAACTGTCGGTTTATTTTGTGATCGGAACTGATTTACACACGAACCTTCAACGGGGGGAATTGGATTATCTAATGCATTTCGATTTTGATTTCGATTTGCCTGGCTAAATATAAGACCCATTAATCATAGCTCATAACTGTCAACTTGAGGTGTTTTTTCTATTTGCCACCGACTAATTGATTTGCTTCGATGGCCATTGAAGCGTGCCTCTAAAAATATTCCACTTTGCCGCAACTTTCACGTACTTTTGTTTGCTTTAATTTGGGCTTTATTTTTTTGCCGATTCGGCCTTCTGGGCGTTTTGTTATAATTATTTCTTTGACTTGAGGTAGGCATTCGAAATCTTTTCAAAAGAGACCTCAAGGTTGGCCCAGAATATCGGGATATGCTTTTGAATAATTAATATTATGTATCTTACATTATTTTATATTTATATATTTTACATTATTTTTCAATTTAAAGTTTTTGGTCATTTTTAACCCTTTAATGATATTTAATTTTCTTCATTTATTTTTCAAAATATTTGTAATAAAATGTATAAATTTTTCACATTACACTGATATTTGAAAAAATATTATTTCGTTGGCGAAATACATTTTTGTTGTAATCATTTTGCAAACGAAACGAAACAAAAACAATTTGCTAATTTGTGTGTGATATAGTCTGTAAGCCGCAGAACAATGTCTTTATGTTTAGACTTTGTGCAACTCTCACTTCGATCCAACTGAAAACTAATCATTGGTTAATGGCATAATGCCATAATATGTTATTGTTTGTGATTTGATTTCCATTTCCATTTTTGTGTAGAGCGACCCTGAAGAAGCCTTCACAATTCGGATGGTCATATAATACCTTATAATACCATATACCATATAATGCCAATGCCGCGCTATTGGCTTCGATTTTACAACGGTTAATTGTTTAAAGTTTTCAAATGTAAATGCAACACGCAAGTATCAACCGGATTTATGAGAGGTCAACGCGCTGAAAACCATCAAACAAAAAGGCCCGCCACCCTTAAAAAAAAAAAAAACTTTGTCACTTTTCTGGAACTTTGCATTTCAGTTCTTTGTCAGCCGGAAATGAAGAAAAACCCAAGTCTAAAACATATCCCAACCCGATTCCTAATAGATTAATAATCTAGAATATGAAAACCCAATTTAAAATCATAATTTTTTTTGGGAAAAAGGTTTTCTTGTTTTTCTTGAAAAATTCTAATAATGCGAGGATTTTTGCATGTTAAAAACAAATAAAAAATTCTAATAATAGATGCATAATTTATTTCTATTACTTTTGACTTTTAAACACATTTTTCTGGTATTCAAATTACCAACTATTTAACCAATTTAAAAAGGAATTTTAGAAAATGTTTTTTTTATACTCTCATTATTTAAATATCAAATGTAAATCAAAAGTATTTAATTATTTCACACTACACAGATCCTAATCAATAATAAACATATCTGAAATTCTTCACACTGTTTTGGGAATCCAACTGTCAATTTGTTTACAGCATCTATCCTAACGATTTTCACTTGCTTCACTCCTCTGATTTTGGTCAATCGAACCATGTATACAAACTGCCAACTGCCGGTAATTCCTCAATCACTTAGATTCCACACCCAATTTGTAAGTGCTAATGATGCCCAAAGTTAGGTTGGTTCGATAGCGATCGCCATAAGGATTGGTCATCTATCCAACTTGTAAATTGAATAATCAGATCCCGAACTTACCATCTCGCCAGCGAGGAACCGTGACGAAAAGCCGATTGCCAAAGTGCTCGACTCCGACGGGAAGACCATTTTGTGGAATATAATCGCCACTGGCGAGGGCCTGTTCCTTAAGTCGGGCATTCGGGAAGGCGAAGTCCAGTTGGTTCCAGCTATAGCGCTCCTGGAGCTTATAGGCAGCCCACGAGGGCGTGATCAGGGTGATCAGTAGGGTGACCATTAGGGTCACCGGTAACCATCCTTTGTCCTGCAACATCATGGCACTCAAATAAACTTCTAAGCAAACACACCGTAACACTATGGCCAAAAAAGGTTTGGCAAAAAAAAAAAATGTCTGAACAAATTAAGATTTTTATGTTCTTAGGACGTTCTTTAGTTTTAGTCTCTGAGATTTATTTTTTATCCTCTTCTATGGACCGTGGCGCGCTTACGACTGTTGGCCACATTATGTCGGCCACGTTTTATATGAAGTTTTTTTTTCCCCGAAGTCGAAGACAGGCCAATGGAAACGAAAACGAAGGCGCCAACTTCGGCGATTCGGTGGTTTCAGTGGTTCGGCCGGTGGTGGTCTAAACTTCGGGCATTTATTTTTTAGTGCGTGGCTTTTGTATTCAGTGATTGATTTTCACGCATGTTTTAATAAATACGAGTATCTCGAACCCTCAAAATTCACCGAGTCAGCCGAGTCACCTTTCGCTGGGATTGCCAATTTTTCATACACTTTTGAAAGGGTTTTTTGGTTTTTGGCACGCTGAATTCTTTGAAATTCCTGGCCTTCAGCTGAATTTGAGATTTTGCTGATTTATGAGTAAATTAATTACAAAATATAAAGTTGCTGTATATTTTTAATTTAATTTTGGTTTTATTTCTTCCTAACGCTACAAGTACAAAAAATACTTATAAATTAAAGCGCTAGTCACAATTTGTCAGATTCATGAACATAAATAAATTTCTTAACTACATTGTTCTATTGCAAAATACATTAAAGCTGGATGACATTACAAACATTGATTTCTTAAAGACTAAAAGTTATGTATATTGCTGTACTGTATATTTAATAAATATAATGGAACTCAAGTTAGACATTATTTTTACCAGGGTTTATTCATTCATTTAGTATTCATACTATTTTTGAGCACACTTTTAGGCTGGCAGGTTTGTGCATAAAATGCAATTTTCGGCTTTCGCACCAAAAACGGAACGGCTCCGTTTAATAAAAACTTGTAAAATTCTTTGTTGCAAAATATTTTAAAGCTTTAAGCTTAATATATCAGTGTGACATCTTCAAAAATATTTTATCTATAAACAACTTTCAAAGTTATTAAAAAAAAAAACAGTAATTTAATTTGTAATTTTTGAAAGTCAGATTTAATTATTTCTCATTATTTTTTGAAAGCCCGTTGATAAATATGTTCAATTTATATGACCAGTGCACTTATTTCTATTTTATGACATATATGCAAATAAGCCAGATATTAGTATAATTTATCATTATAGTAAATCGTATAGATAGAGTATACAAAGCAGGTATTTCTTGAACAGCATTAAATTTGAATTACTTGGGCTGGTTTCGATTGGTTTAGCTTTGATTTCGATTGGGCAGTTGGGCAGTTCCGATGATTCACAATTCACCGAGGGTCAAAAAGTTGGTTTCCGCTAATTATGGGCAGGTGATTTTTAGCATACATTTCATTTCGTACATACAATTTGAGAGTTGCATAAGTAAAGTGTTCAAAGAGTTAAGGAAGCACTCAAGTGCCTGTAATTTGCAATATTTTTGTGGTCCCTGTGGACCACCTGGATTTTTAGGGGAGCCCTAAGTGGGTAATGCTCTAATGGCCATCGCCGCAAGTGAATGTGAAAATCCAAGAAAAAAAATTCGCACCGAAGGCGTTCGCATATGTAACTATTTTAACCCAACTGCACCTGGTCTGCAAAAAAAAAAAATAAAGTAATACCACACGCATAATGAACAAGCCAAATAGGTAAAGATACGTTTTACGACCTCCGCTGATGAAGTGGTTTGCATTAATCTAGAATCACACAATCTACACGTTGAGTAAGGAAAAGTTGGGGCTCAAAAAAATATTAAGGGCAAATATTTAGTCGAAAATTATTACAACTATTTTTTTAGATCTCAAAATAAATGTTCTAAAAAAATATTAAAGGAAAATATTTTGTCAAATATTATTAAAGCTATTTTTTTAGAACTCAAAATAAATGTTAAAAAATATATATATATTTTGACATTTTTTTTTCGCAATTTTTGTTAATTTTTTGTAATTTTTAGCATTTGTTTTCGCAATTTATGCGATGCTAATTTTATGCAAAATGTGTAAAAATATTATGGTGGCCGAAAAAGTGGTTCAACTTGATCCCTTGGCCGCATTCTAGATCTTGACTCACCCACGGAAAAGTAAACAGAAACAGAAAAACACGCGGCAACCGAAAAATATGTTGCACATAATTACGGCTAATGCTGCTTAAATTTATTGCGATCGGGAGCTCCATAAAAAGCCACACTTAAAATAACCAGTACGTTTTTATTAATTAATTGTGTGTGTAGTATAAATGTTGCATAACGAAGCCACCCGTGTATCCACTGAAAAGCGCAATTAATGATGCGATCGCCAGCAGCCGTTGAACCTATAATTTAAATCGAATTGACTCGTTTTTCAGTTTTTTTCGTTGATTTTTGTCGTGTGGGATGGATGCGGCGGTGTTTGTGTTTCGGTTTTGGTTTGTTTTGGGTTACAGTTTTCAGTTTTCGCAGTTTTCAAAGATTTCAGCGCTAGCAGCGATGATTTATACGCGCTTTTCCCAATAATTGAAACGAGTTTGGGGTTTTTTTTTGCTCCACGAGAAACAAAACAACATTATCAAGTGGCAAGTGGCAAGCGGCAAGCGCGCTAAGTGGCCAAAAAACGAAATGTGAAAAAAAGAAAGAAAATAAACGGATCTCTTTGGCATAATTGCCACACGATTATGCAACCGGCAGGCAACATTAGACATTATTTACACACAGGATCACTTCAACTTGGGCGGAAAATAAAACCAAATGCCGAATGACATTGCCCGGCCCGTGTTTCATGTTTTGTTTTCCTTTTCTTCCACTTATGGCAGCCTGAACATTTTTCTTTTTTTCAGTTTGGATTTCCATCTTCCATTGGCAAATGGCAAATGGAAAACCTGTTGCTCAACTGCTCTAACCTTAGCCAAACCAAAGACACACACACACAGCATTTGCCGTTCGTTTCGTTGGATGTTTTACCAGCGTTTTCAGCATTTTCAAGTTCAATGTCCATGGCCCTGACCGCCGGATCCCCTCCTTTTTTTTCTTTTTCTTGTATTTATCAGCCGGATTTATTTGTCTTGGCCAAAATCAGACAAGCCGCGGAGATTTCCTGCTCACAGGCACACAGGCACCCATTGCAAATGTCCACGTTTGACATGCACTGCGGTGAAATGCACTACAATTAGTGCTCTTTAATTGCGAATTATTTTATATTAAACTCTATAAACTCTGTATACATTTTTACGAAATATTCGTACTACAAAAAAAGTGGAGGAACATTTGAGGCACCAAAATAAAAGTTTTTATGCTCGTAACTATTTTATTAAATCCATAAAATAAAAATAAATATTATGAATAATGTAATAATAAGCTTTCTTACACACAAAAAAAGAAGCGGTCAAATCGATATGCGCATGATAAATTTCTGGTATTGCGTTTTTACCGAAATCTCTCTCTCGGAGATTCTCTGTCTTCGAAAAAGAGAGGAAAAAGCAATGTGGCGACTTAAATTACGCGAGTGGGAGTGAGAAAGACACATTCGAAATTAGAACTGGGCTGTTATTTACATTTCGAGCATATCGAACTGAGATAACCGCGTATCATGTCAAAATTAATACCACATAACATTACAACATTACTTACCAATATTCTATTTAACTAGACAAAGAAAAAAGACAAGATTTCAAAGCAGCTCCTTTTGTGTAATTTAAATACTCAACTTGGAATGTCCTTAATTTATTCAAGCCAAAAAAAGAGAAATTTAGATCGCTCCTTTAGTGAGTTTTTGGCTAATTACAAATGTCTTAACCAATATTGTATTTAAATTAAAACACAAGATATGCGAGAGCCCCCACCTTATGTGTATTTAAATAGTCGACAAGGAATTCGTTAAATTTATTCAAGCCAAAACAAGAGAAATTTAGATCTCTCCTTAAATGTGTTTTAGCTCAGAAAATTGCATCCTTAAATGGCGCAAATAAGATGCCAATAAAAGGCATTGTCTGTTCACTGCGCGAAAAGTAAACTAAGCAAGTAAGTAGTGAATTGTGAATTGAGTAGAGGTTGTCGTGTAATTTGATTTCTGTGTAAACTTGCACGAAACACACGAGCACGAACATTGCCTCAGACATAATTTGCCTGCAATTGCGGTGCACTTGTCTCATGCAAGCGGAAAAATCCGTGGTCGAAAAACGCTTAATGGTAATAGTATTTCCATCCAGCTGAAGTTGGAGTGCATAAATCAGCGGGCTGCATTCGAAATTTATGAGCGACTCGGCGACTTATTTATCTTAAGCCATCAGCCGAGTTGACGAGTTGCATTTCTTATGGGTCTTTAAGCCACTCAATGTGGTAATCGGGCGATAATCGATTAATAATCGCCCCGATCTATTCAAGGCAAACATTTCCATTAGTTGGCGTGGCAGTCCGAGAAAATAAGATAAGTGTAAGTGTAAGTAAATGCGAATGATATATTTTGCATTAACTGGTAGTGGTTCGTCGGTTCCGCAGTCACAACATTTGAAAACCACAATTTGTAGCTTTCAATTAAAATAACTAAATGGAAAATATTCATAAAGAAGCACTTACTAAATCTGGGTTTATTGGCTTAAATAAATTTCGTTACAAGTATTTATAGGTAAGCGGGAAAAAATCGGCATGAAAAGCTAATACTTTCTGAACTAAGGATAATTGATCGTTAAAAAAAAAAAAACTGGTTTTTTGGGGTTTATGAAAAAGATGATTTCGAAATATTAAAAACCGAAATTGAAGTGATTGCAAATAAAATATTTGTTGCAAAAAAACAATAATAATAACAATAACAAAATATGGATTTTTTAAAATGTTATTTTATAATTTAATTAATTTTATAATAATTTTCATTTTATTTTCACCCCATTTATCAACATGATATTCTTGTTTCAATGGGTTTAGTATATTGTAATTTTAATACATCAATTTAATAAAATAATAACACACACAAAAAAAAGAATAAAACATTTTCTAAATCCTTTGAAAACGTCTAGTTCCACCACCATGGAGGAGCATCAGTCACGTAGTTGGCCACATTGAGATAATCCTGTTGGACGTCATCGGGTATAGTTTCATTCGATTCCGAGTCCCCAATAAGGGATTCATCATCCTTAAGGGGCTGAGCAGTCGACAGAGAACTCATTACGGCGAAGATGAGCACCAGACCCAGGATTATTTGTTGGAACAGCTTCATGTTTGCAATACTTGTGAGGACTTGTGAGTGAAGAAAGTTACGGCTGCCTTTTATAGTCCAACATTATACAAATCGGAACTAGAACTCAGGTGTTATTTTTCTGGGTATTTTCCAGCCAAAATTAGAATTGTTTGTATTTTCATATTAAAAACTGGGCTATATTTGCTTTTATTTTTGGCACGAGAAATTGAGTTGGTCAGGGTTGGTTTTTATTTCTTTTTCTTTATCTTTATCTCTCTATTTTATTTTGTTTTTTGCTACTACTGAAATTGAGATGTGCGTGTTGTGCTTGTTTTTCTTCTCTTGGCTTGACTATCGTTTATTGATTTCCTGGTGAAAAGCTGTATTTGCTGCTGCCACTGTCGCTTTTGCTGCCAATTAACTGGCTAAAGAGTTGCAATGCTACCCCATGTTGCAACATTGAAAACGTCACAGCCATGTCGTCCACTGTCTTGTTTTGGCACTCGCCTCACCGCAATTAGTTATCAATTAAAAACTATTTAAATCGCAACAGCTAAGCGACTGTTATTTGGCTTCCTCCTGGCTTAATGGTATCATTAGCCATTTGGCAACTTTTCTGGGAAGATACCAGCGATGGCACTTCCTCGATTTTAAAGTTGAGTGGGATATAAAAAATATATAGGTATATATATTTTAATATTGGTAGTTTGGGTTTGATTCTTAAAATTATAATTATTATAAATTAAGTTTGATATATACATATAGATTGCTTGCTTATGATTAGATGATAATCATTAAGAGGTTGTGATTTTCTTAATATTTAACGATTATGTTGGTAATCTTGAGAACTTGATCAAGGAACAACATCATCATCTTTGAAAAGTTCCAATTACAGAACTTGGGCAATTATCAGCGGGAGTGGTTGAACTCGTCCAGGGTTAAATATCGATCGATTGTGGTGAAACGATCCCCGCTGCTTTTTCGAGTGTAATTAGTGTTATAATTCGTATTTTATTATTTTTTAATCTTTTTTTTTTGTTTTTTTTTGGCAATGTGAAGGATTGTGTGTGCTGAAACCCAAATTGTAAGCCTCTAATTATGCATAAAAACTGTGCCTTTGTCTTGAGCAATTAATAATTTAGCGATAGGCAGCAGCAGCAGCAAGAACAATAAATATTATAATAATTATCAACTGAAGCTGAACCGGCCGAAGCCAACTAATTTTTGTTTGAACAACTGCTGCTAAACGGAGTTCTAAGTGGGGTGGTGTAGTTTATTTAGTTTTTTTTTTTGGTGTTTTCTGTGGAATTACCAGCTGGATGGGTAGGTTTTAGCCAAGCTAAACGACCGACCTTGTGTTTTTTTTAGTGCCACGCTCTGCTTCCTCGCCTTTTGACGACACGCCGGCCAGAAAGTGCATTGCACATGGAGAAAAATTATTATATTATAACTATATATAACAAGCTTTTTAAGTAAAAAATATAGGCTATATTATTCAGAATATGAAACATGTGAACAATGTAAAAATATAAGTATAAGGCTGGCGAAGCTTAGTTTAATTATTTAATATTTATTTTCTTCTGTGTTTTGCACTCAGTGGTCGGTTGGCCAATATTTCAGATCGGAAATAAGTGTGGCCCACAAAAGAGGCAAGAAGCCAAGAGTTCCGCTTTGGCTTTTCGATTGCCTATTTTGGGGGCGATTACGCATACGCCCCGATGTCAAGGCTAATAGTGATTTGCTCTAAAAAAATTTAAAAATGTATGTACCTCCACCATTGAATTCAATTGAATAGCGAAACAGGAAAAAAGGGGGTTTGGCTGGTTTGGTCGAAGTGTGGAGTACTCTTTATTATAATTTTAAAAAATGTTATTCAATATGCAATAAAAATAAATTGAAAATATTATTTTAAAAACGATTTAAATGAAAAATATGAATTAAATGTATTTTTAAAATATAATTTTTCTTAGTTATTAATATTCACTTAGTATTATATCATATTTATTATTATTCAAATTTTTCTGTTCATAAAATTTTAAAAAATATCCTCAATGTAATGACAAATATCATACTCTTCCACATAGAGTATTCAAAACTATCCGAAATAATTCGCAAATTGGCTAGCAAAATAAGCAAATATTCGAGTGACTTAGTGACCCACCACTCCCCATTTTTAATTTTAGTTTTTTTTTTGTTAGTTTTTTTGGCCCTCTGCCCACAAGGCTGAAACGGTTTCGATTCCGTTAGCGATATACCGCCACTGCCAGCAATGCATCCATCCATCAATCAATCAATGCTAACATTTCACTTTGCGATCGAATCGAATCGAATTGAATCAAAGCAAACAAATTGAGTTACAAAGCACGGGCCAAAATCGCCAATCATTTCTCAAGTTCCGATCGGAACCGGGTCGTTGTGGAGTAGAATGAATCAATGGGGTTTCCAAATCGTTAATCCAACGCCTAATACTCCCTGGAGTTTTTATTTTCCCCTTTCGATTAAGTTAACGTGCTCAAATTGGGCAAAACCTAAGCTCAAAAGCTATTCGCCAAGTGGTATATGTCTTGGGCTTTACAATAAAAGCTCGGAATTAAATGGATTGTGTATAGGAAACAATTTAGTCTGGTAAAAAGTATAGGTAATTGTAAAATGTAGGTAACATAATCGAAGAAAGTAAAGAATAGTGGTTTAAAGATCTGTATGTATTATCTATATTCTTGAGTTCTTAAAATACCAAAAAAAAAAACAGTTATTCATATGTACAATTTAAGTCTGGGATTAACCATAGCTCTTTAGTTATACCACCAAGGAGCAGGAGTGGGTTCATAGTTCTTCACATTAATGTAATCCGGATTGGTTGGGACATGTGTTATCGAAGAGGTAGAAGCCCATGCTCGATTCTCACTCATCTCAGGCCCTTCGGGATCGGATATAATCCTCCTTCTTCGATTCCATCTCAGTCTTTTGCTATTCGGCCGCTGCTTAACTCCATCCAAATGTTGGCTTTTAGTATTCTCTTGTATCCGCTGACGTTCGATTTCATTTATGGACTCCAAAATCATATTCAACTGTTGATTGCTTTCCTCCAAAAGGATTTCCTCCACTCCGCTTGAGAGGACGATAGTCACCGAGACAAGAACCACTATACAAATAATCCACCGACTCGACATAATGCTGAACACAATCTAAAGTGTTCTCCTCGAATTATCCACATATTTATACTCCACATAGATAGCTAACTAACAGATAAGCTTTATGTGTTTATATTGCATCGATTATTCTTGACATCGTTTGGTTCTCTGTGTTTAAAGAACCTCTTACGTACACCTTACGTAATGCTCGGTAAATGTTTGGCCAACATACAAAGCCAGAGAGTAAAGTTATAAAAGATCGAGATCGGGGTAATCAAGGTTAAGTTCAACACTTTACGGCTAAGAATGGGATAGAATGCCTGAGGAGAAGCATTAAAAGCTTACCAAAAATCAAACAAAATGCCTTTGATTAAATTTTTATGTTTTTCCTTTCGTTTTTATTATTCAATATATAATTAAAAGTCGTTTTTCGTTCATAATTGTATCTCAGAAAAAAAATATAATAATAAATGTATCTTCTATGCACGCGTCGATTTGGATGCGTGTGTTCAGTGGAAAAAGGAGGGGGCAAGGTCGGGGTATACAAAATAGATATACATATACCTATGTAGAATATATATATATAATAGGGCACAGTTACTTCGTTTTTTTTTGTTCGGGGATTTTGTGCTTAGTGGTCTACGAGTGGCTTGGATCTCCTCGTTCTTGGGCTCGCTCCATGTTTTCCGTTCTGGTGACTTTCTTTCTCTTCGGCGCAAGGAGGGATCTTACTTACATAGTATATCCGCATTTATCAGTAGTTTAATTAGTGTAATATGTGTACAAAGCTAACGAGTCCTTGGGAGAGGAGGAGTACGAGGAGAAGGAAACTTAAAGGTCGTACATATATCAAACAATTTTTAAGAGTTATTATCGCTTGTGTGGGCCATCATCCCAAAAAGTTGTGGTTTTTTTTTTTGTTTAGGATTATGCAGCAGCGAATCGTGACGAGTATTCTATTCAGGATTCAATGGGCGGATGGCGATGTGTATTTGATTGGATTGGATTCGGATTGGATTGTAGTGTGGCTTTACAGGATCGTTCCTGGTTTGCGGAGCGGCAGACGACGACGCTGGCCCAAAAGTCCCAGTCCACGGGCCTGCTGTTTGGTGGTTGCCTCCGTCGCCTCCGTGGTTTCCGACTCCTGCTTTCCTGCGGCTCCTTCTCCAGCGGACTCGTCGCTTCCGCCGGCGGACGCCTCCTCCTTGGCGGGCTGCTCCGCGGAGGAGTCCGGCGATGAGTGCTCCTCCTCAGCGGGGGATTCTGTAAACGGAAATAGATGGATTAAATATTTATTCTGGGCTCTATGGTTCTTAAAGTTTGTGATTTAAATATCTAATAATATGCTTTAAATTATTTGGATAAGATATATTCAAAATTTTGATGTCTTGGAAAATGGTGACCCCAAAATATGCTTTTAAAGTCCATAACTTGTCTAATTTGATGCCGATTTTAAAGTGGTATACCTCTAAAAGTTGGTTTTACAGTTCCCTAAAAGACTGCATTACAATTCTACGTAATTTCAAGATAAATATTTGTAATTTTTTGATGACTTGTAAAATGGTGACCCAAATCAAAACTTTTACAGGTTACAACTTGATCAGAGTTTCCTTTCGCTTAATTCTCTATATTTTTTCCACTATATATAATATAATATATTCAAAATTTTGATGTCTTGGAAAATGGTGACCCCAAAATATGCTTTCAAAGTCCATAACTTGTATAATTTGATGCCGATTTTAAAGTGGTATACCTCTAAAAGTTGGGTTTACAGTTCCCTAAAAGATTGCATTACAATTTACGTAATTTCAAGTTAAATATTTGTAATTTTTTGATGACTTGTAAATTGGTGACCCAAATCAAAACTTCTACAGGTTACAACTTGAGCAGAGTTTCCTTTCTCTGAAGTCTCTATGGTTTTTCCACTATATATTTCATTGTTTTGAATGACCAATAGGTGACCCCGATTCATTACCTGTGGTGGAGGTGGCTCCCAGGTGGAGTCGTCGCTTGGCCAGCAGGGGATTGATCTTCCTGGGCGCGGGGGCGGGGGCTGCGGCTGCCTTGGGCTTGACCGCATCAGTCTTGTGCGTTAGGGCGTTGAGGCGTGGCCGGGTCTTGAGGCGATTCAGCCCGGAAACGGGAGCCGCCGGAGCGGCGGAGGAATCGCCAGCCTCGCTAGCTTTTTCGCCGGCCTCGCCGCCCGCCGATTCCTCCTCCTTGACGTCATTGTGATGGCTACTGCTATCAGCGGCCGAATCCTCGGCAGCCGCTGGCGTTTCCTTGGGCGCTTCCGTGCTGCTGACTCCCGACCTTCCCAGTTTTCCGCGGGGCAGCAGGCGATTGCCGCCGGCGCGGTGAAGGTTGAAGCGGGACGGACGCACTGGCTCCGCGGGAGAAGCTGCTGCTGCTGCTGCGGGAGCAGCGGACTTGGCCTCCTCGGCGGAAGAGGAGCCGCCACTCTCGGCTGCCGTCTCACCACCCTCTGGATTGGCCGGGGCCTTGGTGGTGGTGGTGCGACTGCGTCCACGTAGTCCTCCCAGTCCGGGACGACCTCTCAGTGTGCTCCTTGCGGTGGTGGAGGAGGGGGCGGCCGATTCCGCGGGGGCGTCACCTTCAGCCGGCGATTCCTCGCTGGGACGCTCAGTGGTGCTCGTGGTGGTGGAGCCGCGCAGATTGAAGCGGTTGCGAGCTAAAACAAAAAGAAAATCAATTAGGAATCATTTGAAAACTTTTATTTTAATTTCCTTCAAATATTTTAGTGAATTCTTAACCTAACCAATAATATAAATTTAGATAAATTAATTCTTTATTGTATAATTTGTCTTAATTTGTAGGTATATATTTCAAAGTGTTCACATTAGTTACACCTTTTTTAAAAGTGACTTTTAGTAATAGATAATATTTCAAACCTCCAAATTTAAGCTTTGTTAAATTTTTTTTTCATCAAACTATCTTTAAATTAATATAATTTAAATTAAAACCGACTTGAAATAACCCTGAGTACAATTTTCAATACCTTAGCTAATGCTTTCACTTCACTGCAACTTCGATCGTAATAACAATTTAAATTCACTTTCCCAAAGGCCTAAAACTTAATTTCGGGCTTAAGCGTTTTGCCATTGACCCACTTAACAAAGTCAGTGGCCGAAAAGCTGAAGGCGAAATGCTAATAACCGATCATTTAGATGCCTTATTTTAAATAAATTAGATCTGATCAGTTTTGATAGCTCTTTAGCTTTGATTGTTTGGTGTCGAAATAGTACAAATAAAAATTTACTATGTAAAATTGTTGAAATATTAGTTGATTATTACTTCATAGGTTTGAGTGCCTCAAGTTGATTGAATATTTATGGTTAAGGTTAAATTTAGAAAACTAGTTTCGGTAGCTTATGTTTCTTTATCAACTACTTACGTCTGCCTCGTGCGAAGCCCGTGCTCACGGGCTTAACTTCCTTGGCAACCACGACTTCCTCCTCGGTGGCGGGGGCGACGGATGATGTGGCTTCTGGCGCTGCGGTGGTGCGGGCTCCAGGACGAGAACGTCCTCCAATCGAGGGGCGCGAGAAACGATCTAATGGAATAATCGAATATTAATAGATGAAAGTAAATTTAAAAATTACCAAGATCTCAAAATAACTTTTAAAGGTGTCTAAAAGTAGGCAACAATTTATTTACAAGCAGAAATATCTTTCTTGACTGCATAGCTTGAAATTTATCGATATTATATCGATAAAAATCGAAATGTTATCGATATTTTTTCAAATTCTAACTTTTAGACACCTTTAAAAGTGATTTCAAAATCACTAGGATTTAATTTTTTTTTTTTATTTTAAGTAAACTAACTTCTTCCGGTTTTGGTGGTTTCGGTGGCCACCGGGGCCTCGGTGGTGCTGGTGGTGGTGCTGCCGCCCTCAGATCTGTTCAACTTGAAGCGATTGCGTCCCGCGAGACCATTTAATCCGGCTCTCCTGCCGCCGAAGAGTGAAGGAGCCGCCGTGGTTGTGGTGGTGGTGGTCGTGGTGGTCGGTGCCTCCGTGGTGGTGGTTGTGGTTGTGGTCGTCGTAGTGGTCGTGGTGGTGCTGCTGGTCGAGGGAACCTCATCGATTAGCGTGGTCAGACCATCCTCATCCGTGCTGGCGGTGTCGGGAACAAAAGTGGTAACACCCTCGGCGCCTTCGCTGTCTGGAATTGCGGTGGTCTGTTCGTTGTTCAGATTCTCGTTCGTCAGAATGGCATAGAGATCGAGGGCGGCCTTCTCCATGGACGGAGTGGTCTGTTCGGATTCCTCCTGATCGACTGGAATCGGCTCGGCAGCAGCAGCAGCAGCGGCGGCGGCCTCTTTCTCCTTCTTGGCCTGCTCCTCCTTGGCCTGTTGCTCCTTCTTCCTGGCTGCCGCCTCCTCCTGTTCGACGGCAATCACTGGCTTCAGCTCATTTTCACCCTTGCGCGTGGCCTTGGTTTGCTTTTCATCCGTGTTAAAGGTGGCACTGTCCACCAATTCCAAACTGGGACGCTTCACGCTGATCTTCTTGCGTTCGGCGGCAGTTTCCAAGGAATCCAGAGCGGGTGTTGGTGGCACTTCGATGTTCTTGCCACGACTGGGGAATCGGGTGATCATGGGCAGACGTTCAGCCTCGATATCTTCAGAGGTGTCGGCGGCGGCGGCGGCGGCGGAGGAGGATCTTCCCTTGGCCTTGCCACTGTGCAGGCTATTCTCACTCGGAGTGGCCGGGGTGCTCCTCTCGATGTTCGTATACCTGGTCTTACCACGCACCTCGGGCTCGGCGGCCGCTGCCTCCACCTTGCTGGGATCCTCGTCCTCATCGTAGTAGTAGACGTACTCGTATTCGTAGTCCTGGCCATTGGGTCCCTTTTTGATCTCAATGCGAGATTTCTTGCTATTCTCACTGCCCGCACCCTCGAGGGCAAAGTTTTGGTTCACGAACTCCTCATGGGGATCGACGACTATGTCCTCGTCCAGGTTATCGATCTTCTTGCCAGCCGTCGGCAGGGTGGTCAACAGGGGAGCAGGTGACTCGGTGGTGGCGGTGGAAGCCGAAGCCGAAGCCCTTTTGTTGGCCAATTCCGCTTGAGCGGCCTCCTCGATTTCACGCCTCACCTCCGCCAGTTCCTCCTCTTCGATGGCCCTCTTGGCCTCGATGCTCTTCATCACATCCTCGTTGATTAGGGCACTCAGAACGGGATTCAGTTCGGGGCGCTCCTTGGTGGGCAGCAGGTTCATCGAATAGTCGGCGGAATCTGCGGCCCTTGTGCTGATTCTGTGCGAGGTATGGAAGCCATCCTCTCGCTCCGCGGCTTCCGGATGTTTGTGCGAGGTCTCGAAGGGAATCGCCGGCGCTGGATTTTCCTCGGCCAACTTGACTTGACTATTGTCGCTGGCAGATGTCGAAAGGGGATCCGCCGAATCTGCCGAGGATTGGGAGGCCAGGAAAGCCAGAAGGAAACTGTAGGAGCAGAAAGAAGAGGGAGTTAAATGGGTTTATTAAAAAAGTGAAAAATGGTTAAAAAAATTATATTTATGGTCCGTCGAGCCGGATTCCTAGTGTAACTAAAACTATTTGTTTTATATGATTGCTACTCAGCCCATCTCTTGATTGATTGATAATGCTTTTTCCTTTATCCGATTGCTTATCTCTTCGTTGGCATTAATATTTTCCATTATCCAGATGGACATTGGCTTATCAGCTTGGTATTACAGAAAACCGAAACTCAAGAAAATCAGTGCCCGCCATTATGTTGAGTATTTAGGATTAATAGCTCTCTTTGATAATTTGATTTGAAATTAATTTGAGAGTAATGAGCTTACTTCACTGGCGATGAAAATCTCTCCTGTCTTGACTTTAATAGCTTAAGTGCCCAGCTTTGCATTATCAGTGCCCCATCTGAATTCGTGGCTCGATGCATTCAGCCATGTCTAACCCAATTAATCTTCCACCAAAAAACTCTATAATCAGACCGGGCTTTAACTTCAACCTCAGCTGCATAAGCTTTACACTAAGAGAAAGGTATATTGGCTATTGGCTATTGGAAAGTTTGTAAACTGGCAACTTCTTGAATATTTGTAATATATTCTATGATTTTTGAAACTTAAGAGTGATTAATATGTATAATATAGTAAAATTCACCTATTAGTTTTAACTTTAAATAGAGCAACCTAAATAAATTACGAGCAATATTTATTTTTTTAAATATTACACCTGTCTTTGATATCAAAAAATTAAAGCTTGTCCAACAAAAGGAAAATAATTTATATTTTATTTTAACAAATATTATAATTGGTTAGTTAACTAATTAATTAAAATAATAAATTAATAATAAACTAATAATTATAAAAATATTTCCTAATAGATTAAAGGGTATTTATCAAATCGTTAGACGCCATTTGGCTTTTCTTTCTGGTTTCTGATCGGCGCGTGCTCCTAATCAGCCATCACGGCTAGCCGGTTTTTAATTTTTAGTTTTTAGTTGGTTTTTTCAGCCTTTTCAGCCTCAGCTTCAGCGATCTTTGATGTGCTGCCTCATCTCTAATCTGGCATGAAAAACCTTTCACAATTTCATTAGCCACACAAAGTCGATTGCGCATGCGATCATGATTTGGCCATCATCATCATCATCATTGTGTACGTCTAGCCGTTGAATGGAGCGTGCACCACCGACTCGACTATATATCGCTGTATAGCACCACCAACACCACCGGCTATATAGCACCACCGCCACACAATAGTTCATTGGGCTCTGCGAATCCGAATCCGCATTGCAATGCAATGAAAGCGATGCTCAAGGCAAACCGCAAAACGGTTCCAAAACGACCGGGAAACTAGAGCCAGGAATCGCAAACCGGTTGTTCACGACAACAACAACAAGAAAAATACAAAAGGTGTTAACCCATTTCGATTCCAGACCAGATCAAACCAGATCAGAGGTCCCCGAGTGTTGTTGGGTTTTTCATATCCAGTCAGGAAAATCAAACATTAACAGCGAAAATTAAAAGATAATGTAGAAGAAAAAAATATATAAGGAATTCTGTTATGTTAATGGGTTTTTAAAATTTAAATATATATAATCCCAAGATTTTTTTCCTGTGCATGCGAACAGAGCGCTCTTGACGATAACTTTTAACATTTTGAATTATGTGCAAGTCTGGCTGGCTGGCGTTCACTTCTCGAACAAGTTTTCGGGGACTAGCAACGAACAACTAACAAACAACAACCAACGAACCAACCAACCAACCAACGAACAACATGGGCTGGCAACACCTTACTGCAAAGGTAGACAACTTCAACTTATTTTAATTGCAACAGCCCCAAAAACGGGCAGCTCAACAATGGCCAAAAGCCATAAGTCTGCGACTTTAAGAAAAGTTATAATTATGGCCACATCCACATAGTCGTGCAAATAAAAATTGCTGTTGCAGTGGAGTCGTCTCCTTGGACAAAAGGGTCTGTTATGCATGAGGTGACAATACACACACATTTGTATATATTTTCCCATTCACAATTGCAGTAAATTGCTTCAAATGTGAATATCCAACAATTTGTGCTTAGTTTCGGCTAACAAAACAATTAAATAATAATACAAAATACCCATCGAAAGTTAAATGTCATTCAGGCATTTAATTTTGAAAATTAGACCGTGGCCAAAAATATTAGGATATCATCAAATGTGTGAATAAGATTCCTCAATATTTAGCCTTCAATAAAAAACCAAAAATACCGACTATTTAATTAACTTCTTTAGCATTCGGTTTCAATCATGTTTCTTGTTTCCAAAACTCACGTAATTTCCCGCAGTTTATTAGCTTCAATTAGTTGCTCAGACATAATCTGTAAATGACTCACACGCAGAATGTGGTGTGTGAATCGAATTCCAAAGAATCATTTACACTCATTCATGGCAAGATTGCCTTGACTTGGATTGCCATTAAAACACCTTCAACAAAATTGGATCATTTATTGCCTGTTTTTCGAGACATTTAACGGCATCCACTGGCATTTTGGCTACTTTAAGCAGTTAAATGATGGAAATTAACTAAGCTGAGTGATGATGTTTAGTGACTTTAATTGCTACACGGTGAGAAATACCCATGGTTTATACTATAGGGTAAATAATATAATATAATTTTAAAATACTCCATAAGAATGTTTAAATTAAATATGATTATATAACAAAATATAATTATCAGAAAGTACAAAAAAATTAAAAAATATTTTTAATTTATATATTATTTTTTAAATATTTAAAGATTCATTTTAAAACACTCTTAAGGTACTAAAAGTAAATATAGGTTTTGCGAACAAAAATGTTATTACTTGGAAGCGATTTATTACCCACTTTTTACGTTTTTCTGAGTGCACTATTACCGCTATTGTTGGGAAAACTCTGTGATAAATATATGTGTGTTAAATCTTCATGTGGGCAACTCTTGACGGAACTCCACTCCCAATCTTAACCCCTTGTTTCCCATTGTGTTTTATTTCTCTTCTTTGGCGCTGCACTTCATGCAACCTGAACAAAATCTGTGGAAAGGGAGTGCTGTTAATTTGTTTTTTTTTTAGCCTGTTAGCGGGTGTGGCATGCAATTTGTATTATAATTTGGCAATTCATTTTGGCTAAAAACGGGAGAAGAAATATATGTACTTGCGGGTGCTTTTCAGCTTTGGCTTCGGATTCGGATTCGAATTCGGAATTTGGTTTTAAGTTTTTCATAAACTTCGGCGGCCATTGACGTTTTCGAGAGGCAGTGAAGCGGCAATAAGACAGTTAAAAAAAAAAACAAAAAACTGCTAAATCGGCAGCAACATTTGCAATAGCAACAACCATATTGTAGCAGCCATGAAATGTAAAGTAAGTTTTGCATTGTTAAGTGGATGCGTCGTCGTCTTCGTCGTCGTCTTGCCAAAAGGTTTGTTGACTTCACCTCTCGCAATTGCCTTGCATATACCCCCCCCCCCCCACATACAAATAAATATATGTATTTTCTGCATAGTTGACCTTTTCGAAAGAGAGATCGCGGCACCTCGCCGGTTTGACCTTTTGCACAAAAAAAAAAATAAAGAAAAAAGAATGCAATAAAAAATATCATTGCCACGCCTTCATCATGCATATTAACCCACTGATTGACTTAACTGTCCGTGTGATTGATCAAGGTTAACAGTTTGCTGCAGGCGAAAATTCGGTATTAAGCCAAGATAAATGGTGTTGGCTACTTAAGTTTTAGGCATATTTTTTTTTAATAAGTTAATATTAAAAGTTAATAATTAAATTAACTATGACTGGGTAATTCTAGTTTTACTTCCATAAAAAATACTATTTATAATAATTTTAAAACGTGTTTCGGAAATAACAAAATTTTAATTTGTTTCCTAACTTCATCTAAAAATTAAAAATTTTCAATAAAAAAATAAACATTAAAAATTATGATTCTTAAAAATAATTACACCTATAACATAAAATATTTTCAAATGCTGGCCTAAAAATGCAATTCCCCTACCCCCCATTCAAATATTCATAGAAAAATAAAAAGTTTTTTCCCAAGCATTATCATAATACCATAATCACATCTACCTACTAAACCCTAAGCTAACTTTGCGTAATCCGCTAAATCGTTAACTTGACCTTGAACGACGGCTTCAATTGTTTATTTATTTATTTATTTTTTCGCTCTAAGGGGAAATTTTTATCATTTGTTTTATACACTTTACTTACATTTTGAGCAGCATTTTGAGCTGTTTTTGTTATTGTTGTAGTTGTGGATCCTAGGTTGCTCTCCTTGTTGTTGTTGTTGTCAATGCTGTTATAACAACTTTTTCGTTAGCTGCTTTTTTACATAAATTTTATTGACACTTTTGAAAGTCAACTGCCTGCTTCAGCTTGAACAAAAAAAACAAAACAAAAAAAAAACAGTAAAAAAATGGGTGTAAAAATAAATAAACAGAGTGTAAAAATTGAATGACAGAAATTGATTTTTCGAAAAATCTTTAATTGTTATGCACTTTGGATTTGGTGTGTGTGTGAATATTTTTTTCATTTGTTTTTTTTTTTAAACATTGGACACATTAGCTTGCTGCTGTTGTTGTTGTTGTTTAGTTGCTTTTGTTGATGTTGTTCACTTTGGTCATTTTTTCAAGTTGCACTTTCACTTTTCACTTTTTTTTTACGTTTTGTACACTATTTTTGGTTGTTTGCATTTATTTTTTGTCAGTAACATAAAATCAATTCAATTAAGGAAATCGAATTTGTTTTTGGTTTCTTGGGTGAGGGAGTGTGTTTGTTGTAGTGTGTGTTGATTAATAAATGGGCAAGAAAAAAAATTAATAAATAGGACTGGGAAAATTGTTAAAAACTTTTAAACTATTTTTTTTTGTAACTTACAAAAAAATATGGAAAAAAATTGAGTATTTTTGAAATGCACTTTTGCCGCTTTTTGCGGCTTTTTCGGGCTCAAGTTTCGACTGGGTTTTGACTTCTTTAACCACTGGTAACGCTTATTTTATATGGCCAACCAACACACACAAACACACGCACACACACACACACACACACCTGCCGGGAGGATATTATGTTGGCAGTACCATGGACTTTTTTCTGAAGACCTCTCTTTATATATATGTTTATCTTTGGTCTTCGGGGAGCAGTCACTTTCGATTTCGCTGCCAGCTGAACGTGAAATGGCAAAATGATGAACGCTCCAACCATCGAAAACCGTTGCCGTTGCCATTCTGCCGTCGTCGACCGAGGCAGCGACTGCAGCAGAGGCTCAGACTTCGACTTCGACTTCAACTTCGGCTTTAACATATCGGTAACATCGGCGATTGGGGACTGGGGATCGGTGATCGGGGTGTTCGGGGGCCTCTGGGGTCTTGACTGTGCGACAGAGAGGGAAAGAGAGATGGAGGAGCGCAGAACGATCGACAGGAGCACTGGTCTGTATTTCTTTGTTTTTTTCTTCTTTATTTTTTTTTTTTTTGGTTACGACCATGTTAACACTAAATCATTCACACCTGCTGCCGATCGTTGTTGCTTTTCAATGGCGTTTGGCCACTAGGAAGTTCAAAACTGCACTAGTTTCGGCGAATCGAAGAGGGATTCCAGAAAAAAAACCCACACTCGAAGAAAAAGTTTAAATTCATTTTGGTGGACTATAGAAATTAATGACCGAATAATGAAGCTAAAGAATTCGCGTTCTAAAAAGTATGTAATCGTGATATATTCCGAACTCTACTTATAAAATGTATGTCTGTAGTACAGACTCTGAATATCCTTTAAAGCAAAGGTAATATATTTTTTAGGAACTATACTAAACTTTGTTACAAAAATAGATCTTTTTGAAATTACATAAATCTAAAAAAAATGTTTTATTAAATTTAAACCGGTGCTACCAAAATACCTGTCTTTCATCTAATTGCAACAAATAATTTCTCATTGTAAAAAAATATATATGTAGTAAAAAGCTAAGACATCAATATGAAACTGATACGTTTATGTTTTATGATTTTTTCTTTGTGCAGCAGCGACATTCACTTGCATTTTTTGGGATGCTCTATGGTCGCCTCGGTCTCAGTTAACTGCTGCTGATTTCATAAGCCAAAACTGGTTGGCAGCTGGTCTCAAGGCCGTTTGTTCGTTCATTCCGTTCGTCGTCGTCGCCGTCGTTGATTAACCGCATTACACATACGCCGCGTTGGCCGCAGTGGCCGCTTTTTCTTAACCGCTTCGCCTGCAATTAGCAGGGCACGCAACATGCTCGCATATGCAAGCGAAGCAAAAAGCAAGCAGATCATCACCCCGGTTTTTCCCTGGCCACCCCTGGCCGCCCCTTTCCTGCCCGCTCGCTCGCCTTCCAGTGATATTATCCAATCTGTGGGGCTTATTGATTAACCGTTGCTCATTTGCTTACCGAGTATTTATGCAATTCCAGCAGCGAGATCACCAACTGGATGCGCCATAGGCGGGGACAGGGGATATACACATATATATATATCGTTAGTTTGACTCCGAAAGGTGGGGCAAAAATACCAAAAACACTAAAAACACCTGCGAACCAAAGCTCCCTGCAAGTGTCCAACTGACACCTTTTTTCGCCGTCCAGGGTAATAGTGGGTATAATACTGAATGCTTAATGTTAACTCACTATAACTAATTTGTTATAATTTTCATTGAATCAAAATGAAACAAAGTAAAAAAGCTCCTATTTTCAGCACACAGTTAATAATCTCTAAAAAATCTCTTAACCTTAGGTTAACCTTTATCTAAACTTGTCTTATTATACAACTACTAAACATGTAAGGGTATTCCTATGTCGATCACTTTTATTAACATTAGTAAAAAGGCTCCTATTTTGCAGCACTTAGTTAATAATCTCTTAAAATCTCTTAACCTTACTTTAACCTTTACCTAACCTTCGGTTATTATATAACTTATAAACTTTAAAGGGTATTTCCATGTCGAGCTCTTTTATTAACATCTCTCTTTTTCTTCTATATTTTTCTGCTGGCTTAAGTTGGGCTTCAGTTACGGTTTAAGTTGGGTTGGGGATTACCACACAAAGTGGTTAAAATCAACCTGCAAACCGAAGACAACATCTCTTTGCATCTCTCTCTTTCCCTTTTTTTTTTGTTTGAATTTTGTTTACTTTGCAAGTGATTGATCAATCGATTTTCTAATTAGCATTGATCGATAAACTGGAACGAAAAGTGATTTTTTTGTTTTTCATCGGGCGCTCTTTACTTTTCTGGTCCCTGTTTTCTTTTTCTGCATTTTGTTTGCTTGCAAATTCGATTATATGATAAATATTTGCAAATACCAAAAGAGGCAAACAGAAGAGGCTAAGAGCTTCCTTCTTTGCACCGCGAGTGCAGCGAACCGGGAAGTGATCCTGAGTACGTATACCATATAAGTGCATAATTAAGGGATCCTTAGGCACCTTTTGTGGCCTTGGTTTTTTGTCTGGTTTTTTTTTGCAGCTGCATGGACTGATTGAATTTCAAGTGATCGTCTTTTGGGAATTTAAGTATACCTAAACGACTCAAGCTATTCCGAGGTCACATTGATCAAGTTACCCGATCACATTGCTATGGATGCCACGACACGGACATGTGTATAAAAAAATACCCAACTAAAAAACTACATACATGAAAATGAAATGAGCGAAAGATAAAGAAAGAAAACCAGGTTTCGATCGGGCGGGGAAACAGGATGCATTTCTGTGGGCAGGGAGTGCCTCGAGGTCAGAAGTCGAGTTTTCGATGGTCATACAAAAAGTGCACAGCGAGTGGTGCTAATGGGCTGAGGGCGTGGCACATTGGGGCGGTGTCTCAAGGACGGGGAGACAGGAATACAGAGGGGTTTAATGATTGCTAATAATGATGGCTATGATAATTACAATGTGGCAATGATTAAGGTCGGGGAGTGGGCAATTTGGTAATTGCATAAGGCGGAAAAGATGAGGGAGCATTTAAAGGGAGAGGCAACAGAGTTGCCAGCTATTAATTTTAAGGAAGAAGCAGGGTTGCCAGCTCTGAAATTGAAGATGAATACGTAGTTTTAAAAGCTTTGGCTTTTTTTTCGAAAAAATAAACCTTTAAAGCCTCTTATATTTCCTCGTGCTAAAATAGCAATAAATTTGAAATTTTATGTGCGAAAATTTGATAAACTTAATGTGTTGTAATCCCAAGATCACACTTTTAAGAGCCTTAACCAAAAGCCAAGTCCGATGACATCACAATGCCGTTTTTAAGCCTGTTGTTTTTGCCAATTCATGGGCCAAAAAAATAAAAATAAAAAATAAAGAAAAATACCAAATACCGGGTACCATTTCAAAGGAACCCAACCGGGGGATAAAAACACTTCAGGTACCGACTCTTTTATGTATTGTAAAAAACTCATAAAATTGTAATAAAAACAAAACCAGCAAAGGGGGGAAAAAAGAAAAGAAACAACAACTGTTATCCAACATTTCAAGTGTTCGAGAGAGTAAACATATATAGCTATATATATATATGCTATATGTGGCCATATCTGCATACAGATGTACGCAAACAGGAGTGGCCAACTTGGAATGTTAATGTGGCCTGCAGTCGTTGGCGTCGCCGAGATCTCCGATCCCCAATCCACTCCAAAAAAAAGAAGAAAAAAAGACACTCGCACGTAGGCCCAGCCATCGTTCCGTCTCTTTCGCTCACTATCTACCCGTCTCTTTCTCCCATTCAGCTGCTGTCTCTTTCTCCTTCTGCCGCTGAGAGTTACGTGAACTTTGAAGGGAGCTGAGGGCTGTAACTGACCGGCAAACTGGACAAGAGCCAAAAGAATTAAGCACTCCTTAAGACCCTACACTGAAAACAAAAGCTGTATTTGTATTTCCAATTTTGGAATAACTTTATTGAAAATATTTGTAAACCTTATTTCTGGGTACACTTAAAAAAGTTCTAGGTTATTTGAGTATCTGTATACATTAACTTTTTTTTTATAATAGTAACATTTTGGTAACTGCAAATATAAATATTTTGTAGGTTGATTTCTAAATTTTTTTAAACTTTAAATTTAAATTTATTTTTGGGTGACAATTTTTTTTTTTTAATTTTGTTGTGTTTCTGTTGGCTGTCACCCATATTTATCTCAATGCATATCGGCTCAATTTTTCTGAGTTTTTCTTATATTTTCAACCTGGGCGCGCATGAGAGCCAAGTAAAATTTATAACTGTCAATTATTATGCAAGAGTTGTGTGTGTGCGTTGCGTGGCGCAGGGGGGCGTTGTGGAGCGGGGGAGGGGGCGTGGCAGGGGAAGAGAGACTCCCCTCACAGAGCAATCAGGAAATACCCAAAGTTAATGGTTATAAACACCTCCCTCGGCCTCCCAAAAAGCAACCACTCTCATAATCTGAACACGTAGTACCCCCAGATTTAATACCCCCCTTTGAATTTTATTCCCTTTTACCAGACAGAACTTTTTTTTACCGCTTCTTTTTTTTTCGATTTTTTTGACTTTATCTTTTTATGTTGCGGTTAATGAAAATATTTTTAATGCCTCCTGGATTTTTTTTCTGTCGTTCTTTTTCTTCTTCTTGAATTCCCCCTGGATTCTTTTTTATATTTCCCCGACTTTTGAGGAGTGTCGCCAGCAGCGGTTCAATGTACGTCAATTGTTGGCCTTTCGAGACAACGCCTGCTATTTCAATAACCATATAACCATGGCGATCATAAAGATGTCGATCATCATCATGAAATGGCTTCCACGTAGGCTGCAATTAAATGATTCATTTGGACAAACAATTTTTTTTTGTTGCGTCGAGAACCTTAAACCGTTTTTAGTTTCGACGACCTTCCGAAGATTTCCGGCTCGAATATATATGGGTTTTATAATTTTGGTGCCGAGTGGCTTTTCACATGCATAATAATGAATAATGAAGCGCGAATACCATCTGAAGTGCAACTTCATCGCGATCGCGATCATTTGTCTTTTTGGTGGGCAGAAATCAGTGGGTGGATGAGATTTCCTCGTTTGTCGAGATATGGAAATTAAGTTGATCATTTAACAAGCATAGAGGTTCAACGTTTTTTCAAGCTGCTCTTGATTGTCCGAAAATAAATTTTTTTATTGATTGCAGCATGATTTTATCATTGACTTTCAAGTGAAATTTCATTGATAATATTTAAAATATATGATAAAGTTGTTAAATAATATTTTCACGCTTTTAACAGATAATAAATTAATATATATTTATTTAATTAATGTTGGATCTTTAACATTTCCCTGTCCAATTTACATTCGAATTATAAGCCATTAAACCGTGTCAATCTGTCAATCAGCTCGCCCATCCAACCATCCATCAATCACGGCGCCATTGAAATTATGCAGCAAAGAGCGAAAAAATTCCAAATCACATATTGTTGATTAAATTATGATCGACTGTGTTAAGTTTTAATTTTTATTTTTGATTTTATTTTGTTGTAATAATCACTTTGTGACCCACTTTGAAGTGCTTTTGGTTGCTGCTCGGCGGCTTTTATTTTATTACGAAAATTTGTTTAATTTTAAACTGTTTAACTTGAAATTGAGTCACGACGGCGACGCAAAAGCAGAGATCAAAGTAGAGATGTGGATGTGGAGATCGAAGTGGAAACGCCTGCCCGAAAGTTACATAAATTGGCATTAAAACGATTCAATAATCGAATGGCGAAGGGGGCGTGGCAAAAGGGGGCACTACGGGGTGGGGGTAGGTCAGCAAGAGGGACAGCGGAGTAAAACTCAAGAAACTCAAACCGAAACTCAAGCCTCAGAAAAAAAGCAAAAAAAAAACCTGAAGCAACCGAGACGAACCACCATTTGGCATTTGCATACAAGTGTGTGTACAGCAGGCACAGCCGGGGGCAAAATACTAGGGTTAATGTCAAGGGTTTCAACGGCGAATTTCCATAAAAAGAAAGGTCAGGTTTGTTCTCAAGAGGCTTCAAATAAATTGAAATATTAAAAGGTTTATTTTCGAGAGACTTTAAATAAATTGAAAATAATTCAGTAATTCAGATTATATGCTTTAATATATTATAAACTCGATATGCGCATGTAAATGTTTGGTTATGCATCACTCATATCGTTTTAACATGAAATACTCATTTCTCATATCGAATTTACGAGGCCGCATATCAAGTTAAAATTGATATTACATAATGTAAAATCTACGTTGCATATCGATTGTTTTTGGGTGAATTTTTTAAAATTGTTTTTCCATTTAACATTATTTTATTACCATTTTGTATTAAATGAGTTTCACTTTAATATAATCCAAACAACTTTTTTAATCTTTTCGCAACTATTATCCTGTCCTTGTGTGTCTTTGTCTGGTGCGATCAGGTGAACATTGAACAACATGAGCTGCAAGTGACAGTCAGACCCCTTTTATTTAGTTTGTTTTTGTTTTTTTTTTTCAGACCCCGACTGAAAGGTGAACAACATTTTTTCATCCCCCCTTTCTCGCTATTTTCCCCTCCCTTTTTATTTTCTGCATTTTTGTTCACCTTTCTCGATCCGTCTTTCGATGGCATTTAACACTTTGACATTATTGCCACAGCAAGCGTCTATGATCATTGATCATTGATCATTGGGCCGGCGAGTGAACGAACCACCTCACAACTTCATTAAATATTTTGCTATTTTGCATGGCATGGCGAACCACTTGGTCTATTTTTTATGATCGAACTTAATGGCCGGCAAAAAGCGCAAAAGCGCTCAAGGTTAAGCCTTTAAGCCCAAAGACGACTCTATATGCTAACTAACTAGTTGAACTAGATTCGAGATCCGAATCCGGTATTTCGACTGTATTTTCTAGGGAGGATTCAAGAATGTCCGATGAGTAAGCTGCGCTATGCTGCGATTTGGATTGGCTTAAAGCGATTTCAATCGTGATCGCGATCGCGATCGTGTTCGTGATCTACTTGTCAACACCTACACACGCCTTGGGATCTTTGAGTGCTTTGAGTGGTTCCGGCTTGGTTTCAGTTTCGTTTCGGCTTTTTATTTTGGCTGCACAGCGAGAAAATGGGAGTACATTTAAGGGAATTTATGAGAATTATTTGAATAATATTATTAGTTGACTTTAGAAAAATTCCAATTTTTACACACTTTTTAAAATGTAGTAATTTTTTGTTTTAAAGATTAAAGATCACACTTTTCTGGCTGTGTAGGCTTAAGTGATCAACGATCGTCGGATCCAGTTATGCATTTGGCATGCGGGGCACACTGATAACTAATTATGCGACCGATCTCTGACGTAAGGCCCCGAAATGAAGGGCACTATAACCACCGATAATGCTTGAAAGTCGGAGAGAGTGATCGATTCGGTTTGGGATCGGATTGGATTGGATGGGTAAAGAAAGTGACATCTAATTGCGATGAAAGCGGTGACAGCGATTAGGGATAACCCATTGTCGCATAACAAGTGAAAAGATAACTGCGATTAACGATCACCAATTAGCGATTAACGATTAACAGCGATGCTCGCGATCACTTAGATTTCCCAACAAACAAACGTTTATGGGCTTGCGATGCGATGCGTTCATTTCCCCGAAGAAATCGGAATCGATTGAGCGCGATCACCACATACAGAGACCAAATACCAGGCCCAAAAGTCAAGACCACTCTCATCCTCAATCTGCCAACATGCCAACCTGACTTTTGTTTATCTTCCTACAAACAATTGGCCACTGTCACTTGTTGATTAGAAAACTTGTTGTAAAAATAACCGCAGAAGAGGCGACTACTTTCATTATTTGTGGTCTGCCTGCCGGTTGAACAATCCAGCAGTCCAAATGTGTGTTTTCTTTTTTAAAAATTGGCAATAGTCGAAGAAATGATCGCGGCAATAACAAACTTATATTTGTGATTATATGAGCGTGATAGTTTCAAATACATATAATAATATGATCCCAACGATCGAGCCCAATAAAAAAGAGTGGTTTACCTTTCGCAAGAAATATAAAATTTCAAAATAAGGAATTTAACTTTCAATTCCAATTTGAACGTTAAGCAAGTCTGCATGATATTTATTTAATGTTAAGACTTTACGCTCATGTAGATTTTATCTACTGGCTGAAATTGAATTTAAAATTCTATTTCCGGTTGCCAAAAAAAAAAAGAAACCAGAAAGAATATATTCGAAAATGTCACCATAATAAAATCTTCCCAAGTATATCTCACAAAGTTTTTGAGCCAAGAACGAGTTATCATAATTTTTTCAAATTCAATTTGCATTAATAGACATAGATCTCGTTAAATTATTTCACACTTTTGATTTGCTTAAATATTTATGAAGCTCTGACGTAGAATTTATAATTTATACCACGAATATTTGAATTTTTTATTTTAAATATTCCGCCACAAAAATGCGAATAAAGTAAAAAAAAAAGGTAATTCAGCCGAATTTCGGAATTTGATTTTGTTGGGGGATTTTCTTCGGTTTTTTCCTCCATGTATTTTCCCCTTTTCAGTAATAAATTTTTGCCCAAAAGTTTCATCAGCTAGGCTGCGAAATGAATTTTAAGTTTTACCTCTATGCCATGGAATTTCGGCAATACGTCAAACAACCAAAAACAACACTTCACTTTTGTGCACCCTTTTTTGTCACTTTCCAAACGCGAAATGTAAACCAAATCGATTGAAATTGCATTGAAACTGAAAAAAAATGTAAAAATAAAATAAAAACACCGAAATAGAGGGAGCTTCAGCTTTTTGTTTGTCGATTTATGTTTGTTTCTTTGGTATCGGGAATGCAGATGGATGCATCCATCCTGCCATCCGTTCCCTTGCCACTTTTCCTTCCACCACGTTGAACGCGTCCAATTACCTCCACAGACTTTCCGTTAATGTTTCGAATTTCGAAAAACTCACGGCAGAAAAGCCAAAAACAAATAAAAAAAAAACAAAATAACAAAAGAAAAACAAGAAAAAAAGCACGATTTTTTAAGTCGAAACCTTGAATACCCTTTAAGTTTATGATGGTAAAACCTAATAATGTTGCACATTTTAAATGGACCTAAAAAATGTTCATATTCTATTATGAAGTACTTTAAATTGACAAGAATTACATAAATAAGTGGCAAGTCCCAAAATATCTTTTGATTGGTATACAAATATACCCTATAGAAAAGGGTATAACCAAATCAAAAGGAATGAAACAAAGACAACCCAAAAACTGAAAACTGAAAAAACAGAAGACAGTAGGCAAAAAATGTGAGTCCAGGAGAATGGGACAAAGCTGCAGCTGGAGAATGGAGAATGGGGGAGTCTCTGCTGCACCCGTCTCTTTCTCGGCCAGTAGCCCCGTCTCTTTTCGTTTCATTTTTTTTTTTGTGTGGGTGCAGTGTGGCATGCAATTGCACTCGCCCAAGTCTTGTGACTGGAATCAAACTGGAAGAAAAACTATGGAAAAACAGTCAAAAAGTGCATTGAAAAAAACATTTATATTATTTGATATTTGATAATTTGATATTATTATTTTTTAAAACATTTATTTGATATTGTAAAATTTTAAAACCACTTTTAAAAGTGCTCAAAAGTAGGCAAAGAAAAAGATTCAAAATATTCTGTTGCATACTTTAAGACACCTTTTTTTATTCTGTTGCTCAAATTTATCAATTAAATTAAAAATAAAATCCTACTAGGATTCGAACCTAGGTCTTTGCATATTATAAAGAGAAATAAAAACTTTTTTCTGTGTAGCAACTGTTGCTCGAGTCGCGACCAGAATCGCTGATGTTGTAATTGTTGCAACTGGCAACTGTCGCATGTGTTGCATGTTGCCGGTTGCCTGTTGCTGCTAGCCAGTTGTTGCCGTTACTTCAGCGGTTTTTATTACCCGATTTCATATGCGGATCTCGTATTTTGCAGCCTACCGCCTGCCCCTCCCAACCAATTTTTCTATTTCTCTATTTGTATTTGTATATTTATTTCTATTTGCTTGAGGGTATGCAGAAATCGGCTTTAGTTGCTGTTGGCTTTATTTCTCTTTTTCTTTAACCAGTTGGCTTGGCGCATGAGTCACGGGACTTGATCGATTGATCGACTGAGCCACGCTTGTCAATGTCTATGGCAATGTTAATGGACTTGTCAACGGCAGGAAAAGTGTCCAATGCGGCGAGGGAGAGAGAGGGGAAAAAGTAATGCCTAAACTGGTTTACTTATTAGTTAATACAATAGAGTAGCAGTTAAATGTCAACGGGAATTTAAATTGCCTATTTTTCTGGTGCAAAAACTTCCTTGAATTTAAATTCTGCATAAATTCAAAGAGTTTTACATGGTATAATATTTAAGGTTGCTAATATCAATGTACATTCTTATATAAATTTAAATAAGATACATTTTAGATATGTACTTTTTGGAATACTTATACAAAATATTTCTTCGTCTGCTAATATATTTTAATTGAACAAAGTCGGATTTTTGCTTCAATTTTACGTAGACTTTTTTACAAAAAGTTTATAAAATATTTTATGTTTTGTTAAAGCCATGTAAAATCGTATAAATGGTGTGCAAGCTGTTTTTCTGTAAACTTGGCACTAAATTTTAGTAACTAAAAGAATGATCAAGCAGTTGTGGTTTGTGTCTCAGCTGAGAGTTAGTACCATATAAGAGCACACATGTAAAGGAGGGCGCCACAGTGTCTTGCCATTAAGTTGTAGAATTAAATGTAAATTTACTGTAAAATTAAAAGACCTGGTTTAGTGTTAATAAACTCACTGTGGACGGCAGTCCACGTAGTGACGAAGCGCACCAGGAGAATGTGCGAAGGCGACTACTGTATATACAAGAAGAAATAAAAATCTGCTAAAAATCTAGCAAAAAATTGTCAAAAAATAAGATGTCCAGGTTTAAATGCCAATCGATTGGAAATTTAATAACGAGTTCAGAAAGGTATGACAATCCATATTTGGATCAATATTTTTATTGTTTCGGCCAAAAAACGAACTATTTTTTCGTGGAAAATTGGGATTTGGGTTTTTTGCAAAAATAGGAATTCTTCTTTTTGTATTTTTGCTGTATCTTGGCCAAAAATGGTCGTACATCAAAAATACATACTGTTTTGAACAGATAACAACATAAATACTAAATCCATGACACTTTTAACTCGATTTTGAAAAAATAAAATTTTCGCCAATTTTAATTTTTTTTTATAAGCGGTTATATCATGATTTTTTGCGAAAAATTGCCAAAAAATAAAATTTCCAGGTTTAAATGCCAATCGATTGGAAATTTAATAACGAGTTCAGAAAGGTATGACAATCCATATTTGGACCAATATTTCCATTGTTTCGGCCAAAAAATGAACTATTTTTTCGAGGAAAATTGGGATTTGGGTTTTTGGCAAAAATAGGAATTCTTCTTTTTGTATTTTTGCTGTAACTTGGCCAAAAATGGTCGTACACCAAAAATACATACTGTTTTGAACAGATAACAAAATATATAATCCATGACACTTTTAACTCGATTTTGAAAAAATAAAATTTTTGCCAATTTTAATTTTTTTTATAAGCGGTTATATCATGATTTTTTGCGAAAAATTGCCAAAAAATAAAATTTCCAGGTTTAAATGCCAATCGATTGGAAATTTAATAACGAGTTCAGAAAGGTATGACAATCCATATTTGGACCAATATTTCCATTGTTTCGGCCAAAAAACGAACTATTTTTTCGTGCAAAATTGGGATTTGGGTTTTTGGCAAAAATAGGAATTCTTCTTTTTGTATTTTTGCTGTAACTTGGCCAAAAATGGTCGTACATCAAAAATACGTACTGTTTTATACAGATTACAATATAATAATTAAATCCATGTTACTTTCCATGTGATTTTGAAAAAATAAAATTTTCGCCAATTTCCATTTTTTTTTTATAAGGGGTGCATCACGATTTTTTGCAAAAAATTGCCAAAAAATAAAATTTCCAGGTTTAAATGCCAATCGATAGGAAATTTAATAACGAGTTCAGAAAGGTATGACAATCCATATTTGGATCAATATTTTTATTGTTTCGGCCAAAAAACGAACTATTTTTTCGTGGAAAATTGGGATTTGGGTTTTTTGCAAAAATAGGAATTCTTCTTTTTGTATTTTTGCTATAACTTGGCCAAAAATGGTCGTACACCAAAAATACATACTGTCTTGAACAGATAACAAAATAATTATTAAATCCATGTTACTCTCCATGTGATGTTGAAAAAATAAAATGTTCACCAATTTTCACATTTTTTATAAGGGATTACATCACAATTTTTTACGAAAAATTGAAAAAAATTAAAATGTCCTGGTTTGAATGCCAATCGATTGGAAATTTAATAACGAGTTTAGAAAGGTATGACAATCCAAATCTGGATCAATATTTCAATTGTTTCGGCCAAATAACGAATAATTTGTTTGTGACACTCGTAAAAAACATGTTATTTGTATTATTATATTTTAAGCAACTCTGGAAAAAACAGTATTGTAAAGAAAATAAATTCAAATTACAAAAACTGGCGCTGAGTGTTAGGAAAGGTCAATTTTCCCAAACGATTCCTGATTTTCAAGTTTACTTAAAAAAAAAAAAACGCCAGTGTACCTTAATCTTTTTTTTTTTGCATCGATCATAATCAAGATAAGATCTGTATTTGTTTAATTGAATGTTATCATTAGCAGGACTTTATCGTTCGGGCCTGCATTTATTAATTTTATTGATCTGCTCTTATAAATTTTGGCCCACTTTGCTGTTAATCGATTGTATCTTTCTATCGCTATCATTAATTTCGCCTCAATATTATTAATATTTCGCGTTTTTGCCATTGCAATTGCGAAAAGGATTTTCCACGAGTAGAGCGATTATGCCAAACACACACACACACATTTAGGATTCCAGTTGCATTTCCATTTCCAGTTTGATTTTCAATTTGCGTTCGATTTGCATTCGATGGATTTCCTCCTTTGATTGCGAACTTCTCATTTCGATCCCCTTTCCTAGGTTTTTGCACTGTCCCAAAATGTTACCTTAACTGAAAATTAGTTCTATAAGTATGAATTCTTTAATAATTTTAAGTTTTTCGGGTTTACTATTACAGTGAATTCTTAAATTCTCACTTTTTCGATTTTTAAATAGAGAAGAAAAAAGTTCAATTTCCCTTGCAAAGTTTCAAAAAAGCTTTGTTTTGACATCTTTTAGTGCTTTTCTCTCGGTGTGCTGCCCAATTTTGCGTCTTATAACCAGGTTAATGCCATAAATCTCGGGACTTAGCACTCGCTACGTATCCGTAGGGCAGACAAGATACAAATGGGTGTCTCGAGATACACGGATTCGGAATCATGTCAACCCATTGGTCATGGCCCAGGGGAAGACAATTGCGACGGGGCGTCAAAACTTGTCTGCAAAATCGTAGCCAGAAGAGAAAACTATCTTTTTAATGACGGCCCGAAAATGGCATACACCAAAAAAAAAGGAAAAATGGTAAAAGGGGCGGGGGGATATGGGGGAAATGCATTTGCTGCGCCTGGAGCAGGAAGTCGATGCTGCAGATCGACTCCGTCTCGAAATCCAGACTCTCAAACTCAAACTCAAACTCAAACTCAGACATCGACATCGGCGACAACTGCGAAGAGTGCGTAATTGCTTTTTAAGCCTGATTTTTGAGGCACGCCCTGGTGGCCCCCCTCCTTCCAAAAAAAAACCAAAGAAAAAAGTAGGAAAATGCCTTACTATTAGCGCTAAAAGCTGAGCGCCAAAACTGTGAGATTACGGCGCCTTGGCGGAAGAAACATCGCCATGTCGTCGTTGGCCAGGTAAAGATACACATTTCCAGGTAAGGACCGCCCACGTATGAAAATAATCCTAGAGTGCAGTAAGAAAGGGAGTTTTTCTAACGAAAAAAGAAAAACTAGAAAAAAGAAAAATACCTGCACGCAAAAAAAAATCTATATGAAACGTAGATCGATTTTACATTATGTAATATCAATTTTAACTTGATATGCGGCCCCGTAAATTCGATATGCTCGAAATGAGTAATGAGTATTTCATGTTAAAACAATATGCGTATTGCATAACCAAAAATGTACATGCTTATTTGTTTGTATTATTTTTATCGAATTAGTAAATTATAGATTTCATAAATCACCTATGAATACGGGAACATTTCATCATCAAGAACTGCATTAATTAACTGAATACCAATTAAAAGCTAACCAAACTAGTCCAAGTTCGATGGCAATAGGATGTGTCCAATATATAGAGTGTGTAATCGGCGTGAAAACTAAATGCTACAAAATAAAAACCAACCGATTTCGCGGCCTCAGATGATCTGATCGGCGATAAAACCCATTGGATCTGGCACTTGACGGCACATCTGGCTGGCCACATCCATTAATTAACCAACTCCATCTCGTTATGGCCATCGATTTGAGCGATGTTCGAGCATTATCTTATGCAAAAGTTTCGCAGGCCTGTTAACTTGTCCCTTTTGGCATGTGTGTTGTGTGTTTTCGTCTTCGTTTTCCTTTCATTGCGTGTTTGTTTTAACGCAAATGTCAAGACTAATAACGCTTAGGGCCCATTATTGGTTTTAGGTTTTAGGGCAGAAGATTGATCGGCTGGATGGGAGAAAGGTTTCGGCGGTGGAGAGGAGGAGTGACAATTAATAATCATGCGCATGCCCTCACGAGTGGCGAAAGACTAGGGATTTGCTAATTACTATTTGCTCGGGGCAATATTTTTGGAATTTCATATCAAGCAATGCAAGCGATAGCCAAGCAGATGGGGCGGGAATTTTCTGGCCCTCAAGGTGAAAAAACACAGGGCTGCATCAACCGAAGATGATGATTGGTGACCCCGATTACTTACTCAGTTATGCAAAAATGTAACTGCGCTTCTCTGCCTATAGTATACTCAACCTTATTCCGATTTAAGGGTTCGTTACTTTAAAACACTTAATTTATAAATGTGTTTGAAATAATATCTCTATTTTCCATTGACAATAAAACCTGGAAATTTTAATTTTTGGCCATTTTTCCCAAAAATGCAAAAAAATAAGAAAAATGGTCAATAAAATTATTTCCGAAAAAGTTATGAAAATTGTTAGGTGTTCAGGAATTTGGCTGACATGGGGCCAGATCGAAATTAAATTCCGAATCGATTGGCATTAAAACCTGAACAGTTTAATTTTTGGCCATTTTTTCCAAAAAAAACAAGAAATAAGAAAAATGGTCAAAAAAATAATTTCCGGAAAAGTTATGAAAATTGTTAGGAGTTCATGTAGTTCGAGCCTTGGAAGTATTTTTGAAGTTGATTTCTTTAAAAAAATACATTTTTAGTTTAGATATGAACATGTTTACGAAAATTCGCGTAATATCCTTTAGGAAAGGAGCAAGGATCTGGGGTAATTTTGTTGTAATTATAATACTTTTCTCTATCGATCTATAGTCTTATTATTCTCTAGCTAAGTTAAACAAATATGAAAGCCATTTTGTGACTGGTCATTCTTTTCCCAATCTACCTATCTACCGTTCGTTCGGTTTCCTTGAAAGCGTCCATTTTCACACCGCCTCACGTGGTGACCCCTTGAAAGCGGCGAGGTGGCAGCGCAGCCATTAAGAAGCGGTAGCCGCTGGCGGCAGCCAAAACAGTTGTACAACATTTACCGGTTTGTGGGGCACGCAGTTTGGTTTGGCAAACAAAAAGCAGAAAGAAAAAAAATAAATATAAGCCCAACAGCTGATCGAAAGCAGCGAACTCTATGGAGTTGTGGAGTTGATCCATTCATATTCATGGAAATCATGGAGAGCGAGAGGCTCTCGCTCCTCTCTCTCTCGCTTCTCGCTCCTCGCTCTCTCGCTTTTCTCTCTCGTTTCGAGCTGTAATGCGGTGGCTTAAAAGTTAACGACTGCGCAGGCGCGCCGCTCAGACCGTCGATGGCGTTCGCAGCGACCGCTTGGCACACGTCGCGTTTTTAGCCGCCAGCGCGTTTTAAACCGCCAACCGCCGAAGTGCGTTTTTTAACCCCTGTAAGCGAAAGAGACCCCTCTAAACAAATGTGTGTGTTTTTTGCACCTTTGCAACTAGGAAGTGTGCAATGGGTTAACTACTATACAAAAAAAGAAACAAATAATTCGCTTCATCGCCTCTATTTTCATTTCAATTTTCACTTCACTTAACTTGCAATTTTTTAATGTTTTTTGTTCAAGTGCTCAAAGTTTTGATAGCGCGCCATTTCCGCATTTAGGAAAAAAAAAAAACAAACGAAAATGTGCTTGAAATAATTACTGCTCGAAACTCGAACTCTAACGAAATGCAAATTAATTACAAATAATCGAATGAAATAATTTTGTTTTTTTGGTGTGTATTGTGGTTCCGCGCTAATAGTTTCCTGCATAACAACAAAAACAACAGTGGCGGCAGCAACAACAGCAGCCACGATTACAATAATAATAATAATGAAAACAACAACTTTTGACCAAACTGGCCAAATAAAATTGTTGCGAAAGTGTTTCTTTTTTTTGTTTGGTTTTTGAATTTTTTATTTTGCGTTGCATGTGGCAGCCAAAGTTAAAGCAAAAGCAAAAGCAAAAGCAGCTGCTGCAAGTCAAGTTAACTTGTTGCCCCGTTGCCTGCTACCTAACAAAATAAATTTTATTTTTATGACTTTTATGCGAAGCCGATAAGATGACAGCCATAACAACAATAACACTAGGCAGCAGCAGCAGTGGCAACAAAAAACAAAATCAAAAAAACAGCAACAGCTTTGGCTACAACTGCAACACAATAGCCACAAGTTGGGGATAATATTTTGGAGGCAAATCGAAGCTGGATTGCTCTTCATGATTTATGTTTCATTCGATGAATTTTATAATGACATTCCATTTTGTAAATTGTAAGATAAAGATATATCTTTTTAAAATCTCAAAAAGTTCCATAGAAAATTATTAATTTAAGCGAAAACTCTATTTACATTTGCATAAATGTACCTAAGGTTTTTAATATAATATTTTATGTTGTAATTTTTTTTTTTTAGATTTTTATGTCAATTTGTTCTGGGTGAATTTTGGTACTTGCCGTTTTTTTCTGTCCAGTTTTATATATTAGTTTGATAATTAAAATACATTTAATTTAATAAAATCTTTCATCATTAAAATCAAAACATTAAAGGGAGTAAACCATTTGTTTTTATACATTCACATACCTTTCTGGATTTTTAGAGTATTTTTTCTATAAGTTGGAGTGCGTGACCCCCAGCTCACATGGGCACCAAAAAGTCTGTCTTTGTATGGGTTTTTGTATCTGTGTACCTTTGTATCGGTATTTGTATCTGTATCTTTGTGTTGTCCAGACTTGCTCTTGGACCAAAGAAAACCAAAGAAAGAAAAAAAAACACAACTTTTGAGCCTGATCCCAGTTAAATATCCACTTGAATGCCCGAAAGTGAAATTTCACTTTGCAGTTGTCGTTGCTGCTGCGGTTGTTGTTTTGCAGCTGCCTTTATAAATTCATTTCGAACAATTGTTTTGACGGCGTTAATAAATGCCCACAAACCATAACAAAAAAAAACAGTGATTTCTTAATAATTTATTAGAATTTTACCAAACGCACAGAAGAGACCAAATAAAATACTTAAAGATGGCAACGAGCAAATTGAGCAGCAAATTCTGCAGGAGCAGCAGCCGGCCAAAATCATCATCCTCTTCAAAACCAGCAGATACAACGAGCCAAATCAGCAGAGGACTAACACTAAATCACTTAGTGATCTGCGGTTGCCTGGTAATGATCTCCATGGCATCTGTAACCATGGCCAAACCACCGGATCAGGAAGCTATCCATCACACAAATGGTAAGTTTTAAAAACTATGTGTATGTGTATCTGTGTCCGTAGCTCTGTCTGTGACTTAATTAGCTAGCTGTGAAAGTGAAACTGAAACTGAAACTTTTTCGCTGCCCCGAGAATTATGGGCTTAAAGTCATCAACATCAACCGGCGGCCAATGGCCAATGGCCAAAGACCAAAGACTCTCCTCTCGACTCTTGGGATCAAGTTGAGCAGCAGCTGCTGATGGCTTTGATTTGTGATTTGTGGCAGCAGCGCTTTCACTTTGCCAGCCTTTGTTTTGCTTTTCGTTGAGATAGAGATATAACATGGGGGATAATACTCAAATTTACAAGGAATATTAATCATGTTTAAAGTAAGAAAAAAAAAAAACAACCAAAATAAATATAAATTTATATTTTTTAGTGTTGCACACAAAAAAAAAAACTTGGTAAAATCAACTGTTATAATTGTCAATTCTACTAAGTAAATAGTTACTTTCACAACAACAAATACACACAATTAGCTAAGACACACACCTATATCCTTGACAAAATTGACAATTTTTTGTGATTGACAATTTTTTTTTTGTGTGTACTTTTTTAAAAAGAACAAAAGAAAATCTTTTAAAGTAAATAATTTCTATGGTTTTTCATCTCAGATGGAATTAAATTTTAAATAATTTTTTAAAGAACTTTTTTAATCTTTTAATCATTTTTGTAACTTTTTGTAGTCACTCATCGGATATTTATCAAATATCCTATGAGATTTTGTTGGCACAAATATTTTGTTAAACCATCTCAAGTTTTGAAGGTTAATTCTATCAGCAGATTTAAAAAATCGCACATTTACATATGAGACAGTTCGCTAAAAACGATTACAAAATTTGTCATTGATTTCGGTCTCTGGGTTTCAGTTCAATTAAAATGTGAAAAATCTCAGCTCGAGTTGCTAATTTGTCGGTAGCAGTTGAGTAAGCCATATAAAACAAAAGGGTGAAAAGAAAGTCAGGCAAATTAATCAGCAGAAGCGAAGATGTAAAAAAAATACAACAACAAATATAAAAGTTGGGGGGATATGATGATACCACCGAAAAACAATGCCAAAGACATTTTCCCAGACATCTCGCGCTGCTCTTACGACATCTTCTGCAATTACTGGAAGAGTTGTAACTCCGTAGATTGAAGATCGGTGAGGGGGGGAAAAGGGGAGAAGGGGGACAAGAGACCCACAGACCGCATTTTCCACTTGCTTCCGTATGCTGGGTTAATTTTCCTTTGTTATATGGCAAGACAACTCCATCTGGCCGTCGTTCATCTGCCTTTTCCCAACCGCTTTTTCCCCCGAGTCTCTCTCTCTATCTTTCTGTGTGTCATTATGTCATTGTAGCCTGTACCATTTACCAATTACCATGCACCTTTTCCCTCCACTCGAAACTAAAAACATTTCCCCTGTGACATTTTCCTGGGCAACAAAAAAAAACAATTGAAAAAATAATAGAAGGGCCACAAACAAAAACCTGGGACCTAAAGGGAATTTCAAAATATTTTCAAACTGTTTTGAACGGTTTAATGTGAAAATTTACCTATTATTTACATTTAAAATGGGTAAGTTTTTAATACATAAATATTCTCTGAAAGTTTTTTTTTAGGTTCTAAGAACTTAAAAAAATTATTAAGATTTTCCCATAAAAAATGTAATTTATTATAATTAATGTAAACTTTATTAACATGCCTCATTACAGTTTTTTCATTAGCTTACTAGTATTTATGCAAATGCAAAGATTTTTTTCAGAACACTTGAGGTCGGTGATAAATGTTTATTTTATTTTTATGTTTATATTGTAACCCAAAAATTACCTATGCAAATTCAAGTACGTCTTCAATATTCTTACAATAACTCGAAGAAATCCGAATCAATCTTCATAATAGTTTCGAATGCTTGAAATAATCTTTTGTGGCTGCAGATGTGTCTCAATATTTAGCAACTCATTGGGCCAAAGTCAAAAACCACAGAGATTGCATCACGACCGCAGTTACAGCTACCTTGTGACAATTTCCCAGGCCATGGGTACATGTTTATAAGGCTTATGGCTCAGGGCTCGTCAAAGAGATATATAAGTATATAAACGGCGAGATCTGAACAATCGGCGCACTGATGATGACGCCCCCAATCTCGACTCTCGACCATATAATGATCACATTGGATCACATCCAAAATCCAAGAAAACGAGGCGGTAAAATGCAACCAGTGCGAACAACAATTGCCATTCATTTGCACAATGAATGAAATTTAATGAGCGCAGCTCGCATAATACAAATAATAAGTACGCGAAATAATAAGTGAAAAGGCCTCTCGAAATGACGAAAAATACATGCACAGAAATTATAAATAAAAAATGAGCCGAGGCGAACAAACAAATCTTGGCCATAACGTAATAGCCAGAGGTAGAAAAAAGCCGACAACCCAAGAGCCAACACTAAAGGCATAAAATCGATGTGGCATGCAACTTTATTTTGTACACAGAAAAATATAAATAGTATTTTTTTATAGTCTACAATAAATGGGATTTTATCTTGATAGATAGTAAGAAAATTATATTTTTGGTATAGTAATTGCTAATTACTAATATTCAAAGCATATTGCTAAAAATTAACTGAACCTAAAGTTTACGACTCTAATGCTCTTTTTCATGTGTAACTTTCAATGATGTGTGTACCAAATTCGATTTATTATTTGTACAATTTACGACCATCGATCGCCGAGGGAGCCTGAAATCTGGGGATCTGGTCACGTCAACTACCCAATTTTGTTTTTATCTCTATCTTTGACTTCGACTTCGACTTCTTCTTTTTCCTTTTCTGGCGCTACTGAATTTTGCCTACCACTTGGGTTTCTGGCTTCTTGTATTTTCTTTTCAACCGGCCCGTGGGCGTTTTTGTGGGCGTTTGTGGTTGTTTTGCGGTTGACAGAAGATCGGTGGGGAAATCGGGGGTTTTATACAGCCCCCCAATATATGAACAACGAATCGAATTGGAAAATTGATTGAGGTGTTTCTTTTTTTACGGGAGAGTTGCAGGGAAAATGGGGCAGGCTGATTGCTGTGGGAAAATGGTGTGGTAAAAGGAAATTGAGGGTTAAAAACATGTTGATATTATAGATGGGAAATTATTTTTATAATAATACCCATTTAAAAATACCATGTAATATTTTCTCTCAATTAAGAAACTATAAATATTTTATTTTGTTTATCCTAGAAAAAATACAATTAAGGGGGAACTTACAGGTAAACCGTGAAGAATCGATTTGTTTTTAATAAAATCAAAAAAATTTTTTTTAAACAATTTCAATTGAAGTTTTTTTAAATTAATTTTTATTAATTATATTTATTTATAAGGAAGTTATTCATAGACACTAACATTTCACAGTTAATTAAATATACTAAAATGGTATCAACTTTTTCAACTTTTTTTTGTATTTAACCTGGTTTAAAACCTAAAAAAAATATTTTTTGAACCAGATTAAGGATAACCCAGAAGAGAATTATATTAAGAAACAAAGTTTTATAGCTCGATTCGATAGGTAGAATATTATCGCTCCATGCGTACTCATTTTATTTGTTATATCTTGAGAACAACTTTGAATTACCTTCTAAAATTTTGTAAGGATATTCGTGAATAGTTTATTTATCGATTTAGGCAAACTTTTTATTCATTTTACTTGAAAGTCCCTCCTTAAATTCGCTCTATATGGCATGACCTTTTAGGTGTTCGGTTGCAATTGCTTTATTTTGAAATCATTCTATTTTTAGAAAAAACTTTTTGGGGATTCCCCGTTCAGCTTGCGGTTTTCTTGATCGATTTGCGTTTTAATTTTCGGCGTGCAATTTGGGGATTTTCTTCCCTGCCCATTTGGCCATTTAGCCATTTACCATGAAGGCGTTTCTTCGCCTTTTGCCAGCAATTAACATTTTGAACTTTGGCCAAAATGCCGCCGCCTGCAAGGTATAAGTACATAAAAATTGGAACAAAGCCCCAAATTCGTTTAGCTTTAGTTTGCTTTTTGCCTTTTGTTTTTGTTGTCTTTGTTATGGCCGCGCATTGTGTTTAGAGGCTGTTAAATTTAAATGGTGAGTCTTAACCTTTAAAATTTAAATTCGGCAAACTGTTTGAATGGGAGCCGCTAGACCGAGAGTGTAATTACACACATTTTTTACGGGGCAGTTGTGTTTGAGTTGAGTTTCGTTATTGGGCAATGCGATTTCTCGCAATCGAAAAATCAAATTCGGAGGCAAACTCTTGATAAAAGGCCCAAAGAAATGCCGCCACATCAATCAATTTGGGAAAAAACAAAACAAATGATATCGCCAAACGGTAGCGACAACTTGAAAAAATGCGAATCGAGCAATTTGAATCGATCGTAGATCATCGAGTTATGCAAATCTCTCGATGATTCGTTTACATAATCCACACGTATAATTTAATGAGAGGTGGTGGGTGCATAATTAGCCCGGCTCATTAAAATTTTTGCTCTACATTGGGCGAAAGTGGCGGCGCAAATTAATCAAAATCCACACAGCGAACCGCAAAATGCGGCATATTTGAAATCGCCTTTGCCTTTTGTATTTTTGCATTTTTTTTCTCCTGTTTTTGAATCGATTTTATTTGCAACATTAAATAAATTAATGAAAATATGCGACACGCTGAGCAGGAGGTTTATTTTTTACAGCAAACCATTGGATACACTTTGCTTTTACAAGATCAGATTTTATGACTTTGGTTTATGGCTGCTGCTAAAAAAAAATGTTCTAACTTGAAAACACTGAAATTAAGCTAGATTACGCAACCATAAAGCGGGGATATAACATAAATATAATGTAAAAATTTATTAAAAGGATTGGCAATTCAAACTTGAATAGCCTGTTAGTTCTGGTAATTTATGGGCAACTTTAATGTGTACTTTTAATAATTAAATACTTTAGTAAATATCAACGATTATAATGGGGGTAAATGAGTATTTTAGAAGTTTTAGTAATACCTTCAGAGTATCTCCATTTCGTATTACATACTTTCCATTTAAAAGCACTTCCTCCGGGCTGATTAATTGCGTTTTTTCGACTGCGATTTTGCAGTTACAAACGTTAAACTTGAGTTCATTTCTTTTGATTTTATTTTATTTGTGCCTTTTGTGTGTTTCACAGATATTTGGCGCAATTTGTTAAACAAAATGGTGTGGCAATCGACTAATTCGAACTTAATGATGTCTTCTTTGGCTTTCGCAGGGAAAATAACATGGAATAAACGAATATAACGTAATTGCTCGGTGCGTTCGTTGGCCCATTGGACATTATTATTATTATTATTTTGAACGTCGTTTTGAGCTGAGCATTTTGGCCATTTTCGACACGCACCGCTGGCCATTGCAATCAATCAAATCGCGGCAAAGTTCCATTTCCCGAAAACCAAAAAATAGAAAAAATAAAAAAAAACACAGTAAATAAACGCAGCTTTTTGGAGAGGTGAATGCAAATTGCGTTATGAACATAATGATCGGTTTTGTGGGGAGTGTGTTGTAATAATCGCCTCCCCCCAATTCCCATTCCAAAAAAAAAACAATATTATAGCCGCCAGAAAATCAATCAGCCATCAGTTTTGCAGCTGCCGAAAAGTTGTCGGTTATTTGGGATCTCGTATTTTGTTTGAGGATTGAGGATGAGCCAACAACCATCGTTTTGGGTAAACAACAATCATCATTTGGGGTTTTGTTTGCACTGTGCCAGCTGTCAGTTTGTTGGGTTTTTGGGGATTGGGGATCTGGGATGGGAGTTCAGGATTTCTTTTTTTTACCTAATTCGGGGTCTGCCACTCGAGAGACCCCAAAGAGTGTGTTGTTTTAATGTCTGGTGGCATCTCGAGTGCGCTCCACTCTGATTACAATGTTTCCAAAGAGCCCAAAAACATCATTATTAAATGGGGGTTATCACTGGGGCGCTGGATTATTTAGTAATCAAATCGATGGAGTAGATTTCTTTAATGGCAGGTTGCTTGATTTACAAACCGTTTAACAATCAAATATTATTATTTGGTATTGCTTGTTTTTTTCTCCCGAATAATTTTGCTTATTAATTCTCTATAACTTTTTTTTATTTTCCATTTTTCTCACCACAATTTGCAATCTGAAAACATAGTCTCAGTCAAATTAAGATCTTTTTGCTGACACTTTCGAGCCGAAAATAGCTTGCAGCGTTTTCGGTTTCGTGTCTTTTTAGCCGCGTTGTAAGCTGCTCGACCATTAGATTAATTGCATAACAAATTACCACTAAATGCCACAGAGCGACAAATGGCCAAGCGGAAAAGGTATCAGCCATCAGATTTATTTCGGATGTGCCAAATAATAAAACTAGATGGCCAAAAAGGTGACTTTTGGTCCAATAACTTTTGAACGACACTTTTGGGTATTTAGCGTTTTTCGAATATTCTTAAGTTTCATTGAAGCACAGGGAAAAATTAGTATTAACCTTAAATTGTAATTAATTTTTTGTTACGAAATATTTAAAGTGCATCCAAAAAAAATCGATATGAATGGTAGACCGATTTTACATTATGTAATATCAATTTTAACTTGCTATGCGGCCCCGTCAATTTGATATGCTCGAAATGAGTATTTCATGTTAAAACGATATGCGATAAAAATTTCAATTCAATTTCGTTTTTTGCCGTTTTTAAGAATTGCTTTGTAATGAAATATTTTTTTTTAATTTATAGAGTTTTGTATGTTTATTTTATGAAAGATCATAGAACCTATTAAGCCAACAGTTGTATATTTTTTCTCTGCCGTTTTCACCGCTTTCGGACGATTTGTTTGTCCCCTAACCTTCACCTTGTTGGCCAAAATGATATGAAAAAACCAAACGAATTGCGCGAAAACGCTTGCTGCACATTTGAAAAAAAAAACTGTCCGCTTGTCCGCTGTCCATTTGTCCGTTTGTCCGACGTACGTGCCATGGTCTCTAGTTCCAGGCCAAAATGCTGCCAGTTTTGGGCTTTTGGCCTGGAAACGTGTTTGCTGTTTGCTGACTCAGTGTGCTCTGCTCCCAATGTTTACTACCACAACTACTGCTCAATGCTCAATGCCCAAAATGCTCACTGTCGTCCGCCGGGGCGAATGAGATATATATCATGGATATATCATGTATATATCACGCATACGCCAAGTGTGCAATTGCAACCTAATTAACCATTGAGCCACACAAAGCGCCAAATAAAAAAAGGGGAAAAAAGATACACATCCATTACATTTCATTTCGTTTGATTTGATTTGATTTCATTTCACTTGCCGCCTCTGACCGTCAAAGATTGCCAAGAAAAAATCTGTTTGGTTGGTTTCTTTAGGGCGCGTGCGCCCTTGTCTGTAAATATTTTGAAAGGGTCTCGCGGAGCCAATCAAAAAAAGAAAAAAAAATAAACACACACAAAAATTGGCAGAAATCAAATCGAATCCGAAAGCCGCATCGTTAATCATTTCGGGATTTTGCACAGTCTGATTGTTTGGAATTTATTGTGATGTGTTTTTGATTCGGTTTTGATTCCTTTTACCTGTCTAGTTGCTCGTAATTAGCCGGTGGTGATTTCTTTGGGCGTGGATCGTACAGCACGTGCGGGTTATTAGTTGTTTTTGGTTTTGGCTAATTCTGTTTAGAATAGGATAATGCCCTTGGCCCTTTCCAACACTGTTTGCCAGTGCTTAAAATAAATACGTTTAAACACCATTTCAAAAATCGTATTATTAAATAAAATTTCTTTACTATCTTAATAAGTATAGATGTAAAATAAAAATGTAGCATAACTATATAACAGTAAAATCTTTATTATTTACTTATTCACACTTAATAATCCTTTTGCAACACTGCTCATTTCTTATGTAGCAAGGTTAATCCACACGTACTCAACCAATTGATTGACTGGCACATGCAATCGTAGGGATATCGATACGGTGGCCAAGTAGATTCTCTGGCCAAATCACCGCACCCACCAGGTTTCTCAGTCTTGCACTTCGAAGTGGAAATAGAAAAAGAAATAGAAAAATAGAAACAGCAGAAAACGAAGTCTGACTGACAGCACCCACTCAAAGGCGCAGCTCGAAACATTGCACAAGCGTCGAGAAGTACATGAATGGGTTTTTGAGCTTGCAGTACAAGAATAAATATGTCTATGTGCAAATAAATACAATGCCTGGGCACTCATGAGATACGATGCCCAACGAAGCGCTCAGCCACTGCACAATGATCAGTGAGGCATGCAGAGTCAGTCAGTCAGTCAGTCAGTTAGTCAATCATTCAGTCAGTCAGTCAGTCAGGTAGTAGAACAAAGTATGGAAAATGCGAAAAACCTCAGAAACAAAACGCAACTAACTAGCCCGTCCTTGGCCAGTCAGCATTATATATAATTATTTCTACAAATTCTTCATTCTTCATTCCTCATTCACCGCGATCATGATGTGATCATGAGGCTCCGATAGGGAAGAACGTTAGCGGGTGTACGAGACAAAGACTTTAATAAGACCTAACGATGGGAAAAGTGTTCTAGCGAGAATGATTGCGATACAGTAATTTATTGCACACAAAGAACACGAGTATACAGAAAGAAAAAAATTAATTTGATGTGATAATCGATTTGACGATTGGGTAGCCTGAAATAATACCAAAATAATTTTTTTATACCATTAACTCATTCCAAAGATTGTAAGCAATGTAAGCATCTTATTTTTCCGTGTATCACAAGACTGGCATACGAGGTGTAATTGCCAAAGAGCTGTGATCTAACATAATTTACAAATAAGGCAATTGTCTCTAGTATGATTTTGCTACGTGTGTGGAAGACCCTGAGGGTCACACACATATTTATGTCATGCAACAGTTAGCAGAGTCATAAATAATATTTAAAAGAGCCATTTAAATGCTATTATTGCGGCTCTTGTGCGACTACGAGTGCGACTACAACACAAAATCACAAAACCACTGCAACTGCGCTTGGCCAACCAATCCACCAACCGAACCAACCGGCGAACCACCAAAACCAAACCACCGCCAACTCGCTGAGTGAGTGACTAACTGGCAGTTTCATTAGATTAATAATGGTAACAAATACACATAATGGAGATCAAGTGCTCGGCAAGCGGATTGCCATCGTTTTGCCAACAGCCAATATACCCTGCAATCAGTTGGAGGGATTTGTCTCTTGGGGATTATCAAATGGTGGAGAATGATTTCAACTTCCTGGTCTTACAATGTATTTATATGGGTGAAATCATAACTGGTTATTAACGGGGTGGGGTGACCCTGATTTGATAAATTCATGTGGCATGAGACAATATTCCTGCTTTATCCTGATGAACTATCATATTATCAACGTCTTATGAAGTTTTTTTCCCAGGAAATGTTTCCTTTTGAGCTTGTTTATGTTTTTTTTAGAACTTTGGTGACCCCGAATTTAAAAAAAAATAGCTCTTTTAACATAAAATATGTTTCCCCAGCTCAATTTCTGTAAAATTCCGTAAAGTTTTCTATCAAAAAGCGTAAATAGTTGGACTGTAATGAAATTGCTAGCAGTGGTGACCCCGACAGAAACTCTTCTACCATTTGGAACCCCGAATTTTCCAAAAAATAGCTCTTTTAACATAAAATATGTTTCCCTAGAGGAATTTCTTTAAAATTCCGCTAAGATTTCATTCAAAAAGCGTAGATAGTTAGATTGTAATGAAACTTCTAGCAGTGGTGACCCCGACAGTAACTCTTCTACCATTTAGAACCCCATCGATGACCTCGATGTCGATGAAATAATTACCTCTCTAACTTTAATTGTTTGGGCTCTTAGAGGCTTTTAAATGCGTTGTTCACACCCCATTAAAAAGATATAATACCCCTCCGGTGTGTTTAAGTACTCTTTAAAGACAAACAAATATGACTTATCAGATTGGATCGAGCAGCTAATGTGCCTTGTGTTCTGTTCTGTGTTCTCAGTTACGTTTCGATGGCATTTGTGATGTTCGTGAAAAGGCACAACAAATCATTTCTATTTCTATTTCTATATCCAGATGTGCTGGCCGAGAATTCACGAGCCAAATGTTTGACATTTAACCATTTAAACTTAAACGTTGGATAGATATATTTGCTATTTGCTGGCATTGTTGTTCTTGGCTTGGTTTTGACATTGAAGCTCATCGAGGAGATCGTCGGCGATCGTAGATCGTTGGACAGCTCTGCTCCGCTAATAATTTATGGCATTTTCACAGCGACCTAAGGTCAGGCATTAAGTAATTGTTGTTTATTGGAAAATGTCATGTTCAATTAGTCGTCGTTCTACCAATGTCAGGCGAAGAACTTGGAATCGGGGAATTGAAATTGGTGTTAACAAATTGAGTTATGGAGGAGGTAGAACAGGTGCCACCACCACATCCATGTCCGATTCCCAGCCGAAAGGCTTTAAATAAACGCCGTGGGCCTTTTTGGGCATTACAACACTTAACGCATTGTAAGCCATTAACCCTGATGTTAGCCGGAAATATGGCCCCCGGGTGGGGGAAAAAACGAAAACACAAGATGAAGAAAAAAACGGGCTCTAATTACAGGCGAAACTCGGTCTGGCGTAAAACTGCAGCTTAATGAATCACTTCAATGACAATGCCGGGGTCAAAAACTAAAACTTAATGATAACACACACCACACACCACACTCCATACTTCATACTCCAAGTCGAGAGGTTAATGGAGAACGCGGAGACTGGAACTAAAAGATTTCGAGAGGGCAAAAAGATTAAGTCAAGAATGGTTACTGGAACTAAATTTAATTTAAGCCTTACCTTGGGCTTGAAAATGTAGAATGTAATTACACTTACGATCCAATTATGAATTGTTACATGGTATTAATTAAAAACTAAAAACGAAACCACAGACTCTGAGGATGCTGGGTCTGAAAATATTAAAGAAGGTTTACAATTTTAATTAAAGATACCTAATACCCAACTTCTGGTTAACGCTTTGAATATGTACACACAAAAAAGAAGCATGTCGCCGTAAAATCGATATGCGCATGTAAATTTCTGGTTAGGCAATGCGCATATCGTTTTAATATGATACTTATTTCGAGCATATCGAATTTACGTTAAAATTGATATTATTGCGCATGTACATTTCTGGTTAGGCAATACGCATATCGTTTTAACAAGAAATACTCATTTCGAGCATATCGAATTTACGTTACGTTACGTAATTGATATTACATAATGTAAAATCGATCTCCGTTTCGTATCTACTTTTTTTTTGGGTGTAAGAATTAAAGCAGTCTCCTTGGAATTTCAATTAAAATATGCCAGTGGATGGCGAAGACATGCCAACTTTTATTTCAACCTTGGCTGAAAATGAAATGTTAGGAGAATATCTCTCGATGGCAATCTTTACAACTCATGATACCCATTTCCCGGATGAAAGAAAAATCGTGTTGTGACTAACTTTGATTTATCACATTGTATTAGTTGAAGGCAGTGGCCAACAGCAACTCAATTAAAGTTCAGGCGGTGTGTACGGTGGTGTGTACACGGTAAACAGAGTGAAGTTGTCATAAATAAAAGCGGTAGCCGGAGACATTTTAGGGCGGGGGGACGACACTTTATGGATGCTATTTATAAGACAGGCACTCGGCAGACCCATAAATCAATAGCAATGCACACCGTTGAGTGGAAGATTTATATATGAAGCACCGGAGCGGGAATGTACCTAGTCCGTACACGGAGAGAAAAGTGTATGTAATTTGGAGTTATAATAAATTTTACAGATTTTTTAAATGGTTTAAAATTGTAATGTGATTTTTAAATTAATTAAATATTAAATGTAATATATAAGTGGTGGAATAATAATGATTTTTGTTGTTGCATATTTTTTGAATACCCGACTCGATATTTAAAAAGGTTTGATTAATGTAAAATTGATACGAAATTCAAGCTGATTTTGTTTCTCTGTACATCAAGTCGGATTGTTTATGCATAGCTCAAAGCTTATGGCGATCATGTTGGCATGCCGGGCACGAAACTGTAACTCAAGCTCAAAAAAACTGAAGCTGAAATTGAAATTGAAACTGAAACTGAAACCGAAAGCGAAACAAAATTGACTTGGCTCATGGCTAAAAGATGGCTAATTGCCGAGGGACGTGTGGTGTGTGTAGAAATTAACTCCAATGCTAAAGTTAGAGCACGTTATTCAAATCGGAGCAAACTCATTTATCAACCAGCGCAATTACGTCTGGCTCTTCTCTGCCATAAGTTTCTTGGTTTTCAAAGTTGAAACTGAAATGGAAATGGAAACGAAACTGAAACTGAAAACCAAACAAAAGGCATTCATTCTAAATGATTGGCGAAGACTTTAATTCTATGTCATTTGTTTTGCAGCGAATTGAATCGAAAATTGCCATCTGCATGCGGAATGAGGGGTTTGCAGTGTGCTCGGCATAATTGAACCACTCCCACCACCCAATCGCCTTCCCCCGCCCCCCTGAAATTTGTCCTTGTGGCGCGTTCGTGTCTTGAGTCTTTTGTTTCGTTATTGGATTCTCTGATTATTTTTTTTTTTTTGGTTGCCTGACATTTGGCGCTGCAGAATTCTTCTGCCTTTGTTGGTCAAGTTAAATGCCATCCGCTTGCTTTGAACTTTAAAGTTCAAGTGTGCAGAGCAAGCGCAGGCCTGACAATTATCATTATTATTAATATTCCTCTCCAGTTGGGTTGGGTAACTCTAATACTGATATGGAGTCCACAGACCCGCAGGTCTACTTATTAATGACTGACCAATGCGGAAGCTATGCTTAAACGTCTTCAACTGGGATCGAGGAAGAGCCATTCTATTTTTCTATTTTTTTTTTGCAGTTTGGCAGGGCCAAGGCAAATGGAGCAGCACTCCCAGTTTAAAATTGACACGAATGATGGATGGGTCTGCTGACACTGAGAAATAAATGTGGTTCATTTGTAATAACCAATATTGCAAACTATATATTATTAACCTAAGATCTTTAAAGCTCTGGCTTAAATATGAGTTCCCAAGCTTTGAATTAGAATTTAGTTTTAAAAACAATTTAATAATGTTTTTGTCTCTGCAACATTACCGCACTTTTGCTCATCGCACTTTAGGGCGTGTCCCTCCCAAAAAAAAAAACCATTTGTGGCAACCTCGACCGACGGATTTTCCCAGCCAGCCAAAAAGGCGATGAGTAAAATGCAAATTTAATTATGCCCCAACAACAGCAAACATCGTAGTAAATGGCAGTCAAGTTTACTTGTTTGTTTGTTTTCTTCTCGTGTTTTTTTGTCTAGCGTTGTTTTCTGCACTTTTCATTAATTTGGTTACTTCTCCGTTGTTGTTGTTGTTGTTGTTGCTGCTTGGGTTTCGGTGTCACTGCGCCAAAAGGCACTTGGCACTGCCCAGCTGTCCCAGACCATGGCATAGAAACGATTTATTCTAACATAATGATCGCGCACCCACTCCATCTCTACTCTACTCCATTCCATTCCATCCATTCAGAGCCCCGATCTCCGGGTGATAATTTATAGCATCGAGCATACGCCGTGTTGCTCGTGTAAGCATCTTTAGCGCGCAATTACAACACGGAAAAAAAGGGATACAAAAATTATGTTTTAGTAAAAAGAAAATATCAAGATATTTGTAAAGTCAAAAATGATATGATAAAAGATATTATATCTTATAACTGCTTTTTCTTAAATCATATATTTTTGGACCTTGTGAATATCAAACAAATATCGTTTCTTATCCTTTCTTAAATAATATAATACAAATTTACTTGGGATGATATGAATGATATGATAGTAAATAAATAACAACATTATCAAGATAAATCAAGATATTTATAAAGTCAAAAATGATATCATATAAGATATATATTTAAAACACATATCGTTTCTTATCCTTTCTTGAATAATATTTTTGATACCAAAATTAATCAAAATATTCATAAAGTCAAAAACTATATGATTTAAGATTTTATATCTTATAACTGCTATATCGTATATCATATTCTATTTATTATCATATTATCTTATCCTATTTTTTAAAAATTCTAATTTACTTGGGACTATCCCATTTATTTTTCTCTCTGTATATTGACAATTAATGGGCAGCATGAGCTGGCCAAGTGGTTAGTGGTTAGTCTTGAAATGCGATTCTCGCCGACTCGTCCAAGTGGATATTTCTCAGCCAAGTTCTACGATTTTTCCTCGCCCCCAAAACACCGCAATCCCCCGTAATCCCCATCTGCATCCCAATAACAACTGACATTGACCGCCTGCATCGCCGGCCGGCTAACTACACAAGTTGAAAACTTCGAAAACCTCAGCTTGGAGCTGAGTCATCATCATCATTATAGCACATTGCTTATAGCATAGCCTAGCCATAGCATCGCTGCCATGGGAGGCTGGCCAGATTCTTTTCGGCCAAGTCAAGTGCAATCGAATTGCAAATGAAGACAAATGAAGTGGCTGGCTGGCTTGCAGCCTCAACCTCAAGGTTGCCTCGCCTCAATGCGGAAAAACATGACAAAAAGGTGGGGAGCTAAGTTGTTAAACTAAAAAAAAAAACAGCAAATAGAAATAGAGACACAGACAAAACTGTCATTAAAATGTAACATAAAAAGCGGCTAATTGCAAACATTTAGTTATGTATGCAAGCTGCTGAAACGACCTCATAAATAACCCACACGACAACTGTCATTGTGAAAATCCAACACCCTCAACCTGCTGATGGTTGAAATATCAAAGGTTGCTGCAGTACTTGCATTGGTTATAAAGCAGAAAGTGGTTAACAGAGATTGCAGTTCCATGAAATATTAATCAAGTTTCAATTCTTCAATTTGAAAATGATTGAATTGTGATGGAAACCCCTTCGAAATGGAAAGTTTTCCCGTGCGACATTGACACCCAAGGGTCAATTTAAAGCCACAGACTTTTGATTAAACCAAAACCCCTAATTATAATCCATCCCCGAAAGCAGTTCCCCTCCCCCCAACCAACCAACCAACCAACCTGTTGTGAAAGTGGCGAGTGGCGAATGGCGCTTGGGGTTTTTTGATTTGGTTTGGAAATTTATGAGGTGCAGAGGAAAAGCCGAAAGGCTGAAGAGGTGGACACGAAACACAACCCACGACCGACCTGATCTGTGTTTACACGCATGCGCCGCTGTAAGTGCCAACAAAGTGCCGGAAAATTTCATACCACCGCTGATGAGTTGCCACAGGAGATGGAGACTTTCGGGGAAACCCGGGGGCAGAGACCGCAAAATGGGGAGTGCCCCAGAGCCTCGAAAGTATGGGGAAAATGGATAAGGATTGAAATGAATATCATGGAGTGGAGTGTCATGAGTGATCGAGGGGCTTGGGAACAGTTGAGGCGAGATTGGGTGAATATTTGTGAGATATTAAATCTTTTATTAAAGGAAACTTCATTTTCTTTTAATTAAAATGCATATGTTAGAGCCTTGAAGTAGTCTCACTCCTTCGTAGTGTTGGTTAGTTCTTCAAAACTAAACTAGTGTTGGAAATTATTATGACCAAAAGTTAGATCATATTTTTAAGAAACTTTATAAAAGAGGCTTTCCTTTCAAACAAGACAGAATGTCCTAAAATGCATTATTTTTCCCTTATCAAATCTTTTTCCATTTAAAGTACACATTTTGAAACACAACCAGTGTTGTATAAACAATGTCTAAGCGTTTTTTCTCACTGCCCCATCAACGTATTTTGTCGCCTTGATTGAAGAGCCTCCCCTTGGGATCGCCACTTGGCATTTTTTCGCTGCACTTACAGCGATCGTTTATCGTGCGGCAGCTATTTTTCTTGTATTTTGTATTTTTTTGGTGGGGCGCGATAAGTGGGCCTACCCAAAAAGATGATGGCGATGATGATAATAATAATGATTATGATGGACGCATTGAGGCGGCCATTTAACGCCCACTTAGACACGCTTCCCATTGCTCCATTACCATTACTCATTGCAACACACAGACACAGAGAGACATCGAGATGCTCAAATACTCAGATATAGTAACAATGTGTTAATTATACGGCTGACGCCCACGTCGCAATCAGATACAATCGTACGTATAATCAGACACAATCGGTGGGGATTGGGGACTGGGGACTGAAAACTGAAAACTGAAAAATTAAAGAAGAGCCGTGGAGAAAAACTCGCAATTGACGATGACGACGACGATCGCAATGTGCAATTTTGTTGTAAGTGACTAAACAGACATGCTCATGTCATGGTGATCGCACACAGATATGGTTAAATATATATATATATATATGAAAAGAGAGGTACACAGAAAAAATTGACAAAAGATCAAATTGATATGTGCTGGTGAATTTTATATTTTTTAAAGTATCAAGTTATTCATATCATTTTGATTTTGATTACCTTATTTTACATTATTTGTTACTAAAATACTACATTTGGTATTTTAAATGATATGATTTGTTCATTATTTTTTCAAAAAATACTAAATTTGGTATTGTATATGATATGCTAAAATATCAAGTTGATATGTTTGAATAATAATTTTGACATGAATCATATCCGTTTTTTATTGATATGAAATAAGGTAGAATTGAATATATTTCATATCCGAATTTTTTTTCTGTGTACACTTGTACACACACCCAGGGATTTTAGTTGTTGTTGTGGGCACGACGCGCTCAATTTAACGCATACGCCCCATTGTACCAAGCCATCTACATGGACATCTGCCCGAACATCTACATCGTTATCGTCATCAGGGTCATCATGTTACGAGTATACTCCCATATAAATATATATATATGCCTTGGCTCTTGTGTATTTCGCTAGTTTACTCCACTTTTCCTTTGGCTGATTTTTTGATTTTATTGCGCTTTGTCTTTTTCGGCACTTTCATTATTTTGCAAACATAAACAATGAAAATAGTGAGCCGGGCAACATTAATTGGATAATGAATACAGCAATTGCCACAGGTTTTACTTTGTGAGTCGTAAGAGTAATATAGTGGTATCTTAAATACTCTCAAACTCAAAATAATATCCATCAAAGTGCCCGAGTAATGTCACCTTCAATTTAACAACTTAATTAAGATTCACAGAGCTCTACTTGCTGGCGTCGTCCAAACGTAAACATATTTGTACTTTAAAAAGTTGATTCATTAAACTTGCTCCCATTTTTTCTAATCAGCCATGTATGTGCATTAATTTCTTAATATTATTCAAGAGTATTTTAATGGAAATTTAGAAGACAAGATATAAACTTTATTTGCTCAAGTAAGAGCTCTTAGCAAATAGTCAAAGGGCTGAAGAGAGAGAAAGTCATTTTGTTTGCTTTGATTTCCAAATCGATACCATTTCTCGTTTTTGATTGCCAGCCAGCCTGTGGCTCAAAAACGATGATTGATGATTGGTCCACGGACAGACACTCCAAATCGCCGCCAATTGAGTTGAGTTGTTCGACAATTTTGTATCATTTGATATTGATGTATGGAAAACGCTTATTGTTGCAGAGGAAAAAAATTTGTGTACCCTATTTATTTATAAATACGGAAATCTAATTATTCACAAGAAGGTCTATCGTTTTTGTAGTAATTATTACAAAAAATTAAAAGGCTAAACTACATATTCATTCAAATACCTTCTTTTTTTCTATCCGTGTGGCTTTTCTTTCCCCATTTGTTGTGGGTGTCCTGTGTGTGTACGTGATCGATTATCCAGCAGCAAATCGGGCGGCCAATTTCGTAAATTAGCCGAATCGTGCCACCAAATATCCCCCACTCAAATAAATAATAAAGTAATCTATACTTACCACACGACATATCGGCATCGGCGTGTGTTTGACCCATTTCTGGCAGCAAGTCACTATCAAAAGCCAAAAATCGCCGAGACTTTTTCGCTTTGAGCCAAGAGTCGACGAAACCCAAATTACACTTAACAAACTCATTATGTTCGGCATTTGCCAGTCAAAAAAGAACGAGAAAAAATAAACTACCAGCGGGTGTTGGGCTAAAAACCAAAAAAAATAGCATGCAGTGAAAACTGTGAAAAATTTGAAAAGAAAAAAAATAAACCAAAAATACTTACAAGCAGCAGCAACAATTGTGTTGAAACGAAAATCGCATGCGAGTATGAAAGGCTTTTGGCTCGGATGAGGGTGGGGTCTTAAATATACGGTATTATATATATAGACGAGATCGGGAGCTGCAGGGGCCGAAACATTTATGCCTAGAACAACACAGGCCAAAAGCAAAGACACACAAAATTTATGCCAGCTGCCCGGCTCACATTATTATCGACTTTTATCGATACGACATTTGACTGCCCAGCCAGGCCCAAAAAAAAAAATATACAAAGAAAAAAACTGCAAAAAAAGACCTCTAAAAACGAAACCCTGGCCAAAAACTAGAGTGTAATTGAGTTGGCATACGACGGCTTAACTGAATCTGGCCCAAAAATCCAGTGGCCACGAAAAAATGATATTAAAAGGCTGAAAGATGCAGAAATGCAGAGATTGAAGGTGCCAGAATTTAGGCCAATGCAAAAGTATTTATCGCATTTTGAAACTATTAACAATTAAGCAAACTTTTAATTACAGAAAATAATAAAATAAAATTATTATTATAGTTGGCAAAATAATAGGTTTCCTTCCATTTAATAATTAGAAAAACTATTAACAATTTGGTCAAATTTTAGTATCTACAGATTTTAAGATCATTAAAAGCATTCGACTTTTAGAAATGATGGTTTAATATTCGGATGATGATTTCTTAAAATGTGGTACAATATCTAATCTAAACTAATATAATTGAAACAACAAAAAATGGTCAGTAGCAAATTCCTCCCAGGACGGATTGACATAAAAATCTAGAAAAATCAAAATAATTCGGAAATAATAGCTAATAACTTTTAAATGATGTTCTCGAATGATTTGACTTTACATTTAATTGTTTTAATGAAAAAGGTAGAAAGTTTCGTAGAGATTTCCCTCAGTGCCAGAGGAAATGTCATCTTCTGCAGCATTTCCTGCTGCAATCGAGAGATCTCTAAAACTCGAGACGCATGTTCGACAACACATTTCACCACTCGATGTCTGAACACTTGGCACAAGGGCTCCTCTCGAACTCGAAACTCCGCCAAGCTCTTTAAAACATCTTTGAGTGGATTTTATTATTTCTTTGACTGATTTCTGATTTCTCCTCTTCATTTTTGATATTTTTCAGCTGAATTCCCGGAAGAGGACAGCGACATGCTGATGGAGCCGAATGATTTTTCGCCAATCACCGTACTCCGATCGCATGAGCAGCACTTCCATATGCCGCCGACTACGCAGCTGCAGCCACAAATCCCACAAAGCAGCCGAATTCAGCCGAGAGCTCAGCCCAGGCAATTTCAGTCGGCAGCCTCCGCCGCCCAACAAAATCATCCCGATGAGGAGGAGCAATTTCGACCCATTGCCAATCCGAATACGAAAATAGTTGGGGATTCGCATACGCAAGCGGCCCAGAATTTCTATCCACCGTTCTACCATGAGGCACCGCCATTGGGCCATTCGAGACCCTATTTCGGACATGGTCCTCCGGTGGCGGAGACCACGCCCCTGAACCTGCCCCTGCCGCTTTTGGGACCCCAGCAGCAGCAGCAGCCGCAGCATCCGCAGCAGGCGGCCACTCAGCAGCGAAATTTCGATGCCAGTATTCTGGGAAGCGGCGATTTCGGTGTCCTGCGAGGCGGAACCTTTTATCCCGAGGAGGAGATGCCCTATCATCCCGAGGACAACAGCGACTACATCTATGGCGATGCCAACAACGGACACGGACGTCCCTCCGAGGGTTTCGTCCAGAAGTACACCTATCCGGAGGAGCAGTTTGCCAATTTCCGTGACTTTGCGGATATCAATACACCCGCCGATTCGGCATTTTCGCAATTCGTGGTGGTCTATGCGGCCAAGAATGCCACTGCTCCGCACTCACATCCGCATCCCAAAAACATATTCGAGCAGCTGGAGCTGCTGGACAGGGAAAAGGAGTTGGAGAAGAAGACCAAAACCACCGCCTCGTCCAAAAACAAGTCCAAGTTGTCCAAGACAAAGTTGCAGAAAAAGTACCGCAAGAAGGCGGGTCCCAAAATCCAGGATCCCCTGGAAATAGAGCCTTTATTGGCACTCAGTTAAGCGCCTCTATACTCTATACAAAAAACAAACAAACAAAACCTAAAAAACCCTAAAAACACCCATCACCACTTTCGTTTTCCCTTGTTAGTTTTATTTATTTTATTATTTCGAGATGAATGCAAGCCACCACAAAAAGAAAAAGAAGAAGAAGAGCCACAACCCCTATATCTTAATGTTCATTTCCACACAACAAAAACAACTGTATTTCAAAAATGTATACCATACTATATATAAACATATCAGTGTTTTTGTTTTTGGTCTGTCTGCTTTTTGTCTCGCATCGTTTGTTAATTCTTAAACTTAGCCCGTAGTCTACTATATCTATATATATATATATAAATAAATATGTGTCTTTATGTCTTATACGCGTATCTAATGTAATTATTTTTTGTCTAATTGAGCATAATTTTATTATGTGTGTGTACATAAAACGAGAAATGTTAAATGTAATTTTAAACCTAAATAAAAACGAAATAAAAATCAAACTACACACTTGTTTCTTTGATATCTGCCTTTATTGGGCTATAAAGGTGGGGTTTTTGTATAAAACTAGTAAGTTTTAGTGCATCTAAGGCGTTTCGTATTTTGCATAGAGTGCGTTGAGTAAAGTTGTAAAAGAGCCTGCTGTGCGAAATATCTAAAAGAAAATATATAAAATATTTATTTAGAGGATTTCTAAAATGCTCACCCAAACGAGCAGAGGTCTTCCCAGTTCGAAAAAATAGGCACCAAGGATGGTTTCGCGCTGAGCTCGTTGAAGGGGAAAAAGTAAAAGTCTTCGGTGTTGCGGAGAAAGTTTTTGCCAAGGAATCACCTCGTAGAGCTGCCTTCCAAATGCCTCAGCCTCCAAACGCACCTGTTCGGCTCCAAAAAGATAGATGCACAATTGAGTGGTGACCACCATGGAAAAGAAGCCAAGAAAGGCGAAATTCTGATCGGTATGTGGCATTATGTATTGGCAAATTACGGAGCAATAGAGCACACAAATCACCAGAACCTCTACAAAGGCGATTTCCATAAAGCTGGCATTGAAATGTTGGACTAAGTTCAAAAGTCGAGCATGCTCGCTGAAGAGCTTGCTGAAACCGAGATCCGAACGGGAGGGATCGGAGTGCTCCTGAATCCACATCAACTGCTGACCAAGGCGACGGTACTGGGAACTCAGACCCAGGGCACACCATCCATATAAGGTATCCACTCCGGTGGTGGAGCAGCAAAAGAAGCTCAAAACGAATACCATCAGGCAGCAGTCCATGGCGTAGATATGTGGTTGAGTTATGTCATAAGGAAGACTGTAATCAAAGTATTTATCTAATTATTATTTATCTATTTATCTTAATATATTAAGAAAAATTTTAAAATATTGTATTTATGTAAAATATAATTTTTCAATGATATAATATCTCGTAAGATTTCACTGTTTCTTAGTATTTATAAATAAATATAGAAAAGTATTGTAATAAATAGTATAATATCCCAAATCAAATAAATATATGTTCAGAAAAATTATACAATATATATTATATATTATATAATACTGTAATTATGGAATATAATATTCCAAATAATTAATGATATAAAAAACTAAATCAATAAGTATTTGAGAATATAATCCTAAGATTTCACCGTTTCTAAGTATATATAAATCCCAAATATATAATATCCCAAATCAAATAAATATATAATCAGAAAAATGATATAATATTGTAATTATGGAATATTATATTCCAAACTAGTAAAATGTAATAATTAAAGATATAAAATACCAAATCATTAACTATTTGAGAACATAATCCTAAGATTTTACTGTTTCTAAGTATTTATAAAGAAAAATTTTAAAATATTAAAAGGTATTTATATATATTTATAGTATATGATCCCAAATCAACTAACTTTCGTACTTCCATACGGAAGTAAACGGATTAAATACTCCACAAACTACAACTGCATATAACTCACATCACCCGAAACGAGCTGACTGGTGCAAATTCCCCCGTCGAATGATATTTCAGCATGGTCAAAGCCACTGGCATCAGCAGAAAGGAGACACTTGTGCCGGCACACATCATGAAGTAAATGGCAGCCATGAGTTGGCCCCTCCGATTCTGGGATCGCCATTCCGAAATCGGAATCGAAACGCCAAGATCCTCGTCCTCGTCCGTAAAAGGCGTCTGAATCAATTGAATGAGGGCCACCAGGTCGTGGGATTTGGCCAAGAATATGGCCATCTTTAGCAGCGAGGAGATCATCTGCAGGCCATGCATCAAGGCCTCCGAACAGAGCACGATTTGGTTGCGATGTTGGACCATAAAAGCGCATACGGTGCAGAGTTCAAAGCCGGTGGCCAGAAACATAATGCCATAAAGAATTGGCGATCGCAGAACTTTGCCCTTTCTATTGTCGCTGTTGGGCTGCAGATCCAGGCCCATGCGGGCAAAGGTGAATCGCTGCGTCCAAAGATTCCCCAGAAACACCTCGATTAGCTTTGACATTTCGCCAGTAACTGAAGGGCTGGGAAGCCTAAGGATGACGAAGAAGTGTGTTTTTTAAGGTGTATTTTTCGGGGGCTGGCCGGGAAAAACTTTGGTCAAAACTCTGTCGTTTGTCGCTTAATTGGGCTCTTAAATACAAGTTAATTTAGCGCCCCGGAGAGGCGGAGAAACTTCGGCTAAGTGAAACTGGTCGACTTGGCCAGCAAATGATTTAATTATACGCCCGGGGCGACTGTCCGTCTAAAAAACCACCCAGCACCACCGCAAAACGCACCACTCACACTCGTTCTACGCACAGTGGTGGTAGATTATTATTTTTTAAAATATATATATATATTTAAATGTATTAATATAAAAATGTTTATTTATTTTATAAATACTTAACTCACCTTAAAAAGTAAAGGAATTTTTTATTTTTTTCTTTATATTATGCATGACATAAAATATTTATTAATATTAAAAAGATTATTTGTACCCCTTTGTTACATTACAATTTTTAGCAAAAAATGCTTAAAAATTAAAATTTGCAGGTTTTAATGCCAATCGATTGGGAATTTTATTACGAGTTCATCGGTGTATGACACTCCATATTTGGACGATTATGTTCTTAGTTTCGACCAAAATACTGATTTGTTTTAGTGGAAAATCAGGATTTGGGTTTGTGGCAAAAACAGGACATTTTATTTGGGTTTTTTGCTGTAATTTGGCCAAAATTTATCGCAAATCGGTGAGACGTACTGTTTTGAACAAGTAACAACCCAATAAATAAATCGCTGTTACTTTTTGAATAATTAAAAAAAAAAAATTGTCGACCATTTTTTTCATTTTTAGAAAGGGGTTACATCACGATTTTTTGCAAAAAATTACAAAAAATTAAAATTTGCAGGTTTTAATGCCAATCGCTTGGAAATGTTATTACGAGTTCATCGGTGTATGACACTCCATATTTAGACGATTATTTTCATAGTTTCGACCAAAATACTGATTTGTTTTAGTGGAAAATCAGGATTTGGGTTTTTGGCAAAAACAGGATATTTTATTTGTGTTTTTTTGCTCTAATTTGGCCAAAAATTGTCGCAAATCGATGAGACGTACTGTTTTGAACAACTAAAGACCCAATAAATAAATCTCTGTTACTTTTTGACTGATTTAGAAAAATAAATTTGTCGACCAATTTTTTCATTTTTAGATAGGGGTTACATCACAATTTTTTGCAAAAAATGGCCAAAAATAAAAATTTGCAGGTTTTAATGCCAATCGATTGGAAATGTTATTACGAGATCATCGGTGTATGACACTCCATATTTGGACAATTATTTTCTTAGTTTCGACCAAAATACTGATTTGTTTTAGTGGAAAATCAGGACTTGGGTTTTTTGTAAAAACAAGATATTTTATCGGCTGGCCGAAGCTAGCTTCCTTTTTTTTTTATTTTATTAAATTTTTTATTTTATGACTTTTGACCCACTGTGCACTGTTCGTCATGGCTAACGGTAACGTTTTGCTGCTGGTCTTAGCGACTTATTTTCATAGAGATATATGTACGAGTCGTATATATCTTTCTACGACCGCTGCAGTCATGGTCATTGTCCGCTAGCGGTTCTGTTGCTGTGGGCTGATCTTACCGACTCTACGCGACTTTGCTGCTGGTTTTGCATTGCGTTTGTTTATCTATTCCCGACTTTGGCATATGTTTTGACATTTGGAGGCTGGCACTTAATTTACGGCCTCACCTTAGTTCCCCCAGTCATTTTTTCGCGAGAATTGCATACACGATGTATGTATTAGGTATGAATGCCAAAGTCGAAGAGAGAGAGATATGTTTGCAGTGCGTAATGAATGTACTTATATCATGCGCGGATCCACGGGGGGTGATATGGGTGATATATCACCCCCCACTCGGGTGAAAAATGAAAGAAATTTTGGTACTCAAAAAGTATGCAACAAAAAAATTGTTCTGATATCACCCCCCACAACAAAATCCTGGATCCGCCACTGACTTATATCTATGTATATTGGTCTAAGTATTTTTAATTAACTGAGAAAACTAATTACAAAAACTCTTTGGCCCGCCTCCAAACTGACAGAAATTCAATTAAGCGGCAATTGCCGCCCCTTCCAGATCGTGGGAAAATCTAAATATCTACCTACTTATTTATTAAACATACAGCCGAATAGGCAAACAAAGAATTTATTCGATCGCCAAGCTAATAAAATAGCGACAGCTGTAAGTTACTCACCAAAAGCATAAATATTTGCCAGTAAATCGTCGACAAATTGCCATCTTCATCGCTCGGAGCCCACGCGGCGTATGCTTGATGTGCGGCGGCATTTAAGCAATTTGCTAATTAATAATGGGTTGGCCAGCGATTCAAATCAATCGGATTCGACTTGCAAATGCCTTAATTAATTAATATGCATAATAAACGGCAATTATGGCTGTGGGAAAGGTGTGCAAATGATGAATGGCGAACTTATGAACTGCACTAGGAAAAATACAAAATATTTGATTAAATTTAATAAATAAAAATGTGATCTTTTCCTTACAAACAAGTGGCAGGTCAAACAAATGTCACAAGCTTAAGAATGGTAAACTGGCACTCCTCTTTCAGATTTTCTGTTTTTTGAGGCCATTTGTCAACGCGCCCTGCCAAAATATTCGACGGAAATTAGAAACTGAAAATCAAAAAAATTCTTCAAGACTCCTATAAAGTAGAAAAAAAAAACCAAATACCAAAAAAACAGAACCAATCCAGAGAGTTGAAAATCCAGTCAAACACCCACACACGATCCAATGTTTGTTGTCTTAAACTGTGTTGCCAATAAACGCGGGCCATGAAAATTTGTACAAGCCACGGATTTCGGGGTCTACAAATCTGGCGACAAGCGCAAAATCACCAGAAATCACTTCCAAAAAAAACCAAAAAACAGAAAAAAAAGGTTTACACACACTTGGCATCCGTTTGTGGCCTTATTTTGCTGTGCGGCTTTTTCGGGCTATTTGCGTTTCGTGCCGCTGAAAACTTTATTAATATCCAAATCGTGAGCTTAATTGAAATTTATTGTTAATGAAAACAAAATTATGGCCGGTACAGCGAACTATGGCCACTTGACACGATAGAACAACGCCAGAGCAGAGAATCCAAAATGAGTTCGAATCTGAATCTGTTGCGAACCGAAACGAACCGAATCGCCCACCGAAGTCACGAGTTTTTAGAGCCAAAAGAAGGGTGCCCATTTTTAATTTGGCATTTAAGCGCTCATTAAGTTGACAGAAGGCGACGGCTGAGTGACAGAATCGGTGGATAAATTGGTGGGTGGATATATGTGGCCATGCAGAATGTGTTATGCAGAACTGGCCAATTTACAAAAGTGTCTGCAAAATAATCAGCGACTTTGAGTTTATCGATATCTATAGTTATCTATAGGTACTGATTTTTATTTAACTAAAAATTGATTTATTTTTTGAAATTTATTGCAGTGCTAAGTTGTGAAAAAATAAATACCCTTTCCCAACACTGGTGAGTCATGACCACTACAGCCATCGACTCGAGTTCTTTTTGAAGCCCTTTTTTTTGGTGGGCAAATATTTACAATCGAACTTCTACGAACCCATCATCGACCCAAACTTTTCTTGCCGCCGGCGGCTTCTGTTTGCCTAAGCACTTTGAAGTCTGTTGTGGCTTTTCAGCTTTTCAGATTTTCAGATTTTTCAGCCTTTTAGCCTTTCACAGTTGCCAACTAATGCAAATAAATTGTGAGCAGTCACCTGTCAAGCGGGCTCATCAAGTCCCTCCGTTTTGGCTGCCTTTTTATGCCACCAGAGTGGCAGAAAAAACCTAGAGGAGACTGCCGTTTTGCGCCGAGGAAGCGATTGTTGTGTGTCCCTCAAACAAAGTAATGTTTTGGCGGATGTAACCTGTGCATTCATTGCATAAATGCACTTCAAAAAATATATTTTTTATTTTTACAAGCCCTAGCACTTCTCAAGAAAGTTTTGGTTCTTAAAAACATTTTGTTCTCGAAAAACTTTTTATAAGAATTTTGACATTGCATTTTTAAGATGTTGTTATTATTGACTTCTTTAAAATTCGTTATATATTTTACTAAGAGTTGTTTTCGTAATCCTATAAAACATTGGAATTTTGCCGAGACTGCTTAAATATAATTTCTAGGTTCTTAATATTTAGTTTGTGTTTTCTCTTCAAAACATCGAAATTATCGAATCAATATTGTCAAAATATCGAAAATATCGAAAATATCGATAATTTTCAAGATCTTCTTCTTAAATTATATCTTTTCTGAAAAGGGCAAATTAGTGGTAGCTTCTTTTAAGGATCTTTTGGTTTTTCCAAGTGTTTTTGCAGCTACCGTTCATTGTTTGCCGTTCTCATTTGGATTTTGCACGGCAGTTCCTCTCTCTCCGGGGTAAAACTGTCAATGTTAATGCTGGAAACTTGAAAAATTTCAACAAGCGACGCGACTGCGTTGTATTTGTCGTTTTGTAATGATTTTAATGCCAAGCATAAACAATTATTTTCAATTGCAACACATTCTTTTGTTGTTCGTCGGCCGCCATTTGCCATCGTTTGTTTTCGGTTTTCTGTTTTCTGTTTTGTCTTTTATATTTTGTATTGTGTGTAGTGTTTTTTGTTGTTTTGTTTTGTGTGCAATTGGAATTGTAGATTTAAGATGTCGCAGATGTTCGGATGACTCGCTGGCTGCACAAGTTTTTCACAACTGACAGCTCGATGAGTCAGTCACTCGGGCGAGCAGTCAGTCAGTCAGTCAATCAGACAATCAGTCAATCGGATACTCGATTGATTGCCAACTTAGTCGGCAGCACGTGTCGAGCAAAAAGTGCGTTGGCCAGCTGCTCTAAAGCGATTATTGTCATTAAAATAACCGATAAATTCTGAGATTTGTGTATCAGAAAATGCGAAATATATTTTTAAAGTTGTTAATAGCTTAAAATAAATCATATACAGGAATTTCCAATTACAATTTAATTTAACTTACATTTTTGTATTATTTATTTAATTGTAAATTAACATGTTGTAATAATTTATTTCAATTTTTCGGCAATAAATATCCCTCAGTGGATGGAAAAATCGTTTGGTTTATAATTATATATAATTTTTTGAATGTCCCTTTTTTAAATTAACATACATTTTTGTGTTATTTGTAATAATTTAATCAAATTTTCTGCCAATAAAAATCAATCAGTCGAGGGAAAATTCAAAAAAAGTCCTTTTTCTCCTTTAACTTATTTCTTTGTGCAGCTTGCATTACGCAAATCTTTTCTCCGGTTCTTCGGAGTGCAACAAAAGGCAGAGGAGGCAGCAAAGTGTTAATGGCCATTGTTCAAACAAGCGATCATAATGATTACTCATGTCAATTATTATATAAGACAGATGTCGGCATGCGGCGAAAGCCTCAAAGAGCCAGCAAAAGCAAAAAAGAAAAAAATTCAGCAGAAGCTGAAGCAGAAAAAATAAAAACAACGAAACGGAGGCAACCGAGCTGCAATTGATTTTGTTGTATAATTTCTACAGCTTTATCTTGTCGGCAGCTGCATGAAATTTATTGAAGATGCGCTGTGCTTTATTGCCATCGGTTTTTTTTTTTTTTTTTGGTTTTTTTTCCTTTTTTTTTGTTAACTGGCTTGGGGGAATTGCTGCTGTAATTTAACAACGACACAGAGGAAATTTCGCAAAACGAAAGACTTAAGGCACGAACTTTGGTTTTATTTCTGACCGATCTTCTGGGGCTTTGCGCCATAAAACTTATCGCCCCTGATCTTAATTACTTGTGAGCTTTACTGTCCCTTATTTATCTCGCTTTGCTCAACGATTTATTGCTGTTTTGATGAAGGGCTGTGTAAAATGATGGATCCAAAAGGAATCTAATATTTTAATAATACTAATATTTTAAAATTCTTTTTCCATGGCCTTGCCATTTCGCTTTTCACTTTCTACTACAATTTTCGTTCGGTAATCTAATTGGGTTATCCAATTGAGCAGCAAACCATAAGGGTTGTGTTCATGTCGGCGAAAGCAAGAAAACTGCCAATTTGGCGAGCAGAAGTTGTTGGATGCTGGATGTTGGAGAGAGCGAAAGTGAAATTGTCTTCGTCCTCGTTGCTGTCGCAGTCGGCATGCAAATTAAAAAAATACTCGCTGAATGTTGACAATTTCTGTTGCCTTTTTCCCCGCAGTGCACGATTTGCAGCGGAGCAGGAAACATTTTGCAGCTCTTGGAGTCGCGAATTGCGAACTGCAAACTGCAAGCTGCGAACTGCGAGTCGCGGATCTCGGCAACCGGCCATGAAAGAGGAAATCAATGTTGCACCGACGGCCGAGAGCAGAAAACCGAAAACGAAAAACCAAAAACCAAAACCGAAGAAAATAAAAAATAAAAGCGGTCGGCACCAAAAAAAGAAAAGTCACACGCTTTTGCTGGAAAGCGAAACCAATTTCACTTGCCGGCCAAGTCAAATGCATTTGCGAGTTCGTAGTTTCGTAGTTATGAGTGCAAAAGCAACGGCAATAGAAATACAGGCAGCAACTACAACAAGAGCAGCAGAGACAACATAATCATGGCAATTGACAAGATGTGTCAACCCGGACACTGCACTGCAAAAAAATCTAAGCTCAGGGGGTGATTTCGTTGGAACCTTGATTCGTTTTTCGTGATTTCATTTTGGCGTCATCATCGTTCATTAAATTTTATTCAACGCACCATTTAATAACACCAGTACACCAAGAATAGTACATTTTACAATAAAACTTGTCAATTTTCCAAAAAAATTGTAAATTTTACAATACAAATATTAAGTAAATACAAAAAAAATCGTAAATTTTACAAGAAACATTTTAGAATAAAAGTTGTATATTTACAACAAAAATAGTAAATTTTACAATGAAAATAGTACATTTTACACTAAAAATTGTAAATTTTTCACTACAAATTGTAAATTTACGCTAAAAATTGTAAATTTTACAATAAAAATAGTACATTTTACAATAAAATTAGTACATTTTACAATAAAATTAGTACATTTTACAATGAAAATATACATTTTATAAATAAAATAGTCGAATTACATATTGTTTATTCATTCGTTCATTTGTAGTTAGTAATAATTCGATATTTTCTTAATGGTTCATTCATTGCCAAGAGTTATTAGTTTCTTGCAGGCCAATCTATAGATATTATTTATGTGTTATTCACAATTTCGTGTAGTGCACGCGAGAAAAGAAGAAACAAGTGAAATGCGCAACACGAAAAGGAAAGCGAGAAGCGAGAGTTGCAATTGCATTCGACTAAGATGCAATTCGCTTCGATTGCATTGCGTCAAACGAGTTTCCTGTTGGCCGAAAGCGCGTAAAGTGCCCCCCTGCATCGAAGTTGCTGCTGCTTGTTGCTTGTTGCTGCTGTTGGTTAGCAATTTTTCACAATTTGCAATTATTGAATTTCTTCGATGACATCAGCGAACGAGAAACGATAACGACGACAACACGTTGTCATAGTTGGATGTTGCTGCTGTGCTTGGTGTTGCTGTTGCTGCTGTTGCTGGTGCTGATGTTGCTGTTGGTGTTGCTGCTGCTGCAACTGCTGCTGCTGATGTCGATGGCTTCCTGTCATTTGATTTCATTTAGCTAATGTGCAATTAATTTGAATTTGCATTATGTTGCAGCAGTTGAGTGCTGCTGTTGCTACTGCTAATTAGCTGTTGCTGGTTGCCACACCAGGAGGAGATTGGCCAACAATGTAATGTGTTTGCACAGCATTTTCCCAACAGGACAGATGGGATGCAAAATCACTTCCTAAACTTATTCCATGCGGTTTACGAATAGCCCCACACAAAGACCCTTAAAAAATTGTATTAGCCAAACCCAAGAAGATTAGAAGACACAAAGAGATATTGCATAAATTTTCAAACAGTGCGGAAGGGGAGGGATCAAACCAAATATATATAATCATTTCAGCGCCTGACGCAAGATGATGTTGCAAGCTGGCAGCAACATCAGCAGCTAAGCAGCAACAGCAACAGCAGCAGCAACATCAACAACCAGCGACGAGTGTCATTGACTAATGTTGCATGAAGCGCATAAAGCTGGCAAAAGGTAACCACAATAACCAAAAATCCAATCTATGGAAACCGAAACTCAAGCCCAAAACTGAAACCGAAACAATAGAACCGAAGTTGCAAGTTGCTGCTGCCGTTTCTTTATTTTTTTGCTTTTTGCCAACTTTTGGATGCTCAAAACCCAGCCCCGCACTTAAAAAAATATATATTATAAATATATAAATAAATATATAGAATATAATCTTTAAAAAAGGTTAGTCAAGAATCACTGAATAGTCAAATTTGGTATTTAAAATGATCAAAAATTCAATTTGCACATTTTTAAAGCTTTATTATCTCAATTATTTGAAATACATTTCAATTAATATAACAACTTGAGAACTTTATGAAATAGTAGAATATTTATATATTTAAAAACTAAAAGAATATTTTTTTACAGTGTAACGCGGCTGTCCCCGCATTGATGGCTCGGCTATAATTTAATGCCGTTCGGCAGACATCTTCGAAATGTGAATAGGTTGAAACAGGGTCATCTGAGGAGGGGAACGGGGCACTCATCTGGGTTCCAAAAAAGCGAGGATTTTGGCGGGTAAAGAGTTTTCTGGGAGCTGCTATTAATTTTTGTGTGGGTGGGGTGTGCATCTATAACGATGGTAGCCTGACATTTGTCGGCAAACGTGAAAGGGCACACAGACTTTAATTTTCGAAAATAGAAACATTCGTCGTTGTCTGTCAACCTGCGCCTCTTTTTCCCCCTCAAAACTACACTGGTAAAAAAATTAAGCAACTACATTTAAGCTAAGTATCAGTTTTCCCAATAAAACTTTCATAATAATGTTTTTAAAAAATCGAATCATTTATTATTCGCATTTATTTGCTTATAATTTCTTTAAACTTTATTTATTTTTCATTATTAAGCATTTATTTTCACATTATTTTGGACATTCAGTTTTAGATTGCTTCATGATTTATTTTTAATTTAGTCTGAGAATGTAATATATTTTCTCCCAGTGTCTTAATCTTGCTCCTTCGATCGATTGGACCTCAAAATGCCGCGCTGCCACTTCGATGCGCCACTCGGCGTGCCAAAATGTTAAATGGGACAAGACAAAGCCAAAAGACTGGCCAAGGAGTTTGGATAGTTCAAAGAAGGGAGCTTCGGGGAGTAATCGACGGGGTATTCGAGTGGGTTTTTTGGAGGAGGAGAACCGGCCACTTGCCACTTGCCACACCGGCAAAACATTCGCCCAACCAGCCGAGCCTTCTCTCTTAAACTCCGGCCAAATGTCAGGAAAAAAAATATTGCCAAAGAATCACAGTGAAATAATAAAAAAAATATATATATATGTATATATATAAAACATAAGACCCGAAAAACAAAGCTGCATTCCACGGTGGCAAAAACATTGGCAAGACAAAATGGGTTATTAGACAGACAGTTGCACAAAAAAAAATTCCTGGCTAAGTCATCAAGTTTTAGAGGGTAACATGATTTTAGGAAAATTTTATGCTAGAAGTATATTTTAATAATTTCTTTGGGCCTTTTGAATTGCTAATTTCTATTTTATATACCAATTTTTATAGAACTCCTATATATATAAATTTATAACTTGAATCTTTATTCTTTATTAATGAAAATATTTTTTGTGAAAATTTTAGGCAGTGTTTAAAACATGGAAATCCACATTAATTAAAGGATTAAAAAGATTAACCTCAAAAGGATATCCCCAAGTCGACTGTTTCTTAAACTGAGAAAAAATCGTGTGGCCTGGCAAATTGTTTGGCACTTTGTTGCAAATGTTTTTGTCCGTTTGCGCAATTCATGGGCCTCCAAAAAATTGACCCTTTATTTGCTGGGTTCACCTTGTTTCTGTTGGGTTTCTTCTTTATTATTAGTTTTTGTTTTTTGTGTTTTCTATATTTGTGGCAAGAAACAACTTTAGGGCTTTGTTTTGCATTTCAAGCTGGGATCGTCCGTTGAATTCTACTGAAGCGATCAATGCCACAGAAATACCGATTCGAAAATGTTGCAAGTCATTGGCGTTTTTGCAACGATTTTGCGTCGAATTAATTTGAATTGAATCGATCATCATAATTCAAAAGAATCGAATCGATCGAATGCTGCTGATCAATCCGATTTGGCATTTGGACACCGATTGACAGCCCGCCCCACACAGATTGCAGATTGTCGATCTCGGATTTAAGATTTCAGTTCTCTGATCTCTGATCTCAAATCTCGGATCAGTGATGACCGATCACCGATCACCGATCGCCAATCGCATAATAAATGTCCTACGACTGTCAAATGCCATCGAAATGTCAGTTCAGATCGGCCAAATGGCATCAACAGCGTAGAGAATCGATTTTGATTTCGATTCTCAGTCACAAAGTCACAAAGTCAAATTGACAATTTTCATTATTGGGGGGCTTACATGGATCGCATTTGGATAACCTTGACTTTCAAACCAAAATGTCAGCGAGGGGAATGACTTGGACATGCAAAGCACATACGTAATAAAAATAAATAAAAATAAAGACAATAGTCAGTAAATAAATAGACACACAAAAGAAGCCAGCGAAACAGAAAAACATTCGCAGTCAATCAATCGGACAAGCCGTACAAATTGTACATTTTAAACGGATCAAAATGATTCGAAGGGGGAAGGGGGCGGTCGGAGGTATAAAGCTGATCAAGGGGGCGGTGTTCAATTAGAGTCACACCATCGATGATCTCAAGGCGAGTATTATTGGAAACACTCCTTACCGAGTTAAAAATGTGGTGACGATCGCATATTTAATACAAAATTGTATATTTAGTTATAAGGTGGCATATTTTCGATAGTGGAAAATAAATATTAATTATTTAATTAAAATCATGAAAAGTTCTTAAAGAGCCTAGTTTCGAAAGGTATAACATTCCAAAATCCTACTGCATTTAATTAAGTTATAAACTTTAGAATATGTGGTTTGGTGACCCCAATCTTTTAGATTTCCTTCTCAAGTTTGATTTAAAAGATTTAACTGTGTTTTTTGAGAGAGATGAAATCACTTAATCAGCCTAGTTTCAAAAGGTATAGCATTCCAAAATCCAAAAATTTAATTAAGTTATAAAATTTAGAATATGTTGTTTGGTGACCCCAATCCCTTAGATTTCTTCTTAGAAAGGTATAACATTCCAAAATCCTACTGCATTTATTTTAAGATATAAAGATCTGAAGATTTCGTTTGGTGACCCCTTCCCTTAGATTTTGATCCATGTACAAACAAAAGTGCGATTCGTCACCCAGACTTAAAACCCAAAGAGCATTTTGAGTACCAGACAAACGAAACAGCTGAAACAAATTACCAACAATTGCCGTTTAATCGGCCAACATATTTGGAGATCAGTTTTCGGAGGGACCAATGTCCCCAGCTCTTGGACTCGAGTGTGATTGATTGATGGATAAGATTGAGACGATAAGAGAGGCCCACTCAAAGAGCTTCGATAATCAATCCCCACACACAGCATCCATTGTCAATTTATCCATTTATCCAGCTGAAAGATATCCGCGAAATTAGACGATTGACGGGGGCTACTACTACTATAGTTTGGCGCACCCAAAAAAAAAGAAAAAAAACCAGCAGTTCTTATGGAGATCAATTTCGAGCGATAAGATTAGAGGGCGGCCAATTGAACCGAACTGAACTGGGCAACAAACAAAAAAACATAGAAAAAAGACCAAAGCACCAAAAGCAAAGCATAAACGCCCACGCCAAAAGGCCCAGACACAGAAAATTAGACCCGACGAAGACTTTTGGAGCAGAAGTTGGCCAAAACGGAGCCAGAAGTTTGGGCCAACAGAAATTCCTCGGCTTACAGTGGTCGAAAATACTATTCTATAACTATAAACACTAGTTCTTATTCAGTGAATTAGTTCCGGAATTGGTTTATTGTTAATATATTTAACACGTTTGGCGACTATTATTTGAATACTTTTTGATAAACAATATTTTGAGTTTTTTTATGTTATTCTTTCCTTTGTTCATACACAGAAAGAGAAATCGACATGAAATAGGGTAATTTCTACCTTATTTCATATCAATAAAAAGCCAAATTTTTATTTAAATATATTAACTTGATATTTTATCATTTTATATAAGTCAAAAAAAATACTGCCTTAAAATACAAAATGTAGAATTTTTCAAAAAATGTTGTAAAATATTTATTTATAATATCATGTCAAAATGATATGGGAATGTATAATTTTTTACTCCTTTCTTTACCATTTATTTCTTATTTTCCTAAATTGTTATTTTTAACATTTTCTTTGGATTTCTGCTTTGGTTTTCAACGCAGTGCCCCATCGATCTGCCGCCGACCGTTTCCTTCCTGCGCTGACTGTAAGCTGTGTCCGCACACTTCCCGGAGCCACTGTCTCCCGAGGAATCGAGGAATATGTGTGTTGGCGTCGTCGGTCGATTGGTTTCAATTTGTTTCCCATTTAAACACACTCATGTGGCATGTGGCCCAAGTCGATGTTGAAGTCTGAAATCTGAAGTCTCGACGCGGATCGTATGCTACACACAAATAAGGAAGCAATTTGCTTCTCTCTTTTTTTCCAGCCACACAGATTTTCAAGTGAGGAAACGAAGCGAAACTGAAACTGAAACTCAGACTGAGACTCAAGTGAACTGGGCAAAAATCTGAGCTCCAAACTCCAAGTAAATTCGCAAATTCGCAGACAAATTATGCGCAACGCCAACGCAGCGTTCAGGGGAATAATCAAAAAGCCAAAAGTAAAATAAAAGGGTAGAAAAACCCCTGAGTTCCATGGCAAAATTGGGCATTCGAGCCAAGAATTTCAGCCAGCGTCTGGCGTAATCGTGTTCAATCGTTTATTATTTATTATTATGCATGCCAAGCGACACCTTTGCGCTGATTGATTGACTGACGTATTGACTGAACAATCCCCATACACACACACATATGTGTTCATATGTATTTATATTTATATTCCTCGATCCGGAGGATATATCTTTCGCTGTCACATGTCAAGGACGAAAATGATGATGATGATGATTGCTGCACAAATTTGCATAACGAGAAATGCAAACAATTGCAAATCATTGTAGTCGAAATATCAAACGACACTCGGAAATTAATCTAGTTCATTACAAAATTTGTCTGTATTTTAAAAATTGTATTTCTTCTGTAAAAGATTAAATAAACATCAAATTACATATTTAACATATAAGAAATATTTTTCATTATTACTTTGTAACTTTAGAATTAATCTAGTTTATTTAAAGTTTATCTGTATTTAAAAAATTGCAATTACATATTTATCATATAAAAAATATATTTTGCAATATTACTGAAACTCCAATATAATTTTTAAAAAAAGCAATCTAGTTTATTAAAAATGTATGTGTTTAACAAATTGTATTCTTTCTGTAAAAGATTAACTAAACACCAAATTTCATATAGAAATTACATAAGAAATATTTTGCATTATTACTGAAACTCCAATATAATTTTTAAAAAGGTTTTGTTAATTATCAAAAAAAATTTTCAAATCGTTTTGATATAATAAAATGTAATTATTTTCAGTGCAAGTCCCATGAGTCATGTTCCTGCCAAAGGAGCACTTGAAGACAAGCATTTTCTTGGAGTGCAACTGCAACAACAGCTGCTTGTTGCATGTTGCTTGTTGCTAGCGGCAATGTTGCTCTTCATATTTCAGCCGCGCAACTCTGTCGCCATCCAATTGTCGTGTTTCGTTTTTTTCTTTTTGGACCACCGCTTATCGCGATTTGTAACAATATGCTGCTGAATAATTTTCGTATTTTTTTCTTTTTTTTTTGCAACAGCAGCATTTGTTTGTTGTTTGCTGACAGCTTTTGTTGTTTGCATTTCAATGTCTCTCCGTTGTCTTTGCGTAAATATTTGCCATTTTATTGCTGCGAGTATCTTTATCGGCATGAGAGCCAGCCACGAATTTTAATGCTTAATTAGCGCATTACGACAGCTCAGCCTCAGCTCATCTCATCCGATGATCGTCTGAAGAAACAAAGCCTAATGAACTTCCGTTTTGCCTTGGCCAAGTCTGCCAACTGGGCTTGGGAAAAAGGCAAAGAAAGAAAAGCTTAATTTGCAGGGCTATCTAAAGGTAAAATCTTTAGTTGGGTCTAGAAAAATCTTAAATATTGTATTAAAAACAAGAAGGAACGCTATAGTCGGGTGGGTGTCCCGGCTATCTGATACCCGTCACTCAGCTAAAAGGAGTGCGAAAGAGATGGAGATATAAAACTTTGATCGGTTATAGCTATTTAACCAATGGTCCGATTTGAAAAATTTCTTCTACATTTCGATAGGTATAACTAAGCACAACAAAATTTCATTTATACTTCTCCGAAATCTTTAAAAATGTGGGAGCCAGACACATTTTAGTATCGTAAATATTAATAATGGTTTAAGCAGTGGCGGATCCAGGATTTTGTTGTGGGGGGTGATATCAGAACAATTTTTTTGTTGCATACTTTTTGAGTACCAAAATTTCTTTCATTTTTCACCCGAGTGGGGGGTGATATATCACCCATATCACCCCCCGTGGATCCGCGCATGGGTTTAAGGATCAACTTATCAACCCTTTAGAGGATTTAATCACATGCACTTTCGATTTCAAAACAGAAACAGATCTTCATCTTGAGTCTCTGAGAAACTCAGAAAACAGAGCGCTGATTGCCTCTAGTTAACCCATAATCAAGTTATTCGTGCGCATGTCAGTCGTATCTCTCCATCTAAATCAAGTGGCAAACATTTGACATTGTCTGCATCTGATTCGCAATCGGATTTGGATTCGGATTCGGATTCCATTTGATTGCCAGAACAGAACGAAGCTATAAAGCCAAACAAATTTGCATTTGATGGTGGTCATAAAGGTTTTCGGCGGTGCGGTAAATGACTGCAATTAACAGGCATTTTTGCATCGGTGCCCACGCATCTGGGATTCTAAATTGAATATCACAATCGAACGAGCTCTTCAAGCACCGCCTGTCTGCGGTCTTCAGTCTTCTGGGGTCTCTGGTATTCGGTCTTCTGTCTTCTGTCTTTAGTCTTCTGTATTCTGTATTCTGTCTTCTGTGTGTGCAGTGATTGTTGTTTTAATTAACGAGCTCAACTCGAAATCAATTGCTTCCACAGCCATGCACCAAATGCACAGAGAAAAAAATACAGAGAATAGAATGCTATAAAAAAACTATGACCTAAGTGTAGTGTAAAATATTGTTGTGTATTTTGAAATATTGCACAAAATATATACAATTGTGTGAAATGTTGTTGTATTTTTTGTTAACATTAAGTTTATAATCTTATCTTTCTCTAATACTTCTTTGGTCCTTCGGTGGTGACCTTCGATCCTTCACCACTGCCAGTTGGCCAAATGTAGACCAGTAGAATTACAAGTAGTATTATAGCGATTATGCCCAGAATTATGATCATCTTGACATTGGCCCACCAGTGTTTGCGTTTCAATCTGCCGGACTGGCGAACAAATTGGGAGGCACCCAGTTCCAGTTGGTCAGCTCGTTCGGATAGTTCGGACAAGGCCTGATCGCGTTCCAGTACCTTCTCCACATTCACCCTCATTATGCCCACCACCTCGTCCACTTGTCTTTGGGTATCCAGAAGTCTGTTTCCAGCATCCACATTGGTTTCCCATTGAGAGTGCGACTTGAAATCCTTCATTTCCAACTCCATTTCTATTATTTTCAGTAACTCACAGTTTTGTGTAAATATTTTAGTTTGTGATGATGACAAGTGATATGGGAAATTAAATTTATTATCAAGGCATCCTTTGATTTGTGAGAAAATTATATATATATATAAATATATTTTATAGATTTAAAATATATTTATTATATATTTTTTCCGAGTGCTTCTGATGTTTCTCTAAATTTTTTTCTCTGTTACTGATGGGGCTGATCTACTTGAGCACTTCGGCTTGGATTTCATCTGTCTAATCTGGGGTCTCTGCGATCTGCTAGAGACATTGAACACGGCTGCTCCAAATGCTCAATACGGTTGCCAGTTGTGTGCCAGCTTGTTTATTAGCCCAAATGCGAGTTCGCCTGTTCGCCAGATCGCTCGCTCGTTCGGCATTCGCTTTTGGATAATTATTTATTAAGGTTTTACATAACGCAGCAGCCATCTGTCTGTCCCTGTCCCTGTCCCAGAAAAAAACAACACACACTACATACACTTTAACCGATTCAAGGTTGTTCTTGCATCGACGGAGAGGCCAAAGATATAGATACAACTGCAGGTACACAATGAAAAATGAGCAGATTTAAATTGGATTCAAAATGATGCCATATTTCAAGAAAGTAATGTACTTTAACGGAATACTTAAAGGTTTCGAATAAAACTTGTTAGTTTTAATAGTTATAATATTATTTTGGGGATCTTACAATCTTACAATGGAACTGCAAATAATTTTCGTTTTTTAAATTATTAATTATATTATAAATACTATAGATTATATATTATAGTTAACAAAACATTTTGCCAGGTTTATCTTAGTTTTATCCCAGGTTTTTCTTTCAACCATTAATTGTAGTTTTATCAGACTGCATTACCCTTTTTTTCTTCCAGTGATGTTTTAGCAACCGATGCAAATGCAGATATTTAGAGATACTTGTTGAGTTGTGGGGATGAGCTGTGTGGTTTTGCCAGCTAATGGAGATAGAGATATTATTATTTGTGTGAATATTGTCGAACTTCTTGGCCCTGAACTGTGAACTCTCAGGTTTTTGAATCGAGATCGTTCAGTGTGCGCTGTCAACTCATTCGGGCTGAACGTCTTAACTTGTATCATTTTTTTTAGCACTAGAAAATTTCTGTAAATTTTAAAAAGTGTATAGCGTAACATTTTTGGACCAATCAAGGTGAAACCCGTATCAATAACCGTATCAATACCTATTTACATTTGCCATGTCCCTTTTCCGCTGGCGAGATTCCCATCTTTTGCACACCCTGAATTTTGTGCGAGGAATCCGGAGCGGTGCCAACAAAGTGGCCAATAATCCTCGTCAGCGGAATCGATTGCGTCGCCAAGCGGAATATCGATCTCGTTCCCGAAGGGAACAGCCCAATCATCATGAGAGAAACATTCGGACAGAGGCTATCCAGAAGCTGGAGAATCAGGAGTTAACTACTTATGCGCAGTACATGGAGAAGATGATCCGTCTGTACGAACAGCAGATGAAAATGGAGGAGGACATTGCGAGGGAAGAAAAAAGGCTAAAAATGCTACAAAAAGAAAGGGAAGATCGAGAAGCAAATGAGCTGGCGAAAAAAACACCTTTGATCCTGGTAAGAAAGCAATTAATTTGTAATTTATATATTATATTACAAAATCACTTTCCGTATTTCCTAGTGTGCTGAGGATGTGACTGGACTACGCAAGTTGTACCTCATGGACAGTGAGGAGCACCAAAACAAGGTCTTGATGATGTACGATGATACGCGGAGCTTCATGGACGAACCTATAGAAGAAGCCGAAGATGTGGGTCCAAATAGCTTCCGGTTGTCTGAAGATGATGTTCCACAAACACCGATCAGTGAGAACGAAAAGATTGTGGACTTGCCGGAGATGGAAGAAGAAGATGGCATAGAGCAATGGAACCTGGATTCGAGTCATGGAAATTGGGTGCGTCGAGTTATGGAATTCTTGCGATTTCGCCGACTCTCGTAGAAATCCCTCCAAGCACCTGAAGTTTCCAGTCCACAGTCTTCATTTCCATGCTTCAGCGCATGCGCAGCCATCTAGATAACCATCGTGGTCAAGAGTCCGTTTAATTTGTTTGCGCTCTGATCTCTTTCGTCTCTCTTACGCCAACTTCATTCGGCTTGGCTGGCCAAGTGGAGTGCTGCTCTGTCCCCCCAGAGGTTCAACCTTTATTGCCAAGGAGTGTGCGGCAGCTTTACCAATCAAAAATTAGACTTTCTTTTGGAAATTCAAGAAATTTAGGATATAAAACAGAATTTAGATGTAGGTTAACCCGAAGTTCAGCGCATAAGAGTTCAACTAAAGTGAAAACAAAATAAAATAATTATCATTCATTATGTTAACTTAAAGAAAAGATCTTATAATCTTATCCCCGTTACTCAGCTACTGGCGCCATCTAGCGGCTATTTAATTTTTTTAGCTCATAACTTAATGGATTGTCCGATTTTAAAATTTTTTTCTACATTTCCTTCTCCCTGTTACATACTTTCCGTCGAATACAATACACCCCTTGTATTTCCCGACTGATATCCAAGTTATTTATTGAAAAATATCTGTACCAAATTGTTGTGCAGTGTTTTCAGGACAAAGCTGGGTGTCTAGTAGTCAATTTTTCCATTTTATGTCACCATAGGTGATCAAGCGAACCGCATGCACTTGGCCTTTTGGGTGTAGGTAACGGCGCCATACTCCTCCACAATCTGATCGATGGCGATCTTATTGAGATTCTCCAGATAGAGACGGGTCTTTCGCGACTGAATGATATAGCTGATGACGTCGTGCATGTTGTCGAAGAAGAGGAATCCAGCGGTTCCGCAGCTAAGATCCAGATACCGGAACCTATTCACATCGCAGGTGCAACCGTCGAACAGGAAGTAGATGAAGTCATTGTTGTTGTGATACCGAAAGACCACATAGTTGCCCCACGGGGCCATCACGAAGACCCGCTCGGCACACCGGAATCCGGCTCGCAACAGCTTACAGATGCTATCGTAGCATCCATTCTCCGAACCCACCACCGCCATCGTTTCCGGAATGCGTAGCAGCGCCGGATAATGATTCGGCTGGGCCCGGAGGACATCGTGGGGTCCGCTGGACTCGGGACAAGCGTCCAGGGGCTGCATCTGCTTCGGTGGCTCCGGACACGGCGGACATGGTGGTGCCTCAACGGGGGCCACCGCCACAGCGGGCTTCTTGCCCTTCTTTCCCTTGCCTTTGCCCTTTTTGCCCATGTCTGCGAGGGGGTAGCTTCTCTACGATCTTCCGATTATCTGGACTATCTAAGAGTCCTGGGAAAAAACCACTATGTGGGTGGGAAACTTCTCTGCAAATCGCCTTCGATCAAATGGTTAGCATAATATCCCCAGGCAGCTGAAAAAATATAACCATAAGTAATTAGGAGATTATCAATTAAGAAAAAATAATGAGAATACAAATTAATTCAGCTAACCTTTCTATTAATTATATAAATTATAAATTGTGTTTGGTGTTTCATAAGCATTATTAAAACCCAAAAGGGTTCAAAATATTTTCAAATCAAAGTAGGCTGTGGCTTAAATGTAACTAACCAAAAATGTAGAAAAACAAAAAATATCCTTTTATGACCCAAAGATCTTCAGGAACCCGTTAAATTCCATAAGAACACCAGCTTAAGGAGCCTTTATTAACGCCTTCAACAAGGAAACTCGGCAACCAAGAAATATCACGAGTTAGTAAGCCTCTCTAAGCAAAAATGCCCATAAGTTCCCCAAATACTCCTCTTAACTCACCAATTTGTTAAACGCGATTCGAGTTTTAACACACACTCGACACACCGTTGTCTTTGTCTCACTGTATCTTAAAAGTTGGGCCGAAAGGAAAATTTTGTTCTAATCGAGAGAGAGGGAAAATTTGTAAAATTTTGTTAAGATTTTTGGTGGAATTTTTTTCCGAGATTTTTTGTGTGTGTTTTTGTGTGTTCACCGACGATATTACTTCTGATTTTTTGCCATCTGGCTGGTGGCAGTTAAGTCCACATACTGACAGTTTCGGCAAGGCAATGTGATTGAAAAAAAATGTGACAAAATCATTGGCTCCAAGTGCCTAAAAAATAGCTAGCTTAGTTCGAAGTATTGGGGAATAGAATGAGATGTCAAAATATTTACTATATTTTGTTGCTCACTTAAAGCTTTGAAAATTCAATTAGAATTCCATCAGAAAGTCGACGAATTCCAAACACTGTCTGTCTCCTAAACCACCGACTGTCCATTCTTCTACACTGGAAAAAATTTATTTTTAAAATAGAACATACTAAATATAAAGGTTTTTGCCATTTTATTATTTATTATTAGAAAAGGCGTTGTTAGAATTTTCTAAGATTTTTGAAAATGTTTTAAAAATGTAAATAATTTATAAAAATTGCTGGAAAAATTCTGAAATTTTTTTTGTTGAGTTATATAACGTCTAGAGTCTGGTCATCCATCTTTCCGTTTGCCTATCTATCCATCTAGGTGTCTGGGCATCCGAAAACTGGCTGCTGAAGCGCAGTTCTGTGAGAGGCAAATGCAAATTAAGCAATTGCCAGCGGCCACAACAAGGCAGCTTAATTAAGTTGTGTTTGCCAAGGAGACACCACTAGATATGAGATATAGTAAGACAAAACTATATAGCCAGACAAATACTATGCAGGCACATATTCTTGGGCAATCAGGTGGGAAGTGCGATTGCAAAAGGATCCTCGTCCACCAAAAAGTGAATGGCTGTCAAAGCAATTAAATGTGCGCCCACTGTGCACTCGAGAGACCCTTGACAAAAATTCAAATTGTGGAGGTAGAAATAGTGAACGAAGGATTTATATTCGTAGGGGAGAACTCAAATACAAATTGTGGAAATATATAAAAATAATTAAAAGTCAGCGAGAGCGAGAACCTGTTGCAATGTGTTTTTTATGTGGACAATGGTGGAATTGATGAAATGCAATTACCCACAGTCTCAGGTTTTGCACATTGGATTTTATTAGATTATTATTAAAAAATTAAAAATATAAAATAAAGAAAAAAATAAAAATTAAATATATTTTACAATAGTAAAAGCCTTTTACAAATTTTAGCCTATACTTTTTAAAAAAATTCTTTAAAATGTATAAAATGTTTTTACTGTAAAACTAAATACCTAAACCAAAATAAAAAAATCTATTAATCAAAAATGTATAGTTTACAATCCTGCAGTAAAAGAGAAAGTAGTTTTCTAAGCTGTGGGTAAAATGGTTTAAATGTCCATCGCCTGACTGCCATCGATATTTCACCGGGGTTTTTGTGTGTGCTTTTCGGTACTTGTATTCAAAAACTTCTCACCACAGTGCAATTGGCCTGATCGCATGCAAATCTATTAGGTTCCGAATTCAAATTCCCCCCCCCTGAGATCGCTGACTAAGCCACAAATGACGCTCGACAGGCCGAATTTTTTGGTCTAGCCAAGTGGTGGTTATGGCTTTTTTCGGTCTTGTGTTCCTTGCCTGCTGTTATACTGCCTATTTTTCCACCTTTTTGTTTGCCCAATTTGCGTCATTAATTTGTTTTGGCGCTCTCATCAAACGAAGCCGGCGAATGGCGTTTACATGGGAAAATGTATAAAATTTACAAAGAAATACTAAGAAATATTTAGAAAGTAGAAAATACAAACTGTAGAACCATGTATATATATATAAATATTTGTAGATTCCATAGATTTCCATTATTAATTTATTCAAATAAATAAATAGGATAAGATATCCCATGGACCATTGAAATACAAGTCGCATGCTTTGCATAATTCCATGAAATTTATGCCTCAAATGATGCCCATATACAGATAAGCACGTGAAATCATGCTCTGCGAATTATGCCTGGAATTTTTTTTTGTATTTTTGCCGAGCTACCATGATGATGACACCGCATTGCCATTGCAATCGCAACATATCCACACATATCCAGTGGGTTCAGTGGGTTCAGTCGGTTCAGTGTTGCCTTTTGGTGCTGTTCGTGGTTCCAAAACCGAAATCCAGTGTGGCACAGGCACACTTCTTCTACCGAGTATATTGCTTCATCCGAAAGAAACTCTCGGCTAATGGGGCAACTCAACCTGTCTCGCCGGCAAACGTGAGTCGGCAGGTTTAGGACACCCATATGGAGTTATCTCTCTATATATACATATATACAAATGTGGGTGCTCATCTGTGGAATGGAATTATATAACCAGTCGCCACAATGTGGGAGCTAAACACCCAACTGCTAACTGAAGGTAATTAGCTATCGCTAGATGGGCAAGATGGTAAAAGCCAGTCTACCCCCCAGAATATAAATGAAAAGGGCGAACTTTGAACAGCTAACAACCTATTAAATATTAAATTGACCCCTGCCACTCTTGGGTTGATTACGAAAAACTAATTATTCGAACAGTTTTCATAAGATATTTTTTACGGCAAATGAACAACAATTCCAGACTTGATAGCCTATTGATTGCGAATATTATTTTCAGTTCAACGATGTGTGCCAACCAAAGTTGAATTATTATTACCTTCTTTGGTTTCGTTTTAGTTCAGATTTTCCAGAATTTGGGTTTTTGGCAAAAACAGGATATTTTATTTGCGTTTTTTTGCTCTAATTTGGGCAAAAATTGTCGCAAATCGGTGAGACATACTGTTTTGAACAAGTAACAACCCAATAAATAAATCGCTGTTTCTTTTTGACTGATTTAAAAAAAAAATTTGTCGGCCAATTTTTTCATTTTTAGAAAGGGGTTACATCACAATTTTTTGCAAAAAATGGCAAAAAATTAAAATTTGCTGGTTTTAATGCCAATCGATTGGAAATGTTATTACGAGTTCATCGGTGTATGACACTTCATATTCGGACGATTAATTTCTTAGTTTCCACCAAAATACTGATTTGTTTTAGTGGAAAATCAGGATTTGGGTTTTTGGCAAAAACAGGATATTTTATTTGTGTTTTTTTTGCTCTAATTTGGCCAAAAATTGTCGCAAATCGGTGAGACGTACTGTTTTGAACAACTGACGACCCAATAAATAAATCTCTGTTACTTTTTGACTGATTTAGAAAAAAAAAATTGTCGACCATTTTTTTCCATTTTTAGAAAGGGGTTACATCACAATTTTTTGCAAAAAATGGTCAAAAATTAAAATTTGCAGGTTTTAATGCCTATCGATTGGGAATTTTATTACGAGTTCATCGGTGTATGACACTCCATATTTGGACGATTATTTTCCTTGTTTCGACAAATAGTTATTGAAATTATTATTATTTATTAGAAAAAGCTTTTCTCTACCATTGATCGACGCCTAAAGTTTTCCATCGTTTTCAGCAAACAAAGCTTGCGTTTTAAGCAGCGACAACTACCAAAATCTGAAGCTTAAATTCAAATAATCAAGCTTCCTAGAGACGCCGCATAAACTTGGCGCTGAATAAGTTTATGCTGAATTTATTTGCGGAGGGGAAATGCCGCATAATTTATGTGGGAATATGTGGGTGTTTTTGCTGCCCACCACTATGCACTTTCCCCTCCTTTCTCCGGTTTCCTTTCTCCGTTCTGCATTCTCCTTTCTCCCGGCTCAAATGCATCTTAATTCGCAGCTGGAATATACAAAACGGTTTCTTTGACTGGCGACAGATGTCCTATCCTTCGAACGAAAAAATACAGAAGTACAGAGAGCAATCGAACCAACGATTACTGGGGCACAAAAGTGCAACGAACTGAAAGTCGACGCCAGCGAGTCTGGGCCAAGCCAAAAATAAGAACGAGGACCAAGTCATTGGGTCACAAGCCAAATAAAAAAATAAATGGCCGAGGGAAGGAAAAACCCAGCGGGTGAAAAACTCCCTGGCGCCAACACAAAATTTTTATTGCAGCTCTCGAGTGCAGAGAAGGTGGTTTTTTTGTTTTTTCTTGGTTTTTTGCAAGTGCAGGTGGTGTATCCAGTGCAAGAATAAACAGAATGCAAATCAAACAGGAGAGTCTGGTTTTTATCCCGGGCAGCCAAAAGGTTGAAGTTCCCTTTAACCCACCATAAAAAAAGTGAAACCCTTGAGTGCTTAATCCCAAATTGTATCTTTAAGTTTGGGTTGCTGCCTGCCGCCTGTTTTACGAGTTTCCTGCGTTTCCTGCCCAATGAAGTTACCGCCATAAATCCCCAAGACCTTTTCCTTTGTCCTGCTCTTTTGGATGACCCAAAACCCGAAACCCAAACCACCCAACCCCCGAAAACATATCGTGTATACAGGTGTGATTATCTTTATATCGATTTGAAAACTTTTTTGCCGGGGTCACAAAATCACTTTGAAATACAATTACTCTCAATTAACAATGTAATGAAGCGCAATCGGTAAAGTCGGGGGATTTACCTTAAACCCCAAGCCCTCCTCCCCCACGGGTATTGTAACTTTTGTAAATATATATCGTTTGTGGTTTATGTTTCCCTTTTGGGCTTCTCTCATGTCTGTAATTATGTTGAATGTGCGTGTATGGTAAAGAATTTCAAGTGTTTTTATGTGTTTATTAAATAAACTTTATTTGGAAAATATACGAATACTATAGAAACTAATTTAAAATTCTTTAAAAACTTTAATTAATTCCCTGAACAATTTCCAAGTTACTTGGGTTTTAGCCGAGATATTCTACGGCTAAGCTAATTGCCCACCAATTTCAATTATTGCCAATTGTTTCAATTGTCTTTTAGTTAATTGCCTACTTTATATCTACCCATTCCTGTAGATTTCGCTCAATTGCCGTTTTTACATTCCAAAGTCGTTTGTGGCATCAGCTTGGATTTGTTTTCCGCGTTTTATTTTTGGTGGGGGTTGGGGATAGAAAAGCGGGGGATTAGATTTGTCGTGAGCCAAAGACGCTAAATAAATATGACACTCGAAAATTGAAAAGCCCCCTTTTTTATCCCCTAAATGTAAATGATAAGAGATGGTGAAGGCTGTGTTTAAAAGGGGGGAATTTTCACTTGGAATTGGAAATTCCAATTTTTTGTTTGTTTGTTTGTTTGACTGTGTGCAATTTGCGTTTTTTAGGCGCGTGGAAATGCGCATAAGAAATATGCAAGCAAAGGATATACACTCGAAAAAAAACCGCACGAAGCACTGTGCAAACATATCAATGCAAATCTTCGGGGGGAGAAGAAAGATGCCAAATACCAAAAGTGGGCCCCCCAAAAAAGGAAGGTAAATCCCATATCACTTGGCCAGCATCATCTCTCTCTCTCTCTTTCTCGTCTCTGTCTTCTTTTTATTGCTATCTCTTACAGGTGTTGATGATAAAGCGATTTGGGGAAAAGTTGGGGCGCTAAACTGCGTAGCTCAGCGAAAGGAGAAAACACGGTTAAACTGGACACGTGTCGTCTCTAGTCCTGGAAAAGCCGATATTAGAGTGGGTTCTGGGATTTGGATTGGGAAAAATCGAGGCAAAAGCCACACACTAGCGGAAATCTTTAAAAAATATTATTTTAAAGTTTCAATAAATATTTAAAAATATATTTATTTAAAAGATTTTATTTTCCTTTTATTATTACCTATTATTAGAAAATATTTTATTAATATTTTATATATGCACTTTTAAAAATGTCTTAATTTTAAAAAGTATTTTTAATTTTAATTGATTACCTTGTTAAAAAAGTTTCTGATTTAATAGGTATTTGATATTTTAAACCAAACCTTTTAAAAAGCTTACTATTAAATATAAACTATTAAAGCTTATATTTTGAACTTATTTTTGCAGGGCATCAAAAAGTACATAAGGCAGACAAAAGGCAGCAAAAAATATCCGACTATTTGGATGGAAAAAAAGGGAAAAACAAAAAGGCGTTGGCCACGCCCCGCTGTCGAGTGAAAGGAGCCATGTGTGCGTAAGTGTAAGTGCATGTTTCCTCCCAGGTGAGTCTGTCTGTCTATGTGTGTGTGTGTGTGTGTGTGCGTACAAACAAGCCATTTCCGGCAGTTTCCAAATGGGGGGGTTTTTGATGATTTCGAGTAGCAGGATGAGGCTTTTATTTTGGCCATGCTGCAAGCCAAGTAGCAGAATACCGAGACACAAGATACAAAATGCGAAGGACGAAGGACCGTTAAGGACCGCTTAAAGGCCCAAAAGTGTCCCATTGTGCACAGTGGGCCGAAAAAGCACTATTTTAGGCCCCGTTTAGGCGGAAAAGGAGCGAATAAGAAATCGCAAGAGTTTGCTAATAGATTTTTTTGAATTAGTGGTCAATTTTTACGAGAATAACTATTTGCACTAATTTTGTGTAAATAAAACAAATAAAACGTGGGAAAACGTAAGGATGGAAAAAAATTCGGCGCGAATTCTTCAGAAGAGTATTTTTAACAGAATTATAATAATTTCTTTTAATTTGACGTTACTTTCCTCGATATTATCGATACGATAACGATAAATTATCGAAAACATCGACACTGACAATTATCGATAATTTTCAAGCTCTAATTCAACTTGAACAACAACTGTGCTTTGGCATTTTTAATCAAAGCATTTAGAAACAAAGCAGCTAAGAAATACAAAAGTAAAAGTCCACTCACAGAAATAAGATATCTTACAAATTAAATCAATTCGAACGAACAAAATTTCAAACCCAGTTTGACCACCGATTATCAAACATGCAGAACATGCAGTCGCCACCGATGTTCAATAATTTGAAAGATGAGTGCAAATACTGGAGGGACCTCTCCAAGCAGTATCGCAAAGAGTCTATCGATGTGAAACTGGAGTTCGACGAGTTTGTGGAACAGTCACGCGAAATGGAAATCGAAATGGACGCCACTCTGGACCAGAAGCAGAGTGCCATCAAAGATCTCACAGCCAAGCTCACAACGTTTGAGCGGGATAACGAGTCTCTCAAGCTCAAGTTGGACTCGCAGGGCATTGAAATGTCAAATATGGAGAAGCAGCTGGAAGCGGTGCAAAAGGAACGCGACACCTTGAACGTGTATATACGGCAGCTGGGGCAGAAGAACGATGACTTGGAGCGTGCCCACCGCATTCTCAACGCAAGCGTAGGGAACTTCGAGAAGATGTTGGATCAGGCCTACGAGAAGAACGCCCTGCTCGAGCTGGAAGTGGATGAGAAGGGTTTGCTGCAAGAGAAGCTCCAGCGACTCATGGATGAGACTAGAGATCTCAAGCAGGAGCTGAATCTTTTAGTTAATAAAAGCGAATATAACCAGCAGCATTCGCTTAAAAATTCTGAGCAGCAAATCCAAGGCAATTCCATGAACCCCAACGCTTTCAAAACGGAGCTCAACCTTGTGGCCTACATGTTAAGAAAACTAAACGCCTTGGGGACGAACCTGAAGACTCACCGCGAGAATGCCCAGCAGTCCACCCATTCGCCGGAGTAATCATCCTCAAACCCAGCCAAACCTAGCCAGTTGGCTTTACGTTTACGTTACGTTACGTTACTTCAAGACACGATCTCACCCGAAAACACAACCGATCACCTAAATATACTGTAACTAACCGAAGAGCTATTTTCTGTTTATATTTACAAGCGAATATAAAAATGCAAAATATTGTTAACGGCAAACTGTATGAAGCATAACAATTTGCCGGCTCTCGTGGGCGATTGAGATAATGGCCCTAAAGCCGCTGTCCATAAATTTGCAAAATAAAAGGTAAAAGCCGAGTGCTAAAACTAAAACGTGGGGTAATAAATGAAGACTGTGCAATTAACAAGACCATTAGAAATAAAACCACCCTTTGGGATATTTTCAATTTCAATTATATAATCAGTTTCACAAGTATGATTTAGTAACTTTAATTTCGAGGCCCCTCACCTTGGACCCAATGTAATCGGTGTGACTGTTCTTGAGCTGCGGGGGATATCCACAGCTTCACATCGCATAAGTACGCCCTAAAGGCGAAATTGTTTCCCATTTGTAGACTTAACGTTCTTGGGTGGCCATCATCGAGCATATCGAACATTGAACATTGAACAGGGAACATGTAACAAAGGACAGTCTGTATTGGAGTTTTGGGTTACACACGAAAAAAAGGGAAAACCAATTGAAAAAAAAACTAAAACTTCTGGAATTATATTTAAACGAGTAAATTAATTCATATTCATACTGCTTACATATTATATACGTGTTATATACAAGTTATATACATATTGCTTACATATTATATTCATATTTTGTACATATTATATACATATTATTTACATTTTTTATACATATTCATATTTTTAGAAATCTTGGTAAAAAGGTGAATTTAATAGCTAACTTGGAGTTCAAATTCATTTATTCACTTTAAGTACTCGTCTTTTTTCCCAGTGTAAGGACCATCAATTGTGAGTGGATGGCATTGACGACAATCGCCAAATACCAAAGTGCCGAGGACTAAATGCTAATGTGTAATTAGGCAGCCACTCGTGCTGTCCTTAATGATATCCTCCGTATATCCTGTGCACATATCCTGCACATCAGACCTCCGCACAGTATCCAATAAATCCCCTATATCCTGTGCAGCCTGCGTACCCTCTGATTTTCTCTGGCCAGGTGAGTAATAGCAAATCAATGGGGTCAGACGACGAGGAGGTGACGCTAAATCCCTAAAGGGATTTGATTTCCCTGTGCATACAAATCGCTGTCGCCAGCATCGCACGCCCTCAAATAATTTATTGCATGTTATTAGCATCACGCATACGCCGCGTTGTCCGTGATTGATGCCAGGACATCCCTCCATCCCTCCAACCACCGGCGGCACGCAATGCAATCTAATTGCCAAAACGAACTCCGCTCCCTGCACGGAAAAAAAGAAATGAAAAGGTAAGCGAATTTCTTTCTCTTATATGCATTTTTGATTATTAAATACAAATTCTTAAACACCCTACAAAGAAAAAAATTGACGAAAGATCAAATTGATATGTGCTGGTCAATTTAATATTTTTAAAAGATCAAGTTATTCATACACCCAAAAAAAAGTAGTCATCACTATGCCCCTATTTAGGTGTCACTGTGTCACTATTGAGTTTCAATTTGGTTTTGATCAGAAGGTCATGAAGTTGACCCTATTCTGGGGTCACTTTAATATTTTCGAAAATAAAAATTTGACCCTATTTTGTGTCAAAGAGCCACTAGCCGGTGTCATTTTTTTAGAATGAAAATACGGGCAGTTGACCCTATTCTGGGGTCAATTTAATGTTTTCGGAAATAATAATTTGACCCTTTTTGGTGTCAAACACAGTTTTTCGAAGTTATTTGATCCACTTTTGGTATCAACAAGACCCCAAAAATTTTAATTCCGCACCAAAAAATAAAAACCATTGTTTTTGTTTTGCATTTTTTTAAGATGAATCAATTAAATATTTTATTTTAGGTTTTTTTTTATTTTAATTACATAATACATCAACTTATTCTAAAATAATTTTACTCGTACAAACTGGGTTCCATACGATAAGATGTGTAGGTGAATCGGCGGTCCGTGTTAATGATATTAAACGGTCTGGAACGAAAATTTAGAAAATAATTAGTTTGAGATTGAAACTCATTGGGTAATTTATCTAAGAATAATTGCTTAATGGAATCTACTATAACAGTGTTTACTATTTCTATAGTGCTTAAATACGCACATACATCAGTATATCATTCGTGCCTCACACATTTTTGGGTATACATGTATGTGTGTATGTAACAGCCTTGTGCATTCTTGGACAACTGCGTACCATATATACATACGTGCAAGCCATATTTCTGGAAATTTAACTAATCCAAGAATATGAATTGTATAAAGACATTAATAATATTATTATAGTTATAATAATACTATTATTAATGTCCTTTTAGTCTGTCTTGTTTTACTAATGTAATTTGCACATTTTTGTATGTACACACATATGTAATTATAATTTTTCTATTGCACATTATTTTAAACAGATTTATTTAAATTACACTCTCACATATGTTGAGCATACTTAATTTAGTGTAATTATCGTATTAAGAATGTACTCACCTGATTTTTAAAACACTTAACGCGCTTAAAACACTTAAAACACAAAAAACGCGTTTTGTTTTTCTCACTTTCGAACTCACACTGACAGCGCAATAGCTGCGTCTCCACGCGATAGGCACATTTCGAACTTCGAAAATAGAAGTTCGTACTTCAGAAATCGATAAATGACAATTATTGCTATCAGTATGACCCTTGTGTCATTAAAATGACAATATTTCTTTTCAAGTTCAATTTTTTGAGAAATGCGGTTTACTTTTGACACTCATTTGGGATCAACTTGACCCCAAAAATTTGATCCTAGGGGCAGTGACATTTTGAACCACAAGTATTAAATTGACCCTCAGGATTTTTTTTTTGGGTGTATCATTGTGATATGGATAGAGATTATGTTTATCTTATTTTAGATTATTTGTTCAAAAAATACTACATTTGGTATTTTATATGATATGGTAAAATACCATGATGATATGTTTGAATCATAAATCCTATCATATCGGCTTTATATTGATATGAAATAAGGTAAAATTGACCCTATATTATATCGAATTTTTTAACTGTGAATGTATGTATTCAAAGTATTATCTAATATAGCATTTTTCTTTCACACAATTGTTTCTCTCTGTGCCACAGCTCGCATTAATCATATGCCGCAAGTGTTTTGATAAATGGTAAGCAGTAAGCAGAAAGCAGCAGGCAGCCAGTAGACAGTTTCAAATGCAGCTCAAAAAGTAGTTGCAACACCGATAAGAATAGCTCCCGAAAAAAGCATAGAGCCAAGGAAAAAAGTGCAAGAAAAGCGAAAGTGAAAGGGAAAAGCAAACATTCTGGGTCCAAAACAATTTGGCAAAGTATGCCCCAGGCAACGCGCTGCCACAAAACTTTTTTCGAGGGGCCAACAAATGGCGGGATGTTTGAAGTCCCCTACCGCTGCCATGCCAAACCATACCATACCATACCATACCTTCAACAATTTCTCCCGGAAAACCAGTAAAAAAAAAAGAAAAGAAAACACACCCTTTGCATAAACTTCAAAGTCCGGCGGGGAACACCAAGCAATGTTGTAAGTGCCCCAATCAATTGTGGGCGAGCTTCTAGCTCAACAAAGGAAACCAGGTTCGAAAAACGACCTCAATTAAACCTTAAATACACATTTTGGTTTAAATCAATTAGGGACTTCAAGATACAGATATTTAGATATTAAGTAGTTTTAATATATTTTATTTTCTATGTTATGGGCTTAAAAAACTGAAACTCTAATTAATGAAATGTCTTGTAAGCCTATTTAGAAAATCACAAAATTTATTAGGCTTCAATTGCGAGGAAATTCAAAACTCAAATAGCTACATTTAATGGCAATTTCCAATAGATATGGAAACTTAATCCATGCCATTTGAGCTGCTTTCTGCCTGCTGCCTTTTGTTTAGCTCAAAATGCCTGCCTGTCATTTCATCAAATTAGCCAGATAATTAAAGGCGAGTAAGCTAAAGCAACATCCACATCCGCATCCGCATCCATCCCCCCTAAATAGTCGTTTTCAACTGTCATTCAACACACTCACTCACTCGAATAACAGTGGACAAAGGCCTGGAGGCAAAAAGCCCCCCGACATGCGTGTATGGCTTTCGAACTTTCACCTTTCGCATGCTGGCATGCAAATGGCATGTGTTGTGCACCACCAACCACCCACCACCCACTCACCACACCCACTTTGCACCACCGTGTGTCTAACTACATCAAGTTATTAGCGCTAATAGAGCCTAAGTGAGGGATTAGATCGATGCTATGACTCCTGGCTGCATCCACCGAACCACCGAGCAATCCTGCCAATAAGCACACTCAAGAAATTCGAGGTGCTACTCCTTGGGTTAATCAAAGGAAAGGTGGGGGCTGTAATAGTCAGATGAAAGTTTTTTAACGAATCTTAAGGGTCTTCAACTAGTAAATTTAAGATTGAAATGAGCAAGTTTGAAAAGAATTCTAATCAAAAATCATATGATATATAAATGAGTTATAAGTACGTATAAGTACTCTCTATAATATTGAATAGAACAGGAAATAGTTTTATAAATCCCATACAACTTCAGAAGAAACCTTAGAGCTGTCGACTTTTAAAACTATTTTTCCTTTCACTTTAAGACACAAAATTCGTTGAGTGCAACAGCTATAAGGCAACATGAAAACATGGCCACATTTTGTTGCTGACAAGGCAGGTATCCTACACAGAAAAAAATTAATTAAAAACCAATTAGATATTGGTAATTCGGTGATTTCGGTGAACGCTGTGATGTTCGCATAATATCAAAAATATAAGCTATGTTCTCATGCCAAAACTAAAAATTAAAAAAAAATTGTAGAATAATTTCATATTTTATAACTATTTACTACCTATTTACATAGTTTGACATTTATTTTATTACATAATGTCAAATTGATATTGTTTCATAGTTATCTACATTTAATCTACACTTCAAAGAGATCCTACTTGTAATAGAGTATAATTTTCATATTCTTTCTCACGCCAAAACTAAAAATACAAAAAAGTTCTACATTAATTTCATATTTTAGGACTATTTATTACCTATTAATTGGTATTTACATAGTTTGACATTTATTGGATTAAATAATGTCAATTTGATATTGTTTCATAGTTATCTACATTTTATCTACACTTCAAAGATATCCTACATGTAATAGAGTATAATTTTCTTTATCGGTGCATTAGTTTAGCACTTATTTTCTCTCTGTGCACTGGCACCTGTTGTTGCTGTTGGCTGTTGCCTTTTGGCTGAGACTGTTGACAGGACTCAGTCGCGTTGACAGAAGAGTTGACGTTGATGCTGGGATGTTGCTGTAGTTGCTGTTGTTGTTGCTGTTGCTGTTGCCGTTGCCGCTGATGATGAACGCCCCCGGGCGCGGCGGCTGTGTGGGCGTGGCACTTGTAAGCGATGATGAATGCGCTGCCACTGAGCTCGCTCGTCTACTTGGCTTCCTGGGCAACTTGTGACAGTGACGACATGTCAACGACTTCCTCGGCTGCTTCCGCTTCCGTCAAGTGGGCAGATCCACCGCCCCCTTACCTTTTCGTAGACGGTCCGTTTAATCAAATTATTGCACTGCATCGTGGGAAACTTTTGATTTTTTACATTTAATTTGACAATAATTAATTGAATTGTTTCGCTGGCAGAACGAAAAAGTTTTCACCATTTCCCCCCATGAAACTCCGCCTCTTGAAAATAAACACTCACCCACCAACACACACACACACTCTCATTCTAGGACATTAAACGCAGCTGCTGTCTGTGTGCGTGGGGAAGAATTAGCACTAAAAAAAATGTAGTTATTTTCAAATTTATTTTCTGCATGAAGTATTTTAAATAAATACAATTTTAGATATATCTTTAATATTTTTGAAGGCTTTATTTTAAAAGCCCAATGTTAAGAACAGATTTTCATAAAGCAAAGACATGATTGTGGTGTTGTTTTCCTTAGTGTATTTGAGCGTGGTTGCGTGCTGCTATAAAATGCCACTGTGATTTGAAAGCTGCGTGCCAACACTCTCTACCTTTCTCCCTCTTCGATGTAGAACATATATATCCGTATATACATAGCTTCAGATCAGGCGACGGCCTATCCCATGCATTCCCCCGCATTCCTGTTCCAACTTTTTTTTTCCAACTTTTCTTTATGGTAATTTGCCGAGGTTTTTATGGCCAGCGCACGTTGAACTTGAAAAATAGGAGATGTTCTTTAAGATACAGATAAATGATTACCAAACAAATCTTTGTTGTATAGAAGTTTGCAGCAACAACTGTCGCACAGGTGTGATTAAATCAGGATTTTCCCGTGGGTTTTAGAAAGTCATACAACAATTTGTTTGAATTTTATTATTAAATATACGATTTAGAATCAGTTATGTATTTATGTTTCAAACAAATAAGAGATTTAAGAAGCCATTAAAAAACATCAACTTTTTATTACTTTACTCTTGAGGAATAAGTAATAAAAAAGTATTTTGAAAATATGAAATATTTATAGAGATATTTTTCAAGAAAAATAAATGTCATTTTGGTTTTTTTTCCGAAAATATTAATGAAGAAATTGCAAAAAAATTGTTTTAAAATTTAATATTTAATATGTTTTGTAAAACTAACTACTTTTAGTTATCTAAAATGTCCATTAAAATGTACAAGGATTTCTGAAATGCTCTAAACGGATATGTGCTTTAAAATAATCTTAAATTATCTTTTTACCCACACTTTCCTTAAAATCAATCAGCCATTGCTTCTAATCGTCCAACAATGTTGGCTACATTATCTGTACATACATTTGACCTTTAGATTTTCCCATGCAACCAGCCATTTGTATCTCATAGATGCAATTTGAAACTGCAACTATTCATGCCATCACCAAAGTTTCCCCTTTAGTTGAGTAATTAGCGTGAGTTTGGAGAAGCAAACTCCCTTCAGTTCAGCCACCCCTCGATTCGCTGCCAACTTTCCCACGAGCTGCATAAAACTTTCAACAAAGTTGTGCTCCAGATTCCCCAGGATTGGGATTGGGTCAGTGCCAAGTGCCACAAAATAGGAAAACACATTTCGAAAATTGATTGCTGGCTGACACAGAAAGAAACAGAAACCCCGATAACCCTAACCCCTATAAGCAGGTCAAATAGTTTGTGCACATCTATTTTTAATGAGTGTACTATAATAGAAAGTAGGGTTGGAAAAACTAGTTATCGATAGTTTTTGCCATAATCGATAGTATCGATAATATCGATAGTTAGCTAAAATCGTAGAAACAACAAAAAATTGAAATGTATTTTTTTGAATATGGTTACTGGAAGAAAGAACTATCCAAAGTGTACTAAAACTAAGATTAATTTTGAAGAAACAAATCAAAAAATCGATTGATTTACCAATCTATTTAAAATAGTATAAATACTCGATTCTTCTCAGTGCAGCTGAGGGCGCCTCGCTTTCGGATCGACTTGGCATTGGTGTTCCCGAGGTTCCAATGAAGTTCATTGCCTGCAATGCACGATGATTGCAGCATATTTCCAGGGGGATCGGATCCGGGGATTATTGCTGCCAGCTTGTTATTAGCCATTAGCTTTTGTTGCCAGCAAAACATTGATAAACAAACTCTTGATTGAAAACCAACAAAGCGCATGGCTCAGTAAATTTCCGAATGCACCCAAGAGGATTCGTTTCGCAGCCCTGGGGCGCACAGTGGGGTAACAGAGGCCAAAAGTGCGAATCAAATCAACCAAGCATGATACGATGCCCAAAAAATTTTTTTTAAACAAGTTTAAATCACTTATAAAAAAAAAAACGGATTTACTAAACAAATATTTTTTTTAGTATTTAAAATTAATTTTTAATTTTAGTAAAATAGACGAAAACTATGTTATTCTGTTATTTTCGAGTGTCCCAATGCATTTGCAGTAAATTTGTTTTATATTATTATTTTAGTTAATTGTTAATATCTTAAATAGTAAATAAAAACATTTCTTATGTTGTTATTTAGGCGCAAAAAAAGTTTTTTGACCAAAAATGTTGGATTTTTTTTTGTGTATGTTTTTTTCATAATACTTTATTAACACTAAAATTATTAAACAGTCTTAACAATCTGTGTAGTGGTTTTCTCCTTGTGTAAATCCGATATAGAGGTTGTTATTGGATCAGAACTTATGAGTAGCCTTTTAAAAACGTCTTCGTTTTGTTTTTCTCGACTGATTTTTCGAGAAAATTGCTCCAGATATCTTTTAAAATCCTTGTTTTTTGCTTCTTGCGCCTCTTCTGAAAGTTGGCCAATGGGAAGCAAAGCGTGCTAAAAAATTTATGCAAGATGGGAGGCATATAATACCATGGGTATTTCTCTACAAAAAGATAAGCTGTCTGATGTGCAAACAAACGCCATATTTTTTTATCGAACAATTTTATTGAAAATCGAATAACAATTCTCACGATTTGGGCTGACTGTTAACCCTAAAGGCCCTTTTCCATTTTATCCAATTGTTTTATATGCATTTAGAGCCAAATTTGATTCGGATTGGTCAATTAATTCACCCACAAAAGCTAAAAGAGTAAGCGCACCTTTTTGGCTTACAAATGTCAAGATATCTCCATAACTATAAACGATAGAGGTAAAGGAACAAAAGATTCCAACTCTGCTGCCTAAAAGTTAGTAAAAGTGTATTTTACTTCCTTATAATATGCCCAGGAAAGGCAAACTTACTAATAAAACCGTTTCTGGAAAATTTTTAATTTTTGAGGTTAGGTTACTGTTATTAACTTTTCTCAAAAAAAGCACAAAACAGCACCTCTATTTTTGCACATTTGAAAGCTTATATATCAGAGAAATTTTCAGTAAAATATGAAAACGGCGAAACCCGGCTCTTCCGAGAAATCTTTAAAGATTTCTCAGAATCAGCTTAAATTTAAGGTGTATAAAAAATATTTATTAAAAATATAATATATGAATTCTAAATTTTTGTTTTTAAATGAAAAATTAGTTAACATTTAAAAGAAAACAATGGCATTTCCAGTTTTTTGGTACATTAAAGATGGTTAGTTTAATATTTTATTAAAAATGAAGAAAAAGTAAAATTTGGATAGTCTTGATGAAATGTGAATCAAAGTGTAACTTTGAGAAAGGATAACTCTGGTCTGATAAAACTAAATGCGATTTCAGTTTTAGATTATGAAAGGTCATTCAATGTACCATAAACTGCCATCATTACTTTTAGAGATTTTTGAGATTTGATTTTAACATTAATTCGCAAAATCGGCCTCTGTTACCCCACTGTGGGGCGGTTGGAAATCGGGCGGGGAGGGGGAAAATCGAGGAGAGACAGGGAAAAAGGAAAACAATGAGGCCGCCGCCGTGTCTAAATGTTGAACAAGCGTGGGCGGCAGCTTTTGTCTGCTCTGGATTGCAGCTAATTCTCCTTTGCTCCTTGTAATGTTTCTCTTTCATATCCGCCCGCCCACATTAATTAAAGGGATTCCAATCGCTACGAACCCCCGATATGCTGAGAACCCAAAGGGCCCAACACACACACACATCCACATTCCCAGACACAGACCTCATCATCATCATCCAATTGGAATGAGCGGGCATCAGGAGTCTCTGCCTTTGATGTCCCCTGGCCTGCGACTAAATGCCACTCTATTCATAGATGGAGCTCCAGAAAGCGGTAGATTTAATTCAGAACTGATTTCCAGTAAAGTGATCGATATATATCCAAATTAAATGCACTCTTTGAATGGCCTGCGGTCACACGCCTATCTTGCATTGGGCACACGTCCATTCTTCCTTGTGTCCATGATATTCATGATATTTCCATTGCGAATTTATTACGTTTAATTTTCACACATCATAACTTCCCATTACAAACTCAGTGTTTGGTCAGAAATACAGTTAAACTGCAAACATGATATGTAGGTGTACGAAAGTTTGCCAAGTCGAAGCCCGGACATTGTTCAATGGGCTTAGCCAGATAGTAGATGATGATATCGCATTCAGTCGCCTCCCTTTGTTGAGTCTCTGTTTTCTGTCTTGTGTTTTCTGGTCTTTTCCCTCCCTCTCTCATCCTCTCTGTAGCTTCCTGCAAAATCCCTGGCGAGTGCAAAAGATTAAGATTATGCAAATCGAAGTACAACATGCAAAATGCAACAAAAGGCAAACAGGAGAACTCGAAATGGGTGGTTTTGGGTGGCGGTGGGGAATGTCAACAGTTAGCTGACGACGACACGACTGACAGTATGTAGGCCCCCCGACCTCCGTTTCGTTTTTCCGATCCAAGGGGGGCAAGGGAAAGGGAAGGGAAAAGCAGGAAGAGCAGTGACATTAATGATGTCAGGGACTTTGAGCAGGACCAGAGAGAAGGACCAAAAGGAAGGCACGCATTCACATCCATATATACATATATATATATACATATTGAATGTGAATGATATGGCGAAGGCATACATAATCCTGTGCAGATACTGTGCAGCTTTAAAAGCCTCCTGACCTTCGAGCTCTCAAATCAAAACTCATCACAATCTGATTAAATTCCATTCCTTTCTGGCTGGTCATGGCCAAAATGCTCATTAATCATAATACACTACCTAAGAAACACGCATTCCCAAGTCTCGATAAATCGACATCCAGAGGCTTAGTCAAAATGTCAAAGAGGGGATTTAATACTTTAAAGAAAGTGCTTTTAATCCAAATAATCCTGATACAGGAGTAATCCTGCCCAGGAGTACTAAAACAGAAGAAAAGAAACCCCTTCTTATGAAGGTACATATATAAAACCCTAACCGAAATCACCGATTCCCCTCATCCTTGGCCCAAAGCTAAAGTTTTGGCCTCAGCCACACGGGATGGGCCTCATTAATGTAGGCCCGAAATGTCAAATAAGTGACGGATATTGCTTTATTTTATGCCATTTTATTTGCACGCACACACAGCATAGCCCAATCTATATATATATTTATATATATATAATATGGCTTACATACGTCAATCGCAGGCGAGGCAACAAAGTCGAAGACGCGTAAATTGGGCAAAAAAAAATCCGAAAGAGAAACAACAAAGGAGGAAGAGGAAAGCAAAACACAAATAATAATAAAAGAAGTTAATGAGATTGGAATACAATAAAACTTAAGCGCATTTTTAAGGTTGAGTTTTACTCAACTTAAGCCCCGGGAAAATCGATTGCTCCCGTTGGACAACAACGGCAATTGGTGGACAGGGTGGAGGGGGAAAGGAAAAGCAGCTGACAGGACAGCAAAAGCAACAGGATCCACTGCCAAGTCCGCAGGACAACGACAAATTGTTTGGGCCTGTCCCGAGACCAAGGCGCAAATGCAGGCGCCAGCCAAAGATAAACTCAAGTTTATGCGGGGTGATAAAGGGGATTCCAAATTAAGGATAACTCCCATGAACCTTTGAATGAAATCTGGTATCAAAAATTTAAACGCGAATTCTTCAGGATTCTTAATTATCTGCAAATTCTTTGAGCTCAGGTAATAAAGCAAAGTATGTAATCACACTTTTAGTATTCCAAAAGCTTCGATGCATCTTTTAATCTTATTCAAGTGAAAACGAGAATTCTTTAGGATTTTGCAGTATTTTATTTAGTATTTTTTGTACATGCTTTAGATTCGAATTTTTGCAAATTTACATTTATTTGACGCATTTTATCTAATAGTAATATTCATGTACATATTTATAGTACGTGTTTTTCGATTGCCATAAACCAAAAGGGCCCACCACTTCGTTTTTCTCACTTATTCTTCCCGTTCTGTTTGTGTTGGGAGTTGAGTTTTCTTCTGGGTTATATATCTGTATATCTGGGGTTTGCTCCTTGGAATTGAGATTGGGGGACTGGGACTGGGGCGTTAAGAAGATGAGCCTTTGGCCGGGGCATTCGTAAGCATTCGCAGGCTGTGGCCACAGCTGAATCATGGCAACTTATTGAGCACTCGCCTCCCTGTTTTTTGCTTTTTTTTTGCAGAACCATTCCGGACACTCGATGTCCGGCATTCGGCATTCGAGGATTGGCTCTCATTAAACTTGGCATTCAAATCACATCGCAAACGAAAGCTAGCCCGGACTTCACTTTCACTGCCACTTTCACTGGCGCTTTTTCCACTCGGAATCACTTAGGGGCGGTGGTTGGAATGGCAATTGGCACGGAAAACGGGGGGCGTGGCCGTGGGTGGGTCAGCAGGCTGTCAATCTTAAACAATTTGCTTACTCACCAAATGTTTGTGTGGCCACAAAAACCGAACAATAACCGAGGCACATTAAATTGGGTAAAACCCATGATATAGGAAAGAATATATGAAAAGTGTATTTTCCATAAAAGAATATTTTTTACAAAAATAAAATACTTAAAAGGGGTATTTTTAAATGAGCTTTTTTTATTTCCCAACATTTTTTATGAAAATAAGAACTTTGCAAATTTTTCTTCTCGTGTGAAAATGCCAAAGTCAGCTGTCGAGGAATTTTAGAAGTTTTCTTCCCCTTCCCTTTATAATCGCCTATTTCCTGATTTCCTCATATATCCTGGCACATCCTGCCATATCCTGCGGCTATGAATGCACGGGAATGCGTGGTGCCAAAGGGAATGTGGAAATGGCAAATGGCAAAAGTCTGTTGGCATGCATTGATTGGCCATTGGCATTTAATCACGGCATCACTCAGCAACATGGCCCACTTTAAGAAAAGCCACCCACCACCCATCAGCCAGCTCACCTTTCTTACTCTTACCTTTTACCATCTGTTGAATTCCTTGGGAAATTGTTGACCACAATGAAATTATTCCACAATTGCATTTGCATTTCGAGAATGGGAAATTCCTCTTCTGAATGGCAATGAAGTCATCGAGCATAGGTACACCTCAATTGACAGTGGACTCAATTAAACTGAGACATGCGAATGCAGATGCACTTTAAAGTTCCGATAATCAAAGTAGGAATTTAGTTTTTCCAATGAGAAAGCCAAAAACATAATATGTTTAAAAATCAAATTAAAAAGATCAGATTGATATGTGCTGGTCAATTTTTAAGATCAAGTTATTCATATCAATTTGATATGAATAAAGATTGTGTTTATCTTATTTTCCATTATTTTTTTTTTAAATACTAAATTTGGTATTTTATTTGATATGATAAAATATCATATTGATATGTTTGAATCATAAATTAGACATAACATATCAAATTGTCCCTTTTTCATATCGATTTTTTTTCTATGTAGACACTTGCTAAAGCTAATTGGCCACATTGTTTTGGGCTTAGACAGAAGATTGCATTAAAAGTATATATATTATTTTAAAATCCAAAACTATTTCCCATTCGGCGTGCACATTGTGTGTAGTTCAATCAACTATCGATTTTGTTGGCGGCAGGCACTAAAAACGAGCTACCACAAAAGCTGACATTTCGCGACACTGTGTTGCTGCTGGCCAAAAACCGCTAGTCAAACAAACAGGACAACAAGTTGCAGCCATTAGATACAAACACACAAACAAACACACGCACAGCAACATGGCAAAGATACTAGATACTTTGTTTGTCTTGCCTCCACGAAAATTTCAATTAATATGCGTGCTATGCCGCCATCACAAAGCAATTTTGGCAGCCTGCAGAAACAAAGAAGCAAAGGGGTTTCTTGTAAAATTACACTGCTAAAAAGAGGATACGAAATGATGTTCGATTTCTTGAAATTTATTTATTAGTTTGTTATCAAAATGTTAAAAATAAATTTAATAAATATAATAAAAATTTGGAAATTCATTTTTTAACATTTTGATACCAAATGATTTTCGATTTCTTGAAACTCCAAAATAATTTGGCATCAAAATGTTAAAAAATGAATTCTATAATTTTGTATATATTTATTTAAAATACTAAAGGGACTTGGGTACTCAAATCTACCCTTTTTAGAGAGTTCCAGTAATTGGGGAAAAAACAACCTTACAAATCAGTAATTGTACCCATCATGAAAAAAATCATAACTTGTTGCTTCTTTGGGAAAAGATTTCTTTGGCCAAGTGAACAAGACCAAAAAACACACAAAAACACAAAAAAAAGGCGGCAAAGCTGGCCAACCTTTCAACTTAAACTCACTCAGACACTCAACGAAGGTCCTGTTTTTTGGGAAACTTAATTTGGGAAACAATCAAATAAAATTGCTCAAGCCTTTTGCCACATTTCTGACTTGAACTTGGGGCAATGTGTGCGAGTTGGCGTGTGGCGAACCCTTTGGCTGCCCCGAAAAGTTGAAAGAGTTATTAAGAATCTGCTCATAAATACATGCATGAAGAGTTGCCTTCAACCGGCGGGGACAGCCTTGAAAGGGCAAACTGGTTAGCTGTTGACAGAAGTGCAAACCAACCGCCCCAAAGCAACCCGAACCACCCCGAATCCGAACCCGAACCACTCAAAACCCAAGGGAGCTCTTAAGGGAGAGGAGCCACTGGCATGGAGGAAAAACCATTTGACGCTTCATTTGAATTTTCAGCGGTGCCAAGTCAGTTCGCACTAATTAACTGCCTTCGTAGCGAGAGGGGAAAGTGTGGAAAAGCGATGGAAAAGCGATGGAAAACAGCAGAAGAAACAGCAGCAAACAGACCAGACCAGACCACCAAACAGCAAACACCAAAAAGAACACATCAATCAATCATCGTCATTGTCATTATCATTAGCATGCCCAGAAAAGCAGAAGGAGACGAAGTCTGCTTGGCCATCATCAAATTTTCATTACCATCAATAATAAGCCAGGGCCAAGAGCAGACAGCAGATGAAAGCGGATGGATGCTGCACGTTGTAGATAGGGACAGTAGTAGTGGGAATGATGGAATATATGGGGTGGATGAGATGAGATGCGATGCGATGAGTTGACTCGAATCGAATTGCTTTCAAATTAGATTTACCCAACTGCTGTGCTCCATGCACGTAGTAGGCTTTAGCTTTGGCTATGGCTTTGGCCTTATTGTTATTGATGTGCTCAATGTTGTGACGACTAGTCGGTAGTTGCACCACCGCCCCTTAACCTCTGACCCCAACCCCTCTGCTCCCCCGACCAACCAGTGCAATTTGGCCAACTCCTTTGCATGTCGGCCTCATAAATCATAAAATCATAAATCAACTCGGCAGCATATTTCCCAAAGAAATGGAAAGCCAAGCAGTCCGCCAATCAGATTCGGAAAATCTCCATATGTCACAAGGAGGAGGCTAGAGGAGCAACTAGATGGGAAAAAACCTTTGATTCAATACAACATAAAATTATTTTAAATAAATGTAAAATACACAAAATTAACACAACATTAATTAAAATCTGGATATGGTTGTTATGACTTTTTAATCTATTTTTGCCGTGTGCAAACGTATTTACAGAATGCAAACGCACAGATACGCGAATGTAGAGCAATTGCATCAACTACATTAAATGTTTGCAACTGAAATTGAATTTGTTGCAAATTAAAATGCAATTACAAGAGTTGGATGTTGCAAATCCACAGTTGCTGCTGCTGCTGCTTTTGCTGCTTTCCTTTTCAAAGAGTGAGTTACTCCAAGGCCCCAGTGCTTATCGGTCTATATGGCTATATACACCTTCAACTTGCCACGCCCCGCTCTGCGGGAGAAAGGGGCGGTGACGGAGGCGATGGCGATGGCGACACAAATGGACAAACGGATGGATGGTTGGATGGACGGACTGGCAAACCGCAAACAGATGCGGGTTTTTGCCGAAGGTTTTTGTTTTGCCATTTGGCCAACAGCTTTTGTCAAACGCATCCACACTTGCGGCCAGCAGGAAAAGATTAAAAAAAAAGAAAAACAATAAGAAATGTACATATACAACACAATCAAATATGTAGTTTAACCAAAGTTCTGGCACTTTAATTAATTTGCAATGCGATTCAAAGAAAATCATTTTATTTTCCTTATTTTTCTGTACAAGAAATACTCTGATGTTTGATTGACATATTTGCTTCAAAAGGAACTTACTCATCAAATTCCATTTGCATTTCAAATTCTGACCATCATTCAAGGAAAAAAATCAAAATTAATTTGTACAAAATAATAAAAATTTTCATATTTATTTATTTCTAACGATTTGTAGTTTATATTTTTCCGATTAGAATAAAAACATTCTTTATTTTTCTAGCCCCACCTGTAAGTCCCATATCCAGCGTAAAGCTCACCGCGATAGAGAAACTCCGGGGGACAAAAGTGGGCGGCTTGCGGCAGGGGGAGTGGCACCCTGCTGACAGCTTGTGCACATTTCCACATTTTCACGATGCCTGCATTCCAGATAAATACATATATATATATATATATATATATAGAGATATATATTCCCCGCTAGCTTTATTTTCTTTATTTGATTGGTTTTAACATGAAATGCGGTTAACAGTAACTAAATAAGTTGGTCTGAGAAGTACAGTGTTTAGATAAAAACGAAAATGAAAACGAATACGAACACGAGAGAGGAAAACTCGACTCGCAGCTAAAATTTGTGGGTGATTTCCCACCAACTTTCCATTCCATCAACCCACTTGATCCTTATTACAGGCACGAGGCACTTGAAAAATGGAAAACTTTAAGCTTTTTAATTATTGGTCTGAAATTTCAACTTATTATTTAGCCAACTCAGCCGACTTCCCTCCTTCCGCCCTCTTTCGGTGCTTGTCTAATTTTATTGTTTACCCAGAGTGCCAGAGTTTTACTCGCATTTCCACAACCGCAATTCTGCGGCATTGATGGCATCGTTTATGGACCACCCACCGAATCCAATTTGTAATCGAACCAAAATGCAAACCGTTGTTTAAATCGAGAATTAAATGCCCTTTCTGTGAAACCATTGATTTACATTTATTTCCAAGCTAAAATTTGTTCTCAATAGCAGTTAATGATAGAATGGTAGAAATATAAGATCCGGCTCGAAGGACCAATCAGATTATTATTTGTATTAGTATTAGTAAACTTAAATCTAATTTACTTGGATATATTTCATATTGTTAGGGTATATTTCAGCATCTGTTGCTCGCCCTTTTACCTTTCTGTTTGCCAGGTAATAATTGAAATTTTAATTGAACATTTTTGCCAAGGCAGTGGCATAAATAAACACCTGAAAGCAAACTATACGCACTGCATACTGTCAGGCAAAAAAAAACCATCGGAAGTTACTCCAAGAGAAATGGAGAAAAAAAAAGGAAGATACTGTCTCTTTTTTTTGTGGGGTGGTGTGAAAAAGGGAGCACATCCACCTGGCTTGGCCCCAAAATTCCGCTGAGCCCGCAAAATTCATTAAAACGAAATCGAAATCAATTGGGCGTAAAGTTTTATGTAGGCTTTTATTTATATATGTAGATATATATACGTTTTTCATTCGGTTCACCTCGCGTTGCGTATACGCCATGGCTAACGAGCTGAAATACAAATTTTTATGTGCGCCACATAAAATTATTGTAACGCAAACAAAATACAGCCGAGAGTTGAGGCCTCAAAAGCCGGAAAAGTCGGGATATGGGTAGATGGGTATACCGACGTAATCCGACGACGTCATTAATAATTCAGCGCTCAGTCGAAGCCCATTTAAATCACAACCAGTCGTTTCTGGCCACATTAAATTGATCCAATTGAAATAAGCAGCAGGCCGTGATTAATTGAATCGTTTTCGGTGTCATAAAAATATTTGATAATGCCATCTAAGAGATAAAAAATCTTGACCTTCTGGCTTTTCTCTTTATTGGGGAAAAAAGTGGAGATTTTTTGCAATAAACTCAGATAAATCAAATAATTTAAACAAAGAGCATTATAACGAGCCGCCAAAAATCGGTTTCACACTTGCTGGAAAAACAAAAAAATGCAAATAAACGAGGCGTCTAAGTCAGCGCCCAAACATATGCAACAATTTATATCGCTTTACGCGGCCTTTGACCCACAGAGCGTGACATGGGTGGCGAAAAGGGGGGCGCACATTTGTCTTTTTGTATCATTAAAAATTGACTGGGAGTTTATTATGATTGAACTGTTTCCATCTGGCATGTGGCACCCGCACGGCATTAATACACATCAGGCAACGAACGACTCCCGGCTCAAACTGTACGTGTGCACAGAGAGAAAAATGGTCACGATATTTAGATGATTGAAATGAATTTTCCTTTTGACCCAGCGGAAACGTACGAAGGCGCACAAAGAAAGAATAAAAGAAATCCAGAGGTGTCTAAAAGTAGGCAACAATAAATTGGAATCTAACTTGAATTCTAACGTCATAAATAAAGGATAATATTTTGTTACGGTGTAAATGTATGTGTATAGACGACAGATAGACAGGCCGAGACTTCATTTACATGCTGCACACACACATACAGGAAAAAGCGGGGGAAAATGCGGGAAAAGGCGAGAGAAAGACAGAAAATGCGGATAGTCGGCAGGTGGGAGGAGTGAGGAGTGAGCACACTTTTGCCAGTCGCAGACAGAAAATCAGACAGGCGACAGAAATAAATAATATTTTTGTGAGCATTTAGAATTCTTTATTCCGGCAAAAACATTAAAATAAAAACTAATAATTTATTAAAGGGGAAATCAAAATCAGTAAAGATTTATATATTTTGTAAAATTTTTATAAACCTTAAAAATATGCACTTGAATAGTATAATAACTAAAGATTTATTTTAAATTTCTTGATAATATTTTAAGTAATGAATCTAATCAAATCAAATCACTTTTGACATTTTCGCAAGTCCTTGCCAACTGCTTAAACGCCGTCAGATGTTCGGGATGCGGGGGTAGATTAAAGCAAATGTGTTCTATCCAAATCCCAAAAAAAAGAAAAAGAGGACGTTACCACCCATTTGGGTGGATTGCTTTACTCGACGAAGCGGCGAAGCGGAAATGTTGCATGCCATGCACATACAAGCCGCTTACCAACTGAGCCCCAAGTATTCCAAAGTACGGGTAACAGACACATCGACAGATGTTGCAGCCGACATTGATTTACATGTTAACAGATGTGATTGGTGAGGTATAGAATAAAAAAAAAGGAGAAACTACATTGTGTTTACCAGGTATTCTGATGGTTTTTAATAACACATATTTAGTATCTGCTAAATTATTAGGAGTATCTGCACTATTAAAGTTTGAAACCTCAATTCCAAAACATTCGAGAGACTTGAAAGTTCCTTACTTGGCACCTCTCTTTGCAGCTTTTTCCATTTTAGTGCTCTTCTCCACCTTTTTGGTGTTATTTTGGGTTTTGGTGATCTTTGTAGGTTTTTTGGTTGTCTTTGCAGAATCATCGACCTTTAAGGACCTGTCAGCATATACTCTCTGCAGTACTCTATATTTTGCTTGGATTTTCCTTTTCTTTTCTTCTAACGCGATCCTAGCCTTAACTTCGGAAATTCTCTTGTCGATCTTTTTCTTTTCAGCTGCAGCTGCGTTCATCCTGGGTTTTCTTGAAGTTCTTTTTTTGACATTATCTGTTCTTTGCTTCATCTGGAAACTTTCGGAATCCCTCTGTTGACGGGGCTTCATGGTCTTCCTTAGGAATTTTGCGATTTCCAGCTGGTCTATAAAATATAATATTAATATTCAATATAAAAAAAATTCAGATTTATAAAACAAAAGTTCCTGCTTATGATTATAGTTGGTATTTCGGTGAATAAAGGTGCATGATGCATTTTCACAGCATTTCCCCAACCAATTTCCCACTGCAGTGGCAACTTTGTAGTGGCCGACGAGGAACTTTTGCCGATCTCTCTGCTGCGGCTACATTCAATTGTCGTTTTCATGGTCTGTCTCACAATTACGAATGAAAATTAAAAAGTTTTCCGTGTGTAAGTGGGTGGGTGAAGAGGGAGGGGGGGTACTGCGAACAGTCGTAAGATGATGTGGGAAATGGGAAACTTTCGCCACAGCAGCAACTTTGTGGGCTGAACGTTTTTGTTTCGGTCTTAATTTGAATGTTTTCCTGAAACACTTGCCATCGAACGGCTTTCATGGGATTTATATCTGCTTGATTATTGCCCGAGATGCCGTGTGTCCTTGGTAGGTGGCAATTATCTCGCCGGTTATTGCCGATTGTTCCCCGAATGGGGATGGTAATGGGAATACCGGGGAAACAGAAAAGTGAAGGACGGATATCGGTATAAGCCTCTTATGACAATGTCAATGCCACAGATGGGGTATTTATATACCGCGAACATGAGGCTGTGTCGGCAAAACAGTTTTATCATTAAATATATTTTAAATCGCAAAAAAAATTATCTTTATAATTAGACGATTTTTTACCGATGGGTTTTATTTTGTACCTTTTATGGTATTCTTCGATTTCACTTGTAAATATTTTAACTTACTACTTCTTGGGTCTTCTTTTAAAACACAATTTTTATTTCACTTGACGACGAGTTATTGCTTCAACGTTTAGTTTTAGACAGGCATCAAAATCCAAAATGTTTCGGGACTGGTTAAAACACGCCTGCTATTTTTCTTGTGCTTATGCTATAATTTGAAATTGAAATGTCATTTGTTATAGCCTATTTACACTAGGGTGGAGTTATGGAGTTATGGGGTTATTGACATAACTCTGTTTTTTTACATAGGTTGTGTATAGGCAACTAGATGTGGGCAAAAATGAGGTACTTTTAGGGTCTTTGGTATTTCTGAGTATTTTTTTTGTATTTTTCGGTCTATTTTGTATTCCTTTCCTATCGTTGAAGGTCCATCCCTAGTAAAATAAACAAAAAAAAACAACAAATACTAGCTGACACTACCCGATATTTGGAGTTAACCCAGTGGAAACACTTTTTTGGAGTAATCGGGTAACTTGCTCACTCGATAGGTTACCCCACATAGTGTGACTAGACTATTATTAATGTGTGTTCTAAAAAAAAGTAAAAAAAAAAATCTTTTCTTCATAAAATTTTGGCTTGAATGAAAACTGATTTTAAAAACCAAACCTGAGAAGGGATTTTCAAAAATAAATATTTGTAGTTACTTCTTTATTTTTCTTAATAATGATCCCATTTTTTTAATAATACAGAATCTATTGAATTTAGTAAATTTCTGCAACAAGTTAAAAAACTTTAAATTATGAATAAATTATAAATTAAACTAAATATAAATTTTAATATTTAATTTTTTGAAAAAAGTCTTTAAAATTATTTTTATATAACTGTGCTACGTTTAAGAAGTGCTAGTCTTTTTTTATATTATCAATACCAATACCGTTTATATTATTAATATCAGCTCTTCTATTTTTCTTTCTATCACATTTGTAACAATCAATTCGGCCAAATTCATCTTTTGTCTTGACTAATCTGTGCCATTTATTTGGCTCCATCGTGGGCATTCATCATACCGTTTGCAGTTAACCTTTCCGCAGCATTTGAATGTATCTTAATGCCTTTGCCATCTGTATCCCGTAGCTGTTGCATCTGCTCAGCTGGAAAGCTCCAGAGGGAAAAGCTTCGCATTCAGCTAAAGCTTCTCCCCGCTTTTCCGCCTTTCCGCCCGCTGTACCATCTACCACCTACCACCCACCACCCGATTTTCCGATTTTCCCGCGCTTCAAGGAGGCGGGTCCTCCGTTCGCCGAGACTTCTTTCGGCCTTTTTGTGCTGGCGCTTTCCTTCGTTTCGTTTTTCGGCATGCACTTGTGGCGCTTTCGAGCCACCCAAAAACCTCCTCTCCATTTCCCACCACCCACCACCCCAACAGAAGCAGTAGGCAACCTCTCTCACCTTGGCACACTTCGGCTGGCCGGATTCAGGTTCGGATCGTGGTTCGTTATGGTCCCTCGGCTGTGCGATTTCGATTTCGGGCATGCATCAAGTGTAACGCTCGGTTCGCTGCCAGTTTTTCCCGGGAACTCGACGCAGCGTGTTGTTCCATCGCTGCTGTCCAAAAAAACAGCAACCATTTCCATCTCAACAGTAGCCAACAGCCAACAGCCAACAAAACAGTCCACTTTTGGCCAGAAACAAAAGAGCATCCTCCTGGCCACAAAAACACGAGCGAAGAATTCAAATTCAAACCGAATTCTTCTCGTCCAGAGTGAACAATATTCTTTTTTTTTTGAAAATTGTGCTTCTTCTGTGTCTTGAGTGCGAATTGGAAAAACTTGATTTACGAAAAATATAATTAAAAAGCCTAAGATTGTTTAGGAAAGAACCAGGTACCAAGAAAAAACGTGTCGAGTTGAACAAAAAACTTGCTTTGTTTGTGTTTTATCAATTTATTTAATATATTTAGTTAATATGAATATTTGCGAAATAATTATTAAGAAATATAAGTGGACTTTGAAGTTTGGAAGACTTTTAATTTTGAAATGTTTATTTTAATGATGAAAAGCATTTCGTTTATATGCAATTATATTATTTTACTAGTTTGATTTCCGAATTAAATTTTCATTAAATGGTTTCCTGAAAATATTAAAAATATAATAAAATGATTTTAGCTACATTAATTCTTGCAATTATCCCCAAGTATCCCCAAAATATTTTCCACCGATTTTCGCTGGCTACCGCAACATCATCATCGATCCGATCCGTCGAACGATAATTCATTTGTAATCTACATTGATCATAAATAAACTCATCGCTTGTCATAATTAATTCAATGAAGTTTTTTGTCATTTTTTTTTTTTTTGGTTTTTTGTGCTATGAATCCTCGCTCTGATATTTCGGTATCGTAAATTATACTAGCTGGGTGACATTGCTCATACGACGCGTTGGACGCGAGGCATTTTATGTGCAAACTTTTCGCTTTGTTTTATTTTATTTTTTTTGGTGATTTTTTTTTTTGTTTTTTGTGCCCCAGTGATGATTTATTATTATGCCATTATTGGCTGACTTCTTATCGCACTTGTCGCAGCTTTTTGCTTGAATGGGATTCTTTTTTGGCCAAAGGAGCTCCATATATCTCACCCGTGTGCATATGTGTGTATGTTTAATTCATTAACTGAGTAATCGCAATCGATAATGCGATAAAATGTTTATTCTACGCACAGATAAACCGCTCTATTGGCAGCGAAAATGTAACCATTGTCATGGCCAACTGCCGATTATTGCACTTATTACTCATCAATGTCAGGGTTTCATCTAATTTTTGTTCCCAATCGTAGCATTTTTCGTTGTTTATTTTCCTCGTTCGGGAATCCCCTGTCGGCACCAAAGTGCAAATTTTGGGATTGGTTAATGGCCAACTTTACGACTTCTGTGTGCCCTCCATTTTAATGGTCTTTTGTCTTAGGCAACGCATATATAGAATATATAGAAATTCCTTTCCGGGGGGCACGGGGACCATTAAACAAGCTCAATCAGCAGAAAGAGATATAGGGGCTCTCTTATCTGTCTCGTGTGTAATCGCTCACTCATTGTTATGACTGCCATGCAGATTAACTCCCCGCCGGATTGGTAACTCCACTACACTCCACGCTCCACACTCCACTTCATATTCCACTTCACGGATATCCCCGAGTATTGGGGATTCGGGAATCGGGAATGGTGGGATTAGGGAAGCTCAGAGCGAATTCACCGAACGATTTTCCGGGATTTGCGGCCAGAACCGCGCGTTTCGGCAATGTAAATAGAAAATATCCAACATGCTTTGCCTGTGTTCACAGAGAAAACATACATTTTTGGTTACAAAAACATTAAAGGTATTTGGTACAATTAACTTGCTGAAAAATGCAAGTTAACTAAAATCTTTAAAATACAATATATTGCTTAAAACCCGTGTTTAAGATTTAATAGCTTTTTAATAAAATTTTATTAATGAACAAAAAAAATATTTAAAAAAAAATAAAAATTTTCCTTACATTTTTGAAACGTACTGTAGGTGATTGATACGATTGCAATTCCCCTATCTCGTTTATCGCGAATCAAGTTATCCATTGAGATATTCCAATTCCGAATCCAATTCCCCTTCGAGTCTGATAAAGTCGCACTGAAACTGAAACACTAATTGAAACGACAACAATGTGACACCCAAAAAGGGGCGTTGGGACATGCGGTAGGGGGCGTGGCTGGGAGGCCTGGGTATCCCCAATGGGAGTGAGGAGAGCAACAAGTCAGCTCCTAAGTCGTGGGACAGTTCATTAGGGGATAAAATTCAAGACAACACGCTTGCACACACACACTCACACACACGCGAAACTAGTGGAAATTGTCTCATTAGTACAAGCACGCATCGCACGCACACACTAGCAAGAAACATACACTGAAAACAATTGGGAAACCCAAATATTGTGATAAACCAGATATAAAATTCTGAAGTAATTTTTAAATAATATTTTAGAGGGCATTGAGTAACTTTTAATTCCAATTACCTAAATAACTTTTATGTAACTTTAGTGCAAAACGAAATCCTCCTCCTTTTTTTTCCAGTGCTTACACATATATTCGCATAAGAAAATTCTCACAAATTGTCGTCGTCATTGTTGCTGTTTTTCCGTCGGCTGTCGGTTGTTATATATCTCCGAACTATTGTTGTTTTTTCTTGTTTTTTTGTGTTTTTGAGCTGAATCTGTTGCAGGCATAAAGATGAAGTCGAACAGCCCAAGAACGGCGAACTGACAGCTCAGGAAACGGAAAACTAGAGCGACAACTTTTGCGAAAAACAAAAGACAACTTTTTCCGCACACTGGGTTCTTAAGCAACTGGAAAAAGAGCACCTAAAATGACGGGAACTTTAACCAAACTTTTTTTTTCTAGGTTTTACTATGTATTCTTAAATATTCAAGCCTAAGTTTAGAGCAGTTTTAAAGTAAAAAATAAGTGTAAATCATTAGAATCAAGCATTTAAAATATTTCAAGTTCAATTAAATAAAAATAATGCTAAGAAATAACAATTTAAATAGGTAGCTCATTAAAGCTTGTTGACAATTTTGCAAAACTGAACTAATTGTGCGCCCATAATCACCCATCTTGCCCCACTGTGGCGAGCAACAAGCACCATTTCCACAGCCACATCCTCCGCACACATGGCCCATGGCTGATAAGGAGCTCTTGTGTGCCGGCATGTCATTTGGCTGCTTTGGGTCATTGGCTTTTCCTCGTGGAAAATGTCCCCAGCCTCAGAATTCACAACTCAGACTTCAGACTTGCCTGCACAGCAAGAAAAATGTGTGTGATAACTTTGGTTTATAGACAAAATACACCAAGAAGGATAATGTTCCTTGTACAGTTGGACCTCTAGATCACATAAAATAAGTCAACTTTTTTAAAAAATAAAAACATTATTTTCAAAAGATTTTTTAAAGAAATTTTTGGTTCCGTATTGTCTGTATTTTTATGTATATCTCGAGTTACGCTTAATTATTTTATGTGATATTTGTTTTAAATTGCAGCTATAATATCACCCTTTAACTTTGGGGAAAAAATTAATAAAATTCAATAAAAATTAAAAAATTGTTAAAATGTTTTACCATATTTGACTTCTGAAAAATTCGTAAAAAATTGTCAGAAATTGCCAGAATATTTAACAGTTCCATATTTTGGTCCAGCCGCGAATTCTTTAGCTCTACTTTCGTCCTTTTTGTACAAGATTTTGAAAATTATCCACTGAATGAATCAATTTATATATTTAATGTAAAAAAAAAAATGTTAAAAACTAAATGTGAATATTATGACAACATTTTTTTTCTGTGTGTCACCCGTTTAACTTCAGTTCAGTTTGGTTCTATATACGCTTTTTGGCCCGATTCTTGTTGCGAATGATAAGAGCAAGTAAATTTTGTTGGTTTTCCGAATGGTTGTTGCTTTCATTTCTATTTGTTGTTACTCTATTTCTTGTTTTATTTTTATTTTTTGTAGGGGACTGTTGCTTGTTGTTGACAGTGTGCGGGTGCTCTGTTTTCTCCTTTATTTATTTGTTTTTTTTTTTTTTATTTCGCGTCGAGTGTGTGTGAAATTTTTGTAATGCCTGCGGCGAAGATGCCACCTACTGTCACCCCTTTTCCCCTTGTTTAGGGGATGTGGGATGTATGTGTGCGTATGTTTGCCTAAATTGCCTTTTTCGTGTCATTCATGAGACAGACACAAATTGTTGTGCCTACATATAAATGATAAATATGCATGTCCCACGTTAACCCCATGAAAACAAACCACCCGAAAACCGCTCTCTTATCTCTTCATGCTAAACAAAACCGACACAAAATGGCATTTATAATTACTTGAGCCCTCGTTTTGGCTGCGGCTTTGCGATTAAGCCGATCTGAAAAAGCCCCGAAGCCCGAAACCCAAACCCAAACCCTTTTACCTATACCTATTTACCTACATATGCATGTACATTTATACACCCAGAGCTACTTGATGGTGATTGTGACATATCAAAGTGTGTGTCCCCAACCATTTTCATAAATATTCAAATCAATTTAGACAAATTTCGCTCAATGGGCAACGGGAATTCGTAATGCCACAAAGAGTTGGGTTTAATGTTCAATGCGGTCTGATTATGGGGCTTAGTTTATGGAGGTCTTAGGCAGTAAATCTCCCAAAGCCACCTTACATTTAATAGGCTGGCTGGGGAATATGTAAAGTGTTTATACGAATTATTCTCACAAACTATTTATCAAAATATAATCTATTTAAATTTTGTTTAAATATAAAAAAAATACAAAAATACTTGAAATAAATTAATAAATTAATTAAGGGAACCTCCTTTTAAATTCACATTGAAATTACACATTGAATCATTACACCCAAAAACAAAATCGATATGAAACGTAGATCGATTTTACATTATGTAATATCAATTTTAACTTCGATATGCTCGAAATGAGTATTTCATGTTCAAACGATATGCGTATTAACCAGAAATTTACATGCGCATATCGATTTCACGGCGACAGTCTTTTTTTTGTGTGTAGATATTTTTGACAATTTTAAGTTATCGCTTGTTTTTCTTATTTCTATTTTTGTTTAATTTCAATCTGAACACCAAATGGTTTTGAGAGCTAGTTAAGATTTTCGAGGATTTAAAGGCCAATGCGAGGGGGGGGGGGGCGGGGGGCTCTGTTTATAAGCAAAAACAACAGTGAGTCAATAAACCGAGTAAAAAATCTTTGTATTTTCGAGGTCCGTTCTTCATTGTCATTGTTTCGTCATTTATTTGTCTACTGCTGCTCATCCTTAACCGAAAAACAAAAAAAAGAAAAACACACCCCATCCTCCTTTGTTTCTTTTGTGACATTTCATTTCATTTCGCCTTGCCTTGCTTTCCTTGGCTCTGATTGTTTATTTGTTTTTCATCAGATTTCCACTGCCGCCTACAACACCATCACCCCCTCTATATACATATATATATATATATTATGCTGAAAGGCCCACCGGCCCCGATTCATTAGCATTCTGCCCGACCAAAACCCAAAAAACCGAGAAAACAGAGAAAGAGAAATTTATTTGGAGGGAGCCCCCGGAGGAATTCGAATTCAGTTGTTTGTCTTTGTTTGTTGTGACCATTGTTGTTTTTGGTGTGTTGCCTGTTGCTTTGGCCAATTGTTGCTGTCCTTTGTTACATTCCATCTCGTTCCGTTTCGACGCCTATGATATGATGGCACATCCCTATTATCTTATTATTAACCCATCTATATAATAATGGTTAATAATCCATCTATTTTTCAAGATCTATCTGAAACTATTGATATGATAAGAAATTATCAATATCAATATAATAATTCTAAAAACGCGCGTATCGATGATTTCCTTTTGACTACCCATCTCTTTTTAAAGACCCTCGGCGAAACCACCGAATTAAACAGAGATGAGGTTAAAATTGAGAGGATACTCGTATTCGTTTGGGGGAAAAAAGAGGAGCTGAGCATATATCCCCACATTTTGTGGCCCTTTTTTGCGGGAGGAAGAGGAGGAGCCCTTCTCTATATACTGGGGGGCTTTATGTTTATAGTACATGTACACAAGTATTTATGCTTTTCAATTTTAGTGCTGCACCTGGCTGAATGCTTGGGCGGTGGGTAGCAGCTAGCTGTTTTGCCTGGTTTTACCTGGAGAGCAGGTGAGCCAGTGCATTCAGGGCCAGTCACGAACATCACCCACACATAAAAGCACAGGCAAACACACTGGATAGGTAGGTATGTAGGTACATTAGGAACCCAGTGGGGAAGTGGGGGGAATTCCTGCTAATCTGGCGAACACCACCACCATAACCAAGGAAGGGCTAACAAATCTATGACCAAATGGGAACGTTTTTGCATTTTAGAAATTTCCCAGAAATTCCAACAATGAGTTGCATTATTTTCATTATCCAAGTGTCCTTCAAAAATAAACTCCCAATTTCCACCTTAACCAAAAATATATTATCGAGTCTTTCCACGCCCCCGGCAATTCGGCATTTCAATTCATTTCGTTTTATGTGCGCTACGTTTCATGATTATTTATTTCGAAATACGTTTTACGATCCCCGTCCAACGGTATTCAATGATTTATTATTATTATTATCGTTATGTTTATTCATAAATTGCATTAAATGAAAAGCGGAAAATGTTCCAGATAATAAAATAACCTTCGAGCGAAAGGAGGAAAATGTAAAAATAGGGAAAAGGGAATGATAAGCAAAGCATCTGGACTAGACATACAATTTTAGGTATCTTTTTTCAACTGCAAGATATTCATATTGTATTTAAAATTCTCTCTTGATAGTTTGCATTTTCATTTCCACACCCATAAATTTGCAATTTTGGCTTTCCGTTTTTAAATGGTCATGGGAGCAAATATGTATTTAAAGCCATATGAAATTTGAGTGCCTGATGGCGAAAGATTGTGCAAAATTATTACCAAAGTTGTTATCCAAATAAAGGAATCGATTCAAGATTTTTATTCTCCATTCGATAGCCTGGGAAACTGGAGCACAGACCTTCCTTTCCCCTCCTTTTCTTCATTTTGCCACCATTGCATTGGCAATTTCGTCGAATTGCGCTAAACTTTATGCAAATCGAATTGTTCAAGTGCAATTGAAAAGTTGCATTTTCTCCACTTTTCACTACTTTTCAGCTTGACTACTACGAACTCTGTCTGTCCTGGGGTAGCAAAACGAAAAAAGAAAAAAAACAAAAAATACATGGGGTTAACCAACAAAAATTTAGACAAATTAATTTAGTAAAGAGAAGCCGGGAAAGAAGACCCAAGACAAAACAAAAGAACCGCAGGCAATTTCCTTTCACCCTTTGCAGCACCACCTTTGACCCCCCTCTTCCTCTTCCTCCTAGGATAATCCATTTATTCAGCTGACTGCAGTCAATATGCCGCAACTCGTTTAACTTGAGCAAATTTTCGGGCTCCTAAGCCGCAGCCAAAGTTTCACTGGCAGTTGGGATCAACTGGTCTTAAGACCCACTGCACACACAGTGCTCCTCCTCAAAAAAAAAAAAAAACCGGAGAATAGAAAAAAATATAAAAGCACACAGCTGCCAAAGTTTGACTTGCTTAAGCGTCTTTCAATCTTCAGTCTTCTGTGCGCAAAAATCAGACTCCTCTAAACGCAAAGGAGCTTAGCAAAAGTGAATTTTAAATTCGCCCAGTCTATTTGCAAACAATTTTTGTAGAATACGGGGTTAATGTCCTTTTAAAAACTACACACAATCCAAAGAAATATTTAACATTCTTATTTAATTAATTATATAAACAAACTAACTGTTTTTGTTAAGTCACAAATGCGGTCACATGCCTATCTTGCATTGGGCACACGTCGATTCTTCCTTGTTTCGCTATCCGCACTATTGTTCCGCTTATAAAATGAGCTGTAAGATTTCCTTCCCCACGGCAGCAATTAATTAAAGCACTTTTCGTTGTAAATAAAATAAAAAGCATTTTCGCCCGTTTTTCCCCTTTTTCGGCTGCTGTCTTTCCGGCTGGAGTTGATCCATTTTGAGGGCCACAGAATATGGATAATGCTCAACAATTGAGTTGGTTTTCGTCTGCTTCTCGGTCTCGCCGGCGCAGCAGCTTTTCCCCGGGTTTTCCTTCTGCTCTGAATGCTGAGTGATTTCAAGGCATTTTCAAGCGATTTCCGCTTCTTTCCTGCAACTTGCGTGTTGTTTGTTGCAACTGCAACTGCAGCTTGTTGCACATTGTGCCAAATACTGCAGTTCACAAAGGAAATTGCGTGGGAAACAGATACAATTTCGGATTTTATTTCAGAGCGCTATTTTTGTGCACATGTGTGTGTAAGCTGGGGCAGATTAAGTTGCACTTCAAGTAACATTTAATCGCTTGAAATGCGTTACAAGGGGACACTCGTCCTTTTTGCTTACTACACAGGAAGGAAATCATAAAAATGATAATATTATGTATTAATATTATTTCGGTTTAGATTTGATATCAAATTATTTTTCTTTCTGTGCATCGTTTTTGGAATGGCAACTTTAAACTCAGGGACCTGTACTTTCACTCCATTACAGTCTAATTAATGTCAGCCACATTGTTCTTCATCCCGCTTTTCTCCTTTCTCTTAACATAAACTAAGTTAAGGAAGAACAGAAACTGCTACGAAAATAGCCATAAAATTAAAATAAGTAGCAGGGCATTTAGTGAGCGCTGCTGCACGCAAAAAGGCAGTAGAATGTAGAAAGTAGAGAACAAGGAACAGAGAGAGAGATTCTAAGGGCTTTCGACTGCCACGCCCCCTCCACATAAATCTGTTTAATTAGCCCGAGAAAGTTGAACTTGGCGAAAGTCTAACTTTTTCTTAAATGCCATTTTACAGGGCGCCTTTCAGGAGGTTTGCACTTTACGATCAGCTGGGATCAAGAAAATATAGCATACACAAAAATGAAAATAAATAAGTTTAACTAAATATTATATTATATAATAAATATTTAAAATACAGAAAAATACTCTTAATTAAATTTAATCTGGGTTAATAAATGTGAAATATTTCTAGAGAATTAAAAAGCTTTTAAAAAAAGTATTTCATTCAATATACCTATTTTCCATGCAATTTGTTTCTATTTATTTATTTTCCTTACACCGTAATAAAACCTTCGACAGTTCTTTGTTGCCAAAATCACCCCCTTTTCGTGTTGGTATTTATTGTAAATTTGTTTCCCTTTGGCCAAAACGGTTTTCGCTTTAATTTCAATTATCAAATGCTGACACCCAGAACGGTTTAGCCGAAAGATAAGCAGGTGGCTTGTAATTTATAGCTTTTTTCGCCTCTTGCCTTGTCTTGTGTGTGTCTCATCCAGAACATTTTCCGTTTGCAGGTAAACAGGGGGAATTTGCCAAGGAAATTATCATCATCGGAGTCACGTAATTAAAACGAAACGTAAGACTCGAGAAAGAAGAGCAAATATTTGCATTTTCCGGTGGAAAGGCGGGCGGAAAGGGAAAAACGCTGACGGGGCTAATAATAAACTAAGGACGAAGGACTAAGGACTAAGGAAGCCAACAACTACCGACGACCGTTAACGTGGCCATAACAGTTTGCCAGTTACCGCTACAGTTACCGCTACAGTTACTGCTCCACTTACACTGACTGCTGATAATAAAACGTCACAGAGCGAATCGAAGAAGAACAAAAAGAACTGAGTGCACTGAGCGAAAAGCGAGGGGCGTCGATATACATATATATCAGCAGTAGTCAACAAGGACAACCAAGGATTGCAGGATGCGGGGCCGTCACTTGCGTCGCCGATTCAGCCTGCAGCCCTCGTTCATGAAGGATGACAATGCCGAGGATAAACCAAAGCGTGACAAGTAAGTTATGGCCGAGTGAACCCCACTTAAAACCCCCGAAAAAACCAAAAACCAAGAGAAAAGGTCTAAAATGTAGCATATGTACAGGGGTTTTGCATCTCTCACCTGGAAAAGGGCAAAAAACGTGCTCTTTTATCCCAAGCACGCCAATATTTATGGTTCATAAAAAACGCAGAAACGCACAAAATGTAGACCTCCAAAGATAGTTTCACACAGATTTTTACTTTAAGATATGGAAGGGGTTGGAACAGAAATAGCTGGGTTTTTAAAACCGCTTTCAAATGTTTTGACAGCAGGTGCTTAAAAGTATGCAACAATATATTTTTAACTCAAAAGTGATATGAATTCATACAGGAAGACGAATATTCTTTATTCACTGCATACTTTTAGACACATATTTACAAATTTAAAAAGGAATTTCAAAAACCTAGCACTTTATGAAGTACTTAAGTACTCCAAATGAATGATTTTAAATAAACTTTTATGTTTATAAAATATTTTGAAGTTGGCATGACTTTTAAAAATTATTTGCAATTCACTTGGCAAATAGAACATATTTCTAAAAGTGTAACGAGTCATAAATTAGCCGCTATTTAGTAGAGGGACATTCTAAAATCATTGTCGCAATATTTATGGCTTCGGTGGTAAATGTTCTTGAACAAATAAGTGCTCGCATGCATGATTATGATGTACGAGATGAGATGCCTTCAATAAATTTCCCGCCCTAATGCAATGCAATTTAGCCACTAATACCGCCCACAAATCCATATTATAGCCGACTACAAATACGTGTGGGTGGCATTCACCATTCACCATTTGCCATTTAACATTTAGCATTTGGTATTACAGCGTGACAAACGGCGGACACGTGTAAGTCTTAGTTGGGGGATTTCGACCCGAAATCCGGGGGAATCCCCGGGTAGCAAAGCCAGGCAACCCAAAGTTAACCCAAGATAACCAGTCAAAGTGTCAGAAAGTTGAAGTGGCCCCAAACTTCAATTGCTGCCCACAATAATTGCAAAAGAATTTTGTGCAGTCGAGAAAAGCGAGAGACGAAAGGCGAGAGACGAGAGAACGGAGTGCAAAATTCCGAGCTGAACTTTATCGGAAAAGTGTCGAGGAAAGTTTTCCTTCCAAGGACAATGTGGTCAGATCCTCCGATCCCATTCGATTCGGCAGAAGATATTCAAAATATGGTAGATGAGCGTGGCCAGCAATTAATATTTTCAACTGGCATCTTTGTTTTCACTTTTAGGGGTAAGATTTTCATTTCTTCATCAAGTTCAAAGGACGCAAGAAAAAAAGGGAGGAAAATGAAAATGAGAAAAGGCGAAAGGGAAACGGTTTTTCGTAGTTTGCATACTTTTCCTTTTGTTTCGCCTGTCAGGACAAGAATTTCATGTTCTGCGGGCCTTTGATTACAATTTTCTTCTTGTGTTTTATTTTCTTGTTGTTGTCCCTTTTTCCTTTTCCCCGTTGGGGAAAAATATTTATAGAACGCCAAGAAAAAGGTGCCAAAAAAATAAAAATAAAAAAATAAAAAATACAAGACAAGACAGAATCGCGCTTATTAAAGTCAAATTTGATCCGCTGTTGGTTGGCCGTCTCCCGTTGGACAATTATGCCACTTCTGCTCCTTCGATTCAGATTCCAGCCCGTTTTCCCTTGGTTTTCCCTGATTTATCGTTTCGCAGGACGAAGGAGGAGCTGTCATCCTCGGATTCTGCGGCTTTGTGGCCATTGTCCAGCCGGAAATGGCATCGGATTTCATCGCAGATGTGCCGTGTTCTCCACCCGGAATATTTCCTGTTCCTACTTTCGCTGTCAACCAGCAGCAGACGCAGCAGCAGCCGAGATAACGAAGTTTCTTCTTTCAACATTCAACATACACATGTGGCATTTTGTAGATTTCGAAAACAGACAACCGCATTATAAAGGATTTACCCAGTACTTTCCCTCAAAAAGTGTTTGTAATTTACTTATTAATATAAAAATAATTTATATTTATTTATCTACAACACTAGAGGCTTTTTTTTACAAAGAACCATAAATCTTGAAAGCAATAAAGTTTGGACAGCAACTTTAAAAGCTATAAAATAATAAGCAAAAAGTATTTATGGGCAATCATAACTTTTCTATTAGTATTTTCTACATTTTTTGAAAAAGAGTTAAATCAAGAGCACAATAATCGTTAATCATTTAATTTATAGCTAGTTACTCTTTTTTTCGAAATCCCTGAGGATATAATTCATCCGTTTCATCCCAACCTTTAAAGCTGACATCGTTGCCAAAGACAAATAATTCCCCCGATTCCCAATTAATTTTCAGGCAGACCACCGAACACACCTGCACTGTATACTATATACCATATACCATATCGTTTATATACCGCTCTGTTTATAGAGTGAGGGTCCTTTTGTTTGCTCTACTTTCGTAGTTGACGCTTTGTGATGTTGCCGTAATGATTAATTTTAAATGTGGCGCACAGATTTAATGAGTCGCCCATGGGGATAAAGTAAAATCCATTGAAATTTACAGCGAGTGGGGGGGGGGGGGGTTGGTTATTAAATCATGCATCAAAATGGAGAGCAAAGCCTTTGCGCAGACCCGCGAATTAATTGAATTGCACCGAATTTAACTCACTCAAGTCACGTTTTATGTTTCATGTTTTTCATGCTCTACCTCGCTACCTCGCTCTCAACCCAAAAATTACGCATACGCAGAGTGGGCAGGAATAACGCGGTCGACGATGCCATCGGACCGGCCAACGCCCGCCACAAAATCGTCGTCATGGGCTCTGCAAAGGTGGGCAAGACGTCGATAATCACCCAGTTTCTGTACAACACATTTAGTACCAAATACAAGCGGACCATCGAGGAGATGCACCAGGGCAACTTCTCCATCGCCGGCGTCAGTCTCACCCTCGATATCCTGGACACTGCCGGTTCCTATGAGGTGAGTGAAGATGTGAAAGTGCACTGTAAAACTGAATTTGGTTCAAAACTTGGTCAAAAATGGTCTTACCCCAAAAATACTTAAAAAATACTTAAAATACAGGACACTTTCCGTGTGATGTTGATAAAATTAAATTTTCGCCAATTTTCATCATTATTTACATCATGATTTTTTGCTAAAAATGGCCAAAAAATAATATGTCCAGGTTTAAATGCCAATCGATTGGAAATTTAATAACGAGTTCAGAAAGGTATGACAATCCTTATTAGGATCAATATTTCAAATGTTTCGGCCAAAAAACGAATTATTTTTTGTGGAAAATTGGAATTTGGGTTTTTGCCAAAAATAGTCATTTTTCCTTTTTGTATTTTTGCTGTAACTTGTCTAAAAATGATCGTACACCAAAAATACATACTGTTTTGAACAGATAACAAAATTATAAATAAATCCATAACACTTTCCGTGTGATGTTGATAAAATAAAATGTTCGCCAATTTTCACATTTTTTAAAAGGGGTTACATCATGATTTTTTGCAAAAAATTGTCAAAAAATAAAATATCCAGGTTTAAATGCCAATCGATTGGAAATTTAATAACGAGTTCAGAAAGGTATGACAATCCATGTTTGGATCAATATTTTTATTGTTTCGGCCAAAAAACGAAATATTTTTTACAAAATCAGGATAAATAACGATAATTATAAAACGATATGTATGAAGTGTTGGCTATTAAATCAATAGCGATGTTTAAAAGTAGTTTTTAAATACATGGCACTTGTATTTGAGTTGATTTCAAATAGAACAAGTCAAGTTCAATCAGTACCTACTTATTTCAGTAAACTTATTTGTTCCAGTGACTGCGGTAATGGGGTGCAAATATTTTTATGAGTGCACCCACTTTCCACGCTGGCTTCATTAAGTGAATCAAATTGTTTGTGGCCAGGGTGTCGGGGGAGGAGTGGTCGGAAGGGCAAAGAGGAGCTGGCTGGCACTCATGCTGGCTTATCCTGTGGCAGGACTTTCAGCAGCAGTTTCAGTTCCCCGTAGTCCTCGAGCAGCAGGGCTTTTAATTTTAAATAACCAACTCTAATGGGCTGCAACAGGGCGCCGCCAGCAGCATTTAGTTGTTTTTCAATATTTTCAAAGGGCTGTCGCCCAGGTTTCTGGATCCTGAATTCTGTATGCTGGATCCGGAATCTGCCGCCGACTGCTGATTTTCCAGGAGCTCCAGGAGCTCCTCACCTGGCCATCTCATAATCATCATCATTATTATCATCATCCAGCTGGCTGCAGCGGAAATTACAGCCTGCGATTCAATTTCGCTGGCACTTCCGCTGCGCGTGAATTGAAATGCTCTCTTGTTCATGAAAGGCGAACAGCGGGGGTTGCCCGGGGGCGTTGGGTGGCGTGTAGTGGGCGTGGCGCACCCTACTCTATACATCCATACATACATACCTTATGAATGCAGGCACACAATGCGGGATATATGCTGCTACAAATGGAGTCAGTCAGGCAGAGATTGCAAGCCCAGTGAAGCCGAAGCCAACTGAACTGTGACTCTCGACTCGACATTCGATGTTCGATGTTGTGTCCTTGGCGAAAAAATGAGGGGCACTTCATATAGTGTTTGCACTGAAACAAAAAGTTTAAAAAAATATATTTCATGTTAATAAACTATTTCATTTCAAATTACGAAAAGCAAAGCTAAGTTTACTTAGGGAACTTAGATTCGAAATAAAGGAACTTTGGTATTCAAAGAGTATGCAACTGGATCCGCCACTGAGGTTTCAATCATTACACAGGAAAAAAAATTCGATATGAAAAAGGATCAATTCTACCTTATTTCATATAAATAATAAGCCGATTTGATTTATGATTTAAACATATCAACTTGACATTTAATCATATCACATGAAATACCAAATTTAGTATTTTTTTAACAAATAATGTAAAATAAGGTAAACATAATCTTTATTCATATCAAAATTATATGAATAACTTGATCTTAAAAAAATATAAAATTGACCAGCACATACATATCAATCTGATCTTTTGTCAATTTTTTTTCTATGTATGAAATATATAAAATTATATAATAGATTCTTTTTCGCCGTGCTGCATATAACATATTCCATCTTCCATTCGATTTACGGACAATGCAATCACACAACACAGATATGGAGGCCAGAATGGAACTAATGAAACACGGATTCGCTCGGCAGCTCAAGCGAAACCCTGAAAGTGGGATAATCATTCGGAGTTAACTCCAAAATCAGGCCAAATCGCAACCCTCGCCTGATGGATGCCCAAATAAACACAAGACCACCGACCCCGCACCCTTTTTCGCACCCAAGAAGGAGGTAATATGTGTGTGTAGTTTGTGTATAACAACCAAGCTGGCAAACTGGCAACCCGGCGAGGCATAAATTTTAACACATTCACGCATTGCTCATAAATTTTACGACCCCTTCTGAGGGGGGGGATCCATACCCCAAAAACATAAATCGCCTAGTGGCAGGTCACATCATCATGGGCTGTGTGTTGTGTATACTACATGTTTTTGGTGCGTTGGGTTAATAAGAGGAGTCCTTCGGCAGGACGAGCAGGTCAAGTCTGGTGTCACATAATCCTGATATATGCGTTGATTGCGAAGGGATTTTCATTTTCAACCCCACTAAACACAAAGCCACCCCCCACCCCCCGTGGAAAGTGCACTTTTTCATTTTGCCAACGCATTCGTCATCGCTGCACGGAGCACACGGTGCGGATGCGCAATCATTTGCAGCCAAGTGGCCATAAGCAAGTGGCATTGTTCTTCCTGGATTCCATTTGAAAGACAAGCAGAGAGGACAGAGCCGAAAGGACAGTGCGTTTCGCGACCTTAATACCTTAGCTATCTTCTTTTTTTTTTTTTTTTTTTAATTTAATGCTTTATTCAATATTTCAATTTAAAGCCTGTTGCTTAACTGCTTTTTAATCAAAATGATGTAATAATTCCACCACATTTAAATCACCTTTGAAAGCTCATAATACTCATAATGAAATGCGTGAAAAATAATTAAAGGGATATTATTAATATTTATGCAATAAAGGAGACGGGATGCAATTAAAATATGCCTTTGTGCTGCAGTAACGGCAGAGTTTAAAAAACAATTGTTAGCACTTGGCCAAGCGAAACGCACTTTAAGCCCGGCCATCGCTTTGGGCCATAAACTCACGAATTCCGCAGCTTGGCCAAATAGTTTTCACGCTGGCTTAGTCCCGCAAGGTTCCGCCATGCGTATGAGTGATATTTTTGCGTGTGCCAAAAGATAACACACCGCAGGCAGCCTTCCGACACACACACTTCCGCACCCGACCCCTTGTTTCCGGCCCCTCCCCCTTTTCGCCGCCCCTGGTCAATATTTGTTCCGCATTTCCAGCGGCAACTGAAAATTACTGCCAAAGCAGGGCGACTAACGTTTACGTTTACGTTTACCTGCTGCAAATGGTATTTGCACAAAAATTCCAATTTGCAAATATTTTTTAAAGCACACACAGTGGTGGTACAAAAAATATCGCCCGTTTACTCAAGTTTATTTTCTTAGTCTTAACCATCGAATAATAATATTTTAAAGTCATTTGCTTAATATAAATGTATGAATTAAAAAAAATTAAAAAATTATAAATTCTAAATTAACAAAGATTCCAATTTGCAAATATTTTTAAAACACACACAGTGGTGGCACAAGAAATATCCCCCGTCTACTCAAGTTTTATTTTCTTAATCTTAAAATTCGAATAATATGTTCTTAAATTCATAAACTAAATATTTGAACCATTTTGAACCATAAAATATATTTATAAAATATAAATATATATATCACCGTTTACTCTAGTTTATATTCTTAATCTTAAAATTCGAATAACATGTTCTTAAATTCATAAACTAAATATTTGAACCATTTTAAACCAAAAATTATATTTATAAATTATAAATATATAATAATGGTATATCAATTCAGTTAAACAGTAATGAAACGTATTTAATGGTGTTTTTCCCTCCATGTCGACGTGGAAATTACACCTTTTCCGCCGAATACTGATAATTGTAATTGAATTGGGCTCGGCTGGGCTGAAAAAAGTGGCAAAATAAAGCTGCCATTGTTTGCCAACCAGGCTGACATGTAATTGGATTCACCCACCCTTTTTTCCACATTTTACATTTTCCATTTTGCAAATCAATAACGCAAACGTTATGAGTTCATAATGGCATTTTAGGGGGGCTGTTTTCTTTTTTTTTCCCCCATATTTTTTTTGGGTCTCAAATTAACCCGAACTGTGTTCAAAATTGATCACACATTTCTGGCCACAAGCGCAAAAAAACCTAAACTAAAAAAAATGTGGGGAAAAAGCGGCTAAAATAAACTCACCGTATTTACCTTTGACATTATCGTATTGCATTCCCAGCAGGAGTGAAGTATTTGCAGGGCTTTCAGAGGAATTTAGACAAACGGAACAATCAGTTTGGCCAATTAGTGAGTTACCATGTTTTGTCACAAATAATTGTCATACCAGCCAAAGCATTTAAGAATTTTCCCCTTCACTCCAAGTGCTTTTATAATGCTTCTGAAATTCCCTATAGTTGTAAATTTTGCCATTGTTAAATCAATGATAGATTCCCGGAACGGAATAAAGAGTCTTCTTTTTTCCCCCCTTTTACTGCAAAACTACTATACTAGTTTTTATCCGATTAGAAAACGAAAAGCTCCCTTTTGTCCGATATTAAAATTTGTTATTGACAAAGACTCGACTTGGCTCAACAAAAAAAAATAAAAAATGTAAAAAAAGAGGAGGGCAAAACGGAAATTCAATAAATGCAGAGTTTTCCCACACAGAACGGCACGTGTGAATCAAGTTAGTGAACTTCAAACTAAGTTAAAGTTTTTGCATTTTGTTTCAGGTTTAAGCCGAATCTAACTAAGTGCAATTTGAGTGCGTGTGTGTTTTTTTTTGTTTCGCATGTGTTGTTGTTTACCTTGGCCCGATGTGCGAATGCATCTGGCATCAGTTTCCTTGCTCAAAGCCGAAATTGAATCAACTCTCGTCGGAGGGACTTAAATTTAGAGAATATGTGCGATCTGGGGATAGATTCCAGAAGCGGCATTTGCATTCGCCAGCAATATTTGCCAAATGATTGCCATCCGACTTTCCATTGGCATCTATCAATGAAAAGCGCAAAACAAAAGTCACACAATTGGGAGTCCATTGAGAAATCAAGAGCTTGGCATGTGAAAAGGATAAGCACTGGAAAAAAAAGGAGAGAACGTTACTAAGCTAAAGGAAGTGCGAGGGAGATTAAATTAAGCAAGCAGTAAATCGACTGCTTGCACTGCTTGCGTTGCATTCCTTTATTTGCTCATAACTTTTTAATAAATGATCCGATTTTAAAATGTTCTTCTACATTTTGATTTTCTCAACTAACTTTAATTTATAGCTATGAATAAAATATGATATATGTAGTTTCAATAATAATAACTGATATTGCGTCATACATTTTTAATTCTTTGAATATACTTTTTTAATGAATTTTTTGCACATATTTTTGTAACGTCTTTGTAAATTTTCGGATGTTTTTTTAATGAAGTTATATTGATATTTTAAAAAACAAAGTCTTTTTTTCTCCGTGCAGTAAAAGCAGTAAGAGCAGAGCTGCCAACGACAGGAAGCGGCTCAGGATTCAGGATTGAGGATTCGGTATCCAGTATCCAGGATCCTTGTGGTGTTGGTTTTGGCTTGTCGCATGTGTAACAAGTGGGAAATTGACTGAGGGGAGTAAATTGGGCCACGGGGCGTATGTGGAATGGGTTGCAGAAACAGCAGCAGAAATGCACAAAATGCTAGAGAAGGCAAAGTTTTCGGGTCGAAAGATGAGCTTCTGTTTCCATCTTGAGCGTGTGTTATTTACAGTAATATGCTATCATAACAAAGAGAGCAAAAAAAGCATTTCCAACTCGTTTTTGATGAGATGAAAACATCGGTTTTCCCGGCAAAGGAAATAGAACGAAAGAAAAAAGAAAAGCTGGTGAACATAAAAAAAAAGGAAGAAAGGAAGTGCCCCAAAATGGAAATTGTCTGCCACATGAAAATGATTCAGCAGCATGCGAGCATAAAGCTAAACAAATTTCAATGGAGAGCTGGCGCAAAAAAGCGAACAGGACACACGGGCCGGGGTTTCAATTTAAAGCTACAATTCCACAGGCAAAAAAAAGGACCAAGGCCGAGGACCAAGGTACTTTTCCAGAAAACTTTCCGGGTAAAGCTTGTAAAAGAGGGAAGAGTTAAAAGTAAATAATCAGGTGGACTTGAATGAAATCAACCGGAATAGTTTTCATAGACCTTTAGTTCTGTAGATTTATTTGGTGGTTAAATATTTAAATAAATATAAAATTTATTTTATATTAAAGATACAAATTTTTCTCAACAGTTAACAAATTAATTATGTCCAATTTAAAAAAAAAATACTAAATACTTATTATTTTAATACAGAATTTATTTTTCTCAGCTGTTATTAAAAATACATATAAAGAAAAAAAATACAAACTAATATTTTTCCAAGTTCAGAATTTATATTTAAAACATTTACATAGGAATTTATGTAAGTTCAAAGGCTACAATTGCTGACTGATATTATTGAATTAAATGATGCTAACAATTTGATTGTTTGACCATTTTATGGTGCCGCCTTACGATTTGCAATCATTTACCCTTTGCTGAGAAAGAGATATTTATTTTTATTCGGGTTTCGGGTTCAGATTAGGATTCAGGTTAGGGTTCAAGTTCAGGTGCAAGGTCAGGGTTTATCTTTCTCCCCTTTTTTTTAGGGCTATCTGAACTGCACGACACTTGGTTGGCCATTGTGTTTTTTTTGTCGTTGTTGTTTCTGAGGGCTTTCCTTGGGCATTCACTTTTTGTTTTCACTCGTTGGGGTTTTTCATTTGGACTTTCATTTCTCAGTGGCCTGCACATTTCAATGGTAGCCTTTTTATTAACACGGACTGGGTTTTCTGGCTTTTCCCCCCCTCGAAAATTTCCCTTTCTTCCTTCCCATTTTCCCGGCTTTTCTCTGTCTCTTTCTCTGTCTGTGTGTGGGTACTCAATTTGAAACTAACTCGGCAGGCACATGATTTTGAAAGCCATTAGTGCTGCTGGGTGGGCGGGACTTTTCCCCCCGCTTTTCCACCACGTTTTTTACCCATTCATTCGCATTTTCCTGCACAACGTATGTATCTTGTGCCCAAAATGCTGCGGTTGCGGTTTCTGCCGCCAGTCAGACAAACGAGAATGGAGATGAAGACGATGCCAGTGAACTGTCGCCGCAGTTTTTCCGCTTTTCCCCAGACCCCGGACCTTTCACCAGTCACCCCTTCCCCTTCCCTTCCGTTCCCTTTTCCCAACCATTTAAAGCTCCCGTGAGTGCGTGGCTCTAATTCGTTTCATTTGTGCTATGATTCATTTGCCATTCAGCACTTGCATTCGCAAAAATTACTTGGTACTTGAGGAAACTCACGGGTAGAAAAATATAAACTTATTTACAAAATATTTAAATTGTGTTTACAAGCTTCATGGAATTATAATAATGAAAAATAATAATAAATTATAAAGTAAACATGTCATAATTTTTATTTAATAATTTACAAACAAAATTCTTTACATTTATGATCATAAATTAGAATCATAAATTAAATATACTAATTTAGAAAAATATAAAATTATTTACAAAATATTTAAATTGTGTTTACAAGCTTTATGGAAAAGTAATAATAAAAACTAAACATGTCATAATTTTTATTTATTAATTAACAAACTGTAATCTTTACATTGATGATCATAAATAAGAATCATAAATTAAATATACTAATTTTTAAGTACCAAAATATTTGTAAGGTTCCCAAAATTTTGGCTCAGTTTACTCCACATCGACAGAGCTACCCAAAAATCGACGGAGAACTCCCAGTTGTCCTGGGACTTTGAAAGATTCAAAACACAATTCACAAATTGTCCACATGCGAACTCAGTTTTGGGTTGGGTTGGGTTGGGTTTGGCCGTCCTGCCACAATTGTGAACATGCAATGACAAGGGGGTCATATGTCAGGGGTGGGGAAAGGGGGTGCCGAGGGGGAGGGGGGCGCTTGGCTGAGGTCAGGGTCACTGTGGTGGGGCCATCAAGGACCTTTAATTAAACCAGAGACAAACAGGGGCACACTTTTGTGTAAATATTAATTAAAGAATTTGGGATTGCAAAATGCGGTGGGCTTTTGTCTGCATTAATGGCAACGTGATTTTCATACTTTTTAACCAGTAATTTAAAACGTTGTCAAAACAATGAAATAAAAGGGAGAATTTTAATAGCATAAAAGAACTGAGGATGACATGGAAATGTTGGGTATTGTAAAATCTAGTTTAATATATTTTCTTTAAACTTATTTTTAATAACGTTACTCTTTTTAGCAGTGCACAAATGCAATCAAAGGCCGCTATAAAGCAAACTCAAACTGTTGCTGCAAATATTCGACATTCGCTTCGCTTTTGCGAAATTTATTAAAATATTGCGACATGGCTGAAGGCCAAATAAAAAAACATAAAAAGGAAGAAGTATTTAGTATCACAAAAAAGAGCTTTGGCAGAGATGAAAAACTGGGGAAAATTATCCCATTTAAAGCGCCGTGATGCGTAAGCACTTTGGTGTGAATATTTCGCTAATTTTGCAGCCATTTCTTTTCGGAAAAATATTCAGCTCGATGGCGAGAATATTAGAAAATTATGCACACACACCCGCACACACACACACAACACAGAGATTTCAATTTCAATTTTTTCCCATTCGCTTTTTCCTTCCACTTGAGGGGAAATTGTGAAAAGTGTGAAAATGTTTAACGGGCATAGAACTCAAAATTTACATTATTATCCGTGATTATTCAAATATGTGCGTGTATGAGAGTGTGAGTGATGTGCTGCCAATGTGTGCGTGTGTGACAGTAATAATATGCAAATTATCATTGAGGAAACAATTGTCGTTGATGATTGCCGTCGCTGTAATTTACATTCCTTGTTCAACACTTTTAACTCATTTTTCTGGCCACGCATGTTCGGCAGCATTTTTAAAATTAATTTTCACTCTGCAGACATTCCGAAAAAAAGGTACAACTCGTTGGATATTTATTTATTTAGTATTTAAATACTCCCAAATTTATTGGATACAAAACTATCAAAATTATTTATACTGTGACACCACCACGAAATATATAACGAAAGACATTTTGCACGGATTTGTTTGCGTGATAGGTAATCAGCCTTTAAATTTATGTGGGAGACAAACTGACATTCATTTCATATTTATGTGACAAGTAAACTATAAATATTGGTATTGTTTTTTTGTTTATTTGCCATAAACGCGTGATGTCTTTCGGAAAAACTTAATGCATAAATTAAAGAACTATTCTTTATAATAAAATGTTATTTTCCATGTGACTAAATAAATATTTCTATAATGAAATTAATGTGACAAGTTATTGAAATATGTACATAATATTTTCCTGCAATTTCCAAATGTTTTGTTAGCCAAGTGAAAAATTTGCAATGAAATAATTTCACACAACATTTGCTCAACTGAAATTGTTGTGACAATTTAACGAAATGAAAATAAAACCGTAATAGTTTTTCTCCGAATTTCGCAGGTCATTTTAACACTGCAAAAACTAGAGGCGTTGATATGTAAATATGAAAAACATACAGATTTCCGGAAATTAATAACATTTGCCTTACTATAATTATTGTGAAAAAGTGGTCATGTTTATTAAAATATATTCTTTCTTAACGTTTCGAAATTTCGAATGGTAATTTATAAAACTCTTTGAATAAAAAAAAATGTACAAACTTTAAAATATTTATGACATGCAAATCTAAATAGAATTTTTATATTTTTTATATTTTTCCCATAGTTTCCGGCGATGCGTGCTCTTTCCATATCCTCGGCGGATGCTTTCATCCTGGTCTACGATGTCACCGATGCCACAACTTTTGAAGAGGTGCGCACAATTCGCGACCAGATCCACGAGACGAAGGCCACCACGGCAGTTCCAATTGTGGTTGTTGGCAACAAGATCGACCTTTTGGCCGATGGAGAAACCGAACGCGAGGTGAGTAATACCAAAATAAATAAAGTAATAAATAATAATAAGACCTGAAACCAACACACAAACACAATTGGGAATGTTATTACGAGTTCATCGGTGTATAACACTCCATATTTGGACGATTAATTTCTTAGTTTCGACCAAAATACTGAATTGTTTTAGTGGAAAATCAGGATTCGGGTTTTTGGCAAAAACAGGATATTTTATTTGCGTTTTTTTGCTCTAATTTGGCCAAAAATTGTCGCAAATCGGTGAGACGTACTGTTTTAAATAACGGACGACCCAATAAATTAATATCTGTTACTTTTTGACTGAATTATAAAAATAAATTTGTCGACCATTTTTTTCCATTTTTAGAAAGGGGTTACATCACAATTTTTTGCAAAAAATGGCAAAAAATTAAAATTTGCAGGTTTTAATGCCAATCGATTGGAAATGTTATTACGAGTTCATCGGTGTATGACACTCCATATTTGGACGATTATTTTCTTAGTATCGACCAAAATACTGAATTGTTTTAGTGGAAAATCAGGATTTGGGTTTTTGGCAAAAACAGGATATTTTATTTGGGTTTTTTTGCTCTAATTTGGCCAAAAATTGTCGCAAATCGGTGCGACGTACTGTTTTGAACAACTAACGACCCAATAAATAAATCGCTGTTACTTTTTAACTGACTTAGAAAAATAAATTTGTCGACCATTTTTTTCCATTTTTAGAAAGGGGTTACATCACAATTTTTTGCAAAAAATGGCCAAAAAATAAAAAGTGCAGCTTTTAATGCCAATCGATTGGAAATTTAATAACGAGTTCAGAAAGGTATGACAAACCAATTTTGGATCAATACTTCCATTGTTTTAGCCAAAAAACGAATTCTTTTTTCGTGGAAAATTCGAAATCTGGGTTTTTGAAAAATTCGGGATCAACCATGAAGTCTTTAAGTCGGAGGTCACACTAAGGTCATTTGTTCGCCTGCTCCGCTAATTTGCATCAATTTTAATTGCCCTTTATCCAAAAGGGGGAAAGTGTGACCTGACCGCTTTGATTGTTGTCTCTTCTGTGTGGGAAATTTGCTCGAAGGCATGTTTATACAATAACCGCTCCATTGTGCTTCACTTGCCACTTGCCGGCTGCCACGCCCCCCAGCTCACGCCCACGAAAATTGCTTTTTATCCAACGAAAAACGAGAGGCGTTTTTGGCAATTATGTAAAGTTTGTCAAGCGCGCAAAACGGGAGGAGGGTGGAAAAAAGGACAAACAGTTTAATCAAAAGTTTTCCCAACTGACGGCGTGGGGTGCCAAAAGAAAGTCAGTTAAACAATTTGTCAGAAAACGCCCCAAAAATCTAAAAATCTGAAAATCTAAAATCCAAAAATGATGGGCCACCACAGTGTGAACACGGTATTCACATACATATATGTATATTCAATATGAGCACTCACTTTATGCACTCCATTCACTTTATTTGTGGCTGCAGTTAAACAGCAGCCAAAGGACATAAAACACTGCCCAGCTGTTTCGGATGTCACAGGCAACGAAAAAATGTAACATTTAAAATGTCAAACTGGGCGGAGGGGCGGCAGGGCGGTTAGGGTGGGGGAGTGGCAACATAATATCACACAGACGAACAGACAGACTCGCGGAATAAAGTGCAAACTACGCGCGAAAGTCACACAAAATGAAATGCCATCAAGTGTGGCTGCACTGCAAAAAATTCGACGCTAAAAAGGGGGATTTTAGGTTCAAGTTTTTTTGAACAACTTAAAAATCATTTTTTGGTAAAGTTTTGACTCTCAATATTTTTACTAACATTTTTTTTCTTTTCATTATACAATTTCTAAAATATTTTTATAATTTGTTATATAGTGAAAACATTTACCAATTTTCTTTAAAGAAACTGGAGAGTAAGTTTGCTTGTATAATGTTTCGGGATTTCGGTATAAAATTAAATACATTAAACCTTAACCAAGATAATTGTTCGCTAAGGACTTGCAAATTAATTTTTAAATAATATTTCTTACTGTTCGCCCCCCTTCTTACTTTCGCCCCTTTTCCTTGGCAGCTTTTGCATAATTAGTGAAAAGTACGCAGCATCCAGGGAAATTCGAGGCGAAGAAGGGGGCGTGGCGGTGGCTTGCAGAAGAAAGTGGAAAGCCGGCGGGCATCATAAGAACTGCAACTGCGGTTCCCTACCCCCCCGCTTTTACCCCGCTTTTCCAACTTTTGCTGTCAGCTGCATTGCAAATTTTCCCGAAAGAAACGAGCTGCAGGAATTTGACAGACGAAAAATAAAGAAAATGCCAACGGGGCAGGCGGGGTGGCGAATAATATGAAGAATGCGATTCAGTTGAATGGGAACACAGCGACAGCCAATTAGAAATGCAATCCCTACCAGGGGATATTTGTATTCTTGTAAATTGTTAAATTGTTGGGGAATTGCAACCAATTATAAAGTCTCATATTATTTTCGATGAAAGGGAATTACATTTTAAGTCTCCTCCTTTGAACTCTGAACCAAGAGAAAGGTTTATTGTGGGTCATTGCTATATCGATATATTTATATATATTTATGCAACTGGCAGCTATAAAAAAGTCCAACAATACACTATGCAATATCTTTGTTTGTTTGCGCGCAATCAGCCGCCACGGGAATGAAATAATCTCGAATAAAAGAACCTTAAATGTTATAATAATAATAACCACCGAGCACCGAGAGCTACCAAGCGAATGCGAATATTTCGGCCCAAAGTCGAAGTACTTTGCATATCTTAAGTGAGCATCATTTGGCCAGAGAATTTTTGCCCCGTTCATAAGTTTTTGGCCCATTTTCTGGCCTCCGGGCCCACAATACACCAAAGTGATTCTAATAAATTCCGGGCATAAAAACTAAGGGAAACACACGCAAAAAGCTAAAAAGCGAAAGGAAAAAAAGGTACGAATATGAGCCCGGGAAAGTTTGCGGCGGAAAAGTGCAAAGGAAACTCCGCTTTGATTGTCGTAACTTGAAAGCGAAAACTGAAATGCGAATAGCAGAAATGGAACCGGAAATTTGAGTTGTTCAACCGAAATGTGGAAAGTTTACCGGTCTAATTTATGCAAATTTTAGTTGCATCATAATCAAAGAGAATTAAAGGGGCCTTTTTTGTGGGTATTATATCTATAATTTCTTATTAAATTATACGGTTCACAAAATTGTTAATCTATGTCTTATATAGCCTTTTTTTATGGGATCTTATATATTAGTTATAAATGTAATGTTTATTATGTAAAGACAATTCAATTAGAGTCACTTTTAAAATGTCAAAAAGTTCTTGAATTGTTTTGACATTTTATGGGTATTTCTTTGCTTTGGTTACGCTGTTTATATTGTTATATATTTAAAATCCCTTTGCTTTTTTATTTGTTTCCCTTTTCGCTTTTTTTTGCGCTTTTCTGGCGACAGTCACAGTTGGTCAACTTCATTGGGGGCTTTATAAATTTTAATTTGCCTTTGTTTATCTTTTCTCTGGCCTGTTTTGGCATTTTCCGTTTGCCTTATTTGTCACTTATTTTGTGTGTTTTTTGTGCCATTATATACGTAGTTATGCATAAGTAGTTTGGGGACACTGGGGTCCCACACTGCTTTCTTTTTACCAGTCGGAGCACTGCTTGCCGCTCCACCTTCTTCTTCTTGCTGCTTCCTCTGGGTGTATTGACTTTAACCGAGTTCTGATATAATAAAAATGCAAATTGCCAGCAAACGCCAGACTGTCGCGGTTCTTGGCTTAGCCCCTCGATTCCTATATTATTCGCTGTACACTGGGAAAAAATTAGATCAACATCAGTTTGATATTCGATGGTTACAAAAAAATAAAATTAAATTCTTATGGATTTTACACTTTTCTTGAAATTATATCAGCTTATCTATTTATCCTAAGTTATGATTCTTAACAATATTACCATCATATCATAATTTCTTATGCTTATCTAATTTTTTTGAGTGGATTCTTCCTTACTCCATTTTTTTGTAGGCTCCTTAGCCTTAGTCTGTGTGTATTTTTTTGTTCAACGAAGCGAAATCAACTTTTTGTTGTCGCCTTTGTGTTACTGGGGCTCCTTTTTGTACTTTTTTGGGTTAGACCGCTTTAAACCTTGATTGGGTTGGGAGAGGGAGAGCCAAGGGGCTCTAAATTCGGGAGGGTCTGGTTGCCCTTTTGTTGTTGTAGTTGCTCACCACCGTTCCTTGAGTTTGTTCATTTGGAAGAATTAAGCCCCGATGTTCGGTTCGGTTCGGTTCGATTCGAAGTCAGCAAATTTCTAGCCCCATCTTAAGACCCTGTCCTTTTTTACCTTCTTTATTTTTTTGCCGTTTTTTTTGCACATTTATCGTCGCAATTTAGACGTCTATAAGGATTTTCGTTGCCGATAAGGAATAATAAAGTTCGTGTTCACTTTTATGGTGTGGGGTTAAATTGATTTTTAGTTGGGCAGCGGAATAGAAAATTATGCGAAATTTGTGATAGTTGAGCTGGAAACTTTCTACTTTTCCATCTAACAAAAAATGATAAAAATATACTTTTTTTAATTTTCAATTAATTAATTTGAATTTTATCCCTTTTTCAGGTTGAGTACGCCACCACAGAATCGGTGGTCACTGTGGACTGGGAGAATGGGTTCGTGGAGGCCTCGGCTGCCAGCAATGAGAACATCACTCAGGTAAGTAATTCAAATCCTTGTTCCTACTCCTCAGAAACCATAACAAAAATTTAAATCATTCACCAGGTGTTCAAGGAGCTGCTGGCCCAGGCAAAGATCACCTATAATCTGAGTCCGGCACTGCGACGTCGCCGCCAGTCGTTGCCGCAGCAGATTGGCAACAATGGGCCGGGCACCCCGCTGCACCACCACCACCACCACAGCCACCACCACCATCAGTCGCAGCAGCACCACCACAATTCCGGCGGCGGAGGCTCCTCGGCCTCAACCTCGGCGGCGGCAGCAGCGGCGGCGGCTTCATCCGGCGGCTCCGGTGGATCCCATGCCCCCACTCCGGCCCAGCTGCAGCACCTCCAGCGAATCCAGGAGCGGAGTCTGGGCGCCAAGCGCAACTCGTGCAGCATCTCCTAAGGGGGCGAAAGGAATCTCCGGGGATTCAAAAGTCGCACCACGGCAGCTAAACAAAAACTAAAGCTAAACTAAAACGGTCTCCTACAAAACGGTTTTCAATACTTCTCCAATAATGCAAAAAACACAAAAGGGGGCTTACTTCTACGTGAACCAATTACCAAAAGAAACCACAAATCTAAGGTGAATAGAAAAGTTCGATTTGGGATAAGGCAGGATTATTTGCTTAGGAATACTACTGGTCTTTTATTAAACTTGATTTCTCTCTATTTAAGCCAATGGAAAATGCGACATTTAAAAATTGCTAGAGGTTTGAAATCGCCTATGGTGGTATCTAAAATATAATATAATAATATATTGGGTTGGCAAGAAAGTCCTGATATAAATAAATCATCTTTGAAAATATTGAAAAAAAACGACATGACTTTCTTGCCAACCCAATAATATATTCAAAACCTTTTGTAGTGGTTTTTGAACCTCTAGGGATTTACTTAACATTTTGCACAGAAAAGAGGCGGTCAACTATCTATTAGACCTCTAGTTTTCAGGGTAATATAAAGCTAAGCCAAGGGATACGTTTTCCCTTCCTAGGATTTTCCAACTTTTTGCATCCCAATCCAAATCGAACCGCACTATTGTGGAGCAATCTCGACTCAAATGTACCTCTATCTTGCTATTATCGCTCCAATAACTTTAGTACCTATATCTCAAGCCTCTGGTTTCTCAAACTCAGCTCTCAGCATACTTATATATGAAATGGATATATTGTGGTAGAGAAAATTGAAATTGAATCGTTAGACAGCTCTATAATTTACTCAGCAGATCAAAAAAAATAGAAGAATCGAGGCAGAAACATTCTTTTATATGTGTCTCGGTGTTACTCTAGCTCGATTGTTGTGTGTGTGTGTGTGTCTAGTTACAGTTTACCCCTATCCCCGACAGTACAGGAATCTATAGATATATATATACATACATATGTTGACTTATCTGTGTATAGATTACCCGTGTAGCGAGCATTTAGGGCCGGCCCGTGTACCTAAAGACAGCGAAGACATATTTTTGTAGACAATAGGTCGATAGAACCGGATTTCTCCTTGGCGCCAGTGTTGGAACGTCTGCCAGTGTTGAGAAGCGGAAGTGAAAGCTAAAGAAACCGAAACCGAAAGCAAATGCATAGTTAAGAAGTATCACTGATTGGAAAGGGATTATCTAAGACCTATCTGTAGGAACGTAATGAGTGTATATTTAGTTTATAATTACCTTTTTTTGTTCCAATTTTACTGTTAGCTAGTAGTGTTGGTTAATGCCAGGCAAAAAGATTGAAACAAATGGTTAAGATTGAAAACGCAATGAAAACACCAAAGAATAAGACAAAGACAAAAGCAAATGCAAATAATGAATACGAGTATAGATCGATAGAAATATATATATGAAGATGTTATCGTGTGAAAATTATAGTCGTGTTATAGGATTACTTTTGAGATACAGAACGAAAAACGGGCCAAAATGAAACGCAGCTATTATATTGCATACATCGGACATCACTCGTAATTTATTTGTGGTACAATAAAATATATACCCGGATTCAAACCCCAATGAAAAAAAGAGAAACAAGTGCGAAACAGAGTGTTATATTTATACCATAATAGTTATATGTACTGCTATACAAGAAATACTTCAAAATACTAATATACCGAATTACTATGCGAATACGAGTACTAAACGGAAATCTTGAGGAAATACCAAGGCAAATCTTAAACTTATACGGATATTGATGTGTTGCAAACGAAATGAAAACCTTAAAGAATTTATGTAATTATTTAATTCCAGCAAATCGTACAATATCAAGTATACATATATCTGCGTATATATATTATATTTGTGTGTGTGTATCAGTGGTTGTTTCAAATACAATATATAAATCCGATCTTTGGCAGGCCAAAGTCCGTTAAACTCTTGCTGGCCGATAAGGTAGCGATATATATTTTTTTTCCCAGCCTAACAAAGATTAAGGTTTTTCTTTTTTAAGTAGGATTTGCTTGCGAGAGTCTAAATAAATAATAAAATGATTAAATCGGCCAAAGCGCAAAGCACCCGGAAGGTTAGGAAGAGTATGTAAGTGAGTAGATCTGTCATTAAAGGTACCTAGAAATACGGATATGAGTGTGAGCAGTCCTAGAATAATTCGCATTACAATTGATTTAGTTAGGCGGCGCACTGTGGCCAATGCCCGATGATATATGTACCCATCGATCAGGGAACCTGATCTGATCTAAGTTCAAATTCTGTTCGAGGACACAGTGCGTTAGTTAACAAAAGACGAAAGCAAAGCCACGTAGAATTGATTAAGGTGTTAGCGATCCCGAAATTTCGTCGGTAGACACTGCTTAGGCTCGGTATTTATGCTTACAAAAAAAAAATACTTAAATACTTCTCAAAAACTATTTCATTTTATATATTTGAGCTATAATAATAATACATGCGCCGATCCACGGGGGTGAAAAGTGAAAGGAAATGTAGTATTATAGTATATTGTTCAATATAGTATATTAATTCAATATATATATATCTAAAGTTTTCTATGGTATTGTGGAGAATTTTTTCTGGAGGCATAAATACAGAGTTTTTTGTAGGATGGCCCGAAATCCGTACCCTCTGATTTCTGGACTAGCGGTCAAGGTTGTATGTGCACCCTATCGCATATCCTCACTCCCATTTCCATTTCCATTCCCGAACCCATTTATCCATCTATAAATTAAAAAGAGAATATATCACTTTCCTCCTAACATTCTGTAAATCCTCTTTTTGAATGCGAATTTCTTTGGTTCCTAGGCCACAACCTCTGCAGCTGGATATCTTACAAAATAAATATATATATTAATATGAATATTTACATACGGCAATACATATATGCATATACTATATACATACATATACATAATGAATAATTATAAATGTAATTGAGATAAAAGCGAAGTGAAACAAGAACCGGAAATAAATGCAAGGGCGAGGAAATTTTTTTGTGCTTAAAAGTTTCTATTGTGTTTTTCATCCCGCGAAAGTTTGGCAGTTCGATTGGAAAGCTTAAAGCTTCGGATGCGCCACCGTTATCATTTTGAATCCTCGACCTTGGAATTCGGATTCGGCATCGGAATCTTCACTGTACTTGGCCTAGACACACTGTGCATTTTGGAGGCGAAGGACCTGGGGGCGTGGCAAATCGGCTCGAATAATCGATAGTGTCTGTAATCGGCAATTCAATGCGATGCAAGGCCAAACAAATAAACGTGAAATGTGCAGGGGAATAGGGACCAAGGATAAAGGTTGCCGAACAATTTGGGTTCGGCCAGAAATATTGTGCAATTGCCCTGCAAAAAAATATTTTTGTGTCTTTCCTCAAACTTTTATAAATTTATTTATGAAATATATTAAATATATCTAAAATTCTCTTTAAATTAATTTTTTTATTTAATTTATTATTTATTTATTTATAGTTTGGTGTGTGAAAAAAATGCAATCATTATATTTAACTCGAAAATACCACGGATAAATGTTTTACAGTAAGGTAAGCACTATAATTTTGTATGCATTTTATTTGTTAAGCAATAACAATTTAATCTTCATAAGTTTTCGTTAGAATTAATTAAGCGATAAATAATACGAAACATATAGGGATGATTAATGGCACTCAAAAAACCGCAGCTAAGAAATATTCGACTTTATATAACATTTGTTGAATTCGTAAATGAATTTCATTATACCACAAAATGCGTAATTTATGTGATTCATGCGTTATGAGTCGAAATTTATGACAAATCTCGACGAAATTCGGACTTAATCATTGAAATTTTAAGTGCTGGCATTTGGAGTTTTGAAATAAGCAAGAAAATCTAATGAGTAAGGCTTTTGGAGTTCAGGTTCTGAATTCTTTATTGCGAAAATAACATGGTAAACCTATTTGTTGTACCCAAGTTTATAAATGATATTTTCTTTATGAACTGGAATTTGATTTTCTTGGGAACCCATAGGCAGCAATTCTTGTGCGTAGCCCATCAATCCGCTGGAGCTGAAAAAAAAGCGATGAGGACAATGTCTTTTCATATCAAAACAGACGCAGGCGCATTGGAGTCCACGTTGCGTATACGCCATGTGAACTGGGTACAGTGCACACCATAACAGGAGTGTGTGTCCGTGTGAGCCGTAGTACTACCGTACAACTAGTACTACCAGTACTACAGTTGTAGTGTTTTCCTTTTGGCCCGGGCTTTTCCTCCTTGCGGTGGGTCAGTGGGTGATGGGTGATGGGTGGTCGGTCAGTGGATGAGGATGTGTGGATGTGTGTTTGTGGATGTGGATGTGAATGTGGATGACTGCCTGCCTGCCTGGCGGGTCGATTGGCGGCAAACGTCGCCGACAGTTGGCTGCCAGTGGCACACGGGCATTCCAGCAACTTGCAACACGCCACGAGGACCAAGAAACCGAGGACCTGGAACCCAGAAAACGATTACCCAAGAACACACAGGCCCCCAAAACAAAAAAAAACCGAAGAGCCGAGTATTTTGTTTTGAAACAGAGCTCCAGCACTTTTGTCCACCGGCCGGCGTTTCAACAAAACAATAGGATAATCCTTAAAAGCGATAAAAGCGATCAAAGTGCAAAAGCGAAAACCTACTGGCTATAAAGCAGGCAAACTTTTGCGGTTACGTTTGGGCAGTTAAAGCTGGTTGTCCACTATATTGTATATATAGTACATGGTACATAAAACGCGTGACCTTGGTTGGTAAGCAGTTAGCAGGGAGGCGGAGGTGGAGGGGGTGGTGTGCATCGGAGGACCTTGAACATAGAGGTGTAAAGTGGAGTGAGTGACAAGCAATAATAGAGTAAGTGGTTAAGATAACGCAGGTGATATAATACTTAGTGTCCAAATGTGCGGGATTTGGGATATCCACTTAAATATCAGTAATTGTATGTTTTGAAAAAGAACCATATGGCTTTGTCATATTTTGAAAATATTTAAATGTAGAATCACAAAGCTGGAATAATATTATAAATAATTATTATTATAGCACTAGAACTCTTCAAAATTATAAAAAAAATAAACCCATATTTCCATGTTGATTGTATTTCAAAAACACAAGTTTTCTTAGTTTTCCCCAGAACTAAATTTGATTAAGAAGCTGATATGGGATTTACACATGTCACAACCGCCACATAAAACGGAAGTGAGTGAAGTACCACGTTGACCCAATTCGACGTCGAGTCGCCAAGTGGGATTCTGGATTTGGTGAATTCAAGATCACTACCAGTTGTGATTCTGCAGAAACGATAAGGGCGACTGGTTCGTGTAGAATTCCGGAAGAGCCGACGATAAGAGGCCCAAGTAGTGCCCAGAGCCCAGGCCAAGTCCCAGATAAATCCCGAACCGAAACCCCTACGACGAGCGCACCACCAGCCTCACTCCATAGCGATAAGCATTGAGCAGCCTGTGGTTTTCTTTATATATAGGAATAATAATAGGAATTCTTTGGGTTTTGCATGCGGGCAATCTGTGTTCGAAAAACGACTCGGCTTTATCGCCTATATACATCCTAAAAATGTATTTCATGTGTGGGTGCCGATGGCGGGCTTAAAAACCCAGCCTTTTCAGTGGGCAGCAGTTAGTCGCCTCCGGTCGTCGCAGTTAGCCGGTCGCTCCAGGATATCATATACCATATCCCTAACCTTATCCTTTTTTTTTTGGTTTCTTAGTTCAAAAATTCATTGAATTTCCCGCGGTTTCAGAAAGTGAAGTTAATTGTATGTCAGTTTTTCATTTGGCGTGCCTAGCTGACTTCTGTTTAAATATCGCTAGCTGCCTTGTGAAGGGCTTACGTGTGATTGCGGTTCAACTGGCAGGATGTGAGTCCTGGATTATTCGAGACTAAACGGATAACGTGAATCCTTTCGGTGTCTGTTTTTTTTTTCTTTTTTTGGTTCATCCTGAAAGTGATTAAGTTCCACACATTTAGTATTTAAAAGTACTTTTATGGACTTATAAGTACAATATGCACCATATAAAATATAAATTAATATAAACTTTCAATTATATGTGAAATCATTTTTTTTAAACAATTTCCAGTAATACTAGAAGGTGTACAAATTTTGTTTATAAAATCATAATTAATGGTCATAATTGTTATGGTTTTATGTAACAAATTTGTAAAGGATCGTGGAAATCGAAATTAAAATAAAATATTAAATAAATTCCAATATCTAATTATAACTTGTAAGCCACGATTCTTTTTTATTTCATTTTAAATGATTTTGAAATTGCATCCTTTTTAGTATTATTATACACTTACAATTTCTTATGCCAAACAATATGTATTTTTGTTAGTGTAGTTTATCCATTCGCATTTTAAAGTAATTCCATATAATTTATTTTAAATACTATTTGAATACTATTCCATTTTAACTACTTTAAGGTGTTATTATCACACCAACTTTAAAATGTTAAACTTTTACAATCGTTTATTTTCAATTTTGTTATCTAAGCTGTACAAAATTCGAATTTGAATTTGTGGCGCGCAAAAAGCAGCCCAGCCCTGTCTCCTCCCGATAGTTATCGGGCTACTCACGCCGATTAATCCTTGAATTTCGACTTTTAATAATATTTAAATATTAATAAATATTTAAATACTATTCAGAAAAAAAATAAAACAATAACTGCGAAACACCATCATTGAACTTTGTGCAGTCGCTGTTAAAAGTGCTGCCATTTAATCATAATGATTTTAACATTTCCTTCTTCAATTTAATTTAACTTTATTTCAGTTGCTAAATCATTTAACGAGATTATTTCAGATAAAACTAAAGACGCGCAATTAGTAGGACCATCAATTTCGCTGTTTTGCTGCCATTCCAGTGTGACCGCTTGGCGATTGCGCGATAAATATCGCCGATGCGTGCAATCGACGGCTCGATAAGTCACGCGTCCTGCGTATCGATAGTTGGTCATGTACAAAATACCATTCCTCGGGTAAATTAAAACACGAAAATTGCGTGGAAAATCGAGGAAAAGCGCTGCGACAGGCGGCGGAAAAGTGAGCTAACGGTACGCTAGCGCAACGGGGAAGGCAACGGGATCGCGCGAGCGGGAAATTGCGGAGCGACGACGACGAAACGGCAGTGCGCAAATGTAAAATGCACGGAATCTCGCATGTGCAGTGTGATAATAAATAAACGCCACACACAATTTTCGGCGCAGGGGCAAACACACCAATACACAAAAGCGGCGGCGCGTTCGTGTGCGTGCGCCTTTTTTTTCTCTGTGTGTTAGTGTGGTGTGTGTTTGTGTGTGTGTGTGTTATCACAAAGGAGCTGGAAAAACAACAACCACAACAAAAACAACAGCAACAGCACGCAGGTGCGTATGTGTGTGTGTGTGTGTGTTTCTGTGGGGTGGGGGGTTGGAAAATTATTCGATTTTCCACTGCGACAGTGCATATGGTTTATATACATGTACGTATTATATAGGGGTTTTTTTTGCAGTGGTCTATGTGAGTGCGCAAAAGTTTCCGAGAGCCAAACTAACGGTTCTTCAGCCAGCCTTCTGTTTGTATGTATTAGATAATCGTGGGTGTGTGTGTGTTTGCGAGTGTTACCGTTACAGCGGCGCCTTAAAAGAAAATCCAACTGCGAGTGTCTGTAATTAAAACATGCGCCGCAGCAAAGAAAAATGCATATGCAAAGCGGAAAGCGGACAGGCGAAAGGCCAGGGGTGGGCGGAAAAAGCAAAAAGGGGTGGTGCATTCGCAACTGCAATACATGGCGTATGCGTAACACTTATCAATTCCAATTGGGAGCACCCACAGCAGCACACGCATTTCCAATTTGAGGCTGCTGCGTGTGTCTGTATCTTGTACATCTCTTAGGGGTTGCAGAAAGAGCACCCAAACCACCCCCTAAAGATGGAAAATTGTCAGATACACACACACACAGCAGCAGAGGAGGAAGCTGAAAAAACAGAGCGAGATGGCTAGCTCACAGCAGCCTTCGCTCAGATTCTTACCACTCCCAATAGTCGAGGCCGCCACTGTGATGGGATTTCTGATTTGGGGGTGGCTTAAAAAGTACAGTTCCAATTGGGAAAAGGCAACGTGGCCCAGGCTGTATTCGTGCTTACAGCTGCGGCTGAAATGATAGCACTTATCATATCCTAAGTAAATTAATTAAAAATGTATATGTTATACATATAAATAAAAATCGAAACTTTTAAAATATATATCTTGTGAACCAAACATTAAAATAATTATTCCACAGCTGTTTAAAATATACATGATAAAATGAGCTTACGTTTGCAGTGCTATTTTGTTAGCCGCCACTGTAAATTCTCGCTTGTTGTTTACACACAGTTCTCGCATGTGTTTGTGTTTGGGTGGCTGTGGACGGTGGGTTGTGGGTGGTGGGTGGATGGGGTGGTTGGTGCGCCGTCGCCACTGCCGCGAAAAACGAACCGCCGCATGCGTAACTTATTATTTCTCGTCTTTCCTGCGCTTTTTCGCTGTTATCATTGTTTTTGTAGACTGTGGCGTCAAGTACAAAATAGAGAAAAAGAGAGAGAGAGAGGGAGAGAATCAGAAAATAGCTATTGATTATATATTTGCGAGAGAGCGAAAGAGAGAGAGAGAAGAAGCGTACGGTGGGGTCGATTCTTCTCAGAGCAAAACTCAAAGTAGAAAACAGTTTAATTAAAAAACTAAGGTTTTAAAAGAAATAATAATCAAATTTAATCACCGTCTAATAAGTAATATGGTAAATGTTATATTTCCTAGTCCTGCATTTGTGGTGATGTCTATAAATTTTTAATGTGTTTGAAAGATGAGAAAGACTGATAACACTATAACTATTGGCATCACGCCCACTGTGCCAGCCGCACTGATTTTGAATTTGATTTTCCAACGGCACGAGTGTGGGTGATCAGTGCGCCTGCCTGAGTGTACGTGCGCTGACGCAGTGGGAGTTTGTTGTAGTGGGAGTTGTTGTAGGTTCTCCGTACAAAGTATTTTCTAATGTTCTCTATCTCAAATGAAAATGAAATAAAAATAGATTGGAGCTACAGAGACAGAAGAAATAGAGGGACGGGGGCTATGAAATTCATACAAAAAGCGAAAATCTGAATATGCAGTGTGACCCTTTCCACTTAGGCATCCATGAAAAATTTTTTAAAGACTCGAAAACATTTTCAAAATATCTAGAATTCAATTTAAATTGGGAGTTTGCTTAGAGATGGAAAGAAGTAGTAAAACCAGTATGACCTTGTGCGCAAGCGCTCAGTTCTTTGTTAGTAAAATTATTAATAAAACCTTTGGTATAAAATGGGAACTCCAATTGTTAATCCATGAAGACTTCATTTTCGAAACTTTCAATTTCGTTTTACCTTCACGCTATGCTTCATAGATACCAAATGCTTGATTAGGAGTGCCTTAGTTACTAAGTGAGTGGGTGCTCAGTTGCCTTGACATCGGCTTACAACTTGGCGCTCATAGCATGCATCTCAGGGCAGTCGGCGCAGTTTTTCCAGCGAGACACAAGGAAGGGAGAAGCGCTGCGCACGCAACCCCACCAAAACGAAAAAAAACAAACACGGGATACAATACACCAATGGTCATGCTAATAGGTATGCTTTAGTTACAAACTCGTTAATGGGTATAACCTTTAACCAGAAAATGTCACTCTTGTTCTTCAATAATTTAAAAAGAAATCTTGTTGATTAGAAGAATTTATTTTAAATCAAAATATAAATACACTAGTATTTAACTAATTATTCAGCATATTTAGAAATATTTACAAAAATATCTATGTAAATTACGGACTATCTAAAATATTATTTTCATTGAAAAATAATATTTGAAAAAGTGAACATTTGTTTTCGTTCCTATTGTTTAAACAAGCCAAAAGTCGAATGATCCCCCTGCCCCGAATAAAAAAAGGCAATTTGCTCAGCATCCAGTCAGCTGAAGTAAGGGATGAAAACAAAATCAGGTTGCTCCTTGTCCATCCAAGTTCATCCCATCATCATCATCGTCTGTCTGTCTGATTTCTGATTGCAACCCAGTTTCAGTTCCAGTACCAGAAGTTCACTTTTTCGGGGCCTCCACTGTCGCCGGATGTTTGGCACGCGCAAGTGAAACGGGCTTACAACCCCTAAAAGGGGGTGGGTATGGTGGTGTTTTACCTTCTGGATTTGGAAGTGTAGAGGGTGGTTGGGTGCTGCGAGCAGTGCATGCGTGGTGGTTTAAAAAGGCCAAAGGAAAAAAAAACGAAAACGAAAAACAGGATAAGGCAGTATTATCATGGGTTCAAATTCGAGCTCGTCGAGTTTGCGTGTGTATTTGTTGTGCTGGTGGTGAAAGTTCTGGGCTTTCGGGGGTGGCTTTTTCCAGTGTCCGAGAATCTCTGCTCTCAATTTCCCGACGGGGGTGTCGTGTTAACCCATATAGTTGTGCTCTTCTCGCCCAAAGTGGGGGAGTTCCAAAGGGGTGCATATTGTATGTGTATTTGGCCATGAGTTTGGAGCTGTTAACAGTGCACCATATTTCACGTTAGTTACTGTGGTCTTTGTGCATAGTTTCGGCTAGGAATGTACTAAATAGCTTTCCTATCGAGGCAATATAGTAACAGTAACAGAGGAAGATGACCAGACTTTATATATATTCGTATATATAGCCATCTCAGGCGGCAAAGTCGACGCATGGGCGCAGTATTGATTTTTCACTGCGTCGACGTCGCTGCTTTGTCGCAATCACTCCGTGGGGTGGTTTCTCGTGCCCTCTCTTTCTCCCCCGCTACTGCTCTCTCTTTCTCCCCCAGCTAGCGCCCTCTCTTTCTGCCGCCGCGTTGCCGTCGTTGGATTCCGAGTTTCTGAGCAAACGCAAATAGAACTTGAGCACAGAGAGCCACTAAAAGCGGTACTGAGTGGTTCGTTCGGGAGCCCTAATCTCGTTCCAAATAAAAAAATTACTTATTTTATTTTCTGTGCTACAAAAAGTGTGTGCCAAAAGTTCTGAAGCTGCCTGAAAAAAAAATAAAAAACCAAAAAATAATTAAAAAGTAACCGAAAAATAAAAAATAACCCAAAACGTTACCAAAACAAATCCCCAGTTGGATTGCCCTCCGCTGCACGTCACATAAAAAAATCCCTGAGGCAAGCTAAAACCACGAAAAACAATTGATAAACGTTAATTTGACTGGAAATTATTGCTTGGTCGGGCATAAATTTTGAACCCCATATCAGTGCGCACGTGCAACGGCCCCCAAGAAAGCGAAAGAGAGGGCTATACGCGGGGAGAAAGAGAGGCTAGATTGCAAATCTGTGCGGGAGCAGAAGAAGCTTGGGGATTCTGCGCACTGGAGACTAGAGAATGGAGAACGGATAATGCACATGCTCAGAAAACGCGGAGAATAAAACCAAGAGAGCGCGAGATTGGTGTTTGTTTGCTTAATATTTTTCAAAATGTGAACAAAAATATATGGCTAGTAGCTAACAGTTATTAAAAATAATATACACCTATTTTCAATTTAATTAAAAAAATATTAATAGCAACAAAATATTATTCATTTTATGAAGTACCTAAAAGAGTTATATATTTTAAAACACATTTCAAAACAAACGTAGAAATATTGTTATTATAACAAAACTAATAGTGTGCAGATTTGTTTTGTTGATATTTTTCGTATTTTTTATTAGAACTTTAATACAAAGAAGATAAAACTTAGGAAGAATGTACCATAAGTATTGGAATAGATTGTTTATAAATGGTAGGGATGGAAAGGAGCGAAGAAAAATGAAACCGATACAAAGAAGACATATGAGTCCAGTCCTGTATCTTTCGGTTTGTGTCAGGGTCGGACTTCTTCGGTTCTTATGAGCTACCTGTGCCACATGGACGGCTTTTGTTTTCGCTCACCTTACCCCCATGTTTATTTACATATAGTACACGTTGTATATACAGCCAAGTTCTCGCCGTTTATCGGCTCCCGAGCCGAAAAACCGATACGATCTGATCCATTGGGGCCCTACGTATGGTATAAAAAAGCGACTTGAACGTCGACGGCGCTAATCTGCGACTGTGGATCGCTCGAATTACAAACAGTTGTGCATATGTGTACCTTGTCGTCTATATGGCATGGGTATATGTACATATTGTTGCCGGGGCTGCGTTATAAAACACTGAATTGTTCGCTTTTGTCGTTCTATTATTGTCGTTTGTGGTGTTGCGCATGCGCGCTTTTGACCTGATTCACTTGTCGCTTATCAGCAGAAAAAGCGATACCCTGTACTTGCGATATAGGGGTATACATATGTATTTCGAAACTGAAATGGACGGCGTAATCAACCCCTTGCTTCGGCATTGGGGTGTTTTGAAAACTAAATATGCTAATACTGTATGTTTATGACAAAACACGGCGTGTGTCATTATATTGTTTTATTTTATGAACTATGGATGTTTGAGCTATAGAAAAAGCGAAACTATATTGTTGAGAAAATAGGATTTCTTTAGATCTACAAAGAAAAAAATAAAAACCAAAACAAGAGAGAACGCTATAGTCGGGTTTGTATCCCGACTATCTAATACCCGTCACTCGGCTAAAGGGAGTCCGAACGCTGTAGTCGGGTTGGTGTCCCGACTATCTAATAAACGTAACTCAGCTAAAGGGAGTGCGACGGAGATGGAGGATATGAAACTTTGATCAGGCCTAACTTTTAAACGAATGGTCCGATTTAAAAAATTTCTTCTACATTTCGATAGGTATTGATAAACACAACAAAACTGCATCACTACTTTTCCGAAATATTTAAATTTTTAAAATCCTATATAAGCTATTGTGGGCGTTAGAGGGGGCGTGGCACCTTCTGGAAACAAACTTGCGCTGCGTAGGAACTCCAAGAATCTTCATGCCAAATGCCAATCCTCTAGCTTTTATAGTTTCTGAGATCTCAGCGTTCATACGGACAGACAGACGGACAGACGGACAGACGGACAGACAGACATGGCTAGATCGACTCGGCTAGTGATCCTGATCAAGAATATATATACTTTATGGGGTCGGAAACGCTTCCTTCTAGCTGTTACATACTTTTGCACGAATACAATATACCCTTTTACTCTACGAGTAACGGGTATAAATAGTCATCTATCGGATATTTTTTCATATAAATTTTGGTCCGTTCTGTGTTCATATCAAAATGATATTTTCGAAAATAAAATATTATGTTTGATATTTTCGAACATATGATTTTGTACCATTTTGATATGAAATCTTACTATTTTGTTATGGTAAAATTGATATGCAACAATATCAATTCTATATTGTTCCGTTTTTTTCTCTGATATTTCAGAACATATGATTTTGTACCATATTGATATGAAATCTTACCATTTTCATATCAATTCTATATTGTTATTTTTTCTGTGTAGGGATTTTTCCGGGCATATGGAAAATATTTTCTATATTTTCGAGCATTTCTTAAAGATAAAGATACAGGGCAACTATGGGTCTCTAGGGTTTCCGTTTCCATAATTACTTTGTTATCGAAGACCTGAGAATTAATTTCTTTGTTTTTCTCCCAACAGCTCTTATCACACTGCGCATGCGAATAGGTCCTTCGGGAGTCCAGTGAAGAAGGTCTGAGGAGCGGAGAGGCAAGAAGCGAGGAGGCGAGAAGAGGAGAGGATCAGGAGCAGGAGGGAGCAATCCCGCAACCACCGCCAAACTGGCCACCACAAGCTATCGTTTGGTCGTGGCGCCGGCGGGCAGCCAGCGGAGTTCGGCTGGCAATGTGGTGGTCACGACCACCACCTCCTCGGGCAGCAGCTCCTCGAACGGCGGGGCCAACGGAGGAGGCGGCAACGCGGGCAGCAGTTCGGGCAGCGGCCTGAATGTGACCACCATCACGACGACGGGCGGAGGAGGCGGTGGCGGCCAGCTGCAGAGCGGCGGCAACAGTTCGCAGAGCAACGGCACCACCTACAAGATCGAGATGCTGGACGAGGACATCCAGAGCCTGGGCTCCGACGACGACGACGAGGATCTGATCAGCAGCGATGGCAGCCTGTACGAGGGCGACCTCGGCTCGATGCCGGTCAACGATGACGTGGCCCACCAGCTGGCGGCCGCCGGACCAGTGGGCGTGGCGGCAGCGGCGGCCATTGCGAGTTCCAAGAAGCGCAAGCGGCCCCATTGCTTCGAAACGAATCCCTCGGTGCGGAAGAGGCAGCAGAATCGCCTGCTGCGCAAGCTGCGTGGCATCATCTACGAGTTCACGGGTCGCGTGGGCAAACAGGCGGTGGTCCTGGTGGCCACGCCGGGCAAGCCGAACACCAGCTACAAGGTGTTTGGGGCCAAGCCGCTGGAGGATGTGCTGCGCAACCTGAAGAACATAGTGATGGACGAACTGGACAATGCCTTGGCCCAGCAGGCGCCGCCGCCGCCGCAGGACGATCCGTCGCTCTTCGAACTGCCCGGCCTGGTCATCGATGGCATACCCACGCCCGTGGAGAAGATGACCCAGGCGCAGCTGCGAGCCTTCATCCCGCTGATGCTGAAGTACTCGACGGGCCGGGGGAAGCCTGGCTGGGGCAGGGAGTCGACGCGGCCGCCCTGGTGGCCCAAGGAGCTGCCCTGGGCCAATGTGCGGATGGATGCCCGCTCCGAGGACGACAAGCAGAAGGTGGGTGGGGTGGGTGTTCCAACATACCGCCCCCGAGCTGCCTTGAATCGTACTGATCATCTTTGGCTTACCTTTTACAGATCAGCTGGACGCATGCGCTGCGCAAGATCGTGATCAACTGCTACAAGTACCACGGCCGGGAGGACCTGCTGCCCACCTTTGCCGACGACGAGGACAAGGTCAACGCTCTGATCTCGCAATCGGGCGACGAGGACGAGGACATGGAGCTGTCGAATCCTCCCACCATCCACACGGTCACCACCATGACGCCGCCGACAGGGAACAGCAATGTGAGTATACTAAAGAGAGGGTTTAAGGTTTCGGTTGGGATTCCTGGGCACAACTCACCAGCACATTACTAATCCGCACTTGGGAAATGCTCATACATATGTCACATTACTAATCCATCGACCAATTCACCTCGAATCGATTCGAAATCATCGCAGCAACCGCAGCAGGTGAACGTGGTGAAGATCAACAGTGCCGGAACGGTGATCACCACCCACACGGCCCAGAGCAACACGCCCGCTCCGACGATCATCCAGAGCACCAATAACCAGCATGTGACCACCACGGCCACGCTGCCCGCCTCCACGAAGATCGAGATCTGCCAGGCGCCGCAGCAACAGCAGCAGCAGCATCACCAGCAGCAGCAGCAGAGCCACCAGCAGCAGCAGCACCAGCAGCAGCATCACCTGCCCAGCACGGTGCACATCCAGCCGGTGGCCGGCGGTCAGCCGCAGACGATCCAGCTGACCACGGCCAGCGGAACGGCGACGGCCACCGCGGTGCCGACGACAGCAGCCGCAGTGAGTGCGGCCCAGGCCCACGCCCACTCCCACGCCCACTCGCATTCGCACTCGCAGGCGCACTCGCACTCGAGTGGCAGCCAGACGGTCACTGCCCAGCAGATCGCCAATGCCCAAGTCTGCATCGAGCCCATTACGCTGAGCGACGTTGATGTTCGTACTAATCCGGATGAATTGCCCCATGAATTGCCGTTGTGCCCACTAATCGAGCCGGGATTGGGATGGGGATTTGTAGCCTGTTGTGCACTCTGGGTGTCCTAGTAGAGCAGGGAATCAATAGATTTAGGGAACTACCAGTAGTTTGTGATATTCCAAAGACCGTTTTTAAGTATTTGATAACTTGACATGGGATTATGTGCAAAAAGTCTTCTGAACATTCGATTCCTGGCGATCTTTTATTAAAGATAAATTGTTTTCAAAAATTAATATTATATTTACCCAAACTAAATTCGCTTGAATTATTGGACTGCTAATATTTTGATTACAATCTGGAAACAAAGTATTTTCAGATCTAGTTTCATTGATTTATAAACAAAAAGCAAAGATACATTTAAAAAAGTAATAATATTTAAAATCTACAAAGATTAATAGGATTAGGATTAGGATTAATAGAATTATTCACGATTTCTTAGTACTACTTTTGAGGAACCTCTGTGCATAGCTTACAAGTCCCCAGCCTGATCCCCCCAACTTTTCTGTTTTGGCTCAATCTTCCGTTTTCGCTGTTACTTATCGTTAATCCTCGATGTTGTTGCTACCCGACGATCCTCTTGATTTACTTGATTTAACCTTGATTTGATCTGATTTTTTGTTTTGTTTGTTTGCCCTTCTGTTGCAGCTGGTTGTTATCGAGTTATTGGTTATTTCCATCATTATTTGCATCCACTACAAATCGAACAATCGCACCCACATGTAAATACGACTTTAGTGACTCTAAAAACAAAAAAAAAACAATCATTTTTGCATTATTATTATTGCTTGCTTGTTAATTAACATTTGTAGTGCTTTATTTTAATTAAATTACAATGCTTATTTATGTTCATGGCCAAGATATTCGGAAACTAAATAGATCCCCTCTTTATGTGCAGTACACCACGCAAACGGTGCTCTCCCAGAATGCCGATGGCACCGTGTCGCTGATCCAGGTGGATCCCAATAACCCCATCATCACACTGCCGGATGGAACCACTGCCCAGGTGCAGGGAGTTGCCACGGTGAGTCAACCCAACATATAGCCCCTATCAATGCCTAATCCCTATTTTTATGATAGCTCCACCAGGGCGAAGGTGGCGCCACCATCCAGACGGTCCAGAGTCTCACCGATGTCAATGGCCACGAGAACATGACCGTGGATCTCACCGAGACGCAGGATGGCCAAATATACATAACCACCGAGGATGGTCAAGGTATCTATTAGCTCTATTCCCTATGAATCCCTTTGTAACACATGAATACCCACTTTCCCTAGGCTATCCCGTTTCGGTGAGCAATGTGATCTCGGTGCCCGTCTCCATGTACCAATCGGTGATGGCCAACATGCAGCAGATCCAGACGAACAGCGATGGAACCGTGTGCCTGGCGCCCATGCAGGTAGATACGAGTGCCAGTCGCACCACCAATGCCACCAGCAGCTCCTCCTCGTCCTCTTTGGCGGGCAATGTGGGTGGCGTTCAGTGCTACTCGCTGATCTCGGCGGGTTCAGCAGCGGCGGTCCTGGGCCGTCGCCCTGGCGGTGGTGGTGGTGGTGGTGCAGTGGTGGGCCAGCAGGTCACCGCGGGGGGGCGTTACTACCTGGCCACCGCCACCACTAGCAGCACCACCAGCTCCAGCAGTTTGGGGCACCACCAACTCAACAACAACAATAATAGCAGCCAGGCGAATAATAACAATAGCAGCATAAAGATGCCCATGCCCATCGTACTGGCCAGCAGCACGAGGTCCACCAGGAGGGGCGGGATTAGCGCAGCAGGAGGAGGAGGAGGAGCGGGCCCCACCGTGATGCTTCAGAAGCGTAGGAAACCGAATGCCTCCTTGAAAAGTAGAGCCCATTTGAAGGCCAGCGAAGCGAACTCCTCGGCCATCCGATGCGTGGATAGCGCCAGCTTGACCAGTGTGCAGCTCCAGCTGCCGGCGATCAAGCTGGAGCACCTGGAGTAGGCACAGCCCATCGCCCATCGCCCATCCCTCATCCAAAGAAACAGCCCATCTCGAATCTAGTCAAATGCGGCTTTTTGCACAAAACACACGGAAAATCTAAATGAGAAACTAGGAATGCACTTGCCATTTATAAGCTTATAAACTTAGACACACGCACATTGTGAATGCCAGAAAACCCAAGAGAACAGAAAATTAGTAGAGATACTAACTGGACGAATTGAATTTAGTGCCGGGAGGAGAAGACCAAAAACATTTGTTGATAATTGAAACCAAAAACCAAATCAGAGCTAAATCAAAAACTAAATTGTTCCTAGTTAACAGTTAACAGAGCTACAAATCATTTAACCCTTTGCCTAGTTTTAGCCACTTGTTTAGTTGTTAAGTAGTGGAGTACAGAAGATAATCGTGCAAATAATCTTGCTTAGAGCGCAACACACACCAAATATTAACCAATTTAAGTTGTACAATTGGTTTAGTTTTAGTCACTAAGTAGTAAAGCGAACAGGGATCAGCCTAGGCGTAAAATATGTATGTACTTGTCACCTCGTGAATTTTAGCCCCTCTTGAAACCACCTTTTTAGACCCACCATCCAGAAACCATCCCCCAACGAAACGTAGTCAATTCGCATTGAAAATGCGCCAAAGCGGGGAAATGCGTTTGCCATTGGAGCTTAGTTAGCTTTATTCGGGAAATATACACATATGTGCTATATATATATATAGATGTAGATGTAGGGGGGATATTCATTCGATATATTCTCCTCGAAGTGCGTGCAAAATTAATTTTATGTTGATCTATAACTATTACTATTACCATTATTGCTATTGTGTTTTTAATTCAATTCATTATTGCTATTACCTATTACTATTGTGTTTAAATGTTTGATTTTTTATATGTACCGCAATTATTTGAATTGTTTTAGACCAAATTTTATGTTTAAACCAGAGCTAAGGAGCGAACGAGAAGCCAACAAATTTTATTGAATAAATCTTTTGTTGTTGTGATTTTATTATAATTTTACCTTTGAACTTTTGCTAGTAAATAAAGCCCAGCAAATGAATTTGAATATTATGATTATTTTTGATTTATTTATTTGCTAGCCCTGATTTTTCCTTGAGTTGATGTAAGTATGTTTTGCTATTATCTGTATACTTTTTATGCTTTATTTCTTATTCTTTTTCGCCAGACTGAAGAGACTGAAGAATATCGAAGGAGCCCTTGATGCGTATTATATTATATCGATTGATACCTGTACTAATTAACTCCCTTTTTTGTTTATTAACAACAGGTGGAGAACGGCGACCAGCTGGAGACCATCACCATGTCGCCCGGCATGCACCAGATGATGATCCAGGGCGGCCCCGGCCAGGAGCCGCAGCTGGTGCAGGTGGTCAGCCTGAAGGACGCCACCCTGCTGAGCAAGGCCATGGAGGCCATCAACTCCGGCAACGTGAAGTCCGAGGACACGATCATAATGGAGCAATAGCTGGAGCCCATAGACGGCATGATCTCGCCCGGCCTGAGCGAGTGACGTGCCGTGTGCGCCGCATTCCCCGGGCATCGCAGCTCTCCTGGCTGATCCCAAACCCAGGGTTCCTTTTGCCCCGCCAAGAGGATGTTTTCCAAGTACCTGAAAGGTGTGGCTAACGGAGGGAGGAGCAAGGGGAACAACCATCAGTCATCAACCAACCAACATCTAGTCATCGCTGTTCTAGTCAAGAGAGCGTGCTCTGTATAAAGCTATAAAGATCAATCAGTCTAGTCTTCGCATAGAAAATTATCTTTAACTACTCGTAACACCCCCGTATCCCTAATACTATTTTTTTTATTATTGTGAGTGCTGTTCTTTTTTTGCTCTATAAATAGTTCAATTCTGGGCTGGATACTCATAGCTATAATATCGTAACATACATATGCCTAGGTCTAAGCCATTATAAGCGTTACTTGTACGTACAACCCTATACATATATGCATATATATATTTGAATGGTATATATACTCGTGTAACGTTTGCAATAATTAACCAATTGAATATTTAACGAAACGAGAGAGCAGAGATTACAAATTAATTATACAATTTAGGACAACTGAAGAGGAAGAATGAGAGGAAGCCGAAGCCCATGCAATGTAAACAGAGAGCATCACTTTAAACTTAATTAAATTACCTAATTACTAAAGATAACGAAAAAACCTATGCATAATTATCGAATAAACCAAAAAGTGTACGACAAATGTGAGGTCTGTTTTGGGCTGCGATCATCTGACCCAAATGAAGAAAGGATGAAGATGCGATCGGTGTTTCATAACCTAAGTGGCAGGATGTGCGGCGCTCGATTTGGTGATTTATTTAGCCGGCCCATCGAAGCAGGAAACCCGGTGACGCAACGATCCGGAAACTGGCAACCACTGGAAGGTTGTCTGCTCCACAGAGTTTGCCAGCTTTTGTCTTGCCATCGCTGGCAAAACTAAAAACCCAGCTTCGATACGAAAATTACACGCCAAAATGTGGGAAATAATGGGAGGCGGGAGGAGTGGACACTCGGCGCACACCCCACAGCACACACACCAAAAATATCATAAAGTTCATAGAGGCAGCAAACACGTTTTCTCCTCGGCTGCATTGTAATTTAAACGAAGCCCGCGGAACGTTGACCCGCTGCTCCACTACACTACAAAAGATGATGTGCTGATGGAGGGGTCTGCAGCTGGAGAGGAGCTGAGGATGGAGACCCGAAAGTAACTGCAACTGGGGATCTGGCATAGGTCGAGGTTGCTGCGCTTCCTCGTTGCAGGCTGCATGTGGCACGAAAATATTTACAGGTATGTATTGTCAAAGAAATATAGTTTTGACCATCAATCCAACCAAGTTTTTACATGCACAGAAAAAATATTCGATTGCAATAGGGTAATTTCAACCTTATTTCATATGAATATGATATGATTAATATCAAATTTGTGATTCAAACAAATCAACTTTATATTTTATCATAAAAATACTGTTTTAAAATACTAAAATTAGTTTTTTTTAATAAATATTGTAAAGTAAGATTAACATAATCTTTATTCGTATCAAAATGATATGGAATAACTTGATCTTTAAAAATTACGAAAAATAACCTGCATATATCAATCTTTAATGTTTTTTCTGTGTAGATCTGTGATTTAACAAGCTTTAAGGCGGCAGATGAGAGGCGTTTTAGATGGGATCACTTTACTTTTTGATCAGCTCCATGAGATTTATGGAACGCCTCTCAACTGCCGGATTAAAGATTGATATAGGATCGCCTTCCGCCCCTTTTGCTCACCTTCAGCTCGTTTTCGGGATGCGATGTTGCATCTTCGGCTGGCAACTTGCAACTCGCAACTTGGCAACAGCAACTGGCGGCGACAACTTGCAACTCGCATTGGAAACTCGCGTCTGGGTCGCGTTGCAATTGACGCCACTTGTGTTTACTTTGTGTTTAGCCGCCTTTTCCCATTTTCCATGTGTCACCTGCCCCTTTCCACATGAGTTTAAGTATGAATATGCGAATTGTGTAAGAGCTGCTGATGCGGGATTTATTATACCGCTCAAATTGCACTTTCCTCTGGGAGGTGGTGTGCCATCTGCAATTAGTGAACCGTTGCCACGCCCCCGAAAAAGGCGAAAAGGGCTTCGTAACGAGCGAAGGGGGGAGGTGCGAAAAAAGGGGAGAATCTGCATGTTAATTGCATTTTACGGGAGCCAAAGAAAAAAAAACCCACGCAATATGTATGCAAATGCTGTTTTATCGCGGAAAGTTGAAAAAGTTAAGTCACTATAGTGATCCATATTTAGTGTGTTAGATAAGCAAATCCCGCTTCAATTGGGTTGCATATTAGATGTTTATACAATGTGCGATTCATTTGCAATCCGTGTTTTTCTTGTGATTTTATTTTAAATAATTTATTTATTTATGATTGTGATATTATTGTTTTCTCTAATAAGATGAGATTTTATTTAAAATTATTTATTTATTGTAATTTTACAGTTTTTTCTAATATCACAATCACAAATAAAAAATTATAAATAGATAAAATAAGGGTTTTCTCTAATATCACAATCATAAATAAATAAATTATTTTAAATAAAATCGTAAATTGTTTTTTTAAATTTATCTTTTTTTTACCAATAATGTGTGGTATTTTAAAATCGATAAATTTTGAAATTATTTTCTCAAATGTCTTACGAATAATGCAAAAGATCAAGGGCACTGCATTAATATTTTTTATGATGATGAGCTTTAAATTAAAATTTCGCACATGTGGTAAGTAGGCTATCCCACTTTTTATAAACTTGTCTTTGGTTAATTAGTCAGTTGAATTATTACTTGCGTCATAAAGCTAAATATTATAAACCTTTGGTTGCCAACGTTTCATTAAAGGGGAGTATCTTTTTTAAACGTAAACTTCAATTAAGTGGGCTACTGATTATAATATTGCCTTTTTGGCAACATAGCCAGAAGATTTATTTCCCTCGATCAACTTGTAAAATTACCATATGGCATTTTCCCTCCACAGATCTCCATGACGAATTGCTGCATAGTTTTGGCCAGGTTTTTTTGGAATACATTTTGGCTGCGGTGATTTTCTGGCTTGCTGCGATTTGTGGCCGCATCGAATGCGCCGTCGTCACGCCCATAATGATGGATCGACTGACCGACCAGTTGCCAGTTGGCAGTTTGATCCCCACCGCCGGGCTTTGTCATCGTTTTGGGCCAAATTGCCGGCGATATATCCCCCAGATGCAAATCAAATAATGGCATCAATTGTACAACGCCGCAAGTTGCAAGTTGGCCTGATGTTGCTGTTGTGATCGGCGATGTTGCTGCTGCTGCCGCTGTTGCTGCTGCGGATTATGCAATGGGAAAGGTGCAGCAGCAACTTGTCTGGCGGGAGATGGAGATGCGCATTTGCTATACAAACAAATACAAATCGTTGGCCGACTACAAACTGTTGCAGATGCGCGACAATCGAATGGAGTTGCCGTTATGAGTTGTCTGCAGCTTTCGCCCGCTGCTGCCTTTTGCCTTTGGCCACCCCAACATCCTAACATCCCAACATGCCAACGTCCCAGCACTAGGAGATCCCAAAACTAAAGCCCAGCCTGAATCCTCCCCCCTGACTAATGGCGACTTCGCGACGATGATGCGGCAGCATTTGGCCCACATTGCGCCAATGTGGTGGCTCACCCCAAATGCACGGAGAGAAATTATGTAGAGGGGCTTTTAAATTATTTAACTGCTACAAATAATTACAGTTCAATCAAATATTTTATAGCTTGAGGTTTAAAGGAATGTTATGTTAAAGTTTTAAATCAATTGAATGTTTAAAAAATTATAAGACATATTCTTAGATATCTTATAATACTTTTTAATAATACCCAAAAAACGGGTTAAGTCGAGTTTCATTTCCGTTTAGAATGATTTACTGGTAACAGTTAAAAATTAAAAAGTTTAAAATAACCTAAACGTTATTTTATATATTGTTTTTTATATTTACAATACCTATTTTAAAGTTCTTAAAATTATTTTAATAGTTAGAGATCTTATACTACTTTTAATAATACCTGAAAAACGGTTTAAGTCGAACTTCATTTCCTTTTAGAGTAATTTACTGGTAAATCAATATAATTAATATTTTTTTTATTTTATATATTGTTTTTTATATTTATAATACCTATTTTTAAATTTTTTGTAGGACTCCATAATGATTTACTGATAGTATTTAGAAATGAATAAGTATAAAATAACCTTAATGAAGGAAATGTTTTTTTTTGTTTATTTTTATATATTTATTTTTTCTTTGTAATACCTATTTATAATTTTGAATATGCTTTTATTTAATTTGCCGCAGTGCCTTGGCAGCACCTCCAACATCTGCCAACCACACGGTGAGCGTGGAAAATGGTTTTTCCTTTTGCTTTCTGGCAGAGCGAAGCTTTTCCGGTTAAAGTTATGTTGCCTGTGGTTTCGTATAAAAACTCTGGCTGCCATCGGTGGTCATGTCAGTTGTGGATTCGCACTTAGCCCACTAGTTAACCCAAACGGAGCGTTCCAAGCGATGAAAGTACGGCTCGTTGTTCGCCAGGACTACAGAATTATTTATTGAAAATTGAAATCTAAGAATATTGCGCATGCGCAGCGTGTTCTCTGTTTTTTTTCAAGTGATTCTCATCGAGTGTTTTGTTTACGTTTCAGGCCTTTGTGTGTCTCTTGCTCATCGGAGCGGCCAGTGTGACGGCCAAGCCGAAGCCCGGCGGAGGAGGAGGTTGGTCCTCTGGCGGCGGAGGAGGTGGTGGCCATGGAGGCGGCGGCGGCTGGTCCTCTGGCGGAGGAGGAGGCGGTGGCGGCCATGGAGGCGGAGGCGGTGGAGGAGATGTCCAGATAATTAAAGTGATCACGGAGAGTGGAGGCGGAGGTGGTGGAGGAGGCTGGTCTTCTGGAGGCGGCGGCGGAGGAGGAGGTTGGTCCTCTGGAGGCGGCGGCGGCGGCGGTTGGTCATCAGGCGGAGGAGGAGGTGGTGGCCACGGAGGCGGCGGCGGTGGTGGCGATGTAAAGCTCATCAAAATCATTAGCCTTGGATCCGCAGGCGGTGGAGGAGGAGGACATGGCGGTGGCGGAGGAGGCGGCTGGTCTTCAGGAGGAGGCGGTGGCGGCGGAGGTTGGTCTTCGGGAGGCGGAGGAGGTGGTGGCCACGGAGGCGGCGGCGGCGGAACCAAGGTCATCAAAATCATCAAGCTGAGCTCCGGCGGCGGAGGTGGTGGCCATGGAGGCGGCGGTGGAGGCGGAGGTTGGTCCTCCGGAGGCGGCGGCGGCGGTGGTGGCTGGCAGCCTGCTGGTGGTTGGGCCTAAACCTAATCCCAATCCCAGGCTAGAATCCTAGGAAGCCATCGAGGCAGTCCACGATCAATCTTGTAAATACTGTACATATCCACAAAGCAATTATTTTTTTTGTACCCGTTACTTTGTTACCCCAATCCCAATTCCCCAACCCACAGAACTGTTACTCAATTAAGCATGAGACTATGTGGCAAATGGCATTTGCTTGGAGCACACAATTTGTATATTAAATAAATGTACCCCAAAACTGTTATTTTATAACGTCTTCTATTTTCTGTGCACGGTCAAGGCAAGGCAAGCAAATGTAATATTTCTAGATTTTATCTACCAGGAGATCAGAAGATCAGAAGGTGTAAAACGCACAGCTGATTAGATTAATCAACGCTTGGTTAGAGATGGCCTCTTTTAGGCACGCTCCATACAAATTCGTGCTAAATTCGTGACAGGAACACAAGAACAGCGTAGTTGCCCATCTCTAATTTGCGTTTTCCTTTTAACTAACGGTTGTCTTCCAGTAAGCTCGACTCCTATAGGTCAGTGGTGGGAGGGGAAACGGCAGCCATCTTGAAAAAGAACCGTTATGTGAGCGGTGTCAGGGTTACCAGCTGATACTTGCCATGTTTTCTGTTTGCCTGGTATGTGAGATCCGTAAATTAGTATTACAATTCGGAAAAATGTGTCTTGGCGTGTCAATATGTTGTGCTAGTGATGTGCCGTTCTGAGCAGATACATGAACTCTTGTGACTAACAAGCCATTGCGCATCTCTGAGAAAAGAGAAGTTGAAGGCAGCAGCCACCTTCTACATATTATGTTCGCCTGGTATCAAAAAACAAGAAATTTGCAATGAAACGTGATTTCGGTAAAATGTGAGTCCATTTTGTGGGGTAAATTGGGAGATTCTCCGGTTGAAAATACCAGGCGAACAGAAATTTCTGTAGATAGCTGCGTCATGTGAAAAAACAAAGCTGCGCCCAAGTGCAGGCAATGGAAAATTCGCATCCCTCATTTATGCGACAGCTCAAAGGTATGTAACAATTATTTTTCTTAAAAAATAAATACAATTCAAATACATTTTCATTGTTTAACTTTATTATACAAACATAGTTTTATTATTATATAAAATATAAAATGTGTTTTTTTTATTTTCTTACGCAATTAATATAGAGATTAGAGTAACATTTCATAGCATCTTATTTGTATTCGTTACAAAGGTGCATTTGATTATCCAATTAATTGAGTTCTTGGTTGCTATGGTAGGCTGAATTCTAGGGTCACGTGGAACTGCTTCAATTTAAGTGCTCGGTACTCGAGACTTGCGTTCTGTTTGCTTTAATGTTTGTTGACTTACTCCCCCATCTTCTAGAATCTAGATTTTTATTGCAGGAGAAAGTCGTAGGTACAGAGGGGTTATCAAGGTCGGCCAGAGAATTAAAGTTCCAATAGTTCTATACCCTGTAACGAAGAATAATTAAGTAAATAATATTAGTATTTCAAGTTTTTTTTTTTATTTCATCTACCATTTGCTTTAAAATTGCATTAAGAATTGCTAATGACACATGGCCCTCGCATAATTAATGACCCCGTGGTGGCTCAACAGTTCTCAAGTGGTTTTCTGGTTGGGATGCAAGCTCAAGATCAAGATCACACGTTTCCTTATGCTGTGGGCTGCAACATGACTTGACTGAAACCGACCTGGTAGCTATATAAACTGCGCTTCGGCCCGGTTTGGGGCATCAGTTTCTATAGTGCTCTACTACAACAGCCAGAAAGTAACCGTCCAGAAACCCAGCCTTACTATGCGTTTCACTCTGCTCGCAGTCTTCCTCTTCGGAGTGCTCCTGGCCGTCGTCTCCGCCGGTGGAAACGGTGGTGGTGGCGGTGGAGGTGGCCAAGGAGGCTGGCAGAAGGGTGGTGGCGGCGGCGGCGGTGGCCAAGGAGGCTGGCAGAAGGGCGGCGGCGGCGGAGGAGGCGGTGGCAAGCACGGCGGCGGTGGAAATGGAGGTGGCGGCAAGCATGGCGGCGGTGGAGGAGGTGGAGGTGGTGGAAAGCACGGCGGCGGTTGGTAGAACCCAATAACTCAACCACGAACGAACCACTGACCCATCTCCAGCTCAAAGATCCAGCACCCAAGATCTGATCCAGTATTCCAAACGAGACACTCCAATTATGCCTAAGTTTTTTCGCCTGCCTCTTTCCTGAATTCAAATTGTATTAATCTAGTTCTAGTGTTTCTTACATTTTGTTATTTAAACAAACGTTTCTTATCTGCAAATCAAAGCGATGCAAGTTTTACATGGGAGTGGTGAATAATTTACAGGAATATTATGAGTGGTGAGTGAGTGAGTCTTGTGAAGATTGGACTCTGACCCGGACTCCCTCAATTGAAAGCCCAGGAATTCTGGGACTTCCAAAAGGCATCCGCTTTTCCAGTGGGGCTTCCTTGAGCCACTGCTTCAATTGCGGGGATTTTTCGACTTTTCTGAATAAAGTTATGCGGCTCGGCTCGCCAATTGCTTCTCACATACTGATGAGCTACGAATGGAAACAGTTAGTTCTCTCAACGAAGTTGGAATACGCTTACTTTGAGTGTTCTTAACTGGTCATATCAAGATGTTCTATCACTAGATTTCTAGACATTAGTTGGTTCTAAGCTATCTCTGGTTTTAACTATACAGGTTCTTTCTCTCCCCGATTCATTCACCTCTATTTCTGATTCTCTCCTATTTAGCAGATGAGTAAGAGGGATTTTCCAGCAGATGTCATGCATATAATTGCTGATACTCTGCATGATAAGCGGGTACACCTGGCCTATGCTTAATGTTTACATACATGTTTTTATATATTGGTAACCTGTGAAAGAAATAAAGAAAGAAAGGCAATTGCCGTATAAGTAATAATTTTAAATACATTTTTACATTTCAAAAATTCTCTTAAATATTTAAAAAAAATGCAAAATAGTATTTTTGTATTTTCAATTTAGCTTCAAAAGTTTTCGGCCTTTGTTAAATGTTTTCAATTAAGTTTTAATATATTCAGTGGTTAAACGCAACATTTTGCGGTTTAAACTATTTATACATACAGTAGCTATGTTATAACCGCAATAAGATTATATTTTGTGGTCAATGTTTATATTTTAATCTTCTCTGTGGAATCTGTGGAGTCTGTGAAATTAGTTAAAAATCAAAGAGCATAGGTAGAATTTTGCAGCACTAGTACAGAGCATTGGTAAGTCCCCGATATCAGTATCTCCAGTGACCCATTGAGTAATTAATGTTTAATGCCCGCCGGCCAGCCTTATTGTTGTGTAAGTAACTCCCCCGATATTTACAAGCCCGATCGCCTGAGAGAATTCGATGGCTCCCAGTGGTGACGATTTTACGGCGATGCGAGGGCAAACAATGGAAGTCATATATAAAGATGCACCTTACACAGGTTGACGAACAGTTGGCCACCACCTTTTGCGACGTACGGAACAGATTAGAGGAGAAGCATCAGCAAACCGGAACCGGAACTAAAATATATACATCAACTAGTCAACCAAGATGAGGCATTGGCAGCTCTTCGCCCTTTGGCTGCTAATCCTGGCCAGCTGCGTGGACTTCACCACTCCGTCCCTGCTCGCCCTGAAGAAGAAGCTGCTTTTTGGCGGTGGCGGCGGTGGAGGATTTGGAGGTGGCGGAGGATTCGGTGGAGGCGGAGGATTTGGAGGTGGCTGGGGAGGCGGAGGTGGTGGCCATAACGGCGGAGGAGGAGGCTACAATGGAGGTGGTGGTGGATACCACGGCGGAGGAGGAGGTGGCTACAACGGCGGAGGAGGATACAACGGCGGAGGAGGCGGCGGTGGCTATCATGGAGGCGGGGGTGGAGGTGGACATTATGGAGGCGGAGGCGGAGGCTATCCCGGTGGAGGAGGCAGCACCATAGACGTCTATGTCGTCAAGCCAGTCTACAGCGGTGGAGGAGGCGGTGGCCATCAGTGGGGAGGCGCCGGAGGAGGAGGCCACAATGGAGGAGGCGGCGGTGGTTACCATGGAGGAGGCGGCGGCGGAGGAGGACCTTCCCAGTGGGGCGGCGGTGGCGGCGGAGGCAGTGGCTCCTACGCCAGCAGCAGTGCCAATAGCTGGTCCTCCGGCGGAGGAGGTGGTGGCTGTCATTCCTGCGGAGGAGGGGGCGGCGGCAATGGCGCCTATGCCAAGGCCTCTGCGAACGCTTATGCAGGCAGCTGGTAGGAGTCCAACTCCAAAGGATTTCCAACCGGATATCACTTTTTTTTGTTTAATGTTTAAGCCGTTCTGTGAATAATTTTAAACTTTTGAAAGCCGAGAAATACCGAAGTAAAGTGAAACAAATACATTTATGAAAAACTAATATAAAGAATATAATATAGAAAGCAAAAAACAAATCAGCACAACGTAGTTCAAATATGGATCGATTTATTTTCATTCAATTAAAATACTTAAATCGTATATATCAATCAGTGGTTTTTGCCTGAGACCTTTTTGTGCCAATTAAAAGCAGTACGCCCCAAAGCAGTACTCCTTTTTAATTTGGAATCATTTTTAGTCAAGGTAAAGCAAAAAAACAAAAAGGAAATAGTTCATTTGTTTACCAGAATATTAAATGTCATACCTTTTTGAACTCGTAATTAAATTCCCTATCGATTGGCATTCAAATATAGAAATTTAAACGGTTTTAAATTTTTTGTAAAAAATTGTGACCTTACCCCTTATAAAAAATGCAAAAAAACAAAATCGTGTTTTTTTGCAGTATTTTTGGCGTAACATGAGAAAAAACGGTCCGAATATTAAATGTCATACCTTTTTGAGCTCGTAATTAAATTCCCTATCGATTGGCATTTAAATTTAGAAATTTAAACGGTTTTAAATTTTTTGTAAAAAATTGTGACCTTACCCCTTATAAAAAATGCAAAAAAACAAAATCGTGTTTTTTTGCAGTATTTTTGGCGTAACATGAGAAAAAACGGTCCGAATATTAAATGTCATACCTTTTTGAGCTCGTAATTAAATTCCCTATCGATTGGCATTCAAATATAGAAATTTAAACGGTTTTAAATTTTTTGTAAAAAATTGTGACCCTACCCCTTATAAAAAATGCAAAAAATCAAAATCGTGTTTTTTTGCAGTATTTTTGGCGTAACATGAGAAAAAACGGTCCGAATATTAAATGTCATACCTTTTTGAGCTCGTAATTAAATTCCCTATCGATTGGCATTCAAATATAGAAATTTAAACGGTTTTAAATTTTTTGTAAAAAATTGTGCCCCTACCCCTTATAAAAAATGCAAAAAATCAAAATCGTGTTTTTTTGCAGTATTTTTGGCGTAACATGAGAAAAAACGGTCCGAATATTAAATGTCATACCTTTTTGAGCTCGTAATTAAATTCCCTATCGATTGGCATTTAAATTTAGAAATTTAAACGGTTTTAAATTTTTTGTAAAAAATTGTGACCCTACCCCTTATAAAAAATGCAAAAAATCAAAATCGTGTTTTTTTGCAGTATTTTTGGCGTAACATGAGAAAAAACGGTCCGAATATTAAATGTCATACCTTTTTGAGCTCGTAATTAAATTCCCTATCGATTGGCATTCAAATATAGAAATTTAAACGGTTTTAAATTTTTTGTAAAAAATTGTGACCCTACCCCTTATAAAAAATGCAAAAAATCAAAATCGTGTTTTTTTGCAGTATTTTTGGCGTAACATGAGAAAAAACGGTCTGAATATTAAATGTCATACCTTTTTGAGCTCGTAATTAAATTCCCTATCGATTGGCATTTAAATTTAGAAATTTAAACGGTTTTAAATTTTTTGTAAAAAATTGTGACCCTACCCCTTATAAAAAATGCAAAAAATCAAAATCGTGTTTTTTTGCAGTATTTTTGGCGTAACATGAGAAAAAACGGTCCGAATATTAAATGTCATACCTTTTTGAGCTCGTAATTAAATTCCCTATCGATTGGCATTTAAATTTAGAAATTTAAACGGTTTTAAATTTTTTGTAAAAAATTGTGACCCTACCCCTTATAAAAAATGCAAAAAATCAAAATCGTGTTTTTTTGCAGTATTTTTGGCGTAACATGAGAAAAAACGGTCCGAATATTAAATGTCATACCTTTTTGAGCTCGTAATTAAATTCCCTATCGATTGGCATTCAAATATAGAAATTTAAACGGTTTTAAATTTTTTGTAAAAAATTGTGACCCTACCCCTTATAAAAAATGCAAAAAATCAAAATCGTGTTTTTTTGCAGTATTTTTGGCGTAACATGAGAAAAAACGGTCCGAATATTAAATGTCATACCTTTTTGAGCTCGTAATTAAATTCCCTATCGATTGGCATTCAAATATAGAAATTTAAACGGTTTTAAATTTTTTGTAAAAAATTGTGCCCCTACCCCTTATAAAAAATGCAAAAAATCAAAATCGTGTTTTTTTGCAGTATTTTTGGCGTAACATGAGAAAAAACGGTCCGAATATTAAATGTCATACCTTTTTGAGCTCGTAATTAAATTCCCTATCGATTGGCATTTAAATTTAGAAATTTAAACGGTTTTAAATTTTTTGTAAAAAATTGTGACCCTACCCCTTATAAAAAATGCAAAAAATCAAAATCGTGTTTTTTTGCAGTATTTTTGGCGTAACATGAGAAAAAACGGTCCGAATATTAAATGTCATACCTTTTTGAGCTCGTAATTAAATTCCCTATCGATTGGCATTCAAATATAGAAATTTAAACGGTTTTAAATTTTTTGTAAAAAATTGTGACCCTACCCCTTATAAAAAATGCAAAAAATCAAAATCGTGTTTTTTTGCAGTATTTTTGGCGTAACATGAGAAAAAACGGTCTGAATATTAAATGTCATACCTTTTTGAGCTCGTAATTAAATTCCCTATCGATTGGCATTTAAATTTAGAAATTTAAACGGTTTTAAATTTTTTGTAAAAAATTGTGACCCTACCCCTTATAAAAAATGCAAAAAATCAAAATCGTGTTTTTTTGCAGTATTTTTGGCGTAACATGAGAAAAAACGGTCCGAATATTAAATGTCATACCTTTTTGAGCTCGTAATTAAATTCCCTATCGATTGGCATTTAAATTTAGAAATTTAAACGGTTTTAAATTTTTTGTAAAAAATTGTGACCCTACCCCTTATAAAAAATGCAAAAAATCAAAATCGTGTTTTTTTGCAGTATTTTTGGCGTAACATGAGAAAAAACGGTCCGAATATTAAATGTCATACCTTTTTGAGCTCGTAATTAAATTCCCTATCGATTGGCATTCAAATATAGAAATTTAAACGGTTTTAAATTTTTTGTAAAAAATTGTGACCCTACCCCTTATAAAAAATGCAAAAAATCAAAATCGTGTTTTTTTGCAGTATTTTTGGCGTAACATGAGAAAAAACGGTCCGAATATTAAATGTCATACCTTTTTGAGCTCGTAATTAAATTCCCTATCGATTGGCATTTAAATTTAGAAATTTAAACGGTTTTAAATTTTTTGTAAAAAATTGTGACCCTACCCCTTATAAAAAATGCAAAAAATCAAAATCGTGTTTTTTTGCAGTATTTTTGGCGTAACATGAGAAAAAACGGTCCGAATATTAAATGTCATACCTTTTTGAGCTCGTAATTAAATTCCCTATCGATTGGCATTTAAATTTAGAAATTTAAACGGTTTTAAATTTTTTGTAAAAAATTGTGACCCTACCCCTTATAAAAAATGCAAAAAATCAAAATCGTGTTTTTTTGCAGTATTTTTGGCGTAACATGAGAAAAAACGGTCCGAATATTAAATGTCATACCTTTTTGAGCTCGTAATTAAATTCCCTATCGATTGGCATTCAAATATAGAAATTTAAACGGTTTTAAATTTTTTGTAAAAAATTGTGACCCTACCCCTTATAAAAAATGCAAAAAATCAAAATCGTGTTTTTTTGCAGTATTTTTGGCGTAACATGAGAAAAAACGGTCTGAATATTAAATGTCATACCTTTTTGAGCTCGTAATTAAATTCCCTATCGATTGGCATTTAAATTTAGAAATTTAAACGGTTTTAAATTTTTTGTAAAAAATTGTGACCCTACCCCTTATAAAAAATGCAAAAAATCAAAATCGTGTTTTTTTGCAGTATTTTTGGCGTAACATGAGAAAAAACGGTCCGAATATTAAATGTCATACCTTTTTGAGCTCGTAATTAAATTCCCTATCGATTGGCATTCAAATATAGAAATTTAAACGGTTTTAAATTTTTTGTAAAAAATTGTGACCCTACCCCTTATAAAAAATGCAAAAAATCAAAATCGTGTTTTTTTGCAGTATTTTTGGCGTAACATGAGAAAAAACGGTCTGAATATTAAATGTCATACCTTTTTGAGCTCGTAATTAAATTCCCTATCGATTGGCATTTAAATTTAGAAATTTAAACGGTTTTAAATTTTTTGTAAAAAATTGTGACCCTACCCCTTATAAAAAATGCAAAAAATCAAAATCGTGTTTTTTTGCAGTATTTTTGGCGTAACATGAGAAAAAACGGTCCGAATATTAAATGTCATACCTTTTTGAGCTCGTAATTAAATTCCCTATCGATTGGCATTTAAATTTAGAAATTTAAACGGTTTTAAATTTTTTGTAAAAAATTGTGACCCTACCCCTTATAAAAAATGCAAAAAATCAAAATCGTGTTTTTTTGCAGTATTTTTGGCGTAACATGAGAAAAAACGGTCCGAATATTAAATGTCATACCTTTTTGAGCTCGTAATTAAATTCCCTATCGATTGGCATTCAAATATAGAAATTTAAACGGTTTTAAATTTTTTGTAAAAAATTGTGACCCTACCCCTTATAAAAAATGCAAAAAATCAAAATCGTGTTTTTTTGCAGTATTTTTGGCGTAACATGAGAAAAAACGGTCCGAATATTAAATGTCATACCTTTTTGAGCTCGTAATTAAATTCCCTATCGATTGGCATTTAAATTTAGAAATTTAAACGGTTTTAAATTTTTTGTAAAAAATTGTGACCCTACCCCTTATAAAAAATGCAAAAAATCAAAATCGTGTTTTTTTGCAGTATTTTTGGCGTAACATGAGAAAAAACGGTCCGAATATTAAATGTCATACCTTTTTGAGCTCGTAATTAAATTCCCTATCGATTGGCATTCAAATATAGAAATTTAAACGGTTTTAAATTTTTTGTAAAAAATTGTGACCCTACCCCTTATAAAAAATGCAAAAAATCAAAATCGTGTTTTTTTGCAGTATTTTTGGCGTAACATGAGAAAAAACGGTCCGAATATTAAATGTCATACCTTTTTGAGCTCGTAATTAAATTCCCTATCGATTGGCATTTAAATTTAGAAATTTAAACGGTTTTAAATTTTTTGTAAAAAATTGTGACCCTACCCCTTATAAAAAATGCAAAAAATCAAAATCGTGTTTTTTTGCAGTATTTTTGGCGTAACATGAGAAAAAACGGTCCGAATATTAAATGTCATACCTTTTTGAGCTCGTAATTAAATTCCCTATCGATTGGCATTTAAATTTAGAAATTTAAACGGTTTTAAATTTTTTGTAAAAAATTGTGACCCTACCCCTTATAAAAAATGCAAAAAATCAAAATCGTGTTTTTTTGCAGTATTTTTGGCGTAACATGAGAAAAAACGGTCCGAATATTAAATGTCATACCTTTTTGAGCTCGTAATTAAATTCCCTATCGATTGGCATTCAAATATAGAAATTTAAACGGTTTTAAATTTTTTGTAAAAAATTGTGACCCTACCCCTTATAAAAAATGCAAAAAATCAAAATCGTGTTTTTTTGCAGTATTTTTGGCGTAACATGAGAAAAAACGGTCCGAATATTAAATGTCATACCTTTTTGAGCTCGTAATTAAATTCCCTATCGATTGGCATTTAAATTTAGAAATTTAAACGGTTTTAAATTTTTTGTAAAAAATTGTGACCCTACCCCTTATAAAAAATGCAAAAAATCAAAATCGTGTTTTTTTGCAGTATTTTTGGCGTAACATGAGAAAAAACGGTCCGAATATTAAATGTCATACCTTTTTGAGCTCGTAATTAAATTCCCTATCGATTGGCATTCAAATATAGAAATTTAAACGGTTTTAAATTTTTTGTAAAAAATTGTGACCCTACCCCTTATAAAAAATGCAAAAAATCAAAATCGTGTTTTTTTGCAGTATTTTTGGCGTAACATGAGAAAAAACGGTCCGAATATTAAATGTCATACCTTTTTGAGCTCGTAATTAAATTCCCTATCGATTGGCATTCAAATATAGAAATTTAAACGGTTTTAAATTTTTTGTAAAAAATTGTGACCCTACCCCTTATAAAAAATGCAAAAAATCAAAATCGTGTTTTTTTGCAGTATTTTTGGCGTAACATGAGAAAAAACGGTCCGAATATTAAATGTCATACCTTTTTGAGCTCGTAATTAAATTCCCTATCGATTGGCATTTAAATTTAGAAATTTAAACGGTTTTAAATTTTTTGTAAAAAATTGTGACCCTACCCCTTATAAAAAATGCAAAAAATCAAAATCGTGTTTTTTTGCAGTATTTTTGGCGTAACATGAGAAAAAACGGTCCGAATATTAAATGTCATACCTTTTTGAGCTCGTAATTAAATTCCCTATCGATTGGCATTCAAATATAGAAATTTAAACGGTTTTAAATTTTTTGTAAAAAATTGTGACCCTACCCCTTATAAAAAATGCAAAAAATCAAAATCGTGTTTTTTTGCAGTATTTTTGGCGTAACATGAGAAAAAACGGTCTGAATATTAAATGTCATACCTTTTTGAGCTCGTAATTAAATTCCCTATCGATTGGCATTTAAATTTAGAAATTTAAACGGTTTTAAATTTTTTGTAAAAAATTGTGACCCTACCCCTTATACAAAATGCAAAAAATCAAAATCGTGTTTTTTTGCAGTATTTTTGGCGTAACATGAGAAAAAACGGTCCGAATATTAAATGTCATACCTTTTTGAGCTCGTAATTAAATTCCCTATCGATTGGCATTTAAATTTAGAAATTTAAACGGTTTTAAATTTTTTGTAAAAAATTGTGACCCTACCCCTTATAAAAAATGCAAAAAATCAAAATCGTGTTTTTTTGCAGTATTTTTGGCGTAACATGAGAAAAAACGGTCCGAATATTAAATGTCATACCTTTTTGAGCTCGTAATTAAATTCCCTATCGATTGGCATTCAAATATAGAAATTTAAACGGTTTTAAATTTTTTGTAAAAAATTGTGACCATACCCCTTATAAAAAATGCAAAAAATCAAAATCGTGTTTTTTTGCAGTATTTTTGGCGTAACATGAGAAAAAACGGTCAGAATATTAAATGTAATACCTTTTTAAGCTCGTAATTAGATTCCCTATCGATTGGCATTCAAATATAGAAATTTAAACGGTTTTAAATTTTTTGTAAAAAATTGTGACCCTACCCCTTATAAAAAATGCAAAAAAACAAAATCGTGTTTTTTTGCACAAAAATATCAGTCTTTTTGGCGTAACATGAGAAAAAACGGTCAGAATATTAAATGTAATACCTTTTTGAGCTCGTAATTAGATTCCCTATCGATTGGCATTCAAATATAGAAATTTAAACGGTTTTAAATTTTTTGTAAAAAATTGTGACCTTACCCCTTATAAAAAATGCAAAAAAATAAAAATCGTGTTTTTTTGCAGTATTTTTGGCGTAACATGAGAAAAAACGGTCCGAATATTAAATGTCATACCTTTTTGAGCTCGTAATTAAATTCCCTATCGATTGGCATTCAAATATAGAAATTTAAACGGTTTTAAATTTTTTGTAAAAAATTGTGACCATACCTTTTATAAAAAATGCAAAAAAACAAAATCGTGTTTTTTTGCACAAAAATTTCAGTCTTTTTGGCGTAACATGAGAAAAAACGGTCAGAATATTAAATATAATACCTTTTTGAGCTCGTAATTAGATTCCCTATCGATTGGCATTCAAATATAGAAATTTAAACGGTTTTAAATTTTTTGTAAAAAATTGTAACCCTACCCCTTATAAAAAATGCAAAAAAACAAAATCGTGTTTTTTTGCACAAAAATATCAGTCTTTTTGGCGTTACATGAGAAAAAACGGTCAGAATATTAAATGTAATACCTTTTTGAGCTCGTAATTAGATTCCCTATCGATTGGCATTCAAATATAGAAATTTAAACAGTTTTAAATTTTTTGTAAAAAATTGTGACCTTACCCCTTATAAAAAATGCAAAAAAATAAAAATCGTGTTTTTTTGCAGTATTTTTGGCGTAACATGAGAAAAAACGGTCCGAATATTAAATGTCATACCTTTTTGAGCTCGTAATTAAATTCCCTATCGATTGGCATTCAAATATAGAAATTTAAACGGTTTTAAATTTTTTGTAAAAAATTGTGACCATACCTTTTATAAAAAATGCAAAAAAACAAAATCGTGTTTTTTTGCACAAAAATATCAGTCTTTTTGGCGTAACATGAGAACGGCTACAACGGCGGAGGAGGATACAACGGCGGAGGAGGCGGCGGTGGCTATCATGGAGGCGGGGGTGGAGGTGGACATTATGGAGGCGGAGGCGGAGGCTATCCCGGTGGAGGAGGCAGCACCATAGACGTCTATGTCGTCAAGCCAGTCTACAGCGGTGGAGGAGGCGGTGGCCATCAGTGGGGAGGCGCCGGAGGAGGAGGCCACAATGGAGGAGGCGGCGGTGGTTACCATGGAGGAGGCGGCGGCGGAGGAGGACCTTCCCAGTGGGGCGGCGGTGGCGGCGGAGGCAGTGGCTCCTACGCCAGCAGCAGTGCCAATAGCTGGTCCTCCGGCGGAGGAGGTGGTGGCTGTCATTCCTGCGGAGGAGGGGGCGGCGGCAATGGCGCCTATGCCAAGGCCTCTGCGAACGCTTATGCAGGCAGCTGGTAGGAGTCCAACTCCAAAGGATTTCCAACCGGATATCACTTTTTTTTGTTTAATGTTTAAGCCGTTCTGTGAATAATTTTAAACTTTTGAAAGCCGAGAAATACCGAAGTAAAGTGAAACAAATACATTTATGAAAAACTAATATAAAGAATATAATATAGAAAGCAAAAAACAAATCAGCACAACGTAGTTCAAATATGGATCGATTTATTTTCATTCAATTAAAATACTTAAATCGTATATATCAATCAGTGGTTTTTGCCTGAGACCTTTTTGTGCCAATTAAAAGCAGTACGCCCCAAAGCAGTACTCCTTTTTAATTTGGAATCATTTTTAGTCAAGGTAAAGCAAAAAAACAAAAAGGAAATAGTTCATTTGTTTACCAGAATATTAAATGTCATACCTTTTTGAACTCGTAATTAAATTCCCTATCGATTGGCATTCAAATATAGAAATTTAAACGGTTTTAAATTTTTTGTAAAAAATTGTGACCCTACCCCTTATAAAAAATGCAAAAAAACAAAATCGTGTTTTTTTGCACAAAAATATCAGTCTTTTTGGCGTAACATGAGAAAAAACGGTCAGAATATTAAATGTAATACCTTTTTGAGCTCGTAATTAGATTCCCTATCGATTGGCATTTAAATTTAGAAATTTAAACGGTTTTAAATTTTTTGTAAAAAATTGTGACCCTACCCCTTATAAAAAATGCAAAAAATCAAAATCGTGTTTTTTTTCAGTATTTTTGGCGTAACATGAGAAAAAACGGTCCGAATATTAAATGTCATACCTTTTTGAGCTCGTAATTAAATTCCCTATCGATTGGCATTTAAATTTAGAAATTTAAACGGTTTTAAATTTTTTGTAAAAAATTGTGACCCTACCCCTTATGAAAAATGCAAAAAATCAAAATCGTGTTTTTTTGCAGTACTTTTGGCGTAACATGAGAAAAAACGGTCCGAATATTAAATGTCATACCTTTTTGAGCTCGTAATTAAATTCCCTATCGATTGGCATTCAAATATAGAAATTTAAACGGTTTTAAATTTTTTGTAAAAAATTGTGACCCTACCCCTTATAAAAAATGCAAAAAATCAAAATCGTGTTTTTTTGCAGTATTTTTGGCGTAACATGAGAAAAAACGGTCCGAATATTAAATGTCATACCTTTTTGAGCTCGTAATTAAATTCCCTATCGATTGGCATTTAAATTTAGAAATTTAAACGGTTTTAAATTTTTTGTAAAAAATTGTGACCCTACCCCTTATAAAAAATGCAAAAAATCAAAATCGTGTTTTTTTGCAGTATTTTTGGCGTAACATGAGAAAAAACGGTCCGAATATTAAATGTCATACCTTTTTGAGCTCGTAATTAAATTCCCTATCGATTGGCATTCAAATATAGAAATTTAAACGGTTTTAAATTTTTTGTAAAAAATTGTGACCATACCCCTTATAAAAAATGCAAAAAATCAAAATCGTGTTTTTTTGCAGTATTTTTGGCGTAACATTAGAAAAAACGGTCAGAATATTAAATGTAATACCTTTTTAAGCTCGTAATTAGATTCCCTATCGATTGGCATTCAAATATAGAAATTTAAACGGTTTTAAATTTTTTGTAAAAAATTGTGACCCTACCCCTTATAAAAAATGCAAAAAAACAAAATCGTGTTTTTTTGCACAAAAATATCAGTCTTTTTGGCGTAACATGAGAAAAAACGGTCAGAATATTAAATGTAATACCTTTTTGAGCTCGTAATTAGATTCCCTATCGATTGGCATTCAAATATAGAAATTTAAACGGTTTTAAATTTTTTGTAAAAAATTGTGACCTTACCCCTTATAAAAAATGCAAAAAAATAAAAATCGTGTTTTTTTGCAGTACTTTTGGCGTAACATGAGAAAAAACGGTCCGAATATTAAATGTCATACCTTTTTGAGCTCGTAATTAAATTCCCTATCGATTGGCATTTAAATTTAGAAATTTAAACGGTTTTAAATTTTTTGTAAAAAATTGTGACCCTACCCCTTATGAAAAATGCAAAAAATCAAAATCGTGTTTTTTTGCAGTACTTTTGGCGTAACATGAGAAAAAACGGTCCGAATATTAAATGTCATACCTTTTTGAGCTCGTAATTAAATTCCCTATCGATTGGCATTCAAATATAGAAATTTAAACGGTTTTAAATTTTTTGTAAAAAATTGTGACCCTACCCCTTATAAAAAATGCAAAAAATCAAAATCGTGTTTTTTTGCAGTATTTTTGGCGTAACATGAGAAAAAACGGTCCGAATATTAAATGTCATACCTTTTTGAGCTCGTAATTAAATTCCCTATCGATTGGCATTTAAATTTAGAAATTTAAACGGTTTTAAATTTTTTGTAAAAAATTGTGACCCTACCCCTTATAAAAAATGCAAAAAATCAAAATCGTGTTTTTTTGCAGTATTTTTGGCGTAACATGAGAAAAAACGGTCCGAATATTAAATGTCATACCTTTTTGAGCTCGTAATTAAATTCCCTATCGATTGGCATTCAAATATAGAAATTTAAACGGTTTTAAATTTTTTGTAAAAAATTGTGACCATACCCCTTATAAAAAATGCAAAAAATCAAAATCGTGTTTTTTTGCAGTATTTTTGGCGTAACATGAGAAAAAACGGTCAGAATATTAAATGTAATACCTTTTTAAGCTCGTAATTAGATTCCCTATCGATTGGCATTCAAATATAGAAATTTAAACGGTTTTAAATTTTTTGTAAAAAATTGTGACCCTACCCCTTATAAAAAATGCAAAAAAATAAAAATCGTGTTTTTTTGCAGTATTTTTGGCGTAACATGAGAAAAAACGGTCCGAATATTAAATGTCATACCTTTTTGAGCTCGTAATTAAATTCCCTATCGATTGGCATTCAAATATAGAAATTTAAACGGTTTTAAATTTTTTGTAAAAAATTGTGACCATACCTTTTATAAAAAATGCAAAAAAACAAAATCGTGTTTTTTTGCACAAAAATATCAGTCTTTTTGGCGTAACATGAGAACGGCTACAACGGCGGAGGAGGATACAACGGCGGAGGAGGCGGCGGTGGCTATCATGGAGGCGGGGGTGGAGGTGGACATTATGGAGGCGGAGGCGGAGGCTATCCCGGTGGAGGAGGCAGCACCATAGACGTCTATGTCGTCAAGCCAGTCTACAGCGGTGGAGGAGGCGGTGGCCATCAGTGGGGAGGCGCCGGAGGAGGAGGCCACAATGGAGGAGGCGGCGGTGGTTACCATGGAGGAGGCGGCGGCGGAGGAGGACCTTCCCAGTGGGGCGGCGGTGGCGGCGGAGGCAGTGGCTCCTACGCCAGCAGCAGTGCCAATAGCTGGTCCTCCGGCGGAGGAGGTGGTGGCTGTCATTCCTGCGGAGGAGGGGGCGGCGGCAATGGCGCCTATGCCAAGGCCTCTGCGAACGCTTATGCAGGCAGCTGGTAGGAGTCCAACTCCAAAGGATTTCCAACCGGATATCACTTTTTTTTGTTTAATGTTTAAGCCGTTCTGTGAATAATTTTAAACTTTTGAAAGCCGAGAAATACCGAAGTAAAGTGAAACAAATACATTTATGAAAAACTAATATAAAGAATATAATATAGAAAGCAAAAAACAAATCAGCACAACGTAGTTCAAATATGGATCGATTTATTTTCATTCAATTAAAATACTTAAATCGTATATATCAATCAGTGGTTTTTGCCTGAGACCTTTTTGTGCCAATTAAAAGCAGTACGCCCCAAAGCAGTACTCCTTTTTAATTTGGAATCATTTTTAGTCAAGGTAAAGCAAAAAAACAAAAAGGAAATAGTTCATTTGTTTACCAGAATATTAAATGTCATACCTTTTTGAACTCGTAATTAAATTCCCTATCGATTGGCATTCAAATATAGAAATTTAAACGGTTTTAAATTTTTTGTAAAAAATTGTGACCCTACCCCTTATAAAAAATGCAAAAAAACAAAATCGTGTTTTTTTGCACAAAAATATCAGTCTTTTTGGCGTAACATGAGAAAAAACGGTCAGAATATTAAATGTAATACCTTTTTGAGCTCGTAATTAGATTCCCTATCGATTGGCATTTAAATTTAGAAATTTAAACGGTTTTAAATTTTTTGTAAAAAATTGTGACCCTACCCCTTATAAAAAATGCAAAAAATCAAAATCGTGTTTTTTTGCAGTATTTTTGGCGTAACATGAGAAAAAACGGTCCGAATATTAAATGTCATACCTTTTTGAGCTCGTAATTAAATTCCCTATCGATTGGCATTTAAATTTAGAAATTTAAACGGTTTTAAATTTTTTGTAAAAAATTGTGACCCTACCCCTTATAAAAAATGCAAAAAATCAAAATCGTGTTTTTTTGCAGTATTTTTGGCGTAACATGAGAAAAAACGGTCCGAATATTAAATGTCATACCTTTTTGAGCTCGTAATTAAATTCCCTATCGATTGGCATTCAAATATAGAAATTTAAACGGTTTTAAATTTTTTGTAAAAAATTGTGACCATACCCCTTATAAAAAATGCAAAAAATCAAAATCGTGTTTTTTTGCAGTATTTTTGGCGTAACATGAGAAAAAACGGTCCGAATATTAAATGTCATACCTTTTTGAGCTCGTAATTAAATTCCCTATCGATTGGCATTTAAATTTAGAAATTTAAACGGTTTTAAATTTTTTGTAAAAAATTGTGACCTTACCCCTTATAAAAAATGCAAAAAAATAAAAATCGTGTTTTTTTGCAGTATTTTTGGCGTAACATGAGAAAAAACGGTCCGAATATTAAATGTCATACCTTTTTGAGCTCGTAATTAAATTCCCTATCGATTGGCATTCAAATATAGAAATTTAAACGGTTTTAAATTTTTTGTAAAAAATTGTGACCATACCTTTTATAAAAAATGCAAAAAAACAAAATCGTGTTTTTTTGCACAAAAATATCAGTCTTTTTGGCGTAACATGAGAACGGCTACAACGGCGGAGGAGGATACAACGGCGGAGGAGGCGGCGGTGGCTATCATGGAGGCGGGGGTGGAGGTGGACATTATGGAGGCGGAGGCGGAGGCTATCCCGGTGGAGGAGGCAGCACCATAGACGTCTATGTCGTCAAGCCAGTCTACAGCGGTGGAGGAGGCGGTGGCCATCAGTGGGGAGGCGCCGGAGGAGGAGGCCACAATGGAGGAGGCGGCGGTGGTTACCATGGAGGAGGCGGCGGCGGAGGAGGACCTTCCCAGTGGGGCGGCGGTGGCGGCGGAGGCAGTGGCTCCTACGCCAGCAGCAGTGCCAATAGCTGGTCCTCCGGCGGAGGAGGTGGTGGCTGTCATTCCTGCGGAGGAGGGGGCGGCGGCAATGGCGCCTATGCCAAGGCCTCTGCGAACGCTTATGCAGGCAGCTGGTAGGAGTCCAACTCCAAAGGATTTCCAACCGGATATCACTTTTTTTGTTTAATGTTTAAGCCGTTCTGTGAATAATTTTAAACTTTTGAAAGCCGAGAAATACCGAAGTAAAGTGAAACAAATACATTTATGAAAAACTAATATAAAGAATATAATATAGAAAGCAAAAAACAAATCAGCACAACGTAGTTCAAATATGGATCGATTTATTTTCATTCAATTAAAATACTTAAATCGTATATATCAATCAGTGGTTTTTGCCTGAGACCTTTTTGTGCCAATTAAAAGCAGTACGCCCCAAAGCAGTACTCCTTTTTAATTTGGAATCATTTTTAGTCAAGGTAAAGCAAAAAAACAAAAAGGAAATAGTTCATTTGTTTACCAGAATATTAAATGTCATACCTTTTTGAACTCGTAATTAAATTCCCTATCGATTGGCATTCAAATATAGAAATTTAAACGGTTTTAAATTTTTTGTAAAAAATTGTGACCCTACCCCTTATAAAAAATGCAAAAAAACAAAATCGTGTTTTTTTGCACAAAAATATCAGTCTTTTTGGCGTAACATGAGAAAAAACGGTCAGAATATTAAATATAATACCTTTTTGAGCTCGTAATTAGATTTCCTATCGATTGGCATTCAAATATAGAAATTTAAACGGTTTTAAATTTTTTGTAAAAAATTGTAACCCTACCCCTTATAAAAAATGCAAAAAAACAAAATCGTGTTTTTTTGCACAAAAATATCAGTCTTTTTGGCGTAACATGAGAAAAAACGGTCAGAATATTAAATGTAATACCTTTTTGAGCTCGTAATTAGATTCCCTATCGATTGGCATTCAAATATAGAAATTTAAACGGTTTTAAATTTTTTGTAAAAAATTGTGACCTTACCCCTTATAAAAAATGCAAAAAAATAAAAATCGTGTTTTTTGCAGTATTTTTGGCGTAACATGAGAAAAAACGGTCCGAATATTAAATGTCATACCTTTTTGAGCTCGTAATTAAATTCCCTATCGATTGGCATTCAAATATAGAAATTTAAACGGTTTTAAATTTTTTGTAAAAAATTGTGACCATACCTTTTATAAAAAATGCAAAAAAACAAAATCGTGTTTTTTTCCACAAAAATATCAGTCTTTTTGGCGTAACATGAGAAAAAACGGTCAGAATATTAAATATAATACCTTTTTGAGCTCGTAATTAGATTTCCTATCGATTGGCATTCAAATATAGAAATTTAAACGGTTTTAAATTTTTTGTAAAAAATTGTAACCCTACCCCTTATAAAAAATGCAAAAAAACAAAATCGTGTTTTTTTGCACAAAAATATCAGTCTTTTTGGCGTAACATGAGAAAAAACGGTCAGAATATTAAATGTAATACCTTTTTGAGCTCGTAATTAGATTCCCTATCGATTGGCATTCAAATATAGAAATTTAAACAGTTTTAAATTTTTTGTAAAAAATTGTGACCTTACCCCTTATAAAAAATGCAAAAAAATAAAAATCGTGTTTTTTTGCAGTATTTTTGGCGTAACATGAGAAAAAACGGTCCGAATATTAAATGTCATACCTTTTTGAGCTCGTAATTAAATTCCCTATCGATTGGCATTCAAATATAGAAATTTAAACGGTTTTAAATTTTTTGTAAAAAATTGTGACCATACCTTTTATAAAAAATGCAAAAAAACAAAATCGTGTTTTTTTGCACAAAAATATCAGTCTTTTTGGCGTAACATGAGAAAAAACGGTCAGAATATTAAATATAATACCTTTTTGAGCTCGTAATTAGATTCCCTATCGATTGGCATTCAAATATAGAAATTTAAACGGTTTTAAATTTTTTGTAAAAAATTGTAACCCTACCCCTTATAAAAAATGCAAAAAAACAAAATCGTGTTTTTTTGCACAAAAATATCAGTCTTTTTGGCGTAACATGAGAAAAAACGGTCAGAATATTAAATGTAATACCTTTTTGAGCTCGTAATTAGATTCCCTATCGATTGGCATTCAAATATAGAAATTTAAACGGTTTTAAATTTTTTGTAAAAAATTGTGACCATACCTTTTATAAAAAATGCAAAAAAACAAAATCGTGTTTTTTTGCACAAAAATATCAGTCTTTTTGGCGTAACATGAGAAAAAACGGTCAGAATATTAAATATAATACCTTTTTGAGCTCGTAATTAGATTCCCTATCGATTGGCATTCAAATATAGAAATTTAAACGGTTTTAAATTTTTTGTAAAAAATTGTAACCCTACCCCTTATAAAAAATGCAAAAAAACAAAATCGTGTTTTTTTGCACAAAAATATCAGTCTTTTTGGCGTAACATGAGAAAAAACGGTCAGAATATTAAATGTAATACCTTTTTGAGCTCGTAATTAGATTCCCTATCGATTGGCATTCAAATATAGAAATTTAAACGGTTTTAAATTTTTTGTAAAAAATTGTGACCCTACCCCTTATAAAAAATGCAAAAAAACAAAATCGTGTTTTTTTGCACAAAAATATCAGTCTTTTTGGCGTAACATGAGAACGGCTACAACGGCGGAGGAGGATACAACGGCGGAGGAGGCGGCGGTGGCTATCATGGAGGCGGGGGTGGAGGTGGACATTATGGAGGCGGAGGCGGAGGCTATCCCGGTGGAGGAGGCAGCACCATAGACGTCTATGTCGTCAAGCCAGTCTACAGCGGTGGAGGAGGCGGTGGCCATCAGTGGGGAGGCGCCGGAGGAGGAGGCCACAATGGAGGAGGCGGCGGTGGTTACCATGGAGGAGGCGGCGGCGGAGGAGGACCTTCCCAGTGGGGCGGCGGTGGCGGCGGAGGCAGTGGCTCCTACGCCAGCAGCAGTGCCAATAGCTGGTCCTCCGGCGGAGGAGGTGGTGGCTGTCATTCCTGCGGAGGAGGGGGCGGCGGCAATGGCGCCTATGCCAAGGCCTCTGCGAACGCTTATGCAGGCAGCTGGTAGGAGTCCAACTCCAAAGGATTTCCAACCGGATATCACTTTTTTTTGTTTAATGTTTAAGCCGTTCTGTGAATAATTTTAAACTTTTGAAAGCCGAGAAATACCGAAGTAAAGTGAAACAAATACATTTATGAAAAACTAATATAAAGAATATAATATAGAAAGCAAAAAACAAATCAGCACAACGTAGTTCAAATATGGATCGATTTATTTTCATTCAATTAAAATACTTAAATCGTATATATCAATCAGTGGTTTTTGCCTGAGACCTTTTTGTGCCAATTAAAAGCAGTACGCCCCAAAGCAGTACTCCTTTTTAATTTGGAATCATTTTTAGTCAAGGTAAAGCAAAAAAACAAAAAGGAAATAGTTCATTTGTTTACCAGAATATTAAATGTCATACCTTTTTGAACTCGTAATTAAATTCCCTATCGATTGGCATTCAAATATAGAAATTTAAACGGTTTTAAATTTTTTGTAAAAAATTGTGACCCTACCCCTTATAAAAAATGCAAAAAAACAAAATCGTGTTTTTTTGCACAAAAATATCAGTCTTTTTGGCGTAACATGAGAAAAAACGGTCCGAATATTAAATGTCATACCTTTTTGAGCTCGTAATTAAATTCCCTATCGATTGGCATTCAAATATAGAAATTTAAACGGTTTTAAATTTTTTGTAAAAAATTGTGACCCTACCCCTTATAAAAAATGCAAAAAATCAAAATCGTGTTTTTTTGCAGTATTTTTGGCGTAACATGAGAAAAAACGGTCAGAATATTAAATATAATACCTTTTTGAGCTCGTAATTAGATTCCCTATCGATTGGCATTCAAATATAGAAATTTAAACGGTTTTAAATTTTTTGTAAAAAATTGTAACCCTACCCCTTATAAAAAATGCAAAAAAACAAAATCGTGTTTTTTTGCACAAAAATATCAGTCTTTTTGGCGTAACATGAGAAAAAACGGTCAGAATATTAAATGTAATACCTTTTTGAGCTCGTAATTAGATTCCCTATCGATTGGCATTCAAATATAGAAATTTAAACAGTTTTAAATTTTTTGTAAAAAATTGTGACCTTACCCCTTATAAAAAATGCAAAAAAATAAAAATCGTGTTTTTTTGCAGTATTTTTGGCGTAACATGAGAAAAAACGGTCCGAATATTAAATGTCATACCTTTTTGAGCTCGTAATTAAATTCCCTATCGATTGGCATTCAAATATAGAAATTTAAACGGTTTTAAATTTTTTGTAAAAAATTGTGACCATACCTTTTATAAAAAATGCAAAAAAACAAAATCGTGTTTTTTTGCAGTATTTTTGGCGTAACATGAGAAAAAACGGTCCGAATATTAAATGTCATACCTTTTTGAGCTCGTAATTAAATTCCCTATCGATTGGCATTCAAATATAGAAATTTAAACGGTTTTAAATTTTTTGTAAAAAATTGTGAACGGTCCGAATATTAAATGTCATACCTTTTTGAGCTCGTAATTAAATTCCCTATCGATTGGCATTCAAATATAGAAATTTAAACGGTTTTAAATTTTTTGTAAAAAATTGTGACCCTACCCCTTATAAAAAATGCAAAAAATCAAAATCGTGTTTTTTTGCAGTATTTTTGGCGTAACATGAGAAAAAACGGTCCGAATATTAAATGTCATACCTTTTTGAGCTCGTAATTAAATTCCCTATCGATTGGCATTTAAATTTAGAAATTTAAACGGTTTTAAATTTTTTGTAAAAAATTGTGACCCTACTCCTTATAAAAAATGCAAAAAATCAAAATCGTGTTTTTTTGCAGTATTTTTGGCGTAACATGAGAAAAAACGGTCCGAATATTAAATGTCATACCTTTTTGAGCTCGTAATTAAATTCCCTATCGATTGGCATTCAAATATAGAAACTTAAACGGTTTTAAATTTTTTGTAAAAAATTGTGACCCTACCCCTTATAAAAAATGCAAAAAATCAAAATCGTGTTTTTTTGCAGTATTTTTGGCGTAACATGAGAAAAAACGGTCCGAATATTAAATGTCATACCTTTTTGAGCTCGTAATTAAATTCCCTATCGATTGGCATTTAAATTTAGAAATTTAAACGGTTTTAAATTTTTTGTAAAAAATTGTGACCCTACCCCTTATAAAAAATGCAAAAAATCAAAATCGTGTTTTTTTGCAGTATTTTTGGCGTAACATGAGAAAAAACGGTCCGAATATTAAATGTCATACCTTTTTGAGCTCGTAATTAAATTCCCTATCGATTGGCATTCAAATATAGAAATTTAAACGGTTTTAAATTTTTTGTAAAAAATTGTGACCTTACCCCTTATAAAAAATGCAAAAAATCAAAATCGTGTTTTTTTGCAGTATTTTTGGCGTAACATGAGAAAAAACGGTCCGAATATTAAATGTCATACCTTTTTGAGCTCGTAATTAAATTCCCTATCGATTGGCATTTAAATTTAGAAATTTAAACGGTTTTAAATTTTTTGTAAAAAATTGTGACCCTACTCCTTATAAAAAATGCAAAAAATCAAAATCGTGTTTTTTTGCAGTATTTTTGGCGTAACATGAGAAAAAACGGTCCAAATATTAAATGTTATACCTTTTTGAGCTCGTAATTAAATTCCCTATCGATTGGCATTTAAATTTAGAAATTTAAACGGTTTTAAATTTTTTGTAAAAAATTGTGACCCTACCCCTTATAAAAAATGCAAAAAATCAAAATCGTGTTTTTTTGCAGTATTTTTGGCGTAACATGAGAAAAAACGGTCCGAATATTAAATGTCATACCTTTTTGAGCTCGTAATTAAATTCCCTATCGATTGGCATTCAAATATAGAAATTTAAACGGTTTTAAATTTTTTGTAAAAAATTGTGACCATACCTTTTATAAAAAATGCAAAAAAACAAAATCGTGTTTTTTTGCACAAAAATATCAGTCTTTTTGGCGTAACATGAGAAAAAACGGTCAGAATATTAAATATAATACCTTTTTGAGCTCGTAATTAGATTCCCTATCGATTGGCATTCAAATATAGAAATTTAAACGGTTTTAAATTTTTTGTAAAAAATTGTAACCCTACCCCTTATAAAAAATGCAAAAAAACAAAATCGTGTTTTTTTGCACAAAAATATCAGTCTTTTTGGCGTAACATGAGAAAAAACGGTCAGAATATTAAATGTAATACCTTTTTGAGCTCGTAATTAGATTCCCTATCGATTGGCATTCAAATATAGAAATTTAAACGGTTTTAAATTTTTTGTAAAAAATTGTGACCCTACCCCTTATAAAAAATGCAAAAAAACAAAATCGTGTTTTTTTGCACAAAAATATCAGTCTTTTTGGCGTAACATGAGAACGGCTACAACGGCGGAGGAGGATACAACGGCGGAGGAGGCGGCGGTGGCTATCATGGAGGCGGGGGTGGAGGTGGACATTATGGAGGCGGAGGCGGAGGCTATCCCGGTGGAGGAGGCAGCACCATAGACGTCTATGTCGTCAAGCCAGTCTACAGCGGTGGAGGAGGCGGTGGCCATCAGTGGGGAGGCGCCGGAGGAGGAGGCCACAATGGAGGAGGCGGCGGTGGTTACCATGGAGGAGGCGGCGGCGGAGGAGGACCTTCCCAGTGGGGCGGCGGTGGCGGCGGAGGCAGTGGCTCCTACGCCAGCAGCAGTGCCAATAGCTGGTCCTCCGGCGGAGGAGGTGGTGGCTGTCATTCCTGCGGAGGAGGGGGCGGCGGCAATGGCGCCTATGCCAAGGCCTCTGCGAACGCTTATGCAGGCAGCTGGTAGGAGTCCAACTCCAAAGGATTTCCAACCGGATATCACTTTTTTTTGTTTAATGTTTAAGCCGTTCTGTGAATAATTTTAAACTTTTGAAAGCCGAGAAATACCGAAGTAAAGTGAAACAAATACATTTATGAAAAACTAATATAAAGAATATAATATAGAAAGCAAAAAACAAATCAGCACAACGTAGTTCAAATATGGATCGATTTATTTTCATTCAATTAAAATACTTAAATCGTATATATCAATCAGTGGTTTTTGCCTGAGACCTTTTTGTGCCAATTAAAAGCAGTACGCCCCAAAGCAGTACTCCTTTTTAATTTGGAATCATTTTTAGTCAAGGTAAAGCAAAAAAACAAAAAGGAAATAGTTCATTTGTTTACCAGAATATTAAATGTCATACCTTTTTGAACTCGTAATTAAATTCCCTATCGATTGGCATTCAAATATAGAAATTTAAACGGTTTTAAATTTTTTGTAAAAAATTGTGACCCTACCCCTTATAAAAAATGCAAAAAATCAAAATCGTGTTTTTTTGCAGTATTTTTGGCGTAACATGAGAAAAAACGGTCCGAATATTAAATGTCATACCTTTTTGAGCTCGTAATTAAATTCCCTATCGATTGGCATTTAAATTTAGAAATTTAAACGGTTTTAAATTTTTTGTAAAAAATTGTGACCCTACCCCTTATAAAAAATGCAAAAAATCAAAATCGTGTTTTTTTGCAGTATTTTTGGCGTAACATGAGAAAAAACGGTCCGAATATTAAATGTCATACCTTTTTGAGCTCGTAATTAAATTCCCTATCGATTGGCATTCAAATATAGAAATTTAAACGGTTTTAAATTTTTTGTAAAAAATTGTGACCCTACCCCTTATAAAAAATGCAAAAAATCAAAATCGTGTTTTTTTGCAGTATTTTTGGCGTAACATGAGAAAAAACGGTCCGAATATTAAATGTCATACCTTTTTGAGCTCGTAATTAAATTCCCTATCGATTGGCATTTAAATTTAGAAATTTAAACGGTTTTAAATTTTTTGTAAAAAATTGTGACCCTACCCCTTATAAAAAATGCAAAAAATCAAAATCGTGTTTTTTTGCAGTATTTTTGGCGTAACATGAGAAAAAACGGTCCGAATATTAAATGTCATACCTTTTTGAGCTCGTAATTAAATTCCCTATCGATTGGCATTTAAATTTAGAAATTTAAACGGTTTTAAATTTTTTGTAAAAAATTGTGACCCTACCCCTTATAAAAAATGCAAAAAATCAAAATCGTGTTTTTTTGCAGTATTTTTGGCGTAACATGAGAAAAAACGGTCCGAATATTAAATGTCATACCTTTTTGAGATCGTAATTAAATTCCCTATCGATTGGCATTCAAATATAGAAATTTAAACGGTTTTAAATTTTTTGTAAAAAATTGTGACCCTACCCCTTATAAAAAATGCAACAAATCAAAATCGTGTTTTTTTGCAGTATTTTTGGCGTAACATGAGAAAAAACGGTCCGAATATTAAATGTAATACCTTTTTGAGCTCGTAATTAGATTCCCTATCGATTGGCATTCAAATATAGAAATTTAAACGGTTTTAAATTTTTTGTAAAAAATTGTGACCCTACCCCTTATAAAAAATGCAAAAAATCAAAATCGTGTTTTTTTGCAGTATTTTTGGCGTAACATGAGAAAAAACGGTCCGAATATTAAATGTCATACCTTTTTGAGCTCGTAATTAAATTCCCTATCGATTGGCATTCAAATATAGAAATTTAAACGGTTTTAAATTTTTTGTAAAAAATTGTGAACGGTCCGAATATTAAATGTCATACCTTTTTGAGCTCGTAATTAAATTCCCTATCGATTGGCATTCAAATATAGAAATTTAAACGGTTTTAAATTTTTTGTAAAAAATTGTGACCCTACCCCTTATAAAAAATGCAAAAAATCAAAATCGTGTTTTTTTGCAGTATTTTTGGCGTAACATGAGAAAAAACGGTCCGAATATTAAATGTCATACCTTTTTGAGCTCGTAATTAAATTCCCTATCGATTGGCATTTAAATTTAGAAATTTAAACGGTTTTAAATTTTTTGTAAAAAATTGTGACCCTACTCCTTATAAAAAATGCAAAAAATCAAAATCGTGTTTTTTTGCAGTATTTTTGGCGTAACATGAGAAAAAACGGTCCGAATATTAAATGTCATACCTTTTTGAGCTCGTAATTAAATTCCCTATCGATTGGCATTCAAATATAGAAACTTAAACGGTTTTAAATTTTTTGTAAAAAATTGTGACCCTACCCCTTATAAAAAATGCAAAAAATCAAAATCGTGTTTTTTTGCAGTATTTTTGGCGTAACATGAGAAAAAACGGTCCGAATATTAAATGTCATACCTTTTTGAGCTCGTAATTAAATTCCCTATCGATTGGCATTTAAATTTAGAAATTTAAACGGTTTTAAATTTTTTGTAAAAAATTGTGACCCTACCCCTTATAAAAAATGCAAAAAATCAAAATCGTGTTTTTTTGCAGTATTTTTGGCGTAACATGAGAAAAAACGGTCCGAATATTAAATGTCATACCTTTTTGAGCTCGTAATTAAATTCCCTATCGATTGGCATTCAAATATAGAAATTTAAACGGTTTTAAATTTTTTGTAAAAAATTGTGACCTTACCCCTTATAAAAAATGCAAAAAATCAAAATCGTGTTTTTTTGCAGTATTTTTGGCGTAACATGAGAAAAAACGGTCCGAATATTAAATGTCATACCTTTTTGAGCTCGTAATTAAATTCCCTATCGATTGGCATTTAAATTTAGAAATTTAAACGGTTTTAAATTTTTTGTAAAAAATTGTGACCCTACTCCTTATAAAAAATGCAAAAAATCAAAATCGTGTTTTTTTGCAGTATTTTTGGCGTAACATGAGAAAAAACGGTCCAAATATTAAATGTCATACCTTTTTGAGCTCGTAATTAAATTCCCTATCGATTGGCATTTAAATTTAGAAATTTAAACGGTTTTAAATTTTTTGTAAAAAATTGTGACCCTACCCCTTATAAAAAATGCAAAAAATCAAAATCGTGTTTTTTTGCAGTATTTTTGGCGTAACATGAGAAAAAACGGTCCGAATATTAAATGTCATACCTTTTTGAGCTCGTAATTAAATTCCCTATCGATTGGCATTCAAATATAGAAATTTAAACGGTTTTAAATTTTTTGTAAAAAATTGTGACCATACCTTTTATAAAAAATGCAAAAAAACAAAATCGTGTTTTTTTGCACAAAAATATCAGTCTTTTTGGCGTAACATGAGAAAAAACGGTCAGAATATTAAATATAATACCTTTTTGAGCTCGTAATTAGATTCCCTATCGATTGGCATTCAAATATAGAAATTTAAACGGTTTTAAATTTTTTGTAAAAAATTGTAACCCTACCCCTTATAAAAAATGCAAAAAAACAAAATCGTGTTTTTTTGCACAAAAATATCAGTATTTTTGGCGTAACATGAGAAAAAACGGTCAGAATATTAAATGTAATACCTTTTTGAGCTCGTAATTAGATTCCCTATCGATTGGCATTCAAATATAGAAATTTAAACGGTTTTAAATTTTTTGTAAAAAATTGTGACCCTACCCCTTATAAAAAATGCAAAAAAACAAAATCGTGTTTTTTTGCACAAAAATATCAGTCTTTTTGGCGTAACATGAGAACGGCTACAACGGCGGAGGAGGATACAACGGCGGAGGAGGCGGCGGTGGCTATCATGGAGGCGGGGGTGGAGGTGGACATTATGGAGGCGGAGGCGGAGGCTATCCCGGTGGAGGAGGCAGCACCATAGACGTCTATGTCGTCAAGCCAGTCTACAGCGGTGGAGGAGGCGGTGGCCATCAGTGGGGAGGCGCCGGAGGAGGAGGCCACAATGGAGGAGGCGGCGGTGGTTACCATGGAGGAGGCGGCGGCGGAGGAGGACCTTCCCAGTGGGGCGGCGGTGGCGGCGGAGGCAGTGGCTCCTACGCCAGCAGCAGTGCCAATAGCTGGTCCTCCGGCGGAGGAGGTGGTGGCTGTCATTCCTGCGGAGGAGGGGGCGGCGGCAATGGCGCCTATGCCAAGGCCTCTGCGAACGCTTATGCAGGCAGCTGGTAGGAGTCCAACTCCAAAGGATTTCCAACCGGATATCACTTTTTTTTGTTTAATGTTTAAGCCGTTCTGTGAATAATTTTAAACTTTTGAAAGCCGAGAAATACCGAAGTAAAGTGAAACAAATACATTTATGAAAAACTAATATAAAGAATATAATATAGAAAGCAAAAAACAAATCAGCACAACGTAGTTCAAATATGGATCGATTTATTTTCATTCAATTAAAATACTTAAATCGTATATATCAATCAGTGGTTTTTGCCTGAGACCTTTTTGTGCCAATTAAAAGCAGTACGCCCCAAAGCAGTACTCCTTTTTAATTTGGAATCATTTTTAGTCAAGGTAAAGCAAAAAACAAAAAGGAAATAGTTCATTTGTTTACCAGAATATTAAATGTCATACCTTTTTGAACTCGTAATTAAATTCCCTATCGATTGGCATTCAAATATAGAAATTTAAACGGTTTTAAATTTTTTGTAAAAAATTGTGACCCTACCCCTTATAAAAAATGCAAAAAATCAAAATCGTGTTTTTTTGCAGTATTTTTGGCGTAACATGAGAAAAAACGGTCCGAATATTAAATGTCATACCTTTTTGAGCTCGTAATTAAATTCCCTATCGATTGGCATTTAAATTTAGAAATTTAAACGGTTTTAAATTTTTTGTAAAAAATTGTGACCCTACCCCTTATAAAAAATGCAAAAAATCAAAATCGTGTTTTTTTGCAGTATTTTTGGCGTAACATGAGAAAAAACGGTCCGAATATTAAATGTCATACCTTTTTGAGCTCGTAATTAAATTCCCTATCGATTGGCATTCAAATATAGAAATTTAAACGGTTTTAAATTTTTTGTAAAAAATTGTGACCCTACCCCTTATAAAAAATGCAAAAAATCAAAATCGTGTTTTTTTGCAGTATTTTTGGCGTAACATGAGAAAAAACGGTCCGAATATTAAATGTCATACCTTTTTGAGCTCGTAATTAAATTCCCTATCGATTGGCATTTAAATTTAGAAATTTAAACGGTTTTAAATTTTTTGTAAAAAATTGTGACCCTACCCCTTATAAAAAATGCAAAAAATCAAAATCGTGTTTTTTTGCAGTATTTTTGGCGTAACATGAGAAAAAACGGTCCGAATATTAAATGTCATACCTTTTTGAGCTCGTAATTAAATTCCCTATCGATTGGCATTTAAATTTAGAAATTTAAACGGTTTTAAATTTTTTGTAAAAAATTGTGACCCTACCCCTTATAAAAAATGCAAAAAATCAAAATCGTGTTTTTTTGCAGTATTTTTGGCGTAACATGAGAAAAAACGGTCCGAATATTAAATGTCATACCTTTTTGAGATCGTAATTAAATTCCCTATCGATTGGCATTCAAATATAGAAATTTAAACGGTTTTAAATTTTTTGTAAAAAATTGTGACCCTACCCCTTATAAAAAATGCAACAAATCAAAATCGTGTTTTTTTGCAGTATTTTTGGCGTAACATGAGAAAAAACGGTCCGAATATTAAATGTAATACCTTTTTGAGCTCGTAATTAGATTCCCTATCGATTGGCATTCAAATATAGAAATTTAAACGGTTTTAAATTTTTTGTAAAAAATTGTGACCCTACCCCTTATAAAAAATGCAAAAAATCAAAATCGTGTTTTTTTGCAGTATTTTTGGCGTAACATGAGAAAAAACGGTCCGAATATTAAATGTAATACCTTTTTGAGCTCGTAATTAGATTCCCTATCGATTGGCATTCAAATATAGAAATTTAAACGGTTTTAAATTTTTTGTAAAAAATTGTGACCCTACCCCTTATAAAAAATGCAAAAAATCAAAATCGTGTTTTTTTGCAGTATTTTTGGCGTAACATGAGAAAAAACGGTCCGAATATTAAATGTCATACCTTTTTGAGCTCGTAATTAAATTCCCTATCGATTGGCATTCAAATATAGAAATTTAAACGGTTTTAAATTTTTTGTAAAAAAAATTGTGTTGCAGCAGAGAATAGCAGATATTGATACGCTTAGGTATATGAATTTCCTTTGGGTTATGCGCGGAACCCAAACATCGAGCTGTTTACGTAGCCAAGTTTTTCAAATGGTTTTTAACCGTTGTATGCGACACATCGAGCTTCGACATTCCCCGCGTTGAATAACCCGGTTTTGATCCAGCAAAGCCTGAATTTGTTCGTCAAATACGGCCGCAGTCGACCAGAACGTGGGCGTCTTTAACTCCAAAATTTCCAAGCCTGAATTTGGCAACTCAGAAGCGCTGACATTGGCGATCATCATGGCATCTTTACCATACTCTTCACAATTTTTCGCGAGCTTCGACCGCTTTTTTTCCTTTTCAGAAGTAAACAAGAGAGAACGCTATAGTCGGGTTGGTGTCCCGACTATCTAATACCCGTCACTCGGCTAAAGGGATTGTGCGAGATGGAGATATAAACTTTGATCAGCACAACTTTTTAACGAATGGTCCGATTTAAAAAATTTCTTCTACATTTCGATAGGTATTGATAAACACAACAAAAAACTGCATTTTTCCTTTTCCGAAATATTTAAATTTTTAAAAACGTTTCATAAGCTATTGTGGGCGTTAGAGGGGGCGAAGCACCTTTTTGAAGCAAACTTGCGCTGCGTCGGAACTCCAAAATCTTCATGCAAAATGCCAATCCTCTTAGCTTTTATAGTTTCCGAGATCTCAGCGTTCATACAGACAGACAGACAGACAGACAGACGGACAGACGGACAGACGGACAGACGGACAGACGGACAGACAGACATGGCTAGATCGACTCGGCTAGTGATCCTGATCAAGAATATATAATACTTTATAGGGTCGGAAACGCTTCCCTCCACCTGTTACATAATTTCGCACGAATACAACATACTCCTTTTACTCCTACGAGTAACGTATAAAAAGCAAAATATGCCGAAAATGCTCACTTTGATCCTCCATGTTTAATTTGCTATAGCTTCCACAAATGTTATCGAATAATTACCAAATTTTCATCGATAGTACCTAAGACAATAAGCTTTAAAACGATACTAAAAAGTGTGACCCTGGTGCTCGATTACTCGTAAATAAATTAGATTAAAAACTATTACTAAAAGAAAAACGACATGACTTTCTTGCCAACCCAATATATTCTCCATCAGCATCACTAGACGAGTCGATCTAGCCATGTCCGTCTGTCCGTCTGTCTGTCCGTCTGTTTCTACGCAAACTAGTCTTTCAGTTTTAAAGCTATCGGGCTAAAACTTTCCCAAAAGTCTTATATCTATTGCAGGTAGTATATAAGTCGGAACGAGCCGGATCGGACAACTATATCATATAGCTCCCAAAGGAATAATCGGGGAAAAAAAAAATTTTAAAAAATTTATCTTAGGTGTTTTTGAACCTAGAACCTCCTACTTTTGGAATTGCCATTTTTTATCTAATTCTGAATTTCGAATAAAATTTTTTTTTTCAAAATCGGACGACTATATCATATAGCCGCCATAGGAACGAT